>CM053769.1:429897018-429915965 GCA_028658325.1 Potorous gilbertii | reverse complement strand
CTGGAGATGACCCAGGATGAGGCAGTTGGGGTTAAGTGACTTGCCCAAGGTCAAACAGCCAGTGAGTGTCAAGTGTCTGAGGTGAGATTTGAACTCAGGTCCTCTTGACTCCTTCACTGGTGCTCTATCCACTGCACCACCTAGCTACCCTACATGCTCTTGCAAATTGTAGTTAAACGGGGTGCTTAGCTAACTGCTCATTCAGTGACCTGTCTGGATTATACAAGTAATATCCTTTTTCCCCCTGTCTTCGGTAGATCACCCTCACTATTATGCCTCCCTCTGGTTTTAGTTTTCCCCCAACTACTGCTGGCTTCTCCTACAGACGCACCTAATTCTTTCTTACTAGATGCTACTATGCATACTAACTAGCCTGCTGTGTCTGTACTCCCTTGATCTGCTGAACTCTGAAAAAGCCGTCTACAATAGGAGCCTCTCCCTTTGCAATCTGGATTCCAAACTCATCACTTAATTGGAACTTGTTTCTCCAAAGTTACAAGGGATCTCTTAATTACCATATCTGATAGTCTTTTCCTAACCTCCATCCTTCTTAATCTCTCTGCAACATTTGATACCCTCTTTTCTTCAATAGTCTCTCTTTTCCTGAGTTTTTGTGACATTGTCTCATGGTTTTCCTCCTGTCTGACTGCTTCTCAATCTCTTTTGCTAGATAATCTTTCATATCATGCCCATTAATTTTGTGTATACCCTAAGGCTCTACTTTCTTACTCTTGCCATTCTGTTTCTTTCCTATCTTTAGTTTACATCCAGAGCTGACAGCTGTAGGGAAGTGGGCCATTTCCCAAATGTCTTTGTATAACATTCCTCATACATGACAGTGTTCAAACTTATGCTGGAGGCCAGGGACCTTGTCACTGGCTTTGTGCTCGGGGTCCTTTGGTACTAGCAGCTTGCTCACTGCACTGGGGTGGCCTGGCCTATTCATGCTTGTTGTTGCCTGGTTTCTGGGGCTGGCAACTTGCCTTCTGTGCTGGGGCTGCAGGCCTCACAGCTAGCCTGGTGAGCCAGGACTGATTGGCCTTGCTTGCTGATCTGGGCTGCAACTAAGAGCCTCCCGCTGACTTGCCTAAACACTGTGCTGGGCCCCACTCCTCTTTTATGCAGGTGAGACAGACCTTTCCCGAAGTCCTTCTAAGTTATCTTCTGCTGCAAAATTGTTTTTAGTAGGCAGAATTCTACTTTCATCCATGGAAAAGTGCAAAATAAAATATGTGTGCAAGTGCTTGATTACTCTCTGGGGTAATAAAACTTCATTTCAAAACTTCTGTAATATTTAACTAGGGTAAAGTGTTTTGTTTTTTTTCCAAATTCTATTTTGAAAGCAGTGGACTTCTGAGATTATCCTTTTGTAAGTTATGTTCTCCAGAATCCATTTGGAGGCTTGATTTAATGTTGTTTCTGAGGGAAACTGAGAAGCTCAGGCAACTTCTTGACTTCTCTCTGCCATCTTGACTCTGCCTTTCATGTCGTAGAATTCTTTTTCTTGAAGATGCAGCTCAAGTGCTACCTTCTACATGCAGTTCTTCCTGATTCCCTCAAATTCTAGTCTCCTCAAGCTACCTTGTGTTATCTACTTTGTATTTACTAACATTTATTCTATGTTCTTTTATTTATACTTGTCTCCCCCATTTTAATGTAATCTCCTTGCTTTTAGGACTATTTCATTCATTTTTATTTATATCTTCAGTGTCTGGTATATAGTAAAGGTAGTTATTTCTTGTTCGTTGATTGATTACTTTGTACCACTGGAATATTCTACAGATTGAAAGCATTTGCAGTTTTACCAGTGATGAATGCATTTACATATATTCACACTACAGCCCCACCTTTATTGAATTTTATTGCTTCTATATTATTTTTTCCAATTTGGTGAATATGAGAGGGTATCTTAAAGTTCAGCAAAGTTCTTTTTGGAGAAGAAAAACAATATCTCTCTTTATCTGAACTGCCCTAGAGTCAATGATAATTGATAGAGTTGTAGAGGTAATTATCCTTTTCTGTTGTACTATTTTATAGAAAGAGAGACAGGTGGTATTAAAATCATTTGTAATATACCCACAATCCTAAAATAAATTAAATTAAATTTTGCATTCCTAGAAAGTTTATTGGTATATGAACTTAGCTGGCCTCAGGTTCAGAAAAATCTAGTTTCAAGAGCTACCTCTGAACATATGACTGTGTGATCCTAAGACAGTCAGTTATCAGTGCCAAATAACTCTTCAAGACAGTAAGTTGGAAGCTGCTAATCTATATTAGAAGTGGAATTTCCTTATTTGTGAGTTTTCTATACCCAATAAATCAAAAAGGGGGTGGGGGGAGGGATCAGGATAAAAAATAAACAAAAGTTCATTTCCCCTGAATTAAGGACATAATTTCAGAAGTCCACTGCTTTCAAAATAGGTTTTGGGGAAAAAAAAAAACAAAAACACTTTACCCTAGTTAAATATTATACAAGTTTTGAAATGAAGTTTTATTACCCCAGAGAGTAATCAAGCATTTGCACACATATTTTTTTGCACTTTTCCATGGATTAAAGTAGAATTCTGCCAACCAAAAAGGGCTTTCCCTGCTAACTTCATATACCATTATATGAAAATAGAAAAACTACAGTCAGACCAGCGCTCCCTTATGACTCCACTAAGATCTTCCTCTGACATTTCATCATGGCATAGAGATGACTCTAGATTCTTGAAGGTTATGCCAGTAGAGTCAAGGTCTGGCAGATTCTACCATAAAAGTCTTTGAGTATAAGTGTCAGACCATATATGTTAGCTAAGCTATATTCAGTTAGGCTGTCTACAGGATGAATTTTTGAACATAGGGTTTCTTGAAAACCATCTACTAAGGCAATGCTGTCAAACTCAGAAAGAAAACCACACGATAACTTCATCTTTGTTGTATTTTTACTTATTTTGCTAAACATTTTCCAGTTACTTTTTAACCTGGTTCAGGCACACTGGGGAGTTTTGACATCTCCTACAAAGACACTGACAAAATCAGTGATCTTCAACATAGAAACAGTGGAAAGGAATAGTATGTCTAGGAATGTTAGTCTTTCAATTAAAAAACATCCTACTTTTCAGAAATAATATATAACTTTTTCTCATTTTTACACTTCCAAACCTAATAGTTAGATAGGCTTTTGAATTAGTAAGGCTAATGATGTCAGTTTTTTCACAAACTTAAAAAGTAGTTAGATAGGCTTTTGAATTAGTAAGGCTAACGATGTCAGTTTTTTCACAAACTTAAAAAAGTTACTCAATTTAGATGTGCTACTTAACACTATGAGTTTGTTTTGGGGATTTTTTGTGTTTGGTTTTTTTTAACAACAGCCTTTTAAAAAAATTTTTGTTGTGCATTTTAAGCTTCTTAATAGAATGTAAGTAAGTTCCTTAAAGACAGGAATGACTTCTTTTTTTTGTCTTTGTAACACATCATGTAACACGGCACCTTACATATAGTAGGCATTTAGTTTGAGTTGAAATTGGAATCAAAATTTCAGGGGGAAAATTATAATTAGGGCTACACATTTTCCTTCTCACAATATACAAAAGCAACATAGAATTATTACTGAAACATAAATGGAATTATTTTGAAAGTAATTATTTTGAAAAGTTCTAATACTTCAACTAGCCTAACCCTGATTTCTGAGTTTTATTGTTTTTCTTTGCATTAAAAGGATATAGATAAGCTTTGACACCACAGTGTAAATCATGATATCATTTTAACTGCTTAGTTATGGAAATGTTTTCTTTTTCATTTTTAAACTTGTTCTCAAAATTGAATTTATGTTGGAGATAATTGTCACTGTCCTCATGGGATTTCATAGCATTATGTTCTTGATGTTTGTTCATCTTTTTCTTATTACACAAGAGATGAAAATTAAAAGTTAAGACCAGTGTTAAAACTAACATGATTGCTTTCTTATTTCAAACAGCTAGTTAAAGGTCTTCAGCAGGAGCTGAATCGATTATATTCGCTTTTCTGTTCTCGGAATCCAGACTTTGAAGAAAAGGGGGGTAAAGTCTCCATAGTATCACATTCCTTAGGATGTGTAATCACTTATGACATAATGACTGGCTGGAATCCTGTTCGACTTTACGAACAGCTAATGCAGAAGGACAGTGAGCTACCTGATGAACGATGGACAAGCTATGAAGAACGGCATCTCCTGAATGAACTCTATCTAACCAAGCAGCGGTAAAGTAATAATAACATTTCTTTAGTACCTCGTATATTCCAGCACTGCACTAAGCACTCATTTAATAGTAGCTATTTTTCTCTTTAAAGAACGACCAGTAAGTGAAACTCTTTTCCAGAAATTATTGTACTTGGAATTGGCTTTGTAAAGATAATAAATCTTAGACCAAAGATTACACCATTACATGCCCTAGTTGAATTTCGGGTATTTAATATCTTTTATCCATTTCCTTTTGTTTATAATAAATACATTTATCTCCCTACTTTCTTTCCCTTGGTCTTTACCTTCTGTTTTACTGAGTGAGTTTCTAGTTTCTATGTAGGATCTTTAATGACATAGGTTTTTAAATTTGGAAACTTTTAATGAAAGCTTAATGAAAATGGAAACTTAAGAGGGATGTTAGGGAACAGGGAATTTTTAAATTAAGAAGTTATATAGAGTAGTAAGAGCAAATCTCTTTTTGAAATGCTTAGAAAATAGAATATTATTTCAAGCCTATTTTGTTCATTAATTATAACATAATGTATCGTATTAATTTTGTGAAGGCTTTAAAATTTACTTACTATATCACAGGTTGAAAGAAATAGAAGAAAGATTGAAAGGATTGAAGACAACAGCTATAACACAAACACCTGCCTTAAAATTTAAGGTATGTAAGGAAATATAAAATTTGTATTGTTCATTTTAGTGTGAGTTTTTTAAATGTCATTTCACATAAGACAAAATTACAACTGAGAAATGAAATCATTTTAAATATTTAGTCAATTCTACTTCAACTCCGTCCTTTGTGGTAAAGTCACTGATCTTGAGTTCTGCGATGGTAATGCTTCTGGGCTATCTCTGCCCACCATCATCTTATGTTCTAAGGCACTATAGATTAATTTATTTTTCATTCAACAAATATTTTTTTTCGAGTGCCTTCTAGATGCCATTGTGTTAGCTATATTGGGTGGGAAGGGATTCAAAATTATAAGACAGTGTCCTACCTGTAAGGATTTACCTAAGGTGCACATAATTTCCTTCCACAAAGTCCTGCTCTCATACCCCATCAGAATGTGGGGGTATTCCCTGGATCTTCCTTATCCTGGAACTTCCCTCAACTTGACTTGATTCCTATTCCCCTTGACGAGTTCCCTCTGGAGTCTCCATCTTTGAGAAGAGATGAGGCTGACCATCCTTCATTCCCCTCTTGATTTTGCTTCTCACTCTGTGGACTTCATCACCATACTCCTACACAGCTGCTATTTTCCCTACTCTTGTGGCTAGCACATAGTAAATACCTAATAAAAGCTTGTTGACTGCCTTAAATTTCTACTAAGCTGGAAATGTCATAAATATGAGCCTGACAGCAAACTGTCCACTTTCTGAGGACCAGCTGCCTAGGTAGGAAAGTCGCCTGGCTACATGAAGAATTCTTTGGCCATGGCAACTCTTAAAATAAAGAAAAAATGAAAAGAAAGTGAAAGAAAAGAAAAATAGAGAAAAATGTAAAGGCATCCTCAGGGATTCTTCTACAGGAAGAAGAAGGGGCAGAAGATGCTAAGAATCATCATTTTAAGATTATCTCTAAACTTGAACTCTGAATGTGATAATCTTTGACCAGTAATCAACAAATGGACATACTACTGGAGGAACTGAATCTTACCAGTCTTGACATTCTCTCTATAAATGAAGTCAGAACAAAAAAAAAAGTAGAAGAATTTGCAGCTAAAGAGATGGCCCACAGTTTCTTCTGAGAGAGACAAATAAAGGAATTGGCAGAGGTGGTTTTATTATGTTCCTTAATACAGCAAGAAACATCATTTCATCAAACACCTGTGGCCATCACAGAATGGAGTGCTCACAAGTACTTGCCAAAAGGCCACTGTCAAATAATACAGTATCAGTTTCACAGAATGGAGTAGTTGTGGTTCTATGAAAAGTCTGATAATGACCTGCCAGATTTAGTAAGCATAGACTTAAGATAGTAAGCAACTTCACTACAGAAGTAAGAATGTATGAGAGTAGTTAGAAATAATTTGAAGGACATGAATCAATGAAAAAGAGGCCAAAAACTTGTTGACAGCTCAGTTTCATGTCTTTATATGGTAAATACTTTCTTGAGAAGAGAAGCACTGGACATGACAAGCACTGAATAGCATCACCTGAAAAAATAAAATTGGTTATATATTAACCGATGGGAAATAACTGGTTACTGATATAATGATTCCTAAATTAGTTTTCTTTTTATAGTCAGAATACCAACTTGTTAGAACAAGGATAAAAATTAATACAAAGTTAGAAGAACAAAAATGAGAAAAATATATCTCCTGGAACTGAAACAACTTAAGCCTAACCTAATCAGAAAAGTTGATATATTGAAATGGATCTGTAATTTCATCAATTTGGTGGTTCTTTCCAGGGGTGAAGATTGCAACTTTCATTCCTTCCCATCTTATGTGACTTTCTTCCTCACTTAAATTTATCAGAGAGGTTCTACGCCAACATTCTGGATGCTTTCTTACTTTGTCTTGAAATTGTAACAACAGTGGAGCACTCTAGATATCAACTTGTCATCACTCTAAATTTGACCATCCCACCATGCCTATCATATGTTTTATCTGATTGCATATTTTATTCTTTTTCTTCTTTAAAAATCTTCATTGGTTAGATGATATAGCCTGCTCACACACCCTCATATACTTCTCCATTGTTCTCTGTATGATACTTATTTCTAGTTCCTCAGATACTATTGTGTCTCATGTCTCAAAGCCATGTGGCAACAATGACAGAATGTTGGTATTAAACAGATGATTCCTGTGGTTAAAACCAGTTTCAGAAACCTTGGTGGGAGACTTGGCTAAGCAAAGCCATACAAGAACATTTAAAAATAACATGGGAGGAAAATAACAACCAGAACAAAAGATCTAAAAGATTTGTTTGATAAAGATTTTTACCATCAAGGAGAGTAGAGCCATCTCACTTGGACTCTTAATATTAGTTACATGTACTTACAGAGGAAATAGAAATGGCATAAAAGAGATCAAAGAAGAGAAAAGCAGCCAGATTAGACCAAATATATGAGAAATACCTAGTGGAAGTGATATAATTGTGAGGATATTGAGGAATAGATTCACAGAGTATCTGAATGGAAGATACCAACTACATGATGGGAAAAAATTTAGACTTTGTGCATATAAAAAAGAAAAGAAAATAGCGATAACTACTGGACTATTCATCTATTTTCCCATCTTAATAATTTTCTGTTAGTAGAGAAGAGGCAGGTTTTTGCAAGTATATTCCACAGTGGACCATATCTTCACAATCACATAATTGTGTAAAATATCTAATGAAGACTGGATCCAGCTGTGCTTATTGTTTAATTATAGAAAAGCATTTGATTCAATGGGGCAAAATGTTGCCTTAAAGATTTTCCTTAAACAAAGTAGCTCCCGTTCTACAATAAAGTCATTCAAAATTCCTAAAATTATGTAAAAATGAAAGCAACTTCTTTCAGTTATCCAGTGATTATATCAGGTGAGACATATAACAGATGTGTATTCACCACAGGCAGATGTTTCCCATTTTCATAGAGGAATTCCAGTGCATAAAGTTGAAAAGGAATTTCCTGTTAATGATGAAGTTCACTAGATGCTCTTGTTTGCAAATAACAGTTTAGTTATTGCATCAAGCCCCAAAACATTGCAGAACTTCCTTGACAAAATTTATAACCATGCATTAGACTTTGTCTAACTTTTCACATAGAAAAAAACAAGTGGTTAAAGAAAACATGATTTCCAGATTATACCAGTGAGTTGAATGGATATACATTTATATGTCAGAGGTGGGGCTTAAACCTAGTTCTCTTTGTCTGGCCCTCTCTCCACTATGTGACTACTTTTCTTTTGTGTAAGTTTCTACATACGTACATACATACATACACACACACACACACACACACATACATACATACATATATATATATATATATATATATATATATATATATATACTATAAATGTTTTAGGTAACAAAGTAAATTGAATTAAATTTTACAGATGTAGGGAAGAAAGACTACTTTTCATCAGGGCTCTCTAAGCATATACCTCATTGTTTCAAATGTAGGATGCAATTTTTTTTTCTCAAAATCTAGCTTATCAAAACCTGAGAACAACTTAGAATTCTTGTTTTTCACCATGTCCTTATAAAGGAAAACAACACAATCCTACATTTCTGCACCAATGACACTTAGACCCAAGCATGAAATATCCTTTCACCTTGAGAATCTGTATAAAGTCACTCCCAGGAAGGCTAGTTTAGTATTCTATTGGAGTAACCATTCTTTCCCAGCATTCCAGATCTTAGAATTTAGAAATAGAAGGAGTTTTAAAGATCATAGTTCACTTCCTCATTTTATAGATGAATCTAAGGTCAAGATTGGACAAGTCACTTAACCTAAATTCCACAAGTTATCAATGGCAGAACTAGGGATTCAAACTCAGGTTCTTTGATTCCAAACCCATTGTTCTTTCCCTTACATCATGCTGCCACCCTGCCCTCAACTAACATATTCTTACCAATGCTCAGTCATGGAAGCCTCCTCATTCTCATTTGAACATCACGATTACCACACACAGAGAAGATTCCCTAGGAGTAAGATGTTTTTGTCACTTGTGTAGAAGCAGTCATCTAGAAGCAGATTTGTTGTTAAATAGGCTAACACAAAACCTCTCCACTGGAGCTTGCTCTTATCTGCCCATTTATGGATATTTGTGTATAAGGGATAATGTGCTCTTAACTGACTATGTGGAATGGCCTGTGTATCTTCCCTTTTTCTTTTTGACCCTTTCAGCCCTGCATGGACTAAGGGAGATATCCTTTCCCAAAAGACAACATCCTAGCTCCCCAAGGGCTAGTCAGCTAGCTCAATTGTTCTTTAGCTCACTCTCATGAAGCATGTGGAAAATCACCTGTACATGAAATAAGGAGTTTTCCCCATCCACTTTATATTCATGTTTCTGTAACAAATGATTTACAGCTTACACATCATTGTCACATATGTTGTCTCATTCATTTCTTAAAATAATCCTATGAGATAGGCCAAGATAATTCTCATTTTACAGCTCTGGAAATTAAATTCGGACAAGTTAAGTGACATACCCAAGTTCATATGATTAGTAAGTGGTAGAGCTGGGACAAAACCTAGGTCCTTGGACTCCTAGTCCAATTTGCTTTCTGCTATGCTGTCAAAAGTTAGTGGTAAGTCAAATTATACTTTAAATACAGTATTGGACCTTTCAAATGTAAAGGATACCTGTGATACATCCTTTAATTTAAAATGAATAATTTGTCATTTGATTTTTTTTGTATATCCACTTTTTTTGCAGAATTTGCTTTTTTTAATAGATGAAGAAATTTTTTAAGCAATTACATGTGTAATTTAATAAAAAGAATACACAAAAATGTCATACTTCTTTGCACTGGACATTAGCTGAGAAATCTTATTCTCGGCAGCAGAGATCTCACTGCTAGGTATAGCTCCCAAAGAGATTATAAACAAAAAAAAAGCAGCACTTCTTATGGTATCAGAGACGTGCAAACAAAGTCAGTGCCTATATTTTGGTGAATGGCTAAATAAATTGTTGTATATTAATTTAGTGGAATATTACTGTCTACTTAAAAATGATGAATGAAGAATTCAGAGTAACATAGAATAACAAATAAACTGTTAAAGAATTAGTTAAGCAGGAACCTAGACAGCAATAGCACATGAAAAGAAAAAAACAAAAAAAAAAACCTGAATGCTATGTAATTATAATAAACAAAATTGGGCCAAAGAACTAAGAAAATGCATCGTTCTCTCTTCCTCACAGGAGTGGTGAACCAGGAAAATGGACTATTTAAATATTGTCTAGTTTAGTTAGTGTGTAGGTTGATTTTATTTTGTGATAACAACAGTGGGTTTTTTATATTTTTTAATTAATTTATTTTTAATTGGAAACATTTATTTCCACAAGATTTTGAGTTCCAAATTTTCTCCCCATCTCTCCCTTCAGCCCTCCCCAAGACACAGTGCATTCTGATTACCTCTTCCCTCAATCTGCCCTCCTTTCTATCATACCCCTCCCTTCCCTTATCTCCATCTTCTCTCTTTTCTTGTAGGGTAAGATAGATTTCTATACCCCATTACCTTATTTCTTATTTCCTAGTTGCATGCAAAAACAATTCTCAACATTCATTCCTAAAACTTTGAGTTCCAACTTATCTTCCTTCCTCCCTCCCCACTCATCTCCACTGAGAAGGCAAGCAATTCAATATAGGCTATACATAAGTAATTCAGTCATAGATTTCATCCCTCCAAGTCTCAGTGATATGTATGAGGTAGAATTTACCTTCTTTCATTAGGACCTCCAATTCCTCATTTGTTGCCTGAATTCTGCATATTTTCATATTGACATTTGATGCCATGGGTTTTTTTCTTGTATTTCTTTGTGCTCTAGCTTTTTCTCGTACTATTTTCTTATTCCTTATTTCTTATTCCTTAAGAATACTATGTTCTTATTCCTTAAGAATACTATATTCTTATTCATTATTTCTTATTCCTTATTTCTTATCCCTATATTTCTTATACTCTCTTTAGAATCCAAATTAGAGGAAAGGCATAGTCAGTCTTTATTCTCACTCATCCTTTTTAGTGTAAAGCTTTTTTGATTAAATTTGCCAGATACCTAGCAGAAATGTTCTTAATAGCCTTTTACAGTGTATTCCATCTCTGACCAGGAGTCTGTCAGTTCTGTATTGTAAGAAATGATCCAGAAATCCAAAACCCATTCTCAGATATTTCCCAAATCATTGTTTCACTTTTATAGCCTTTACTAAAGGACAAACAACAGTGAAGAAAACACAGCATGTGGCCTTGTGACACTTTTTATTTTCTTGTCTAAGGATTATGATTTTTGGCAGTGCTTTTTAGTCTTCTGGAAATGTTACTTGTACCCATGTAAATCACCAAAAGTAGCTGGTAGTTATCCATTTGAAAATTTCTCTGTTATGTCTTAGGTTGTTGTCAAGTTATTTTTCAGTCATGTTTAACCTTTCATGACCGCATTTGGGATTTTCTTGGCAAAGATGCTGGAGTGGTTTGCCATTTCCTTCTCTAGTTCATTTAACTGACAAACAAATATAGGCAAACAGGGTTAAGTGATTTGTCCAGGGTCACTGAGGAGAGAGCAGTTTCAGTTGAATAATACAGTAAGAAGCCAGATTGCTACAATGGAATGGAATGAAGAGATGAATCTCTTTTAAGGTGGCTTTCTGAAGGAGTTTAACTGAGAAGGGGAGAAGAGAAGGTGATAATGGGGATGGCTGGATCAAGTATGGATTTTTTAAGGAGGGGGGAACAGACATTAGTATGTCTTAGTAGATAGTAGAAGAAAGTTCTTGAAGATGTAAGAGGAGAAGAAGAAAATAGTTTCAGTTTTGTCAGTAGTATGAGATGAAGTCCTCAGCTGGGGGAAGGGTAGGGATTGTGTATGAAACATGCTTAGGGAGATGACAGAGTTTGGAGTAGTTGCTATTAAAAGTTGGATAGCAAATGGTGTAAAAAGATATGTTTACTACAGCGAAGGCCCATTTGATATTAGGTAACATGCTAACATAAGCTTATATTACACTCAGGCAACATGCCTTTCCCAGTTCAACATTTTTTCCAGCTCTGTGGCTTCTTGTGAATAGGAATGAAGGAGGCAAATAGTGAGAGTAATCCAAGGTTGGGTTTTGGCCAGGCATGACTGGAGTAGGGCAAGGGGCAAGAGAGTGGAGTGTACAGGATAATGTAGAACTGAACTGATTCACAAAAGCACCAGACTGAGGAGAGAAGGGATCGAAGTTCACAATATAAAGAATAAGGTGAAGGCTTAGCAGTTTTCTCTGTGAGAAAGATAGCTCCACATTATATCTCACATCCAGCACCTTTCTATTCACACAGTTTTCACTCTTCTCTTCACTCTTGCTAGAACTATTGCAGTCATCCTAATTTTACTTACTGCTCAAGTCTTTCACCTCTCCAGACCATTCTTTATAGAACTGCCAGACCGACTCTCTAAAAGTCCAAGTCATTCCCTGCTCAATAAACTCCCTTGCCGCCTCCCTATTGCCACCATCATCAATATAAATTCCTTTGTTTGGCATAAGAGGAAAGGAAAGCAAAAAAAAGAAAAGTAACTTGCCCCAGGTCACAGCTAGGGCAGTAATTGAGGCCATATTGCAATTCAGCCTTCCTGACTCCTACCAGGCCCAGTGCTCTGTTCACTGTACCACCTAACTAGCTGCCTCAGTAGCTTAAGCTCCTTCACATCCTATCTCCTGCCTTTTTTTCAAGCTTATTATACATTATTCATTACCCTCATTCTTTGAGCTAACCTGACCCATTTCTCATACAACATTACATTTCCCATTTTGTTACCTTTACATGTAAAATATGTTGTCATCCATGCCTAGAATGTATTTCTCTTCACCACTGCTTTTTGGAGTCATTGATTTCTTTCAAAGCTTATCTCAGGTACTACCTTTAAGTGAATGAAGCCTTCCTGAGGCCGGCAACTGCCAGTCTCCTTTCTTCCCCATTACCTTTTATTTTGTGTGTGTTTGGTGTATACATTGTGTGTGTGTGTGTGTGTGTGTGTGTGTGTGTGTGTGTATACTAATACATAAGAGACATACACACACATTGTCTCCTTCAATAGAATGTAAACTTCTGAGAGTATGGAACTTTTCTCTTTTTTTATTTTTGTATTCTAAGTACCTGACACATAATAGGCATTTAACAGATGCTTATTGATCGATTATTCAATCATTTTCATACTTGAATACTTTCTCCTTCTACCACGTTTTCATGACACTTATTATTTATTCTTTCTCCCGTCAGTTTCCTTTGATGGTTTATAACCTCTGTCATATCCTTCATTTACAAGTATAGCATAGATCTTAGTCTGGAACCTTATTCTCTTCCCTATGTCTAGAGTCAGTAATCTCATTAGATTCCATGAGCTAACATCTCTATACATATGACTTTGAAATCTTAATATCTACCTTTCAATCTGTCTCCTGAACTACAGTCCTAAATTACAAATTGCTTATTGGATATTTCTACCACACTGCCCTAAAGGGCAGTTAATGTTGCCCCTAAATGCAACATGGCCAAAGTGGGAATTGCAGTGTTCTCCCTAAAACCTACTCTTAAGCCTACTTCTTAATTTCCTTTTCTCCATCAAAGATGTTCCCACATCCTTTAGTTACTTGAGTGTATCGCTTCAGGATCATTGGGAACAGTGTGATACAGTGGGATGAATAATGGCTTGGAATTGAAGGATCTAGATTCATATCTTGGATATGAACTTGCATATGCAGTCACTTTCACTCTCAGAACTTCAGTTTTCTCATCTGTAAAATAAAGGAGTTGGATTGAACCCCCTCCAAGGTCTCTTCCAACTCTAAGATCACAAGATCTTCAACCCTTCACTCTTTTCCCCATCCAGTCTACTACTGCTACTATAATGTTTAATCACTTTTCTCCACTCAAAACGAGATAGTTCAAATTCTAATCATTCCTCACCAGGATTATTACCATCAATCACCAGCTTCTTGCCTTTGGGGTCAAGGGAGAAGACACAATTCCATACACTAGGATTCCTGCCACTCAGGTTAAAAGGAGAAAACTACATTCCTTCAAGCACCAGATTCTTGTCTTTTTGGGAAAAGGAGAAAACATTGGGTCTCAAGCCTGGGTTCCAGCCTTCCTCAGGAAGTAGGGAAACATCGTTTCAACATGCACCAACTTCCTACCTTAGGAATAATGGGAGAGGACACCTTCCACTGGGCTTTTCCTGCCTCTCAGTGGAAGAGAAGAAACACCATTCTATCAAGCACCAGACTACTTATTCCCGTCCAGGGAATAGGAAAAAGGCCTTTTTCAGTAACCAGCCTGGTCTACTGCCTTGGAGAGAGTAAAACCATTTCTTTAGCTTCTGGTATTTGTACCCTTACCTGAACTGCCTAAGGGCTTGAGAAAATCCAACCTGAGACCATACCTCTTTGGACAATGAATCCATATATGTATTAAAGGCTCATCTTAAGTGTCAATTCCTTCAGGAGGCCTTTTGTAGTCCTTTGTCTCCCCACCAAAAAAAAAATTTATTTTGTTATTTTTTTCACATTTATTTATGTGCATGTTGTTTTCTCTGCATTGCTTTTAAATTCCTTAAGGACAAGAAATGGTTTGTTTTTATCTGTATATTCCTTGCATCTACCACGGTGCCTAGCACATAATAGGCTTTTAATATTTATATTCTGAATTGAATAAATGAGGTTTATTTCAGCTTTAATCTTCCTTGATTCTGTAAATAGGGCCAAGAGCTCAGTCTGTCTTGAAGATCCAATTACTTGTCCAATTCATACTTAGTTTCTCTTCTCATGCTGAATTTTATTTTCAAAGATGTCAGTATTTGAAGGTGAGAGATAACAAATCCAAACAACAGTATCATCCCTTTGAAAAATTCTGTGTAAAGTAAATTTCTTACTTAAAGTCTATACTTTTTAAGAATGAACAGTGTTCTATATTGTAACTGAGACAAGAATCCTGGGTTCTAGTACCAGTTTTCCCAATAGATCTTTGTGTGACTTTGAGTAAGATTATGTATCTCTGGATTTGTTTCTTTATCGGTAAAATAAAGAGGATTGAATCTTAAATTATTTTTCTTTATTTCTTTGAAATATGATTTATTTAGGATTAATTATTTTTTCTTTTAGGTTGAGAATTTTTTCTGCATGGGATCCCCACTAGCGGTTTTTTTGGCATTACGTGGCATCCGTCCAGGAAACAGTGGAAGTCAAGACCACATTTTGCCCAGAATCATATGTAACCGGTTACTAAATATTTTTCATCCCACAGATCCAGTTGTAAGTTAGTTATAAACTTTTTCTCTCTGTGTTAAATTTCTCATTGAATAACTGTAGCACTTTGAAAGAAACTTTAACTTGACCTATAATTATTTCAGCCCTCAGATTACATTTGTAGCAGTTTTGCAGAAAAAAATCTGTACAGAGAATGTGTTTTTAGTTTATTAGATGTAAAGTTATTTAGGCCATAATAGAGCAATGTTTTAGAATTTGCAGATTTATATTATAGTTTCAGAATCGAAATTGAGTCTGACCTCAGGAATGGTAGCCTAACAATGTGCATTATTGAGCCCAATTTTTAACTGTTGCATTTTTCTTATCACTGACTGATACTGAATATATGACACATCCTCTTTAAAATGTGGTTAAAATAGCAGTAAAGATACACAGAAATTCACAGGTGATAAATTCCAATAAAGGATCTGGTAATAAAATTCGTGACCTCAGAAGTCTATACATTCAATGCACAAAGTAGAAGTAACAAATAAAGTGAACATACATATAATCCATTGCTAGTTCAGAGACAAATTTTATCTTACAGTTATTCATATAACAATATAATTGTATTGTAATAGCTGTTGATATGGAGAAGTTTTGGGGCATTGAAGGATCATTCATGTCCACACTGAAACAAGATTTGAGTACCAAGGAAAGTGCAATTGAAAATGAAAAAAACAGTGCCAAGAACTGACAGACCATTGCTGCAAGATAATCAGATTCTTAGAAAACAAGCAGAGAGGACAAGGCCTCTAGAAGGAGTTGTTAACTGTTTCCTGTACAGTATGGCACAGACTGTTTGAAACTGGAACAACAATGGGGAAGACTGTCAGAAAAATAGCTGTTTAACCATTGCTGTAAATAAAAAATACTTGTCATGGACAATATAATACAAAGATTGGAAGTGATAAAGATTTATGAAAAAGGTAATTTTTGAAAGCTCACTTTTCATTTAATGTTAAAACTCATTAGAAGTCCAGGTTATCCTTTTTAAGATCTTGATATCTTCATCAGATTGCTGAAAGACATCTGCTCTGTTCCCTAACCCCTGTTTTCCCCCACCCCCCCAAAAAAATGGATATTTTTTTATAATGGGCCTGGAATTCTTGTCCCTATTGAGAGAATAATGAATGCTAATAAATATGTTGATAATACTGAGAAGTAGAACTGTTGTAAAATTATACAAATTTCCAAATGGAGATGGAATACTACACCTTGCACCATGCCACCTATCAAAAAAGTTAAGAAGTTTATCTAAACAATGAAGATAAAACATGTCAAAATGTTCCAGGAACTCCTGGATTTGAACCTCATTAAAAATCCATAGGATTTAACCAAGGCTAGGCTTGGGAAAAGGGACTGTTCATCAGAGGTAAACTGAGTAGCCAATGTAATAAAAATGTGGCTTCATGATGAAGAATTAAAGAGTGTGTGACAAAACCTTGTGAAATGAAAGCCAAATTGTACAAAACAAATGATTATAGCAAAAGAAAGACATATATGACAGTGAGAAATATTTTTAAGATGTCAAAAATTGTAAGGTTAATTGTATGTCAGTAAATATTGTTTTCCTTTGCCTGAGGTTAATTCACACACTACTGTGGAAAGTAATTTTGAAAAGAATATACCTTATTCCACAAGATCAGAATAAGTAAAAGGATGGGGACAGCATAGCTTTACATATTAAGGTATACTTATATGAGGAAATACAAGAATCAGCATGAGTAATCATGATGGGGAGACCATTTTAATGAAAGTCAACAAAAGAAGAAACAGAATCAGTGTTGGAGGACCTCAGTTATCCAGACATCTGTAATAGCATGCTTTCTGTGTAGAGCAACTTCTTCGTGATTTGTGTTGATAATTTCATTCTTCCAAAGTTGGAGGAGTCAACAAAGAGTGGAAATCATAGGAAGTCTTGGGGGAATTGACCATTTCATCCTAGAATTTGTCATAGAAAACCAGAAGAAAATTGAGTACAGTCTGACATCTGAGATTTTGGAAGAAAAGATTTCAGAGTTTAGGGAAAGAACAATTACTCAACCCTAGAATTCTATAGGAAAAGTCAACCCATGAAGAATAGGAAGCTCTCAAGAATGAAATTCTAAAGACCTTAAGAAAAGTAGTTAAGATAAGGAGAAAAAAATGAAGTGGCCCAATGTATTTTGGATACACAGAAAATGTATCAACCAACATAGAGTTTAAAAAAAGAGTTTTTACGAAGAATAAAGGCAAGAACAGGTATGAAGAATCATATAAAAGGAAGGAATGGTTCTTTAAGAATGGTGTCAGGAGTAATAAAATTTAGAATTTGCTGAGACTAATGAGGAAAGCTGAAGATGAGAAAAAGGTTGGGGACCATAGTGTGATTTTACACATATTGGGAAGAGAATTGAAATAGGAATAAACTGTTTCTTGAGTTGGATGTAATGATGATAATTGATGGAGAGAAATAAGAGCATCTTAATTAAATCTTTGCTTTCTAAATTGATACTCAACCCTAAATATGAATACCTAACTCCCTTAATGAGTTCACGTCACCAATCCCAGATGGACCACAACCCACAACCCACAGTACTGAAAGAACTGGAAGATGGAATTTCTGTTGATCTTTGAATTTTCAAGTAGCATAGGATACATACTGCAGAACTAGATATAGACATATGCCCCAGGTGTTTTTAAAAGTGGAAAAGAGAAGAGAATATACAAACTATAAGGACAATCAAACTTGACTTAGATTTTTGGAAAAATTCTAGTAATCATTAAAGGGGTGTTTCATGAAAAGGAAGCAGTGATTACAGGAAGGCAAAATTATTTCATCAGGAACAGAATACACCAGCCTAATTCCATTTCCTTCTTTTGAAGGCATTACTAAGAATGGTTGATCAAGGGATTACTGAAGATACATTTAGTTTGCCTATATTTTAACAGAGTATTTACTATTCTTTCATTCTGTTATGCAAAAGATGAGGAGGTATAAATTAAATATCTGGATTTAAAGTTAGATGAATTCAGAAATTGTTTGAATACTGTATTCAAAAAGTAGTCATTTATAGTTTGATCTCAGCTTAGAAGAAAGTCTGTAGTGAAATGCCCCAGGGACCTGTGCTTGGACCTGTGATATTTTGACATTTTTGCCGGTGAGTTATATAAGGGTATAAATGGCTTGTTTGTCACATTGACAGATGTCCCAAAGCTGGGAGCTAACATATTTTACAACCCATGGCTAACATTTTGTGAAATGAATTAGGAGTAAATGTAAACTTGGACCTCACATGAGCTCAAAAATTCCGCATCATAAATTTAAGCTAGTGGAAGCATGACTAGACAATTACTTGGCTAAAAACATATAGTTTTTTTAGTGTACTGCAAGTTCAAGTTCAGTGTCGATCACCAGTGTGATGCAAACTTGCTATGTAGAGGTGTTCAAAGAGCCTTTGGTAAAAAGGTACCAATTTACCAAAAAAAGCAATTTGTAAGCTCCCTGAGGGCAGAGACTGTCTCTTCCCACCACCCCCACTAAATGCAAAATTGGTAAAAATTGCAAAGAGACAAATTAAAGATATAAGGAAAAACTGCTAAACAACCCTCCATGAATGGAATAAACTAACTTGAGGATATTGTGAGTTCTTCTTTATTGGTTGTCTTTAAACAGAAACTGAATGACCATTTGTGAAGTATGTTTTAGAGACGTTTTTGTTCATATATGGTTGGCATGTTCTCTGAGATTTTGTTATGGTCTACTATAGTTTTAGCACCAAGGCATTCACTTTAGTAATCTGACTAGCAGGTT
>CM053769.1:429799266-429896518 GCA_028658325.1 Potorous gilbertii | reverse complement strand
GTTTTAGAGACGTTTTTGTTCATATATGGTTGGCATGTTCTCTGAGATTTTGTTATGGTCTACTATAGTTTTAGCACCAAGGCATTCACTTTAGTAATCTGACTAGCAGGTTATATAAAGCTGGAATTCCTTCAAGTATAAACATGTGAATGTACCTGTGTGTTTGTCATCCACATGGCCCAGTCTAGCATTTTCATTAATCTATCATCAAAGAAGTGAGCTACCAAATTATGAATATTTTTGATCATAGTAATTCATTAAACTATCTGACAAGTAAAGCTACAACAGTGAAATCTTGGCTCTTTGAAGTAATGAACTAACAATAACAATAAGACATTGAGTAAAAACTGGAATTTTAGAAAATTATTTCCATTGTGGGAAAAAAAAATACAGTTTTGGTTAAGAAATGATACAGTAACTACCCTCAGTTTTTCACTATTACTCCTGGGACTCACAAATATATTTCATCATGTCCCAGGTGGTCAAAACATTAGAAAACTACTAAGTGATACAGCTAGTACAGGTAAGTATAAAAAATGGAGACTCAATTTAAAAATAATTAAAATGACTACATGCTTAATAAGTTCATTTTATAATTAATAACCATAATTGTGTTGTTTCCCTCGGTGACAAATAGCTTCTGTGAAGAAGCTTCAACCTTAAATGAAAGCTAGAGATTAAGTTGTTACAATTTGGTTCTTTTCTACGATATGTTTACCATCTTGTTCAGTCCTAATTTACTAACAAGGTTTTTGAGACTGTCAAAAACAATAATTAAAAGGAAATTCTTTCAAGAGAAAAGTTTAATTCTTTCATTAATTACCAATTCTTGTAACCTCTAGTGTTTTAGTTGTTTAATCATAAAGCTAAAAGCTTAATGTGTCCAGGCCAGCAGTATACAGATACACAGATAGCCTGAGAGGGAGAGTAATTTTAGTGCTTTCCATAAATTTCAACAAACTTAATGGGCTTTATCCCCAGATTGAAAGTGATGAGAAAGTGCATCACCCTCCCTTCTTTGAATAGGTAGTGGACTGTTTGAAGTAGTTAATGTGTTGATGGTTTGTGTTAAACATTTTTTTCCTTGTTGTTATAAAGGATAGCTTGCTGGGGAAGAAGGGTAGAAAGAGATATTCAGAAATAATGTGATGTTAAATGAATAATGTAAAATTTAGAAAAAAGAAATTACATTAGTTTTTACCCTTTAGAAGTCGATTTTAACATAATATTGAATAATGAACAGTTAATATATTAAAAAATTTTATTGTTAACTTATGATACCTTCTAAAGTCTTTGTTCTTTTATTTTTCTGTCAAGGCGTATAGATTAGAACCATTAATTTTGAAACACTATAGCAACATTTCACCTGTCCAAATCCATTGGTATAATACCACAAATCCTCTACCTTATGAACATATGAAGCCAAGTTTTCTCAACCCTGCAAAAGAACCTACCTCAGCATCAGAGAATGAAAATTTGTCAGCAGTATCAAGCCCAGTGACTTCACCTGTCTTGTCTCGACGACATTATGGGGAATCTATAACAAATATTGGCAAAGCCAGCATATTAGGTAATTTCTCATGAGTATTCTTGTTCCCTTATTGGAAATATGATTTATTTGCTACCAGGTATGTTTTCTTTAAGTATTTATGAAAAAAGCTATCCTATTTTGAGTTTCTGTAGCCAGAGTTAATAGTTTATATTGAGTAGCCTCTAGTTAGGTTTTATAGTCTTTACTTTAAAGAATTAATAAAGAGTGTCTTCTTGAGTTCCGTGACTGACTTCTGACTTACATTTAATCCCTTACATGGAGGTATGAAATAATTTGGCACATTTTTGTTATAGAAATGAAGCTTTAATGTGATGGTCATATTTTAAAGTGATTTGGTGTACGTCACAAATTCAGACTTGCATTCTGCTTAATACCAAGTTTTTAATGGCACATGCATGTACTGCAACAAAGTATGAGTATAGCTTCACATAAAATATTTTGTGAGAAATATTCTGATCTGAAATATAATTTAGTAAGTGCTTGAATAAAACAGTTCCTACATCCCTTTATCATAAGAACAGTGCCTTAGAGTTGTTAAACTTTTCATCTTATGTAGTAACTCTGTTGGAAACTTAAAAGTAAGAATTGTATTTTTGAATGTTAATTACCACTTTGGAAAAAAATGACTAATATTCCAGCCTATCTTCCCTCAGACTGTAATTGATGGGTGGAGCTCTTAACGCTATTTTGGTAGGGTATGATTCAGCATACATGATGACTGTCTTATTTTTGTGAAATGCAGGAGCTGCTAGCATCGGGAAAGGGCTTGGAGGAATGTTGTTTTCAAGATTTGGACGTTCTAGTAGTTCATCCACATCGCAGCCATCTGACACTTCAAAAGAAGTAGTAGAAGAAGAGAAGAAGTCCGTCACCCCACCAGCCGGCACCACCACAGCCACACAGGCCTTTCCACACAGCACTTCTGGCTTTCTCGATTCTACATGTTAGTGCACACTGTAATTTGCTTATTCTTTTTAAGTAAATTCTTAAGTTATTTTTGGAGTAAAATTGAAACTTTAATATGAACAGTTATATTTATGATCTAAAGAATGTTACAGTTTAAAAACAATGAACATTTTTTACTAATTTTTGGTCAGTTCAACAAAACAATCTACTAAGCATCTGTCTTCTTCATACTTGGCACTATGCTGGGCACTGCAGATTTAAAGACAAAAATAAAACAGCTCCCGCTCTAAAGGAAGCTTGCCTTCTACTGGGGAAGACAACATATACATATGTAAAGATATATACAAAATAAATACTAGGTAATATGGGGTAGGGCAATAATAACAAGAGGAGATTAGGAGAGGTTTTATGTAGGAGGTAGCACTTCAGTTGGATTTTGAGGAAAACAAACTACTAAGAGACAGGTGAGATGGTAGTACACGGTGGCAGGAAGGGGCAGCAATCCATTTCAGTCAGAGACAGATGGGAAATGGTATGCCATGGGTGAGGCCAGTTTGGCTGGAAATAGAGTATAAAGTAATATATGAAAAGTAGGTGGGGACCAAGTTTTAGGGAGCCAAACCTATTTCATTTTATCCTTGAAACAGTAGGGAAATCACTAGAGTTTATTGAGAAGAAAGAGTGTCATGGTCCAGGCCTTCCCCTTCAATGTAAAAAAAAAAAATTCTAGAAAGATTTGATTTTTGCTATTTTGTTTTGTAGTTGTAGTGTCATATAGTTAAGAACTTTAGTTTAATGGGGTCTCATAGCACATTTTCAATAATAGTGATTTCTAATTGATCCTCATATCATACAGTAGGTGGTTTTAAAGGACATGTACAATAGTAGTAAAAATTCTGCAGTCTATCATAATTTCTTCAATATATGGTATATCTCATTTTGAGTTGTGTTTCACTTCCAATCCAATCTGCCCCAAGTCTTTAGTTTCTGTTATTGACTTTATTTCACCCAACCTGATTTTAAGACCTTTAAATCTAAAAATTGAATAGATTCAAAGACAGGCTTAGAAATGACAGAGCAAAATTTGGTAAGTAGTACTTTTAACTGCATATCATCAATAAAAGTGAAATATAGTCATTAGACCACAGATATACCATAAACCTAGTCTAACTTTACTAAATTAAGGACCCTAATATTTTTATAACTGAATTAAATATCAGTTTATATTGAAACTTAATATAATTTTCTTATCTAATTTATACTCATGTCAACAGTGATTTTGAAACTTAGCACATGCTCAGAGGTTACTTTTTTACACAACCAGAACTCTGGACTTATTTTGGGGAGAGATAGAAAGATTTTGGACCTATAATTTCCTCAGTATAAGAAAGCCCGTTCTACTAATGCAAATTAGTAATTGTTGTGCAACTTAAAAAGTCATAGAGAATTGGCTGGGATGGTGAAACAATGTGCAGAAGATCCCACTAGCTAGATTGTGTGAGGTGCAAGACTTGAACCCAGATTTTTTTGACTCTGCGGTTGACTTAATACTATTATACTACATTGCCTCTGGGTATACCCAAAAACATGAAAGAGGTATTCCTCTGTATACAAATTGGATAAGTATTTTAACTTTTAAAATTATGTAATTAAAGTTCTCTTTTCCCATTGCCCTTTAATATAAGGAGGGATGGATTCTGAAACTTTGTACCCTGTTATATATAGCCAGAGCAAAAAAGCAAGAGGAGAAAGACTGCTTTCTTCCTCTAGAAGGTGCAGATTCTTGAACCTTAATTCTTTTATTGATTCCTAGTTTATAGTATGGGAAACATTTTTGCTATGCTCAGGAGAAAAAGACATTAAATAATGTAATCAGATTTAGAACTGGTTGAATGACCAGACTCTAAAGAATAGTCATTAGTGGTTCATTAGGAAGTCTCTGGTGGACTTTTCCAAGGAGCTTTGCTTAGCCTTTGGTTTACTATTTTAATCAATTACTTAAATAAGGGTATGGTATGCTCATCAAATTTGCAGATATAAAGTTGGGAAGTTTAAATGATGCACTAAATGACAAAATCCAGATTCTAATGGTTTTGCCAGACTAGAGAATGGGACTATGAGTCTAATAAAAAGAAATTCAGTAGAATTAAGCATAAAGTCTTACATTTTGGTACAGAAAATCAGTTTCACAAATATATCATGAAAGAGTTATGGAGAGATAGTAATTCAATAAAAGATCTGGATTATAAGCTCAATTTGAGTCACCAGTGCGCTGACATCAAATTTTTTTTAAAATTTTGGGCAGCATTAATGAGGGGCCTAAGCTTCCATGAATCAAGAGGTCCCACTATACTTTGAACCCCCTACCCCAAATGCCATCCTTATCTGGAGTGTTGTGTTCAGTGCTAAAAGTCACAATAAGAATATAGATGAGCAGGGGCATCCAAAGGATGATAGCAGTGACTTTGAAGAACCTTGAGTGAGTCCATGACATGGGAAGATCATTTGAAGGAACAAGGCATGTTTAGCCTGAAGAAAAGACTCATGAAGGACATATCATGTGGAGAAGAGATTAGAGTTGACCTTTTTGGTCCCAGAAGACAGAACTAGAAGCAATGGGTAGACGTTACAAAGAGGCAAACTTTGTATTGTCCAGAGAAGAGATGAGCTCCTTCTACTTGAAGGTCTTCATGCAGGCACTAGATAGTCATTTGTTGGGTGTATTATCTTTGATATGTGCATTGAACTAAATGGCCACTGAGATCTCTGCTGACTCTCACATTCTGTGGATCAAATGACATGATGTTTATAAAGTGTTTTTCAAGCCTTAAAATGTGAATACTAGTTTTATTATTGTGATTCTTACCGTTGTCGTGTAAAGTTACAACAGGCTCCTTTGTGCAGGGCCCGGAGCCAGAACCTTCCCTTAAGTAGTTAGCCCCTGTCCAAAACACACTATCGTTTAACATTTCCATCTGGTCAGTGCTGCTGTTTTTAGGTTGTACCTGCCTGTGTCAGATCAGGCCAGAGTAATTTTGTAAAGACTGGCAGGCCTTCAGGTAATTTCTAGGAAGTTTATTCCACAATTATAGATTACAGTACAGCAAATTTTCATGTTATTCGCAACAGAATGTATTTGTATAGTTTGGTGAGTTAAACTACTATTTTTCTTTCATTGAAAATATTGAACTGAAGCAGCAAATATGAAGGGACAAGTTATTGGTATACCATGCAGGTGACAAAATAATGTTATTCAAAAGTGTAGTGGCAAAGAGTTTTATAAATCACAGTTACTTAAATTACTATTAAAACACATTTATGACACCTGACCCCTAAAATAATAGCATTTAAGTAGTATTTTTATGTTTGCAGAGCACTTTACAAACATTTATTTAATTCTCACAGCAACCTTGGGTGGTAGATGCTTTCTTTATCCCCACTTTACCGAGATGGAAACTGGGCAGACAGAGGTTAAGTGACTTGCCCAGGGTCACAGAAGCTAGTAGTTGTGGTGAGATTTGGACTCCAGTGAAGGCTTCCTCACTGCAGTCCTAGCATTCCATGTGCTGTACCATCAAGCTGACTTTGAACGTTAGGATACTTGGCCTAGCTGAGAAGAGGCAACTCCCTGCTTACGACACAGAACTCCAAAATGGGGAGGTGAAGCTAAGGGCCACTTTCACTTAATCTTGCTTTTTCTATAGCAGCAGTGAACAGTGATGAGTAATCTTCTTCAATACGTGTTATTCATTTTAGTCATGTCCAGCTCTTTGTGAGCCCATTGGGATTTTCTTGGCAAACTTAGGATTGACGTTTGCCATTTCCTTCTCCAGTTCATTTTATAGATGAGCAACTGAGGCAAACAGAGTTAAATTAACAAAGTTAAAAGGCAAACAGATTTGCCCAGAGTCACTCAGCTAGGTGTCTGAAGCCAGATTTGAACTCAGGTCTTCTTGACTCCAGGCCTGGTACTCCATACACTGCTCCACCTGGTTGTTCCCTTCCATACAGTATGTAATTGTATTTTAACAACTTAATGCATTCTCCAGCAATCATGCTTGTAAATTCTTTGAATTGTGCTACATTGTCAAGCCAAGCTCTGTTATCCCTGGATTCATCTAAATGTGTGCCCAAGTATAATAATATAGTTCTATTTGTAACATATTCTTTTCAACATATTTACTAAAGTAGTTTTCTCTGTTACTAGCGTTCTGGCCAAAACTAAAACTTTTTCTTTAACTGAATCTTTCAGAGTTGCCATAGTTAACTCTTTATTTTGCTTAAAGATATAATCATCATGTCTTCCTTGGATATTTTCTTATTTTGTCACTTAAGTACTCTTATGAATCTGATTGATTATCATAGAAAAAGATTCCTTTGCATCCTTTATTTTAAGTTTAGAAACTCGATGATAGGATTTTTGCTTTGTTTCTGTTCTTGCCTTCTACCCACCCCTTGTGCCCCAGGCCTGAGGGATCAACTTTTTGGTTACCAATGTGGGCATTTCTTTGAAGAGGAACCTCTATTGCCTATTTCTTGTCATCAATTTGGAGCTTACACCAGCAAAATAATTTTGACAAACCTTAACTTTTATTAAATCTTGGTAGTGTCTGTTAACAAATCAGGATATTCTTGATGTACTTGAGAAGATTATTTCCTTCTTTCCATGGTTTCAATTCTTGCATTCTGCTTGATTAGTAATATTCTATGAAGAAAGATAGCTGTTTTCTATAATTCTAAATCTTCCCCTCCAGCTGACTTATGGAGACCTGTATATATATCTTGATATTTTTTCATTTTGATACTTTATTATATATTCTACAATGAAGGGTGCTCCACAGTAATAAAACTTATACTCCTATGTGTATTGTCACATGACTTTTCTAATCAATTCTATCTAAAGCCAATAAGCCAGAACAAATCAGGAAACAGATTTTATTATACTCAGAGTGTGGCATTCTCCACCAGCAGTTGATGGGGAATGCATCATTCACAATTCAGCAAGCAATAGTTGTACTTTATATGAAATAAAGAAAAAGAAAGATGGCTACTCATTAAAGCCACTAAGTCTTTTTGTACAAAAAAGAAGAAAGAAGACACTAAAGGACACCAGCTGGGTCCTATACAGCAAAGTGACTGATACAGAACAAGATAGACTCAATTATATTCTCTAAAAAAACTTCCTTCCAACAGTACGCTAGACAGTCATACAGAATCTGAACCTCTGTTCTTTCAGTCTCCAAATCTGCAGTTCCCATTTTAACAACCAACACTTTTCAGTGTTTTGTGATCTGTTTTTTTCCCCAAAAGGTTTTAGACTACAGGAATCATTCTTTAATCTTCCACGACTTCTTTTTCCTGGATGTGTAATGCAGAGTAAAGACAATTCCTTTGATATGGTATATATCAGGAATAGCATTCAGAATAATCTGAAAATGACCCACTTATATGTTCAACTTTGATGAAAACTGGATTAATACTTTTCTATAAACTTTTGTAAAATCAATTTGTATGCTATTTATTTATTTTATATATACTTTTAATGGCAATTGTATAAACCCGTTAGTAATTATTAACTACCTCTAATGGACTAAAATTATGAATTTTCTTATGTTCCCCCAGGAAGAGAGATACATTTAAGTTAAAAAGAGTCAAAATTTCTTTCCTTTTTTTGAGAGCCTCCAAAAACATCTTTTAACTTAATGCCTATAGATAAAATATATATTGTATAAATTATATATTTTATTCATAAATTATATTTCTATAATAAATATAAATTAGATAATAAGGAGATTTACATGAAGCTATTTAATTGATGCCTGAAATTACATTTATGACTTTGATGGTTGAGCTTTTCATTATAGTTGTTTTTTAAATACATTGAAAGAAAGTATATAACTTGTAGCAAAATAAACTCAGAAGCTCGGGATTTTTTCAACATATTCTAATATTAAAATCTTGATGTGTGTAACAGGTTTTTTTCCTTCCTTTTTCTCCCACCCATGCTCCTCTTTTCTCCCTTGGGTTTTGCCACACATATAAGAGTCCAGATTTTTTTTCTTTTATTCTTATGACCTCCAGTTCAACTTTACACTAGCATTTGATTGTTATAATTTTTAGAATTTGTTCTATATTTTTACTTTTCTATGCATGCCTTTTTGGGTTTTCTTGACAGAAATACTGGAGTAGTTTGCCATTTCCTTCTCCAGCTGATTTTACAAATGAAGAAACTGAGGGAAATAGGGTTAAGTGACTTACCCAGTATCACAAAGTTACCAGATGTCTAAAGCTAGATTTGAACTCAAGTCTTCCTGACTCTAGGCCCAACACTTATCTGCCAAGCCACCTAACTACCCTGTTAGATCATTAGCTCTCTGCCTCCCCAATTGTACCATGGTAACTACTAAACTCAGAGCACAAAGCCAAGCTATATGATGTACCTCAAGGTTTATAGACACTACATTGTAAGTTCAAAGATCCCATTTACTTCATGTCCATCCTAATATCTTCAGGCCAAGGCATGCCCCATATCCCCTCATCCCCAATAGTTTGAAGAAGAGAACTCATATATCTCACTTTTCACCTGGCTGCACTAGTTTGGGGCTTTTCTGACATCCCACCATGCCTCCTCATTAGGTCAAATCTTATCCTCCTCTAACCCAGCCTTTTCAGTTTTCTACTGTGACTTTCCCATTTGATTGTAAGCTCCTTGAGGACAGGGACTGGTTTTTTTGTCAGTTTGTTTTTATCCCCCGTACTTAGCACAGGGTTTGGCGTATAGCAGACATTTAATCAATATTGATTGGCCACCAGAGCATACTAGGACTGAACTTTTTAATGATTTTGCTTCACATCATGAAATAGTTCTCTGGGTGCAAATATATCCAATCCAGTTCCCTAACTCTGTTTTCTCTTTAGCTTTGAAAAGCTAACCTAAAAGTTACTGATACTAACAATGATCTGAAGAAAATTCACGAGACATGATAGAGCAAGGCAGGATGGTTACACAAGAAAGGCTATGAGAGCCAGGGTCAAGTTAAATAAAACTTAACTAAGTAGGGGCAAAAAATTACCTTTCATTGACAGTTAAATGAATTTAAACCCAAAGTTTAGGGAATTAGAAAGAGATACAGTGTACAAGTGAGATTTGAGGATTCTAAAGCAATGTTTTTTTCCTTACCAAGATTTCATTGATGAATCTCCTGTATCTTTAGTCTTCCCATTCCATCTTTTGTTTCTTCCCATTTGCCCAGTGGTACACTTCATCTAGCCCTCTGTTATTATCAGTAGGTTTGGTGTACACACATTGTCTGCTCTCCCACTTTCCATTGACCTCTACCCCTTCTGTTTTCCTAAGGCATGCTTATTGATCTCCAAGAAAATGAAAAATATTGGGGGAAAACTAGCCTCATAGAACCTCACATTCCTATATGTGAATATATACTGTAAATTGTAGCTATTTCACCTTGAGAACTTGTTTTTGTTTTTTATTTAGGCAGAAGCAAGCTGTAGATTTAAAGATAAATAGACCTAGCCTCAAAGTACTTGACCTGTTTTTTTAAAGCACCTACAGATATCTGGGAAAATGCTGCTGTTTTTGTTCATGTTGATGTCATCTTTAAAGGCAGTGGTAATTTTGTTGCTTTTTAGGCTACTGTCACATGGCCCTCCCAACTCCCCATTCCTGGATAGAAATAAAAGATAAAATGTTATAAAATTTCAAGGTGGCTTAATTGCATCATAAATAAGTGTATGATGTATGTTAGATAAACCACTCATTACACTTATATCACATCGCTCTGAAACAGCTGAGTTTGAAAACAAAGATTTAATTAATGATGACCAGGCTGTAACTTAGCACCTACATAAATTTTACTTTCTCAGATGCACTAATAAATTTCCAGTGTGAAACAAAGTCCATGCTTTTCTCAAAATTTCACACTTCTGCTTCCTAAATTCCACCACATCGTTTGTTTTTAAGCATCTTTTACAACTCTAAACCAAGAATAAAATTGAATTGGTTGGATGGTCTGAGTTTTAGTTAGTCTTGATCTTTGTAAAATATTGTACAAATCAGAAGGAGGTACTAAAGACCAAGATTCCATTAGCCAAGTTTTCCCTTCCTGAAATTTTATTAAATCAGTGAGTAATTATTACATGCCTACTGTGTGCCAGGCATTGTGATAGAAAGATAAAAAAGTCCTCCTACTCTCAAGGAGCTTGCAAGTCTAATAAAACAAGACTAATTGAATCCTCTTGCAGCCTTGTTTTATTAAGTGTCTGTCAAAGTCAGAATTAAGTAACTTTGGAAGTTAGAAATTGACCTGGACAATAAATAATCAGCTGACAGATAGAATAAAGAGTAACGTTTCCCTCTAAGCCTCATTACTATTCCCGTATTTACTTCACCATTTCACCTGGTATTCATTGCATTCTCCTCACTCATCATTTTCTGTTCACTAAGAAAAGGCACCTCCCTCATTTTAGCAGTATAAAAATTTTTATGTGGTTTTTTTATTTGTGCATATTGGTGAGGGGAAGGAAATATAGAAACTTCAGATTAAAAGTTTTGAGATCACCTTCAATTAACTATTTTTTTAATCTTCAATTATTTATTTAATAAGACTCTGCAGTTATCTATTTAATAAAATTGTGACTTTTATTTTTTTTCCTAGTGGAACTGGATCACAGGATTGATTTTGAACTCAGAGAAGGCCTTGTGGAAAGCCGATACTGGTCAGCTGTAACATCACATACTGCATATTGGTCGTCCTTGGATATTGCCCTCTTTCTTTTAACTTTCATGTACAAACATGAACAAGACAATGACGCAAAGCCAAAGTTAGATCCAATCTGAACTTTTGAAGGAACTTTAATGGCACAAAATTGATGCTTGTTAAAATTCAATATGTTTAAGACACAAGAGGTTTCAGGTTTAAGTATGTTTCAATTTTATTGGGGCAAGAAATATTTGTATTTAAAAGCACCTTATTTTTATTTTTTTTAATATTCAGTCCTAACTTAGATGAAATAATTTCAGATTTTTAGATGGCACTCTATATGGCATCACAGAAGAATGGTTGCTAAGGAAGAATTGAAAAGCCATTATGGTAACAATCATAAAACTGTTAATTTAGGTATAAAGATTCATTATCCAGTGGGATCCAATTAGTTAACTAATTATATGCACCTAAATGTTTATTTTATGTAAGATTAAAAAACAAAAGGCATTATTTTAAGTTAAAATCTAGATTTTCCACAGTAACATTGAGGCCATTCTAACTACACATTTAGATCTTGTTGAATTTAACTTAATTAGATAACTAATGTTTAAAAAAAAAACCATGACTACTGTATTTCTAATTTATTACCTCTAATTATTTTATTCTAATGTTTGAAACATTACTTTAAAAAAGAAGAACTTCATTGGGCATACTAAGAAGCACATTTCTACAGTGTTATTTTTTTTCCAGAAAAAAATATCTTTGTATTTTTTGGTTGGATATATAGACATTATGGCAAATTTCCAGTATTTTTTTTTATTAAAAAAGAAACTTTGTAGTTTCACACAGATAATGTTCTAGTTCAGTTCTTTTCCCTGCAGAATTCTGTGATTCTGTAAAGTACATATGTAGCATGAGAGAACTTTTTAAAAAGATAATTAGTTAACAGCTGTAAGTAAAAAAAAAATTCATACCCCCCAAAATTAAGTAAATTTATGAAATTCTACTAAAATATAGCTTCCAGATGTTCAGGTAATATCAAAATGTAAGGCACAAATTTGGATTGCAATTCCAAAGCACTAGAAGTTTTCCTCAAGATAAAGTTTCCAAAGTACTTTTCATCTGAGGAGCTCAGAGTGCTTTAAAAGCTGTTCAGTAATCTTCACAGTAGTTCCCAGAAGTAAATAAATGAATAATGTTCTCATTTTACAGATGAGTAAGCTGAGGCACCACGATTTTTTAAAGTGCCTTGAATTAGATTATATAAATTGGAAAATACATTGCAGCCAAATCTCTGTCTTGTTTTATTAGCAAGACCAATTCACATTCTGATTTGTAACCTGTTAGGGATCTGCAGTGATAATAATGTATGTTATACCCTCATAGTTTACAGAAAAACAGCCTTGGAATCAACATTCTCCCCATTCCATTTTTGTAATTATGTCACATGAGAATGAGATGTTTAAAAGGTAATTGCCAGAAAAGAAGCTATCTGCCTCACCTTCTATATCATTTCGATTTTATTCATCCCTCAAGAATATTACTGAGTGTAAAAACATCTCTGATTATCTTTGTGTGTTTTTATACATACATACACACATATGTATATGTGTGTATGTATGCACACACCTGTCAGTCATATTTTATTCTTTCCATGAATTTATATAAAGTAAATCAGTTATTTGAAGGTTCAAAAATAATAATAAGAAGACCATATTACCTACTAGCATATGTTTCACTAAGAAACATTTGCTGTAAAAAGCTGTTAATGAGATCCTAACAGTGCTTGAAGCAGTTCTCTTTCAGGTTTAGAAATTCCCATGAACTCTGGTCATTTCCTTTGCCTGTTTATTTTTTTGGGTCCAATTCATTCTCAGGAAAAACAAACACATCTCAAACAACTGACTGAATCGTTCATAAGTTACTTGGAAAAATCTCCCTATGTGTGGTTTGACACTCACCCTGAAATGTTTTTAGAGTTTTTCTTCATAGTTGGAATGCAAAGCATTCTTTTTACCTGAAAAAAAGAGAAAGACTATAATGTCCATTTGATCTGATGTTTTTACAATGAAAGGAAAACATTCATCCAACTATGGAAGAGATTTACTTTGTTTTGTTCCGTATCAAGAAAGTCACGTGAAATTAAGCTTTTTTGATGTTTTGGAGTTCTGTACATGAGAAAGATCAGGTTGCTTATTCCATTTTATCTTTAAATGAGACCTTCTGACCACCATAAGCTTCTTTTCTTTTTAATGTGAAAAGGATTATGTGTATTGATAGACACTACAGTTTTGATTTTATAGGACTGTGCTTGTTTCTATAGTTATGCATGTGTTCATGGGATGTACCTGTACATACTCAAGTAACACACAGTATGTATAGTTCAGGCTTGATTTAGCTATCAGTTACTGGGTAACATTTTTGCATCCTTATTTGAGCAACTGAAATCAGCCATAAATTTACTTGTTATTTAGTGTACATGTATGGTGATTATCCTGGGTACTGTTCAGATAATTCCATCTTATTATAGTTTCCCAAAAGCTATTAAAAGTTACAGTGAAGAAACATATTGATTGGAAATTGTGCCATTAAAGAATATTTTAACCATTTCTCTAAAATTAATTTTTATGATTTTTTTTTTGTTTTTAACCTGTAAAATACAGTTACTTGCTAGGTTATTTCAGTTAAAGTAAATTGTCATTGTTTCAAATTTGAGTTTTTCTGTGTTTATTTTAAATCTTAATAGTAAATCCTACTTGCTTCTTATAAGCTCCTCTTCCATGAAGAGGCTTAGGAAGCTTATATTTTCTTTGTTTATATTGGACACCAGTTGGACTCTTTACCCTGGTTTTCCTAACAGGGAATTAATTTTTTTTTTAGTTCAAAAAAAATCACTGGAGGAAAGTTGAACTTTTTTTTCTCTCAAAAAACAAATATCCGCCTGGCAGATTGTAGGAGTGAAAACATGAGCTTTATATTTACATTTGCTTTTGTATATTCATTTATGCTTTCTCTCCTCCCTATAATTGAGGCAGATAGTGAAGAATTGTTTACATTCATTAAGAGTAAATGTAGTCTCCTGTAATATCAGGCTTGTTTAAATATTTAAAATATTAAATACTTGTCATATAAGAAATTTAGAATCTTTTGAATATTGTTTCTTAGCCTTTTAGCAGTGATGAAAGCAATGTCCAACCTCCTTTGTTATCTTTTTGTATTTACTGTGTTATACCATACTTTTGTTAATACTCATTTTCACTCTCATCATATTTAATCTTCAGAAATATGGATTGATTGTGTGCTTTTGTGGAGAAATCTGTGTGAGGAGGGAAATACATAATTCTAATCTTCAGAATGTCATGGCAATAATCCAAAATGAAGCCATATTTGTCTATGAGAGTTTGAGGAATTTTTTGCCTCTCTTTTTTTAAATTGTGCATTTCTCAAAAGCAACTAGCAGTGGAATACTATGGTTCCCCTGAGACATGCAATTTATTTCCTTTCTGGTTTTATATTCCTTCCTGTTAGGTCAACCTTTTTTATTATGTTAAATGAAATATTTGGTTACAATATATATATTTTTTTCTTTTCTCCATAGTCATGTATGAATGTGATGAGGTATAGAGATAGATGCAGTGCTACAGAGCTAAGGGATGTACGTGGTATCCCCACACCCATTCAGGTTCATCTCCTGCTCTCTCTCAAGTTCATAGGCAATCTAGTCTGTATGTGTTTTAGCATATGCTCAGAAATTACAGATGTCCCCCCCATAATAGTAATAAGAATGCAGAGCTCTCACCCTTTTTGGTCTCCAGTTAATTTAAGGATCCCTTCCTCCCCCACCATTTTCCCAATGACCATACTTCCCACCTTAGTTACAGTCCTCCAAATTCTCAAAAGAATTTGTTGATTCACAATTAATTGCCACATCACATATTAGTACCAAATAACATAAAAAACTCAGCTAGACATTAACGTAATGCACACCATTCTTAAAATAATGTTACATCTAGGTTGATTTATTTCCCTCTTAACCTGCTGATAAGGGAGCAACAGAAAAGAAGGATGATGGGACAGATAAAAGGAGCAGAAACTACCCCCAGTGAAGCTTTTTAGAGAAGGAGGGAGAGAAAAAACTGTGAACTGCACTCTGCTTGCTCTACTAGCAGAAGCTACCAACTCATTCAAGACAATCTGGTCTCAGCATCTTTGGTAGGTTCAGCTGCTCTTCACCTCTACCAGTATCCAATTCATCTGCTATTCATCTGAACTTGTTTTGCTCTCATCTTCCCCTCCCTGCTTCTGTACACACATTCTGCAAATTCTCTTGCTTTCAGTTATAAGCAGCAGCACACCAATCTTCCACCACCTGCCTGTGGTCAAAACAATCAGAAACCTGCGAGTCCTGGGGAAATGTGAGTCCAGACTACCAGATTTCTGTGACCTTTTGTCCTTCAAAGTCTCTGTGATCTCTATGAGGTCCTCTTGGCAAACACAGGCTATAGGTTCAATCATGGGGAGTCAGCATATTCCTTGCTCCCCATTGCTACCATCATTCAGAAATGTTTTTTTCCTTTGAGCTTAATTCAGTCTTTGCAACACCCTAAATGTATCCCTTTCCCTATGCACCTGCCACAATTTTAGATAATATTAAGGAAAGAAATAGTCAGCACTGAAGAAAGGATAGCCAGGGATAAGTCATCTGTAAGGATCCAAGTTACCATAAATACAAAAAAATAACAAATATGTCAAAAGGAAATCTATGAAGAGGAGTGTATGTGTAGAAATGGGGTTCCAGAAGAGGTGAGCAGAAAGAGAAAGGGACTGGGTTGAGCCAGATGGGGGTAAGAGAACATAATGTAATTTGTAAAATACATTGCCTGCATGAAGTATGTTTTGATGCTTTATACTCTATCAAGGCCTCTGTTTGAAGGCCCAGTACTGGCTGTGCTAGGTCAAAGTCTAAGGTTCTGGTGCACAAGGCCTGGTATCTAATGCTGTATTCTGATTTGTCAGGGAAAGCAAGTATCTTGAAAACCTAGTCCAAGAAAGTCCTGCATTTCTTTACACTAAAAATAAGCAACTCAAGTGGAACCTTGTATATACAGATTGCTCAGGGCTGAAACTGACATAATACAAAGCCTTATCCTGCATTTCTGCTACAACCCTAGCCTCCCATTTTTTACCTTGGACCTACCTCTTCTAGATCTGATTTCATTATTCTCTGACCATATATCCCTTAATTGTAATTTATTTGACCCAGTTAAATATATAAAGAGGCCAGGTTCTGAGTTACAATGATAACACTAATTCCAATTTAAAAACAAAACTGAACTTGGAGTCAGAGAACCTGATTTTGAGTCTCCTAGGTCTGCTAATTAAAACCTGTGTGACCCTGGGCAAATTGCTTAACTTTTCTGAACCTCATTTTCTTCATCTGTAAAAGTGAAGTATTTAGACTACACTAGAAGGACATAGGTTCCTGTAACTCCAATGCAGTACCCATAGCAGCCACTATGAATATGCATGCATATTTCCAGGGTAAATTCACAAAAGATAAATAACTCTTCCTCGAAGATAAAACCAAGATATTTATTAAAATACTAGAAAGCCAAATCCACCTTAGTTAAAAAGAAGTTCATACACACCATCAGTCCAGGGAGCCACCACCATCCCCAAACCTTCCCTCTGTTAGGCTCCCCCACAAACCAGCTCCTCTAGGTAAAATTCTTCCTTCTCTCACACTAGCTGCTCTGCCTCACTCCCACTTCCTACTTCACCTGGTTGGCAAACTCCTTCCACCATGCCATGTGATTCAAGCTCCTTTGGCTCAGACTGTGGGTTGGGCCAAAGCTCAAAACAGATCACATGGGCCTGTTAAGGGCCAGGGAAGATCTTCAAATTCCCTTAATATTACAGTTCCTTCAAGTTCTAAGCCTATGATTGGGAGATCCAAATCTAAAACCAATAAATGATCATTTGGATGAATGTGAGAGGTTGGATTTATGGTATACTACTCTCCTAAATACTGTTGTTAAATGCTCCATGATACCCTATGTAGCCTTTTGAAGAAGAGAAACATCCATTTTGGACTGCCCCTACCTCTCTGCCTTTCCACATATTCCCAGATGTCTTCCATAAAGATTATCTACTGTGTGCCACATGCTGTGTCAGGTGCTAGGGGCAAGAGAAAGAGGCAAAAGATAGTCCCAGCCCTCAAGGAACTCACAATCTAATGGGAAGACAACCAACAAACAAATATGTATTTATATACAAAAAATGTATAACTAAAATACAAACATGGGATAAACTTGGAAGTATGCTCAATTAGGAATAATTGAGAGGGAAGGTGCTAGAGTTAAGATGGGTTGGGAAAGGCTTCCTATAAAAGATGGCATTTTAATTGGGACTTGAGGGAAATCAGGAGGTAGAGTATTCTAGGCATGAGGGATAGTCCTAGAAAACATTTGAAGCTCAGAAATGAAATCTTTTGTGGACCAGCAGGAGGCTGTCTCTGGCTCAAAAAATACATGATAGGAAATAAGGAGTAAGAAGATAGACGAGGGGGCCTATATTATGGACTTTGAATGCCAAGCAGAAGATCATGTATTTGATCCTGGAGGTGCTAGGAAACCATAGGAGGGTTGTTTTTGTTTTGTTGTGACTGTAGGGGAGGGGTACCAAATAAGGTTGGACCTGCATTTTAGAAAAATCATTTTATTGGCTAAGTTTGGGTTAGATTGGGGAGAGATAAGGTAGATAGACCCACCAGCAGGCTATTACAATAATTTGTTTCCTCACATGAACAATTTAGCTTCTTTTGTTTCATGAAGATCATGTTCATAATTACAGTCTTTTGTTCTGGGCTGGTCCTGACTCATGCTGGCCCTGCCCCATGTTGGTTTAGATTTAATAATGGAACAAAACTGTTTCACAAAAAGTTTTACTTAGCCATTGATCCAATATGGGTTTATTCTAATATTAAAGTAGCTAATAACATAGTTTTGCAAAGTATGTATTTTTTTCTCATTTATCACAATAACCTGGTGAAATAAATAAAAATTTAGGATAATACACTGATCATTCAGTAATTTACCTAAAGCCAGAGGAAAGTCAAATAGACATAGATATAACTAAATGACAACTGCTCCATATATCATCCTACATAAATCATTCAGAGAAGTTGCCCAACACAGTGGAAACTTCCTTTTGTTATTTTAGTATTTCAAGGTTGCCATTATAGCGCGCACCAGCCATCTATTGTCTTTCTTGCTCCTTCTCCTTTCCTAGTAATGTCTTTTATGGATTCTATTGTGACATTTTTCATGAAATAACTGCTGATTACTGTCTAGGGCACCACAATCCCAGTCACTCAGGAAAGGAGTCATCCTCAGCTCTTCATCTCCATATCCAATCATTTGCCAATTCCTATTTTAATTCTACCTTTCTGTAAGTGTCCTTTTCTCTCCTATAAAACTGTCATCACCCTGGTCCAAGCCCTCATCACCTTATGCCTGAACTACTGCAACAATCTTCATGCTTATCTCGCTGTTTCACATCTCTTCTCACTTCAGTCCATATTCTACTCAGTTATTAAATTGTTTTTCCTGAAGTTCAGGTCTGACCATATAACCCTCCTATTCAGTAAACTCCAATGGCTTACTATCACTTGAAGGATCAAATATAAAATCCTCCATTTGACTTTCAAAACCGAACCTCTCCCCCACCCCTGCCACCTTTCCAGTTTTGTTACACTTCCACATGCTCTTCAGTCTGGCTTCCTCACTTTTCTTCCTGCTAGTTATCCCATCTCCCAATTCCTAGCATTTTCATTGGCTATTCCCCCATTTCTGGAATTCATCTTTTCTTTCTGACTTTCTTGACTTCCTTAAGATATCAACTAAAAATCCCACTTTCTACAAGAAGCTTTTCCTAATCCCCTTTAATGCTAATGGATTCCCCCTATCATTTCCAATTTTATCTTCTTTGTACATAGTTGTTTGCATTTGCCTACCATTAGTCTAGGAGATCTGGAGAGCAGAGAATGTTTTTGCCTTTCTTAATATCCCCAGCTCTTCATTCATTATTGCACATTGACTTGCTGTGACATGTCATTGTAAGGAATATTTTACAACCTGTGTATGCACACTATCTTTTTATGACTTTTTTTAAAAGCCATACTTTTAAAATACTTTTTTAAAAAGGTATCAAGTGGTAACTTTAAATATTCAGCCAACTAACAGCATATCCAAAGAAAGAGATCCAGTGAGCACCTATTGGTAATGTGTTACAGAATGCTACAGCTCCTTCAAACAAAATGAGGAATTTGGCTCAACACACTCAACTGTGGTCAGAAGCCATCATATGTTCCCAGTGTGGGCAATACTTCCCCCAGGGGGCACTGAAACAATCCAGTGGGACATTGAATAAAAATAAGGGGGCAGTGGAAGCATAAGGAAAGAAGAAAAGACTAAAAAATTTTGAAAAGCTTCGTACATGTTTCATCTGTTGAGTAACAGTTAAAATAGTAGTGATTACATTATTTTCCAAATAAATACACAAAATGCAAATTATAACTAATCAGTGGTTGACTTGCCACCAACAGGTCTTAACAAATAAGTGTTGGCAGGTGAGCATGTTGTGCATTGTCGGGAAGCCCAGCATGACTGGCAAAAATATGTGCATTTAATGACTTGTCTACAACACAGTAGTATACAATTACATGATGCAATGTCATTTCCTGCATCAACAATGCAGAAAAAACCTACAAATTTACAATAAATTATTAAATTTAAGATGTATCATTTTTTTAAAAATATTTTCTTTTTTTGAAATAACACAAATTTCAAAAAAACCACTAAAGATTTAAAGAAAGGAGATTTCTAGGGGGGTGCTGAGTAATTTTTTTTAAAGGGGGTTGTTGTCCATATAAGTTTGGGAACCTCTAAGCTAGATGAATGTTAATTGGGCCTGCATCAGGCCACACCCCTGATAGTTTAGGTTTGATAGTAGAACAAAATGAGACACTAGATAGATCATTCTGCAATTGTGAAATGATTTACTTACGGCAGGAGGATGGTATTCAACAAGGACAGGCATTGAAGACACCTGGGCTTAGTCAGTTGAGTGAATGTTACCCTTCATGATCCAGGCAAAAGTCTGAGTGTACCAGGACTTCCTTGTGACTGTTTTGTTGTCAGGTGAATGGAAAGTGAAATGGGAAGGAACAGCCTGAGCCAAACAAATCTTGAGGACTGCCTTTTAAAGAAAACAATACCTATTAAGGAAGAACTACTCTGGGATTAAGATATTGCTCCTATCATACTATACTCTTAGATGGTAAGCCAGGACCTCCTTCTCCCTGGGAGATGCATTGGCTGGGAAGTGGGGGCTAAAGGAAAAGGTAGAAGAAGGGAGAGAAATACAAAATCATCCCAAGAGAAGCCTTTGAATAACTGCCCCACTGTGAGGGCAGAGCAGACACTTAAATCTCCCCCTAATTCTCAGACAGGTGTTGGGTTTTTAAGTTACACATTTAATTTGTCAATCTGCTCTTTCTCTTTTATCGAAGAAAATCTTTAGAGATAAAAAGTGCTTCTTTGGTTTTATATTCCCAAATTTAACGTCTCATTGTTGTTCCCTGTCAACAATGTCACCCCTTGGTCCTCCAAGCCTTCCCTGCAGAGGAATTGTACAGTGATCGCTGGGTGCAGTTTTAGGAGCAATGCAGAGGAACTAGTTGGTTCTAGATTATAGTAAGCGAAGGGATGCTTGACTTCTCTACCTGCTAGTTTGCTGTCATTTACTCCTGGATCCTGCATGCCTGTGTACTGCTCCCCTTATTTATGCCTACTGCGTATGCTTACTGGCCCCAAGGCCCATGCTTGTTGCTTCCCACCAACACCTAGAGCCCAAGCACCTGACTACTCTCTCTCTAATGCTAATAGGGTCTGAATCTCTGCTTGCTATTTATTCACTCTGCCTCAGTTAACCTCTACTTCCTGTGCAAGGGCAGAATAACTGCCACTTTTGAGGTCAGACTCTGCCCCATTAAGCAAGAGGGTCAATGTGGGCCTGTGTTTGCTGAGTGTTGTGATAGATGCTGCTAGTGCTGGTACCAGACACTGCAGAACAATGTTGCCCTGACTGTTCCACCACAGTTGAGACTAAGCAGTCCCAAAGAAAGGGTGGGTCAAAGAATAAGGCATAGAAATAATAGATGATTTCATTAGACATAATGGCAACAGTAATGCAACATGCCAAATTTGGAGAATGTAGTCAAAGAAGTCTTTTATATTTCTAAAGACTTTGATCAGTTAAAGAGAAAAAACATCAATCAATTGAACTTGAAACTATAAGAACCTAGGAAATCACCAAATTTTAAAGCCCCAATTTCCAAAGTAAAAATGTTGAAAATCCAACACAACATTCATTTTAAAATAAAAACTGAACCTACTGAATTTTTTTTTAACAATAAAAAGATCCTTAAAAAATAAATAAATAAACCAGGTGACAGCTCATACCAGCCATTGGCCTCTTCCCCAGACTTGACAGCTTCACAGCCTGGGTTTGGGTCATTGCTTCTGCTTTCTAAACTGAGACCCTGAAGCGGAGGTCCATGACAGATGCTCATGCAGGCGGTGATGATCCACAAGGAGAAGGCTCCTGCCCATCCACTCATGCAGCATCATGGATCCAAGCTTATTAAAAGAACATGAAGTCTTTCAAAAAAAAAAATCTGTCAGTGGAAAAACTTCCAGCACTTTCTGAGTCATCCTCATCATCCAAGAAGAAAGGCAAACTGGAGCAGAGAGGATCATCAGGCTCAGATCACAGAAATGGAACTTCAAAAACCCTTTGGGAAGGCCAGAATATAAATGTGGAGTTCTTGCAAAGAATGTAAATCACACAAAGACCTGACACCAGAGAGGTGATGCACATCCACTCCCTTTGGAAGAAATTTTGGATGAAACCCAACATTTGGACATAAGGCTTAAGCAGAAACAATGACTGACATCTGCAGCACTAGTCAACAATCTGTTTGAAATAGTACGAGGGAAACACCTTTCAGCCCAAGTACAGCCTAAAAGATAAGAAGAGCTTTGGCTCCTAGATTGAGGCAGCTAGGAGGTGCAGTGGATAGAGCACCAGTGCAGGAGTCATGAGGACCTGAGTTCAAATCTCACCTCAGATGCTTGACACTCACCAGCTGTGTGACTTTGGGCAAGTCACTTAACCCCAATTGCCTCATTCTGGGTCATCTCCAGTCATCCTGATGAATTTCTGATCACTGAATTCACATGGCTCTGGAGGAGAAGTGAAAGTGGTGACCTGCACAGCCCTCCCTCACCCAAAACAAAGTCAAGTGGAAGTGATACCATCATGTCTGTAATGGCATGATCTTCTTGGGCAACAAAGGACAAACACACACAAGCATAACCAGAGAGGCTTGGGAAAAATTCTCCTAGAAAACGATGGAGGAGGGGCTGCCCAATGGCCAGAAAACCATCAAAACCATCAAGGCCTTAGTGAACCAACCAGATCATCTTTAGTCATTCATCCTGACAAGAAGATCCTCTTTTTCAATGATACAGTCATCAGTTCACCATGGGTGAAGAATTTCAAAAACTTTGGAGTTGCATCACTTTGGATTCCATGCATGAGGAGAAAATTGAAGAGTATCTGAAGCAACAAGGTATTATTTCTATGCCAGTATCTGGACCAAAGAAAGTGGCTCCCATTCAGCAGAGGAAGAAACCACTCATACAGAAGAAATGAAGGTTCAAGATTTCCAATGAGCACTTGGCTTAGTTCTAGATGGATTACTCTGACATTGCCCCAGGCAAACAATGAGTAGTTTCTCTTCTGATCAGCTGCATTCACAAAGAATCTCAGCTAAGGATGCTCAAGCTTGTGTCAGCTGGAAGATGGCTACTTCTCCCTGACTGTGGCGAGGAAATAGCTCTGTTTGCAGAACAAGTGTGAGGTACCAGTCTCCTTCAGCCTCGCTTTGATTGGTTGGCTGAGAAGTAATTACCTTGGGTTCATTCACCTTGTGAAAGATATGCTTCTGCTCCTGGTTCCACTTCCCCCTTTTGTTATTAGAGCAAGTTTGCAGGTAGAATTGAATGCAATGTGTGTTTATTCTAAGAGAACATATTTATAATAAAATCTTGTCAAACCATGAGAAAAAAAAAGATAAACTCTTAGCTAACTTGATTTTTTTAAAAGAGGAAAACCACATGAATAATATCAAAAATGAAATAATTAAATTCCAAAGAAGAAATAAAGCAAATTATAAGAAACTATTTTGCCCAACAGATGCTGATAAAATTGACAATCCAAATTAAATAGATGAGGATTTAATGAAAATATAAAATACCCATGTTAACAGAACAAGAATGCAATCACCATGAAAGTTCCCTGACAGAAAAAAAAACTGAGCCATATGAATTTAAAACTAAATTCTATCGAACATTCTAACAAAAATCAATTCCATGATAATGTAAGCAGTTTGATAAAATGGGGAAAGGACAATTCAACAACAATCTAAGAATATTCAACTAAATGGGAAATGGAAATTTGAAGAAGAAACTACAAAATTTCCAGGCTAATATCACAAATCTGACTTTCAGTCAAATGACCAGGGCATGAACTGTATTTAATAAGGGAAGGCTAGGATCATAAACTCAGGTGTCCTGAACTATGAGCTAAAGCAGCAGTACTGGGAAAGTAGACCCCCTAGTCCAAGCCAAGAGCTCCTGCTAGAAGCAAGGATTCAGGATACATTGCTCATGATGCCCATAGCCTGTGGCCAGGAGTAGCTACCCATCTGACTAGGCATCCAAAATTCAGAGGCTGGGCAGCACTCTGAGATTCTGGGAACTAATCAGATATTCACCCCCCTGGGCTTGAAGCAACAGCTAGAGATCTCCCAGAGGAGCAAAGGGCCTGAACCACGCACCAAAAGCTCTGGGTTAGACCTGTAGCACAAGGAGATCCAGAAATAATACAGTATCTCAAGGCCTGGAGCACCTATTGAGGACCCAGGTCTAGCATGAGTGACCCAGAGTTCCCCACCTAAGAAAGCAGGGTCAAGATCATCTCTTGGAGAGTCTAGGATCACAGAAAACCCCCAAAGAGTTTCTAGTTAGGAAATCAGTAATTGCCTAGATTGCCAGAATGACTTTTTTAAAAAATCTATCACGAGGCCTGAAATATGAAGACACAGACTCAGAAGAAAAGAATACCAAAATACCTACATGCAAAGATCCAAAAAAAATTACAACTTGCCCACAGATCATTTGGAATTCCTAAAAAAATTATGAGTTTTTAAAGAGTTTAAATGATATAAATTAAAAGGAAGTGATAGAGGAAAGAATTAAGGGGGAAAAATACTTCCAGGTCATGTGATAAACAAGATGGGAGACTAGATATCTTCTCTGATCTCCCAGACTCTCAAACCTCTTCAAAACAAAATATATATTTTTAAAAAGTCAGTTGTCTTCATCATTTAGGACACTCAGAACAGTTTTTTTTTTAATTAAATAAACTCATTTCTGTATTTGGCTCACTCAGAAATCCTCTTCTACATTCCTACCAACAGTGAGACTGTACTAAATGACCCACACCAAATGGCAGCAAAATATAACTCCACAACCTGGTCTCCCCTCCCTCTTTCCAGTGCCCGGGAGAGCTCAATTGAGTTGTCCTCCAGACCAAGGAAGTTTGCTGATACTACATAGCTAATACTGTGGCTACTATGCCTCAAAAGATCTCTGCAGCAAAGTCAGGAGCAGATGGAAAGGGGTCGTACATATCACTGGAATTGGAATTCAACACCATATCCCACCAGCCTTCCTCCCAAGAACCTGAGAGACTCAAACTACAAAAATTAACACCATAGCACCAAGCATGGCAGCTCTCTGAACTGCTAGTTTCAGACCAGAGAACTGAGGAACAGAGGGAGCAGAACAGGACACTGGGACAGTGTGTGTGTGTGTGTGTGTGTGTGTGTGTGTGTGTGTGTGTGTGTGTGTGTGTGTGTGTGTGTGTGTGTGTTGGGGTTTGGGAAAGGCTTGCTGGGTGGCACTCCAGTTCTTTCCACCCATAAGACCTTGACTGGTATACCATGAATTTCCCAGCATGGGTGAAAACAGACTCTTTGACATCCAGCCCTCAAGTATTAGAGGGAAAAGAGGGAGTCAGAAAGTAAGCAATAGAGAGAAATAAGAGGATAGGAGGAATTGAAATTACCAAAGATCTCAGGAAGAAAACTCAAAAAAGTTTTAATATAAGTAGATAAATCAAAAGAGAGGCAAGTGGAGGCAGAGCCAAGGTAGGAAAGTAGAGGAAGAATTCAGCCAATTTCTCCAAACATTCCCCTCCAAACAACTTTAAAATAATGCTTAAAATTGAATTCTAGAGTGGCAGAGCCTATAAAAAGTCAGGATGAGAGAGTTTCCAGACCAAGACAACTTGGGAGGTTGTAAGGAGGTATCTGTGACATGGAGATGGAGTACATGTGGAGTAACACCAGTGGTAGAATAGGTAGTGATGACTGAAGCAGTAACAACTTTAGGAGTACTCATACCAGAGTTGGTAAAGAGAGCTCCCATATGGTCAGAAAGAGATTAAAAGGGACCCCAGTTCTAGCACTGGACATAGGACCAGAAGCTGTTTGGCAACTCCATTGTCTATCCCTGTTGAAGTTCAGGGTGCTCAGGACCCCAAAATACCAACATGCTGAGTCCTGCTCAAATGAATTAGACCTAAGCCTTCCTTCAACCAAAGAAAAACAAAGTTTATTAAAGATTTGCATATTTGCAATGCTTGTATAACAACAAGTGGGCAAGACTGAATCTGAGCTAGATTGAATCTGAGCACCTTCATGGAGACAAGAAGGATCTTCTATATAGAAAAACTGTGAGATAGTTCTGGGCATGGTCTAGTAGTCTGGGGGTTCCAGGGATGGTCTTGATGGGAGTGGTCAGCCTAAGGTGTCTAGAGGTCTTGATGGGAATGACCAGTACCCTGGGGTGAATAAAGATAGAATCTAAGGAGGATCTTGATGGGAGTGATCAATGTTAGATCAAGTGGGGAAATCCAAGGAGTTTTTCCAGTTGAGGTTTTCCAGGGTCCTTCAGACAATGGGACTAAAACTTTTGGGGTAAGAGACAAAGGTCTCAGTTTGGGCCTGTAAACATCATACCCACTTCATAGTCACAGTTCAAGAGCAGAAATGAGCACTTATGATCAAGAGGGAGCAAAGGGGTTGAGAATCATTTTCAGTCTCAAAGAATCATTCAATCTCAAAGAAGCAAGGACCCTGAAGGGCAATATCCATTGCAATCCCAAGGGATCAGGAGCTCTTCCTAAGAACTACAGTGCAGACCAGGAGAGCAGTGATCACACCTCTCCCCAGGTCACACCACCATGGAAGAATCAAAAACTTTCAAACCCCCAGAACTAGCTCTGACAACAGCACTACAAAAAGAAAAAAGAAGAAAATGCCTGAAGCTTAGGATAGTGCTCCCTTGCCCCTATATTCTGGGAACAGAACCCAACTTTAATAAATTCAAAGTCAAGAAACAGGCTGGAAAAATGACAACAACAACAACAAAGAATTTGACCATAAAACCCTATTATAGTGACAGGGTAGATCAAGACAACAGTTCAAAAGACAATGAAGCCAAAACAGTTATAAGCAAAGCCTCAAGGGGGAAGGAAATGTTATTTGGACACAAAAATGCTGAATAAAATAGGACTTTAAAAATCAAAACTGGCCAAATGGAAGAAGAGGTGCAAAAGCTCATAGGTGGAAATAATTCCTTAAAAATTAGAAATGGGCAAATAGAAACCAGTAATTCCATGAGACATCAGGAAACAATAAAACAAAGTCAAAGGAATAAAAAATAGAAAAAAATGTGGAGTATCTCATCAGAAAAACAACTGACCTGGAAAATAGATCAAGAAAAGATAATTTAAGAATTATTTGACAATCAGAAAGCCATGATGAAAAAAGGAGCCAAACTTTCCTGAAATCCTAGAATTAGAGGGTAAAATAGAAATTGAAAATATCCACCCATCACCACCTGAGAGAGATCCCAAAATGAAAACTGCCAGGAAATTCCAGACAAATTCCAGAACTCCCACGCAAAAAGAAGTAGCCAGAAAGAACCCATTCAAATATGGAAACACAACCAGGATCGCACAAGATTTAGCAGCTAATAGACTATGTGAATGTAAGGAGAAGAGACAGACAATATGTGGGAGTGACAAAGGCAATGTGTGGTGCAGAGAGTTGGACTGATCACAGATTTATCCTTCCCAAGCTAAATATTCACATTCATCAAAAGTGCCACCCCCAAGGCAAAATGACTACCAAAAAATTTAATGTCAACAAATTAGAGCTCTTCCCCTGAGTGTGAACAGTTTGTTGCTAATTTGGAGGGAAAGTTGAGCCAACACACGGTTGGTAACAGTAGAGCAGAAAAGGAATGGGCAGCTTTCAGAGATTTGGTGTACAGCACTGCATTTGCTCATTTGGGTCAGAACAGTCGCAAACACTAAGACTGGTTTGACGAAAATGATGGGGAAATTCAGAAGCTGCTAAATGAAAAAAGGGAACGCCACAGAATTTACCAGCGGGATAGTTCATCCACCTCTAAGAAGGCAGCATTTAATTCCATCAAAAGCAAAGTACAAGCAAAGCTTAGAGAGATGCAGGATTCCTGGCTTAGTAAGAAGGCAGAAGAAATTCAGTTTTATGCTGATAGTAACAATCTAAAGCACTTTTATGATTCCCTGAAAGATATTTATGGACCAAAAACCTACAGTGCATCACAACTACTCAGTGCTGATGGAGTCACATTGATTAGTGATTAAGGACATGATCCTAGAGAGATAGGGTGAACACTTCCATAGTGTTCTCAACAGACCATCATCAATCAATGCTGAGGCCATTGACCATTTACCTCAGGTTGAAGACAATCCCTCCTTAGCTGAACTTCCAACTGAAGAAGAGGTTTTGAGGGCCATTAGACTCCTTTCATGTGGCAAAGCAACTGGTGCTGATTCTATTCCAACTGAGATTTACAAAGTAGGGGGACCATTGCTCATACAAAAGCTGACTGAAATTTTCCAGGTTATGTGGCAAAAGGAGGTTATTACCCAGGAGTTCAAGAATGGCTCCATTGTCCATCTCTATAAAGACAAAGGGAATAGATTGTCCTGTGACAACCACAGGGGGCTTTCTCTCTTAGTCATTGCTGGTAAGATTCTTGCTAGAGTCCTCCTTAATAGGCTGATCCTTCACTGGGAAGATGGTCATATACTTGAGAGCCAGTGTGACTTCAGAAAGGGCTGAGAAACAGTCCATATGCTGTTTGCTGCCTGACAACTGCAGGAGAAATGCCAGGAGTAGAACAGAGCTCTCTACACAATGTTTGTAGATCTGACCAAGGCCTTTGACACTGTGAGAGTTTATGAAAAATTATGTCACACTTTGGTTGCCCAGAAAAGTTCATCAGTATTGTGTATCAATTTCATGATGGCATATTTGCCCAGGTTCTAGGTAGTAGACAATGCTCTCATGCCTTCCCAGTCACCCATGGAGTGGAACAGGGTTGTGTGCTTGCTCCCATGCTTTTTAGCATGATGTTTTTAGCCATGTTGTCAAATGCTTTCAGTGAAGATGAACGTGGCATCAAGGTCATCTACTATATTGATGGTGAGTTCTTCAATTTGAGAAGACTACAAGCCAAGACCAAAGTGGAAGGAGTGCTGTTGCATGATTTTCTGTTTGCAGATGATTGTGCACTCAGTGAAACCTCTGAAGCTGTGATGCAACAAAATATGGATCAATTCTCTGCTGCCTGTGCTAATTTTGGCCTGATAATTAACACCAAGAAAACACACTCCACCAGTCACCACCACACCATCCATGCGTGGAACCTTCAATTACAACAAATGGAGAAGTTCTGAATGCTGTTTCTAACTCCATTCCTCCCTAGGACTCCCTGCCAATTCTGGTAGTCTGAGCCTACTCTAACATTAAGGATCATCTTTGCAAATGCTTTTATACATTTTGTACATTTTTTTGTGTTTCAACCACAGAGTGGGATTCGTTGCCTGTCATGGTAATCAGGCCAGTGTTGAGTAAGCAGGCGAGTTTTAGGACACCTTTTCTAGCCCCCTTCTTCATACCAGGAGATGAGCAGTGCAATCCTTAAAAGGCTGTTCAGACACCCAGGGGCTGCCAAGTCCCATTGCTGCTTCCAGCGAGAAACGACCCTGTGGCCTGGGCCACCTGTGTGCAGGGTTGTGACTACAGCTCCCACTGTATCTGCACCTGTTGCTTCATCACTTGCCTGTCACCACAAGACTTTGAGATATAATAGTAAAATGGTATGGGTGATGTCTTGTGATTTGTGCATAACTTGTATCTAAGTGAGACAGTGTTGCACAAAGTTGTCATCCTCACTTTCTCCTCTAGAGTCATCATAATCCAGTTGCAGGACGAGTCAAGATGACTGGCGATGGCTCACGATGCAGTGGATGACCTTGGTGTTTTCGGTGTCTTACCAGGCTCTAAGCCTCCACATTGCCTGTTTCAGCTGCCTTCATGGCCATTGGTATAAAATGTTCTCATCCACCCCTTCCACCAGGGGAATCTTCGCATACTTGGAGTAGACACCCCCCTAAATCACCAATGGGTTTGGGACCCCTTGATTACCCTCAACTTAGTCTAACCCATCTGCCCAAATGATTTACTGGGATGTGGCCCCTGTGCATGCTGCAACTTCTTGGAACCACAGGTGAGAGTTGGGTGGAACAAGTGGACACCAAAGGTGGAAAGCAGCCCTGAAAAGGACTTGGTAAGTCATTACACCAAAAGTACTGATCCTCCCTAAACACACCCTACCCTCCATACACCTAAAGCCATCAGCAAACATTATCTGTAATGGGGATAAACTTACTGATAAGATTAGGTGAAACAAGAATGTCCATTTATCACCACTATTATTCAGTATTGTAATCGAAATGCTAGCTATAGTAATAAAACAAGAAAAAGAAATTGGAGAAGTAAAAATAGGCAATGAGGAAACAAAATAATCACTTTTTGTAAATGATATGATGGTATTCTTAGAGAACCCTGGAGAATCAACTAAAAAACTGGGTGAAACAATAACTTCAGCAAAGTTGCAGGATATAAAACAAACCCATATAAATAAAATTTCAGCAGTTCTACATACTACCAACAAAACACAGAAGGAAGAGATAGAAAGATAAATTCCATTTAAAATAACTGCAGACACTGAAAATATTAGGGAGTCTATCTTCCAAGACAAACCCAGGACTGTATGAACACAATTACAAAACACTCTTCACACAAATAAAGGTGGCATAATTGATTGCTTGTGTGTAGGCTAAGTCAATCTAATGAACATGAAAATTGTAGCTAAATTAACTTACCTATTCAGTGCCATACCAATCATACTACCTAAAAATAATTTTATGAAGCTAGAAAAAACAGTAACAAATGTTATCTGGGAGAACAAAAGATGAAGAATATCAACAAAATCAGTTTTTAAAAATGTCAAGTAAAGCAGCCTAGCAGTATCAGATTTCAAACTGTATTACAAAACAATAGTCATGAAAACAATCAGATATTGACTGAGAAATAGAGTGTTAAATCAGGGGAATAGATTGGACACATGATACAAAGTAGTAAATGATCACAATAATCTCGTGTTTGATGAACCCAAAGATCCAAGTTTTGGGGGGTAAGTTTTCACAATTTGGCAAAAACTATTGGGGAAAATAGAGCAGCTAGGTGGTAGAGTGAATAAAGCACCATGCCTGGAATCAAGGAGACCTGAGTACAAATTTGACCTCAAGCATTTCCTAGTTATGTGACCATGGGCAAGTCACTTAACTCTCTTTGCCTCAGTTTCCTCATCTGTAAAATGAACTGGACAACGAAATGGCAAACCAAACCATCTTTGTCAAAAAAAATCCCAAGACCCTAAACTGGGTCACAAAAGAATCATACATGAGTGAAATGACTGAACAACAACAATAAACTGGGAAAACTGGAAAGCAATTTGGCAGAAATTAGGCGTAGACCAACATGTCACACCATATATCAAAATAAAGTCAAAATGAGTACATGATTTAGACATAAAGGTGATATTGGAAGTAAATTGAGGGAGCATAGAAAAATTTACCTGTAAGTTCTATAGATAAGGGAGTAATAAACTTACACAGAAACATCTGAGCTTTAAGAAAATATGGCTAGCAGCACAATAGTGAAGAGACTTCCATCAGTTCTGGATAAGTATAATAGAAAGATAAACAAAAGGAAAACTAGAGTTTAAAGACTGACCTATGGTATCTTCTAATGGAAAAGCAAAAGAATATATGTATTTCTCTGAACCATGTGGATTTCTATAAACTGATGCAGGATGAAGAAGAGCTTAAGAAAATAATATATACAATACTACAACTATGTAAATGGAAAGAATGACACATCAAAACATTAAATGTAAATGAAACAAAATAATAAAGATAAAACAGAACTCAAATGAAGAGATGTAAGAAGGCAACTCCAACTTATCCCATTGTGGAGGTGGGAGTGCCATAGGTTTACACATTGCACAGATTTTTGGACTTCTTCAATTTACTCATCAGGTGTACTGACTTTTTTCTCTCTCTAGAAAAATGTTATTTGTCATATAGAATGGATTTCTGGGAAAGAATGAGGGAGGAATAAATACATGGATACTATGATGAGATAAGAAACAGAAAATAACAACAAAAATTAATTTAAAAAAAACAAAACAGACAGGCATGAAGGATATCCGACCTCCACAAAGGGGTAGGTTGGAGGTGTCTTTTTACATCTCTTACTTATGTAAGGAGATCAGGGCAGTTTTACTTGATAATTTCTTGAAAAATGATGTCTAGGTTCTTTTTTTGATCATGGTTTTCAGGCAATCCAATAATTCTTAAATTATTTCTGCTCATTCTGTTTTTCAGATCAATTGTTTATCCAACGAGATGTTTCACATTTTCTTCTATTTTTTCATTTGTTTGACTTTGTTTCATTGTTTCTTGTTGTGTCATGAAGTTATTAATTTCCATTTGCTCAGTTTTAATTCTTAAAGATTATTTTCTTCAATGAGTTTTTGTACCACTTTTTTCATTTGGGCTAATTATGTTTTAAGGTGTTATTTTCTTCAATATTTTTTGTACTTCTTTAATATATTGCCAAGGCAATATTCACTGCACCAAGGGGGACTATGAATGTGCCTCATAGTTCTAAAATGCAAAGTATAACAGACTCTCCATATAGAAGACAGAAGAAAAACATTTATTCAGACACCAGAAAGCCAAATCCATCATAGTAATCAAGAAGTCATACACAGTAGCACTGTAGGAGACAACACCATTCCCAAGCCTTCCCCTTCTCCGCCTTCCCCCAAACAAACAGTCACAATATTAGCTGTATGCCTTCTTGGTCTTCTCTCTCCTCTGCTCTAACTGCTCTTACCAACTCCTTCTAGCTCTGCTCCACCCTTCTCATTCCACCCAGTTCAGCAAGCTCCTCTCACCACATGTAACTATGTGATTTAAGTAGGTCACATTGATCTATTAATGGGTGGGAAAAATCTTCAAATCAAGCAAAAATACATTAACAATACATTCCTTTACCAAGCTGTTTTCATAATTTTCTTTCATTACTCTTATTTACTCTCCCAAATTTGCCTCTACCACTCTTTTCTCTCTTTAACTTTTCCTTAACTTTCTTAACTAGCTTTGTTTTGAGACAACTACTAACTGTATATGTGAAAGTCCAGAATGTGATTATTCTTAATTTACTAATGAAGGATAAATGAAATGTCCTTATTTGTGCCCATTGGAACATGAGAGAAATAACAATGTCGTTGTTGTGTAGTAATTTCAGTTGTGTCTGACTCTTCATGACCCAGTTTGGGGTTTTCTTGGCAAAGATACTGCAGTGACTTGCCATTTGCTTCTCCAGCTCATTTTACGGATGAAGAAACTAAGGCAAACAGGACTAAGTGACTTGTCCTGGATCCTACAGTTAGTAAGAGTCTGAGGTGAGATTTGAACTCAAGAAGATGAGTCTTCCTAACTCCAGCCCCAGCACTCTATCTTTGCACTACCTAGCTGCCCAGAAATATTATCCTTGCCTTAAACTGTGAGTAGTGAACCTTTACTATTTGAGGTTACAATCCTGTGGAATTGTAATTACAAATTATTCTAAGTGTTTATTTCAGTTATGATTGTCTGAATTGTCATGAAACCAAGAGTCCACCATTCAAGGGAACTTTCATGTGCTGCCCAAAGAAGCTGGTAGATGTCTGTCCCTAGGGGAAGTTGAAAGGATGAGCTAGGCTTAGGTAAAAGTATGGTCCTCTAGACTCAGTTTCCCCTTCTGCTATTTTCTTTCTAAACTGAAAATTTTTCCTATCCAGTTAATTCTGAGCCTGTGAGTAATTGTGGGACTGTGCCATATGACTGGCTGTTAAATATGACTGGTGCATAGGAATCAAACAAAGCTAAGGGATTTTTCCCCTGTTATGGCTTATGTCAAGTCAGTCTGTGCCCTTGAGGGGATAGTCTAGCCACTTTCATAACTATCACCCTCTTTTTTCCTTTCACAGCAATTTCTATACTTAAGAGAAGTGACCTATAGCACCCATTTATATCAGAGCTAAATCTATTGTTGTATTAATTAAAATTGAAATATCTGAATACTGCAAGTAAGTTCTGCTTGTCATCCACTTGCTAGGGTCACTATTGACCCTCTCCATACAGCACTCTTTTTGCCTCTTGCTGAAATCTCCTGTTACTTTACCACTATTTTGTGCTTCCCTGGTGATTTTTGTCCCTGGAGATTCCTAAGGATTACTTTTCACTTGTCTCCAACACCTCTGGGATCCAGGAATTCCTTCAGGTAACCCACTCCTCCCTGCAGTTTTTATCACCTATTAGGTGATAAAGCATGTTAAGTAACATGCTTCCAAATTGTTGTCTTTGATGGTTATTATTTAGTTTATAGTTAATTAATTAGCACTATGTATATGCTACTATTTTTTATAGCATAAGGATATTTTCCTCCTAAGGGGGAATTAAGATTTATTGTCATTCCAGTTGAGGAAAACTTTTATTGTTAAATATTGAACACTTAGACATCTGAGTTACTGAAGGGCTTATATTAAAAACACTAAGATGTCAGTAGATAAAATCAGTTCCATATCCTAACCAACTAAATAATTTTTTGAGCTTTTCAACCCTTTAAGAATTATGTGTTGATGTATGAGGAGATTTTTTTTAAGTCAAAGAAAACAAAATTTATTAGAGATTCGCCTAATTGGATTAGGAGATTTTTTTTGAAATATCTTATTCTTTCAAGCTGATATAGAAGTAGTGTCCTCCTAAGGGTAAAATTACACTTAGATAAAGGTATAGGATAAACATGTAATATAAAATATTTTCAAAATTGAATGTAGTTTTTAAAAAAATATAGAACTCATTCCTATTAAAAACATATGAAAGCATAGATATAAATGAATTTTTCCTTAAAATGATAAGAAAATCTACCTAAAACCATCAGCAAGCACTATTTGTAAGAGGGATAAGCAAGAAGCTTTCCCAATAAGATCAAGAGTGAAACAAGGATGCCTATTATCACGAATATTATCCAGAATTGCATTAGAAATGCTAGCAATAACAATAAGAGAAGAAAAAGAAACTGAAGGAATCAGAATGGGCAATGAGGTAATAAAACGATCTCTTTTTGCTGATGATATAATGATATACTTGGAAAATCCTAGAAATTCAACTTAAAATATTACTGAGTCTTGGTCAAATGGGATTTATACCTGGAATATAATTTATAGCCCGAAAGTAAAGCTGTTAGCATAGTTAAGTTATGGGGGCTGGGAAGTGAGCAGCTGAGATTATGTTATTTCATAATTTGTATATCTACAGTATTATGGGAAAGATATTGGTACCAAAAAAAGGATTTTTAGGGCAGGGAGAAGCTTGATATTGCTAAAAACACTGTACCCTTTCCAAAATGTAATTTAGCCTGACTTCTCCTCCTTTTAATTTCTGGGTTCAGTTCACTGTCCATCTTCAAGAGTACTTTACATTATTTGTAAAAAATACAGATCTTCATACTTTCAGTACCTTCTTAATAGAATTATTAAGAAAATGATTATGAAGTGTTATGGGAGACTGATGTGTTGGTAGGATGGTTAGAAAGCAGTTCATCTGAAAAACAGCTGAGGGTTTTGGTTGACTGTGAGCACCTTTTGACTCAGCAGTGTAACAAAAAATCCAAGAAAAGCAAGCAATCTTAGGATGCTTTAATAGAAATAGAATATCTAAAGTGAGGGTGCTGAGAACACCCCCGTACTCTTCTCTGATCAGACCACATCTCAAGTCTAGTTCTGAGAACCACATTTTAGAAGAGACATTGACAAGCTTTAGCATGTCCATAGTCAATGGACAAAATGCTGAAGGGACTTGAAAATATGCTATATGGGAATTAGTTGAAAGACATAGAAATATTTTTGAAAAGAAAAGAAGACCTGGAAGGTGGGGAGAGGTAGATGATTATCTTCAGTCATTTTTCACATCCTAGTTTTGAGAGGCTAATTTCAGAGGCTAGATCACTTTGTGCTGCTCATTACTCAACCTTTAGGACTAAATCTTTCTAAACAGACTATTATCATTGTATCACTACAAGGTGAAATTCAAGACAGCTGCATAACATATGTATTTAAGCAGAGCACCAGTGCAGGAGTCAGGAGGACCTAAGTTCAAATCTCACCTCAGACACTTGACACTCACTAGCTGTGTGACCTTGGGGAAGTCATTTAACTCCAATTGCCTTATCCTGGGTCATCTCTAGTCATCCTGATGAATATCTGGTCACTGGATTCAGATAGCTTGAAGAAGAAGTGAGGCTGGTGACCTGCACAGCCCTCCCGCACTCAAAACAAAGTCAAGTGCAAATCATGTCATTGTTTCTCTGATGACATAGTCTTCTTCAGCAATGAAGGATGAACACACATAGTTGAAACAATTAATAAATTTTAGCAAAGTAGCAGAATATAAAGTAAACCCACGTTAAACATCAGCATTTCTATACATCACCAACAAAAACTCTACAAAAAGAGTAAGAAATACCCCATTTTAAAATAAATATAGAAAGCATAACATACCTGAGAATATATCTGAACATAATTATAAAATGCTTTTATACAGATAAAGTTAAATTTATTTAAAAATGGAAAAATATTAATTGTTCATGGATGGAAAGAGTCAATATAATAAAAATAATTCTACCTAAACTAATCTGCTTATTCAATGCTATCCCAATTAAATTAACAGAAAGTTATTTTATTGAGAAAGAAAAAATAATTTTAAAATTCCTTTTGAAGAGCAAAACATCAAGAATATCAAAGAAATTTTTAAAAAGTAAAGGAAGAAAGTTTAGCAGCAGCAAATCAAACTATAAGACAATAATTAACAAAACAATCTGGCACTGGCTAAGAAATAGAAAGATCAGAGAAGAAATGCAATATACAGTAAATGATTTTAGCAACTTTGTGATTCACAAATGTAAAGAGAAATAGGAAAATAACTTACATGTTCTAAAATGCTTATAGCAGTAACCTTTGTGGTGGTAAAGAACTGGAAATTGAAGGGATGTCCATCAATTGGAGAATAGCTAAACAAGTGTTGGCATATGATTGTGATAGAATACTACTATGCTACAAGAAATTATGAGCTGCTTGAGTTTAGAAAAGCACGGAAGGACTTGCATGAAATAATAAAGAATGAAATGAGTAAAACCAAGAGAATGTTGTACACTAACACCATTATTTTTAAAACAACAACTAAGTTATGTTGAATATAATAAATAAATCAAATCAACTAAAAAGGACATATAAAGGAAGATGTTATCCACCTTCATAGAAAGAACTGATAAATAGAAGTGTGTATAGTATGGTTTTACATATACATATATATATACACATATATGTATCAAATGGTGGCTTTCTATAGTGTTGGGAGGAGACTAAGGAAGAAAAAAATAAATAAAAAGTGCCACAGCAGAAAACTCAGAAGGAAACACAGAAAATCAGGATAGTTTTGAAAATGATATGTAGTATTCATTACATAGTCTTTTTGAAAAAAAAGTAAGCAGTATGAAATGAAGATTCATAGCTTCATATTGAATCCTCTTTTGTGTTTTGTTGTGTACATGAAAATGCTTTTTTTGTATTTAATTTCAAAATGAATAAAAGTATTTTTAAAGTTGAATAAAGCAAAAGATTTATTTTAAAAGCTTAACTTAATGAGTTTCAAAGTCCAATCTTCTCTGATATTTTAAAATGTTTAGTTTTTGGCTTACCAACAGCTTAAGGATTTGCTAACTTATATCACATGGCACTTACAAGTAGTAAAACTGAGGGTTTTACTTTTATGTACACTAGCATACATGTCTACTCTGATAAATATTCGTCATTACCTAGAAAGGTTTATTGACCCTCATGGATTTCTTTTTAAGATTCTCCCTTTAGCCATTTGATATCAGTGTACATGTCAGGTACAGGGCTTAGGTTACAATGGGTAAAATTCTCTGGTGTTTTGGGTAAATTATGGGTTCCTGATGCTGATTTGGAAAACCAAATATCGAAAAGTGTACTAAGTTGTATGGAGGTCTGTTTTGCAAAAGATAATAGCAGAAACACATAAAAATCTCTTTAAATAACTTGTACTAGAAAAACAGATCTTCTGGAGAAGTCACTCACTTCAGAGCTGCTCTGAGGACAGGTCTATCCCAGAATGCCTAAGAGAAGATGTTTTCAAAATCCAGACAAATGTATGAGAAATCTGAACCCAAAGATATGATCTACCGATAAAATGTCCAGCAAAAATTGGTTGCTAGAAGGGAGATTCAACGATCACTTTTTCCTTTCCTTCCTTCCCTATGCACCACAATCTCTATAGGGCCTACTTACTGAAGGAGACTTCAGAGATGGAGTTTGTCAATGCATCAGCCATGGGTGGTCTCACAGACCAAGGGGTGAATTGTTATAAGATTAAACCAGATGCTTTAGTCCCATTAAAGCTGACTATCTGGGGTAAAATTTCTTTAGCTGCTATTCCCATATGTTGGAGTTATAGCACTAGAACAAGTAAAGATACTAGCCTGAACCACAAGTGAGTCCATCAGGGGGCCTGTGTCACATCACAGGGCTCTCCCTGCCCCGGGCTTCACAATCACCTTTTGGCTTAGATAAACTGACTTCTGAGGAAGTCATGGTGATTCACCCTGATTCACCGCATTTTTGCTTCTGTAATCATAACTTAAGTTTTATTAAACATTATGGAGTGATAGACATACATGGTTTTTACTGTATTTTGCTTTTTAAATGATCAAGATAAGTAATTCATGGGAGGTATAGCCTAAGAATCAGGGAGGAGGAGGGGTCTTGAGTTTTGAAATTGAATTGACTTTTAATTCTATTTTTTTTAAGATTTACACAAACTAGATTTAATTTTACTCAGGTAACCTCAGATCACTTGGGTCATGATTCTCTTTTTAAGACTTTTATCTCCATCTTTGTCTCATGACTTGTAACTTCACCCCTGTATTTTGACTTATACTTCCACCCTTGTAACTTTACCCCTCACCCATATTTCAGAGAAATTTGTTTAGCCTAATGTCAAGCTAATTCAATCTGAACTGCTCTAGTGACTCCCAGATTCCCTGAATCACTTGTTTATGGTTAAGGGAATTTCAGAAGGGGAGGTCCAAGTGTTGTAATATCAAACTGATGTGAGAGGTTTTTACTTTCTAGCCATTCAGCAGACATAACTATTCTGCTTGAGACTTTACTCTGTCATCTTATTAATCACCATAAAAGACTCTGCCAGAACTCATTCAGGAGGATAAGGGGGTTCGTCACTGAGAGACCACTGACCCCATTTATTGGCAATTGCCAGCCTTGCTAATATTTGGACTGTGCTCAGAACTTTGTCTCTCAGAATTTCTCTCATGACACATAGCACCAACTGTCTCTCAGAAAATTTGAATTGGATGTCCCATAGTTATTTCAAATTCATACATCCAAAACCAAAGTCATTATCCCCTCCAGTCTCTCCTCTCTTCTGAATTTCCCTGTTACTTTCTAAGTCATCACCATCCTGTCATTTACCTAGATTCACAACCTTGGAATCATCCTTGATGTCTTACTCATTTACCCCCATCACACACATCCAATCTTTGTAGATATAATATTTCTACCTTTACAACATCTCCCATGCATACCCCTTTCTCTCTACTCATAAAGCAACCAGGTTGGTTCAGGCTCTTATCACCTCCCACTACTTTATTACAGTAATATTCATGTTAGTCTCCTGACCTCAAATCTTTCCTATTCCATCCCCTACTATACTGCCAAAGTGATTTTCCTTAAGCAGAGTTCTGAATATGTTCTTCTTCCCTTAAAACCAGGATCAAATATAAACTCTTCTGTTTGGCATTTAAAGCTTTCCACAGTATTGCCCCTTCCTTCTGTAATCAGAATCTGAACATGCTTTCCCACCTTAAATATAATATAGATATGGATAGCTAAGTCATATAATGGCAGGCTGTGTGTGTCATGTAGATATCTGATCTGTTATCTGGCCTATTCTGTCTCTAAAGGAGAATTCTATTTCTGTCTTTGTGAAGAGCTAAAGGAGGGCTCTGTCACCTATTTATAAGAAGAGTATTGAGCTGGAATTATATCTATCCACCACACTTCAAATATTGGTAATCTAATATTACAAATTTTTTGAGGTTCAAAATAAAAACAACTTTCCCTGATCACTCCTAGGGGAAGCTGAATTTTTTGCTTATTTTGCCAGCTTGTCACATTCCCACAAAACAGTACATTAAAACTATGGGCACGTAAAAAGAAAACACATTAATCCAAATAAAAATCAGAGAAGTAATACACATTATTGGATTAGGTAAACAAATACACCCTCTCTGGGATCACTGTCTTGTCATAGCAGAGGGGCGTGCATACCTCAATGAAACTCAAGGTGGACATACAAAGAAATAAATATCAACAGACAGGACTTCCAACTGTCTGACCATATACAATATGTACATAGCTACTAGAGAGAGAAGTACCAGCATCTGGGTTTTCAAAAGGGCAGGGGGGGGGGCGGGCGGGGCTAGCTCCTTCCAAGCTACCCAGAGTCTCATCTGGCCAAACACTTCCAAAGAGTAAGCTCCAAAGTAAAACCTCCCCTCAGAGTATTCATACACTTTTCAGAGCCAGAGGGTCTCACAACCCTTGAGAACCAGTGCCTCATCAGAAATTAACAAAAGACACAGGCCTTCCTAGAAAATAAATCTCCCCTAGTCAAACTTCCCTTAATGGGCAGGTCCATTAATGGGTGGGGAAGATCTTTCACTCTCATAATTACCATTACAAAGTTTTATCTCTTTTATATAGTATTCCCTGACCACTCTAGCCCTCAATGATTTGCCCCTTTTAGAATCCTAGGACTAGAGCTGAAAATGTCCTCAGCTAGCATTTAGTTGAATTTCCTCCTATTATGGGTAAGGAAAATGAAACCCAGAAAGCTAATGTAACTTCCTTAAGATCACACACACACTTCGTTGTTCAGACTTTTAACTAGAACCCAGGTCTCCAGATTCCTCTTCCCCTATGCCTTCTATTATGTCGTGCTATCTTAATTATATGCTGAATTATATGCTAATTATTTTTTGTACTTTTCTTTTACTAAACTGAAGTTCCCTGATCACAACCATACTTCTTTTATAACTCACAGCCCCTGTCAATGCTGAAATAAGTAGCACTGAACAAATACCTATCAAATGAACTCAGATAGTTGTCAAATGCTTGGCTATTTTGTGGGACAAATTTAAATTAGGGTGCAGAAAAATTTCCAAAATGCTCTGTGATTAAAATTCAAATCAAAGAAAATATCAACTACAACAAAAAAATACATGATAACCCAACTTAATTTTATATTTAAGTTTCCTGTATGAAAATACACCTTTTGAAAAAATAAATAAAAATTTTTAAAAATGCACCTTTAGAGATCTACAACATGGAAAGCAAGTGCTACTAAACTCTTTCTGTGTGATCTTATCACTGAAATACTTAGAAAACTCTTGGACATATACCAAATCCTTATCTGTCTTCTGAGTTTCAATCTCAAATCACCAATTGCCTATTAGAAATATCCAACTAGATATCTCATAGTCATTTCAAATTATATATGTCTAAAGCAGAATTCAAAGACACCACCATTCTTCTTAATCACCCAAATTTACAACCTTAATTCTTCATTCTCCCTCATTCTACACGTCCAATCAGTTGCCAAGGTTCAGTGATTCTACCTCCAAGACGTCTCTTGAAAATGTTCTGTTTTCTGGTCTTTTGTAAAAGCCTCCTAAGTGATTCCCCAGCATCTTAGCTCTCCCTTCTTTTATCTATTATTCATACAACTGATAAATTGATGTTCCTGAAAGACATCTGACCACAACATTCTTCTTCTCAGGAAGCTTGTGGGTTCCTTATTACCTTTAGATTAAAATATAAACTCTTTTGTTTGCCATTTAAAGCCCTTAATAACCTGGTTTCAGTCTGTCTCTACAGTCTTACCTCCTCCAGCCAGTTCACCATCCAACATTCTAACTCTTATCTCTATGTTTTTGCACAGATTGTACCCCACCACTAAGATGCTTCCTCACTTAGACCCCAGCTCCTAAAGGGCTCAACCTAAATGTTACTTCCTTCCAAAGGTTTTTCATGATACTGCTAGTTGTCAATATCCCACAGTGATAGGTCAATGTGGTTTGGGGATATATATCTCTTGGGGAAGGGGGGTAATTAGTTGTGAACATATTGTATCCCCCTGGTAAAATATAAACTGTCTTGTTGTTGTATCTCCAGTGACTACCACCGTTCTTGGCTTCTTAGTTTCCTTAAAATGCTTGTTGATTTTGAAATGTTATTTCACAATTTTTCTTCCTGGATACCTTTTATATAACCTTTCTCTCTTTAAAGTATTGCTTTACTTAGCCCATAGGGACTGAAACATTTGCTCTTCCCTGTCCCAGACTGCTTTTGATTGGGTTCAGTCCTGGGGAGCCTGGCTTCTCTGGTGTGTGTGGGAGTATTCCCTCATTTCACATTCATAGTTTCATTAAGTACCTCACCCTAGCTACTGTAGAGAAAATTTTAATCATGGTATATTAGATTAATACACACAAGTCCAGGGATTTCCCCAAAGGGAGGTTAGTAAAAGAGATATTCTTTTATATTATGTAATTATATGCTCTTATATACACACATAAAGAAATATTAAAGATAAAAGAATCACAATTTAAATGAACAGGATTAGAATAGAACTCAGTAATTTACTTTAGATTGTTATAGTTTGCTGGGAAGCTAATATTTAAACCTCATCATAATATAAAGCAGTTTCACCTTGTTTGGGCATTTTCCTTACATTTTCCTTTCCTCTTGACTAAAGGGCTAGGTTTGGGTCAGTTTTCTCAGTGACTAAAGCACTGAGACAGAAGATTCCTTTCCTGCCAACTATGTGATCCATAGCCTCTGGACCTTTGGAACTCACAAGGTCATGTCTAGTTTTGCACATATCTACCATGTAATACTCATCTAGTTAACATTGGGAAAAAATAAATACACAAGAGCAAAAGACATCCAGAGGCCCAGGAAATGTACTTACAGTTGCATAGAGGCTGGATAGAAGAGAGAGGCCAGAAGGGAAAACAGAGGTAGAGGGACAGGTTGATCCTACGTTTACATTTACTAAATCTTCAGCTGCTCTGGGTGTTGGTCATCTCTCATTACAAACTCCTTAGTGATGACTCATACATGGGTGGAAACTGCTTTCCAAATGTCCACTTGGTCCCAAGGAATGGAAACTGAGAGTGCTAGTTTTGGAGTGTGAGGTAGGGAAGGGTTGATACTCTCAGTTCCTCACTCCTCCTTTCTAACTTACGCCTAGTGCTACTATCTACCTCTGCTTCTAGTAAAGTGACCTTCCACCCTTTTCTCTCCCTATCATCTTCCCTTCATGACAAAGTCAAAGAGAACAGAGTTCTTACCCTGTGTTGAAAAGAAAAATTACATTCTCTAATTGGCAGCTAACTAGTTTTTTATCAAATTTTCTAAAATACTGTACATATACGCAGGCACACACAAAACACAAATTCTGTGAATACTATAGGTATTATGTATTTATTTTGAAAAGAAAATGTACAGTACAATTTTAGTTAACTCAGAAAAAAAGGCAGAAGGCAGAGAAGATCCCCAGTTTCAGTAGCTGAACTGAAGGCAGATTTGTTAGGTATAGTGTGATCTAAGTCCATTGTTTAGCACCTTATTTGGATATTGCTCCATATAAAGCTTAAGCTGTTTTTCCAAACACTGGGAAGACTTCTGAGCTACTTTGCAGGATGATGTAAGCATTGTAATTCTTGTTTTGTCCTTGAGTTGCTAGAAGGGAGTTTCACATGTCTCGGAATTTGAAACATTGAGTAATGCCAAATGGAAATAAAAATTTGGGAAAATCCTGTACAGTCACACTTGATAAACTAAAGAAAAATCAGAGTTCAGAGTTTGTCACCTCAACCTGAAAAACAAGGAATAGATTAGATCACACTGTTAGGGAAGTATAGAAGTGATCAGATTCTCTTGGCTTTATTCAATTATTACTAACAATGATAATTAACTTTAAAATATTGCCTTCTTGAGTAATATTATTGCTGAAGTATAAGCTTCTGACTTATTAAAATAAAATCTGCAAAAGTATAATTTAGTTGTTTCAAATTTAGAGTAACATAATAACACAATTATTAAAAAAATAATTTTTTTCTTTCAATCACTTGATATAGGCAACATTCTTTTTGTGTGGAAGTGGTGGGGCGACAATCTGTGATTTCATTGATGTGGAGCAGTTTTGCAATTTGTAGTCTCAAAGAATGTCCTGGGACACTGAGAGGTTGTGTTATTACCTATTCACATATGCCTACTATCTAATTAGGAAGCAGCTAGGTGGCAAAATGGATAGAGTATTGGGCCTCAAAAACTAACTGTGACCTTGGGCAAGTCATTTAACACAGTTTGCCTTGGTTTCCTCATTTATAGAATTAGGTAGGGAAGGAAATGGCAAATCACTACAGTATCTTTGCCAAGAAAATGCCTAATGGGATCATGAGGGGTCAGATGTGACTAAAACAACGGAACAACAACTTTCTAAATGGGTTGATTAACTCCATTGATATAACACACATCAAATATGAAACTATTGCACTTGCAGTAAACTGTAGAGTCTAGAGTTTGGCTTAGGAGAGTTAATAGTTATATCAGTAATTCAGGTCATGTATAAACTTTGACACCTTTCTTAGGTTATTGTGGAGTTTTTTAATGCTTGGAGGTTATGAGCTTGTGAATACTAACATGAAGGATATGTTTCCTGGATCCCAGAAAAATTTCTCAGAGTTTTGCTAAGGCTATAAAATCAAGTTCATATCTTTATGAGAATAATCCCAAAGAGAATCATAGGATAAATTAGATATTCCCAAAGCACAGATCTTGAAGCTGAAGTAACAGATAACACGTTGCTTCCTCACCATTAACTATTCTCTAGACTACTGCAAAGTGAAGAAAAAGTGAACATCTTCATAACAGGCATAGACTTTTTCCACACAATAGGAGAAAATTGAAAAGCCATTTCTGTGAGCTATAATCCTCTCTAACCCCCACTCCACTACCCAACCTCATTGTATGCAGACTTAGAGGTCTGCAGCACCCCTCTCTTCAGCCTAGTTTATTAAAATATTCTTCAATAAATTTCATTTCAATAGGTAAACTTTATGCATGGGCTCTCTTCATTTTTCTCTTTTGTCACCAAATGTTGAAATTAAAATGTATTGGAGAACCTGACCAATTTTTTATTTCTACAATAAAAATCTTACAAACCTAGAAAAATTGCATTAATTCAAATTTGGTGGCAGATTTAAGCGTAATTCAGAATTAGGTAACTTTCCCAGAGTCACATAGACAGTGTATTAGAAACAAAACTTTAGCCTAGGTCTTTCTGACTCCCAGATCAGTGTTTTATCTACTATACTATGTTGCTCTCAATTGGCAGAGAAGAAAAAGGGAGATAGTTCCAGGCAGACAGAATGATCTGAACAAAAGCATCAAGGCAGAAAGAAGAAATCATCTTTACATGGGATATCCATGAGATAGGGGAGAGAGTCCCATTTCCAGACTCTGAAGCTTTAGAATGTAAATGGAACAACAAATAAAGAGCCACTATAGAGCCTTGAAAAAAGGGTTTTAGTATAATAAAAATAGTGCTTGAAGAAAAGAATTTTAACTACTCTATGTGGACTGTATTGGAGAGAAGAAAGGATTCTAGGCAGCTACTAAAATCTGGGTCCAAGGTCTTTAACAGTTATTTAGGTAGCACTTTTTAGGTTTTCATTATCCTAACTGACTTTCATAGCAATCATGTAAAGTAGGTAGGACTTAACTAATGCCAAACTGAATCAAGAAGACCAGAGTTCAAATTCTGCTTCAGATACTTGCTAGTTGTATGACCCTTGGCAAGTCACTTAACTTCTCTCAGATTCAATGTCCACATCAATAAAATGAGAAAAACCTCAGAGGACTGTTGTGAGTTTTAAATGATACATAAAGGACATTATAAACTTTGCTCAGTTGTTTTTCAGTAGTGTCCAAGTCTTCATGACCCCATTTTGGGTGTTTTGTCAAAGATATTGGAGTTGGTGTTATCAGTAAACACCCTGGCACACACAAGAGGACCTGTTGTACAGGTTCTTAGATCTGCTTTTCTAAAAGGAAAGCAACTTTTTAGGGGTCAACCATCTACTTTACTTACATTCACCAACAGAAAATACAAGCAGAGAAAGAAAGACCAACAGACAGGGCTTCTAACTGTCTGACTATAAGCAATATATACATCACAGATCAACAGACAGATTCAACTGCTGACCATTACATACACACATCATTATCTGAAAGAGAAGCACCAACATCTGTGTTTTAAAAGCCGAGGGCTTCTTCATGGACACCCAGAGTCTCACCTGGCACATGAAGTTTCTTCCAAAAACTAAGCCCCAGAGTAAAACCTCACCTCAGAGTATATATACACTTTTCAGAGCTGGAGGGCATGACCCTTGGGGCCCAGTGCCTCATTAGAAATTAATAAAAGGTATCTGAGACAATATCACTTCTAGGACTATATCCCAATGAGATCATAAAAATGGGAAAATGTCCCACATGTACAAAATTGTGGTGTACCACAATGTGGTGGTCAAGAATTGGAAATCAAGGGAATGATCATCAGTTAGGGAATGGCTAAACAAGTTGTGATATGTGAATGTAATGGGACACTATTGTGCTATAAGAAATGAGGACTTCAGAAAAAACTGGAAAGACATATGAATTGATGCTGAGTGAAGTGAGCAGAACCAGGAGAACATTATATACAGTAAGAGCCACAGTGTGTGAGGACTGTTTCTGATAGACTTAACCCTTCACAGCAATGTAAGGAACTAAAACATCCCCAAAGGACTCTTGAGGTAAAATGTCATCCACATCCAGAGAAAGAAATATGGAATCAGACTACCGAATGAAGCAGACTATTTTCTCTTGAGTTATATTTTGTTTTGTTTTGGTTTCTCTCATGGTTTCTCCCATTTGTTTTAATTCTTCTATGCAACATGACTAATGTGAAAATGTGTTTAATAAGAATGTATGTGTAGAATTCATTTAAGATTGAGTGCTATTTTGGGGAGTGAGGGGGAGAAAATTTGGAACTTATGGAATTGATTGTTGAAAACTGAAAACTAATTAAATAAAAAAACCTTGGAAACAAAGATGCTTTTATTTAAAAAAAGTATCTGAGGTCTATTAATGGGCAGGGAAGCTCTTTAACTCTAATTAACATTTCAGTTGGCCATTTTCTTCTACAGTTTGTCAAAATATTAAGAGATACACTGTTTTCCAAAGCTAAGTCCCAGCAATCAAGTTGTGTCCTGAGCTTGGCATGACAACAATCCTTTACACTCACCTTCTGGAACTAATGGTCCCTGAGCCTGGGCAAGTACCCACAGGCCCAGACAAGAAACCCTGCTATGAATGGACATTTTGTCAATAGACAACTTTGTCTTTCTATTGCTGTTGTGCCTCACTACTCTTGCTACACTGTACTGTTTGACTCTTTGTCTAGCCACAAGTATATAAATCAAACTTCAGTCACACTAAAGGAAGTCCCCCCCACTAGGGGTGGGGCTCTGGCACATGTGTCCTTCCTTGCAAGCTATTTTCTTCACTTTGAAATTACACTTCTGTGTAATTCTCGACAATCCTGTCAGGTCTGCACTGTTCAGCTCTGGCCACCTGCAAGTTAGAGTAGGCCTGCACAATATACAGCTTGCCAAAGGATTTCAGGCAGCTTGAAAAAAAAATGTAGAGTTGACACTGTATACTCTCCTGTTTGTCACATGACTTCCAGCAACCAACCATCTGCAATGTCTCTGGTCTAACCTATCTGCATCTCAAAGAAATTTACAAGTTGTGCAGGTCTAGATTTGTTGGTTTGGTTCAGTTGGCATTAATTGGTGTCAGAAGTGGGATTGGACATAGAACCAGATCATTAGACTCCAGGACTAGTGGCAATTGACTAGGTGTCATCAGAGATTTATTTCTCTGGAGTCTGACCTCCCCATCCTCATCTGGTAAGTCCTCTGTCCTTGTTCCTGCTTCATTTTCTGAGCTCCCACCTTGGTTGAGCTCACCATTCTTTTTGAGGAAAATTCCAGGACCCCTCCAGTGACCTGGTTTGCTTCAGGTCACTCTGGTATGGATGTCCTTTCTTAACTTCACACCTCTGTAAATTGGCCTCTATAAAACTGTAATTGCATGCCTAAACACACACCTCAGTAACTGTGTGCTTCAGCCAGACAGGTTAAAATTAGAATTGTGATTGTGCACTCTATTAAAATTATCAGTGTCTATTTGTATCTGTCTTGTCATTTTGTCTGTGTCTTTGTAAAATGTTAAATGTTTGTGTAGATTCTGTTACCTTGACAGATTTAAAATGAAGCCAACAAGAAAAGCTTCTAAAGGCTGTAGTCAGAGAATTTGGAACACTGAGAAAGATTAATGGACTTTTATAGTTGAAGCAGTTGTTCCAACAAGCACGACTAACTCCCATTTAGGCTTTCCACAGAAGATTAGTTTATAAGAAAAGAGAAAAAGAAAAAAAATCTGCAAGACACTCTTTTCCCCTATCATTTCAGCTTTGGCTATGTTGCAATTATAGAAATCAAGTCAGCTAACCCAAGTTTGTGAAACTACTAAGAACATTTTAGCAGATTGAAGAGTTTGAAGATTTATCATTTTAAGATTGCAAGGGAAACCTCCTAGGATCTTGGAATAATTCCAAGAACTCACTCTTTTCTGAAATATCATAGTAAATTTTGGGGTACTATGTATATTTTGTTTTAAAGAAAAACAAGAATTAAATTTTATGAAAGTTAAAAGTAAATGTCATTTTCCTTTGAAAATTGATGGCTTTATTGTTCTAAAACAATGAAGGAAGGCAGCTAGTTTGGAAGAAATCCCAGAAAGATGAAAAGAAGAAAATAGGCAAATGGTTTTCTTCTTATAGCAACCTCCTGTTAACACTTCCTTGACATTTATGACCATGAAAATAGAAGATTGATTAAACCAAAGAGACTCCTGTGACTCTCCCAGGTGAAGAGACCCTCTCTTTGTGATCCCCTCTCATCTCAGATCAGACTCCCAAATACTGGTGTTTAAGAAATGCTGAAGGGCAGCTAGATATCCCAGTGAATAGAGCACTGGCTCTGGAGTCAGGAGGACCCGAGTTCAAATATAGTCTCAGACACTTGACATTTACTAGCTGTGTGACCTTGGGCAAGTCACTTACCCCTGATTGCTTCCCCTCCCACCTCCAAAAAAAATGCTGGGAAAATGTAGGGAAACTTAAATTATGTTCTGTTTGCAGAAATCTATTATCTGAGAATCCTAGGCAAGTTATCCTATCTCTGTTTGTCCCAGTTTCCTGATCTGTAAAGAGAAAAATAATAATGGTACCACCTTTCAGGGCTATCATGAGATCAAAATAATATAACGATTATAAAGTGCTTAACAGAGTGACAGATTATTATTTGCTTAATTGAATTTAATTGTTCCATACCTGATAACTCTAAAGTGATTTTAAAGTGCCAAATTAATAAGATCAATGATTTTTATATGTGATAATTTGGAAATGCAATTGATGTTATCTGAAGTTTATTATTTATGTCATTATTGTATTTGTAAATTTTCTTATATTTATGAAATTTGAGAAACTATTGTAACAGAAATGTTATTAGACAAAACAAGTTTTTAATCTGGATATGGCTACACATGAATTGGGTATTTAGAAGATGTGATAAAAATAGATGATTGAAAATTTAAATATTTAATGAGATATATTTTGTTATAAAAGATAATAACAATAAGTTTACTATAATAGTGAATTTTCATTTAAAAATTCTTGGCTATTATGGAAGTGTATTGGATGGTTTAAAGATGTAATTTCAACATATCAATGATGGGTCAACTATCAGATATTTGTTGTATGTCAGAAGCCTCAGAAAATGGGTAGTTTTAATTTATAAGTAAAGGATAAATGAAGTGTTAACTGTTAGAGAAAAATCAGGAAAGATATTCAAGCACTAAGTTGTGGTTAATGAAATGTTACTATTTAAATGAAAAGTTCTTGGGACTATAATTTACTATTATTTGAGCTTGATTACAGGGATAGTTGTCTGAATTGTCCGGAAGCCAATAGTAGAAAATGGCATGTGCTGCCAGGAACTTCTAAAGGTGGGTGTCTATGCCTGAGAAAAGTTTTAGGGATGATTATGGCATAACTTAGGTAGGATCCTCCTGATTCTATTTTCCCACTGTGCTTCTTCCTTTCTAAAAAGGAAAATTCTCCACCTAGTTAATCTTGAGTATTGCTTTTGTTATACTGTGACTACATGATTAGCTGCCAGATATGACTCATGCCTGGAATCAAATAGAACCAAAGAACTTTTCCCCTATTTTAGGATGTATGACATTGTTACAACAATGTCCCTATTTTTCCTCTTATAGCAAATTTCTATAATCAAGAAGTTTTGTAAGTACAATGCTAAGTCTATTAAATAATAGATTGATACTGGAACATCTCTGAGTTACTGTAATAGGATGTAAGTATGAACATCTTACAATTTTAACTTGTATTTGTGGTCAAATGACAATATAGGAATGATATCCTCGTTGGTTATTTGTTTTTTATCTTTTGTTCTCAAATAGGACCAAAATGATAACACTATGCAAGTTTCAGTATGTGCAACTCTGGCTAATCAGACCAATTTGAACTCAGAATATTCTATCACAGGTTGGACACAAATAGTCTGTGTGAACATTTGAGGTCAATTCTATAAATTTGCACATCCTATGTTTTCTTTGAGCTGTTTCAATTTTGCTTTGCTCATAAAGCACAACACCTTCTCTGATGAGGGCGTGCCATGCTTAGCAATCTTGTGTCAGTGTCTCCCATGTCACACAATCATTTCAAAGTTCTTAAGAGAGACCTTGAAAGTAACCTTGTATCATTTCTTCTGATCACAATGTGAACTCTTGCCCTATGTGAGTTCTCCATAAAATAGTCTTTCTGGTGAGTGTACATTTTGCATTCAAACAACATGGCCAGCCCATCTCAGTTATGCTCTCTGAAGCAGAGTTTGAATTCTTGGCATTTAATTCGAGTAAGGACCTCAGCGTCTGATATCTTATCCTGTCAGGTGATCTTCAGGATCTTCCCTAGACAATTCAAATAGAAGCAATTCAGTTTCCTGGTATGGCACTTGTATACTGTCTAGATTTCACAGGCATACAACAATGAGGTTAGTATAATGGCACTGTAGACCTTCAGTTACCATCTGTAACCAATGATTCCATGTATGGATGGTGTGGTGGTAGCTGATGGAGCTCCTGTGTTTTCTTGGTGTTATTAGGCCAAAATTAGCACAAGCAGCAGAGAACTGACACATACTTTGTTGCATCTCAGATTCATAGGCTGCTCTGAGTATACAATCATCTGCAAACAGAAAATCATGCACCAACATTACCTTTACCTTGATCTTGGCTTGTAGCCCTTCCAAGTTAAAGAATTTACCATCAATGTGGTAGCTACCCTTGATGCTATGTTCAATACTCATTGAAAGTATTTGACCACATGGCTAAAAACATCTTGCTAAAAAGCATAGGAGCAAGCACACAGCCTTGTTTCATTCCATTGCTAACTGGGAAAGCATGAGCATTGCCCATTATCCAGAAATCGGCCAAGCATACCATCATAAAATTGACATGGAATGTTGATGAACGTCTCCAGGCATCCAAATTTTGACATAATTTTCCATAAACCCTCACAACTGACAGTATCAAAGACTTCGGTTAGATCTACAAACATTGTGTACAGACCTCTGTCCTGCTCCTGGCATTTCTCCTGGAGTTATCAAGCAGCAAATACCATATCCATATCATATCTACTATTCCTCAGCCCTTTCTGAAGCCACCTGTTCTCAGTTAGATGACTATATTCCAGGTGAAGGACCAACCTATTAAGAAGAGCTCTGGCAAGCATCTTGCTGGCAATGACCAAAAGAGAGATTCCTCTGTGATTATCACAAGACAATTTATTTCCTTTAACTTTATAGCAATAGTCAATGGAGGCATCCTTGAAATCCTGAGGGACAAACCTCCTCTTGCCATATAATCTGGAAAATTCCAGTCAGTTTTTGTATGAGCAATGGATCCTTTACCTTGTAAATCTCAGCTAGAAGGGAATCAGCACCAGATGCTTTGTCACATTAAAGGAGTCTAATGACATTCAAATCCTCTTCTTCAGTTGGAGCTTCAGCTAGAGAGGGACTAACTTCAACCTGAAGTAAATGGTCAATAGTGTCAGAATTGATTGATGATGATCTGTTGAGGGCACCATGGAAGTGTTCATTCCATTACTCTAGGAGACTCTCTGTCTAGCCACAGGTACATAAATCAAGGTTCAGTCACACTAAAGAGGGACCCCTGACAAAGGCGGGAATCTGGCACATATGTCCTTGCTTACAAGTTGCTTCCCTCACTTTGAGATTAAACTTCTGTTTGATTTCTGACTCTTCTGTCTCTATCCTGCTCTGTTCAGCTCTGGCCACTTAAAACTTAGAGGCCAGTTTGGTCCAGTTCACAAGCTTATTTTACAAATAAGGAAATTGAGACAAAAAAGGTTAAGTGACTTGCCCAGGGTGACACAGCTAGTAAGTGTTTGAGGTGCTTTATCTACTATATCACTTAGCTTCCCTTTACAAAATTTAAAGATCTAAATAAGTGTTAGCTATTGATATGTCTAACTGATCTTTCCTATTATTCCTCACATGTGACATTCCACTTGCAGTTGCAAAGGACTAGGCCCCTACCTGAGTGAGCACTAGTGAGCAGACCAGGAGAGCAGTGACCACACCTCTCCCTGGATCATACCACATTGGAAGCACTTACAACTTAACAACTACCAGAACTGGCTGTGAAAATAGCAGAATGAAAAAGCCTAATGCTTGAGACAATGAATTCTCCTGACCCCCACCTCTCTGAGAAGCAGAGTTCAACTCTAACAAAGCTCAAAGTCAAAAAATAGCCTGGAAAAAATAAGCAAAGAATAAAATAAAGCAAGTAACCATAGAAAGCTACTATGGTAAGATGGGAGAAAAAGACAAATTCAGGAGACAATAACATGAAAACATCTATAAGCAAAGCATCAAAAAAAATAAAGATGGGGTACAAGCCCAACAAAAATTCTTGGAAGAGCCTAAAAATAGACTTTTTAAAAAAGAGCTAAAAAAAGGATTTTAAAAAACCAAATAAGAGAAGTTGTGAAACATGGGACGAAAGGAGAGCAATGCAAGAAAATTATGAAAAGAAAATTAACAGTTTAGTAAAAGAGGCACAAAAATATTAAAGAGAGGTGGAACCAAGACAGTGGAGTAAGAAGCCAGATTTACTAGTGCTCTCCCCTCAAACCCAGCCAAATACCTGTGAAAAATGACTCTAAACAAATTGTGGAGATGCAGAACCCACAGAATGACAGAGTGAAACAAATCTCCAGCCCAACACAGCCTGGAAGGTCACCAAGGAAGTGTTAGCACACAGCACTGGAAGCAGAGCACAATCCGGTGTGGGCCATGTTGGCACAGATGGGACCTGAGCAGGTCTTAGTGGGACTGAATGTTGGAGGGACACCTTTGGTGATTTCCAGACTTCATGACCCCAAAACACTAAAGACAAATTGGAAGGTCAGTTGAAAAAACTGTGGGACCTGTGTGAGAGAGTAGAGTGGTTGGGTCCCAGCCCCAAGATGGTAGAAGGGGAGGAACCTACAGAAGAGGAGCCCTGGGAAGCAGGAGCATGGGCAGGGGCAGGGGCAACAACAGCAACTATTTCTGGAGCTCTAAGTCCACAGATTGTGGGCAAATCCAGCAGTTGACAGTATACCACCCCCCACCTCCACTAGAAGCAGAGAAGTTTACCTTGACAAAGAGCTCAAAAGTCAAATAAATAACTGGGAAAATGAGCAAAAACTGGAAAAAGAATCAGACTACAGAAGCTTACTTTGGTGACAAGGAAGAACAAAGTCAAAGCTCCTACATCCAAAGACTCCAAGAAAAATATGAATTGGTCTCAGACCATGGAAGAGCTCAAAAAGGATTTTGAAAATCAAGTAAGAGAAGTAGAGCAAAAATTGGGAATAGAAATGAGAGTAATGCAACAAAATTATGAAAAATGAGTCAACTGCTTGCTAAAGGAGACCCTACAAAAATATTAAAGCAAATAACACTTTAAAAATGTTTAAAAACATTTAAAAAATGAACTTAACCCAAATGGCAAAAGAGATCCAAAAAGCCAATAAGGAAAAGAATGCCCTAAAAAGCAGAATTGGCCAGATGGAAAAGGAGATCCAAAAGCTCACTGAAGAAAATAATTCCTCAAAAATTAGAATAGTGCATATGGAAGCTAATGAAACAAACCAAAGGAATAAAAAAAATAGCAGACAATGTGGAATATCTCATTGTAAGGGAATTGCCAACCCCCAGCCTCTTGGACAGCGTTCACTAGTCACGACTCAGGTAAACTGAGGGGAGATTGGTAAGGCATGAACAAGATGGAGCTGGGAGGAAGGGTTCCACCTCTGTGTCAAGGCTATTTCCTGGACACTGGGAGAACAAAGAAGGCCCAAGATGTTTTGCTAACTAGGGGCTACATGGCAGTCTTGGTCATAGGTATAGGGATTTCCTTATTAGGGCAAACTATTTGCTGATAGGTCCACTAAGGGCTCTAGTGTGGGAAAAGAGATAAAAGCACTGCTTGCTGTTACAATAAATGGAGTTGCTCACTATCTTGTCTCCCTCCTCAGTCATTACTTACAGCTCACTCCACCAAGGTCAACAGGCACTGCTGGTCAGATAAGGCCTGTTGGTCTGAGAGCTCAGGCCCAGACACCCTAACATCTCATTGGAAAAACAATTGACCTAGAAAATAGATTCAGGAAAGACAATTTAAAAATTATTGGACTACCAAAACGTCATAATCAAATAATAGCCTAGACATCATCTTTCAAGAAATTATCAAGGAAAATTGCCCTGATATTGTAGAACCAGAGGTAAAATAGATATTGAAAAAATCTACCAATCACCTCCTGAAAGAGATCCCAAATGGAAAAACCCCTAGGAATATTGTGGTCGAAATCCAGAGCTTCCAGGTCAAGGAGAAAATATTGCAAGCATCCAGAAAGAAACAATTCAAATATTGTGGAACTACAATCAGGATAACACAAGATATAGCAGCTTCTAAGGGTTCACAGGACTTGGACTATGATATTCCAGAGGTCAAAGGACATGGGATGAAAACCAAGAATCACCTACCCAGCAAAACTCAGTATAATACTTCAGGGAAAAAAATGATCACTCAATGAAATAGAGGATTTTCAAGCATTCTTGATGAAAAGACCAGAGTTGAATAGAAAATTTGACTTTCAAACACAAGAATCAAGAGAAATATGAAAAGGTAAACAGGAAAGAGAAATTCTAAGGGAGAAATTGTAAGAGAAATTCTACGTTCTTACATGGAACGATAATACTTGTAGACTCTTGATACTTTCCTCAGTATTAGGGTAGTTGGAAGGATTATATACATATAGACAGAGGGCACAGAGTGAGTTGAATAGGGAAGGATGACATCTAAAAAGATAAAATTAAAGGGTGAGAGAGGAATATACTGGGAAGAGAAAGGGAAAAATAGAATGGGGCAAATTATCTCACATTAAAGAGGCAAGAAAAAGCTTTTCCAATGGAGGGGAAGAAGGGGAAGGTGAGAGGGAAAGAATGAACCTTACTCTCATAGCATTTGGCTCAAGGAGGGAATAACATGCACACTCAATTTGGTATGAAAATCCGTCTTACACTACAGGAAAGTAGCAGGGGAGGGAATAACCAGGGGGTGAGGAGGATGATAGAAGGGAGGGTAAATTGGAAGAGGGGTAATTAGAAGTAAACATTCTTGAGGTGGGATAGGGTAAAAAAAAGAATAGAATAAATGGGGGGGCAGGATAGGATGGAGGGAAATATAGTTAATTTTTCACAATACGATTGTCATGGAGGCATTTTGCATAATTATATATGTATAACCTATATTGAATTGCTTGCCTTCTCAATAAGGATGGGTGGGGAGGGAGGAAGGAAGAGTAGTTGGAACTCACAGTTTTAAAAACAAATGTTAAAAATTGTTTTTATATGCAACTGTGAAATAAATATATAGACAATGAGGTATAGAAATCTACCTTGCCGTACAAGAAAACAGAGTGGATAGGGATAAGAGAAGGAAAGGGTATGATAGAATGGAGGGTAGATTGAGGGAAGTGGTAATCAGAAGCATGCTGTCTTGGGGTGGGAAGAGGGGAGAGATGGGGAGAAAATCTGGAACTCAAAATCTTTTGAAAGTGTCTATTGAAAATTAAAAATAAATAGATTTTAAAAAAAATTTTAGAAGAAGAAAAAAATTGAAGAAAATAACATTTTAATAAACAGAACTGGCCAAATGATTTTACCATTTGATGTATGTTATATTTGCCAGATTGAGATGTAAAACATCAATGAAGAAAAGAACTCCTTAAAAAGCAGATTCACCAAATGGTAAAAGATGTACAAAACTTCACTGATGAAAACAACTCCTTAAAGTACAGAATTGGTTAAATGTAAAAAGAGATAGAAAAGCTAATTGAAGGAACCAATTCCATAAAAATTAGAATTGGGCAAGTGAATGTTAATGATTCCATGACACATCAAGAAAAACATAAAACAAAGTCAAAAGAATGAAAAAAATAAAAGGAGATGTGAAATATCTTATCAAAAAACTAACTGACATGGAAATATATCAAGGAAAAATAATTCAAGAATTATTGGACTACTGAAAAGTCATGCTCCCCCAAAGAACTTACATATTTCAAGAAAATACAAAGGAAAACTGTCCCATTATCTTAGAACCAGAAGACAAAATCAAAATTGAAAAATCACCTCCTTAAATAGATCTCAAAATAAAAACTCCCAGAAATATCATAGTCGAATTTCAGAGCTCTCAAGTCAAAGAGGAAATATTTCAGGCAGTTAGAAATAAACCATTCAAATACTATGGAGCCATAGTTAGAAGCATATGAGATTTAGCAGTTGCTAATAAAAGTCTTGGAATAGAATATTCTAGAAGACAAAAGAGCTAGGATTACAAAAAAAGAATAAACTATGTAGCAAAGTGATCACAATAATCCCTTACGGGGAAAATGAGTATTTAATGAGATGACTTTCAAGAATTCCTGATGAAAAGATTAAAGCTGAGTATAAAATATGACATTCAAATACAAAACTCAAGAGAAACATATAAAGGTAAACAGGAAAGAAAAATCATAAGGGACTTAATAAAGTTAAACTGTTTACATTCCTGTGTGGCAAGATGATTGATGTAACTCCTAAGAACTTTATCATTACTAGGGTAGTTAGAAGGAATCTGCACAGATAAATGGCACAGAAGTGAATTGACCATGTTGAGATGATCTTAAAAAATGTAGGGGTGAGAAAGAGGAATGCTCTGGGAGAAGGTGGAAAGGAGAGAAAGAACAGGGAAAATTTTCTCATATAAAAGAAGTATGCAAGGAAGAGTTTTGACAGTGGTGGGGAATACATACATACATACTCACACACACACACACACACACACACACACACACACACACACACACATATGTTGCCCAATATGGAAGTAGGAGGGGATGAAGCTAAGAGAAAGGGAGAATATTCCAGGCATGGAGGACAGCCGGTGAAGAACAACAAAGAGGCCAGTCGTCACTGGATTTAGAGTCTATGAGAGGCACGTGAGTATAACATATAAGAAGAGTGGAAAGGAAGTGTGTGTACAGGGGGTGGGAGGCAGATTATGAAAGGTTTTTAACAGAGGATTTTGCATTTAACTCTGGAGGTGATAGGGAATTACTAGAGTTTATTGAGTAGGAAGATATTACAGTCAGAGCTATAGTTTAGGGAGATCACTTTGACAAGTAAGTGGAAGATGTACTGGAGTGAAGAGTAATTTGTTGCAGAAAGACCAAGAGCAGACCATTTCAATATTCCAGCCATGAGGTGATAAGGGCCTGTATCAGAGTGGTAGCATTAACAATAGATTAGATATGAGAAATGAGAGAGTGGGGAGAGTTGAGACTAGCACTTAGGTTGTAAGACTGAAGGAGAATGATGAGAGTAACAAATTTAGAAAAGGGAAGGTTTTTGGTGGGAAGATTATGAGTTCAGTTTTGAACATGTTGAGTTTAAGATGTTTGCAAGACATCCAATTCAAGATATTGAAATCGGCAGTTGGAAATATGAGTCTGGAGACTCAGTAGAAAAGTTAGAGCTGGATACATAGATTTGAGAATTATCAGCACAGAGAAAATTAGTTGAATCCATGGGAACTGGTGAGACTATGAAATGAAATAGCATAGAGAAGGCCTAAGACACACAGTGCATTAGGGGTAAGTATGATCTAATGCAGTAAAACTGAGGAGTGGTAGGTAGATATGTAGGACAAAAGACCAGAGTCATGTAAACACAGAAGAGAATCAAGGAGAAAAAGGTGACTGACAGATGAAAGGCCTGAAGAGAAGACTGAGGATTGAGATTTGATTTGATAATTAAGAAATTGTTAGCCAGTTTAGAGAGAGCAATTTTACCATATATAATGAACAATAAAGTCTGAAGGAAGACTGTATAGAGTTAGTAAGAGAGTAAGAGGAAAAGAAGTGGACGTACCTTTCCAAGGAGTTTAGTCACAAAAATCTAGGAGAACTATCACATTGTAACAAGTAGAGACGGATGAATCAAATGAGAGTTTTTTGAGATTGGGGGGCAAATGGAGCATGTTTATAGGCAGTATGGAAGCATCCAGTAGACAAGGAGAAATTGAAAATAAGGGAGTGGAGATAACACAAGGGGCAATCTACTGGAAGAGATGGAATGGAATGGTATCACTTGTGCATATAGAGGGATTTGACTTAGCCAGGAGAAGGGTCCTTCATGTGAGACTGTGGTGAAGGAGGACATAATGAAAGAAGGCATCAGTCATACGAGATGAGGAGGGGAGAAAATTCACTCTTGTCAAATGGTCTCAGTTTTTTCCGTGAAATATGAGGCAAGGTTCTCAGCTGAGAGAGTGGGAGAAAGACTTTTGAAAGGAGATGAAAAGGTTTGAGAGTGGTAAAGGAGGATAGTGAGTTAATTATGGAGGTATAAAAGGATCAGCAGCCAAATCCCAGCTGAGGTTATGTAACATAAAATCATAGTAGTTCTGTGATTTTCTCCAGTTTCATTCAGTAGCACATGTGTAGTAAAGGTAGCAGATAGAAGGAGTGATCCGTGACAGGGCAATATCATTGACACAAAAATGCCTACGTAGGAGGCATGCAGAAAAGAGGATAAGGAGTCTTGTTCACTCAAGAGTCAAGATGGGGAAAGAAGGAGAATATAACTAGTTCAGGGGTGAAAATGTGGGAGCGAATTGAGAGGTTGAGAGATTGGAGGTTACCAGGCAGGCAAAAGCAGAATTTGGTCCTAGAAGGCAGAGGGAGAGGTGGAATGACAAAGGATTGTTATCAGTTAAGGGAATTTCAGTAGTCATGAACAAATGGAGCATTTGTTGGCGTTGGTAAGATTTACTTATAACTATTTTTATATACTAAAAGAGCAGATGATGGGAAATGAGTAAATTGAGGAACTCTGATAAGGGTATTTAAGGGAGTCCTCCCATCTCAACCAGTGAATTGGGGGGAGGGGGTGGAGTGAAAGTATTACTGGAAAGGGCAACCAGGGAGCCAAGTCTCAGTGAGAGCCAGTAGACTGAACAGAAAGGAAAAGATTTAAGATGAAAGCAAGTTTGTTGCCTAAGGAGCAGGTATTTCAGAGAGCACAGTGGAAAGAGTGGGACACCGGAAGGGGGTTTATTGATGGGAATGAGTGGGACATTGAAAGGATTTATTGATGGGAAAGAAGAGGGATTAGGTATTGGGGACCAGGGAATGGAGTCTGAATGATAACCAGTAGGGCTTCATCGAGTCACTGGGATGAAGAGGTATGACCTTGGGGGAATTTACTAAGCATTGAAGGAATTTTCATTATTCATAAGGATCTGACCTTCTTAGCACAGTGCCTGGTAGGTAGTAGTTGGTTAGTAAATGCTTGTTTCCTCTTTCTCTAAATGATTAAAGGACTAGGAGAGTTAGTTTAGGAGCAGTGTATTGCACTTGTTTTTTATTTAACCAAGAGTATGGTAGAGTGCTCCATTAAGTCTTACTTTGATGAGTCAACAACAGAAGAGCTAGATTTTGGAAGGCTATGCTATAAAAGGTCTGCCACATCATTTCAATCTTAAAATCAGACTATGACCAGAAAAATATCTCACCAGGTTAGCTACAGAACGCTGAATTCTTCTGCCAAAGCAATTTTAAAAACAAATTTATTTTTTATTTTTCAACATTCACTTCCATAAGTTTTAATTTTCTTCCCTCCCTCTTTCTCCCTCCCAGAACTGGTGTGCAATCTGATATAGGCTCTACACATAAATTCTTATTAAACATATTTTCACATTAGTCAGGTTGTATAGAAGAATTAAAACAAAAAGGAGGAACCAGGAGGGAGAAAAAACAAAACAAAAAAAAGAGAACCAATAGTATGCTTCAATCTACATTCAGCATCCATGTTTCTTCCTCTGGATGTGGATGGCATTTTTCATCATGAGTCTTTTGGAGTTGTTTTAGGTCCTTGCATTACTGAGAAGAGATAAATCTATCAGTCAGTCATAGTACAATGTGGCTGTTACTGCACACAATGTTCTCTTGGTTCTGCTCACTTCACTCAGCATTAGTTCATATAAGTCTTTCCAGGTTTTCTGAAGTCGCCTGCTCATCATTCCTTATAGCACAATAGTATTCAATCACATTCATATACCAAAACTTGTTCAGTCATTCCCCAATTGATGGGCATCCTGCCAATTTTCAGTTCTTGGCCACCACAAAAAGAGCTGCTATAAATATTTTTGTACATGTGAATCCTTTTTCCATTTTTATGATTTCTTTGAGATGTAGACGTAGAACATTTTTTCATATGACTATAGATAGCTTTAATTTCTTCATCTGAAAACTGCCTGTTCATATCCTTTGACCCTTTATCAATTGGGGAATGACTTGTATTCTTATAAATTTGACTCAGTTCTCTATATATTTTAGAAATGAGGACTTTATCAGAGTTACTGGTTGTAATATTTATTTCCCAATTTTTTGCTTCTCTTCTAAGCTTGGCTGCATTGGTTTTGTGAAAAACCTTTTCAATTTAATGTAATCAGAATTATCCATTTTGCATTTCAAGTGTTCATCTCGTTTGATCATAAATTCCTCCATTCTCCACAAATCTGACAGGTAAACTATATTCTTTGCTCTCCTAATCTGCTTATAGTATCAGCTCTTATATCTAAATTGTGTATCCATTTGGACTTCATGTTGGTATATGACGTAAGACATTAGCCTATACCCAGTTTGTGTAAGACATTGGTCTATGCCCAGTGTCTGCCATACTATTTTTGAGAATTCTTATCCCAGAAGCTGACATCTTTGGGTTTATGAAACAGTAGATTACAATAGTCACTGACCACTATGTTTTATGTATCTAACTTTTCCACTGATCCACCACTCTATTTCTTAACTAGTACCAAGTAGTTTTGATGATTGCTGCTTTATAACAAAATTTAAGCTCTGTTACAGCTAGGCCACCTTCCCTAGCATCTTCATTGATTCTCTTGATTTTCTGGACCTTTTGTTTTCATAGATGAATTTTATTATTTTTTCTAGTTCTATAAAATAATTTTTGGCACTCAATAAGTAAATTAATTTAGACAGAATTGTTGCCAAAGAAATTCTAGAAGACTACTAAGTTATAAAGGGGATGCAATATTCATTGTTGGAAGAAGTAGCCACATGTATGACATAACAGACACTATTTTCAGTAGTGAAGTTATTTAGGGTTATTTCTTGAATATCCCAGTTTGGGAATTTTGACTGAGAGCTAAAGCCAAATCCAACTTTCTCTGAACTCAGTGTGGAGTTATTGGTTACGCAGGACATTCGTCAGGTGGTAGTTTTCTACTGTTCACAAGCCTCTCAAATATCAGAGCCTTTCCGGAATGGGCTTGGAACTGCTAGGAAAATTTTTCCTCTTTAACCAGGGTTTAATTGATCACTTGATCTTTTGCCCTAGAGATTCAGGGCAAAGATGGTGAATATCAGTCAAAAGGACAAACCATCCTTTCCCTCCCCTCAAACCGCTCCCCCCACCCCCCACCCCTGCTTCAAATTTTCTGGATTGGGGGCGTGGCACTATCGTGGGCGGGACGATGCCTAGGGCACAGGAAACCTACGTTTTGAGAAGTTCTGGGATTGGGAAATTGGACCCAACAAGAGAGAACTTTGTTTCTAAAAGAAGAAATCTTGTCCTGGGAATTTTCTGTGGTTTTTTCTCACAGATAAGCTCTCCCCTTCGCTTGGGAAGAAGAACAAATAGAAGAACAAGCAGGAACTTGGCAAATCCCTTACCCTAAAAGTGAAAAGCTAGTCCAGAGGAGCTTTTTTACTACCCACCCACCCCTAGAGCGAAGACCTCCACGCCCCTCCCCTCAAGATCCAGCTGCCGAAAGCCCGGATGTTGGACTCCCTCCCTGCACTGGGTCCTTCATTTCCATAAAAGGGCAGTGGCTCCTCTAGCTGTGATTGAGGCTGCAGGCGGCTCCCCCGCGCTACCCCCCCCCTTTCCCTCCAGCCTCTCGTTCCTCCCACCTCCCCTAGAACCACCCCCCAAAGCTCCCACTCAAACCACTCCACCCTCCCCCAACGCCCTCCAGCCAGTGGACCCCGTCCGTCCGCGGGTCGGCTTGGAGTGGGGGGCTGGGGGGCGAGGCCGGGCCAGGTCTGCTCGGAGTCCAGCGCAGGAGCCGCTTTTCTGTCCTCTCCGGGAGAAGAAAGGGCCTGCCAGTAGCCAGACATCCAGGGGGAGGAGAGGAGGTGGGAGGAGAGGGGTGGAGCTGAGCCGCTGGAAGTGGGGTGGGAGGAGAGGGGACGGGACTGGGGCTCCCAGACTCCATTAGCTGCCCAGGCCGGGAGATAACTCGGCGAGCCGTCTGGGACCGGAGAGGGGCGCGGAGGGCGACCGTGGGCCCGCCGCTGCCGGGCCGCCCCGAGGCGCGGACCACGCCCGACCCTTCTGGCCGCCCGCCGCCGGCCGCGAGCCGGGGGATACGCGCGGTGAGGGGACACGTCGGGGGGGACTCTTAGTGTGGAGTTTCATGTTTCTGCAGCCGGGGGTAGGGCGGGCGCGGGGGGCGCGGGGAAGGGGACTTCTCCAGCCCGGGCGGGGGGCCGGGGTGGCCGGGGAGCCTCTAGACAGGTGAACACAACGGTCCAGGCTTTCGCGGGAGGCGGAGCGGGTCCCGTGGCTTCCAATGGGACTTGGGGAGCCCAGCCCGAGCGGGCTTCTGTCAGTGGAAGGACGGGCGGGGCTGGGGCCCTGCTCCTGGCTCGGCCCGACGCACGGCATTCTCCGGCGTCCGGTGGGGAAGGAGTGTGGATCGGTCTCCCCCGGAGCTGGCCCGGGAAGGCGGTGGTTTTTCGGGGGGAAGGGCGTGCCGGGCGGGTGCCCCCCACGCTGCTGCCTTACGCATTGCTCCGCGTCGTTCCTCAGACGGTCCTTTAAAGCCCTGTTTAGTGTGACTTTTCCCGTGGGGTTACCTCTCCTTTCCAGCTGCCCCCCGCCCTGCCTTTTCGGGCTCAGTGGGATTTGTCTTCTTTTGGGGAGTAACTCTAACGAGTGCCATTTCCTTTCCACTCACAGGAAGGAGCTATGGCTCTGGACGGGATAAGGATGCCAGATGGCTGCTATGCGGATGGGACGTGGGAATTGAGTGTGCATGTGACGGACCTGAACCGTGATGTTACCCTGAGAGTTACGGGGGAGGTGCACATTGGGGGGGTGATGCTCAAGTTGGTGGAGAAACTTGGTAAGTTGTTCGTACAGAAAAGTCCCTAGTAGTCGGTGTCTGTCCGTGTTCTGAGCCCGTGTGGTGAAAGGCTGGAGAGGAATCCCCTTTTGTATGTGGGGGAGGGGAGCGTCAGGGAAGGACAATTTTATTCGCCCTCCGCCACATACTTTTTGAGGGGTATAGATTTTAAAAATAAGAATATGTTATATCATACTAAAAGTTAATTTAAGGGTTTCTTTGTGAGTCCCGTGTTCTTTATGACTCCTCCACCGTAGGTGGCATGAAGTCAATGTTCTTTGGTATTTGGTTTTTACTGGTCTTAACTGACTGGTTAGTATTAATGCTGTGAAATCTAAATGGAATAACTGATTACAGATCTTTTATTTGCTTGTTTGAAACTCTCTTTTGCTCTAATGTAAAAAGAGAAACAAAATCAAAAATGTTTAATGTTGGAGAAAGTAAAAGAAAGACTTGTATTTTTGGTTCTTTCTTATCTTTTCCTTTATCAGGATGTTGGTATAGTTTGATCTAATATGAAATCTATCAGTATTTCAGAATATTTAAATTGTATTCTAAATCGTGAAACTTCTAGTAGTAGGAGGTTCTTGTAGGCAGTGATTTAGTGCATTTAGTGTTTCATCCATCTTCCTTTTAGAAGCTCTGGTGAAGTGTTTGACCAATCTAATATATAGCTGGTGCTTACCATAAGCTGCTGATCTTTCTGAATTTATCCTAGAATAACAAATTAAGAACTGGATGAGAACTTAGATACCATCTAGTTTTAACAACTCAGTTTATGATGAGGAATTTGAGGAATAGTTATTAAGCGACTTGCCTAAGGTCATACAAAGGGATTATTTGAGCCAATGTTTTGACATCATATTCACTGCTCTTTTGACTGTAATAGAGAAACCTCACCAATTACCTGTATAAGGATTTGCAACCATATCAAAGACACTGTTTTGATACTTAGCATTTATATCACTTTTGAGTATAATATAACTATAAGGAAGTCCCTCATCTTAGGAAGAAAAGAAAGAGTTCCTAAACTGTAACAACAATAGCAGTTCATATATCCCTAGTACTTATGGTTTGTGAAGCACTTTCCTCCCACTAATCCTGGAAAGTAAATGGTAACTCAGATATTTGGAACTTAGGACACGTTTCTCTATAGAAACAATGTTATAACTGGTTTTGGACCACTCACTCTTTCATTTCCTGAAAAATCCATTTAATGCATAATACCTTTGAAGTATAGTACTACAAATAATTTTTCATTTATCCATCATTTATAACATTGTTTACATGGGAAAGTATAACATTCTGATAAGCATATAGAAAGTGCTTAATATTTCTTTCTGTATTTACATTTTTTACACATAGGAGATGCTTATTGCATGTTTAATAGCAATCTAAGCTATATGTTAAGCACAGTTTGCTAAACTAATACTAAATTTGCAGACACAGACTAGCTTGACATAGCTAGAGGATAGTAAAGCTATACTGCATAATATGCAAGAATCTTTTGATTTTGCACAGATGGTCAGAGACTGTTTGAAGTTTGAAAATTCATCTGAAACAGAATATTGAGTAGATTACTTTTTAGTTAAGAAAAATGTTTTAAGGGGTTGTGTTTTATGTATTCCCCTCATGTATGTTTATGTTGTAGTGTGTTGTAGTTGTGATACAATAATTAGTGATATTATCCTATTAAATGGTTCAAACATTCAAGAGTAGTTTTTCACAGTAAGTAAATTTGTCATAAATAAGTTGTATGTATAAGGTTGAATTTTAGGAATTGTTGGGTCTACTGAAGGGAATCTGCTGAATTCATAACACATTGAAACCTGGGTGTGTAATGCTTAATGTTGCATAGGGTAGAATGCAGAATAACTGTGGGTGGGTATGTTTTGAACTATATTCAAGAAATTTTAATTTAATTTAGCAAACATTAAGTGCCTTACTAAAACACTGCCCTTGAGCATTTAAAGATGAAACAAGACACAGTCCCCTGCTTATGGTCTAGAAGGGAAGATGAGGTATGGGCAAAAATAAATACATTGCGTATTAGCATAAATGGTAGGGAGAAATCTAAATAAAGTGCTTAAAAGTTTGGAGGAAGGAAAGATCATTCTGGGTGGTGGTATCAGGGGTAACTTCTTGGAAGAGGTAGCACCCTAAGCTTGCCCTTGAAAAACACAAGTTAAAGGTGGGGAGAGGAGTTCATTCCACAAGTAAGGCACAACTTAAAGGAAGGCATAAATGAAAAAGGACAGGATAAGATTGGGAAAGGTGAGAAATATCAGAATAACCTTTTTGTAACTTGGACTCATTTGTAAGAAAGTATATTGTTTCTAGTGCATGTTATTTCTGAGAATAGTGTTAGAGCAAGTGTACAATGTGACCCTTTGAAAATTTGATTTTATTAAATTATGTCAGCAAAAATTCATCTAACATCTTCTAACATCTAACTATTTCTAAAGCTATTTATTTCTTAACCTAACATATATCTGTTTCTTAACTGGTCTGGTAAAAATATTAGTGATTAAGATTGTAACTATAAACAGAGAGACCCTGGTATAGGACCACCCACCATGGCATTCCTAAAGCAAAGAAGGTACTGTGTTCTATGTGCAAAGCAGAATTCAGTAACTCAAAAGAAATGTGAGATGTGCAAATTTAGACTTCTCCACTCCAGAAGTTCGCATGGACTATTTGTACCTGATCTGTAGTGGAGCCCTCTGAACTTGTACTGGTCTCTCAATTTATCATTTTGGATTTCTTTGAGCATGAAAGACAGCAACCAGTTACTTATTAAAGTTTAAAAAATTGTGGCCCTTCACCATCTAACATCAATGATAGATTAATATTTGAAATTGAGAAAGAAAAGAACAAATATGAATGTCCTTGATTTACTTTTCTTCCAAAGGAAACAAACGTTTGCATCAGATTCTTGTCCTTTTAATAAGTGACCCTTGTTAGAAAAATCATTTTTAAGAGGCATTATGTTTGTTTCATAAAATGAACTGGTAAGACAGCTACTTTCAGAGTAATAACAAATATATAGAATATCGGATATACCAGCACTGTGTCAGTGTTTGGGATAGATAAAAAATTTAAATAGTAGTAATAACTGACCTAGGGCATTTTGAAATTTGCAAAGCATTTTACAGTTTCATTTTAGAATATTGAAGTAGGTGCTATAGGTAGGACATAATCTCTGTTTTCAAGGAATGTAGTCTAATAGGGGGATCAGAATGAGCGGAAGCTTCCTGGTATGGTAGAACTTGAATGGGCCTTTTGACTGAATCCAAGTTTTACAGAACAAATCCTTTCGTTAAGGGGATTTATTCTGTGAAGTTCGGATTTAGTCAGACAGTACTTGAGGACCTAGAGGACTACATGTGGGTTCAAGGCCACAAATTCCCCACCCCTGTTAAGACTACTCCATCTCTGCTTCCACTTAGCTGCCAAAGACATTTTCTTAAATTTCAGGTTTGATTGTGTTAAAATTTCTCTCTGCCTCCCTACTCATTAAACTCCAGTGGTTCCTTATTACATCCAGGATTAATGTAAAATGGTCTCTTTGGCATTTAGAGCAGACCTGCATAATTTGTCAATAGGTAGGGGCCAAAATTAAAGTAGGCCACAGGTCATGTGACAAACAGGAGAGTGTGTACTGGCAACTCTACATTTTTTTCAGGGCAGCCTTAAATTCTTTGGTGAGGGCTGTATGTTGTGCAACCCTGATTTAGAGTCTGTCACAGCATGACTTCTTCCCGCTTTTCCAGTGTTCTTACACTTTAATGTCTTCTATATATTATGTGATCCAATCAAACTAGCCTAATTCTTCAGATGTGGCACTCCATCTCCTAACTCTGCTTTTTTTACCAGCTGTGCCCCAAGCTTCATATTTACCCCTTGGTCTTCCTGGCCTTCTTTAAGACACAGTTCAAATTCTACTTTTCCTAATCCCACTGTCTGCTAGTATTTTCCTTCTGAGATTACTTAACTTTATACTGAATATATCTTTTATGTGGAGAGTTATTCTAATGGTGCAGACAACATACAAATATGAACTGCTTAAAGGCAGGGATTATATTTTGCCTTTGTTAGTTTCCCTAGTGCTTAGCACAGTGCCTACTATGAAGTTAGGGCTTAAAAAAATCCTTGTTGATTGATTTACACGTGATTTGTAGAAGTGGAGTTGACAGAACTTGGAACAAGATTTGATGAGAGAGGCAAGAGTAAAAAATAACTCCAAAGTTCTGAACATAGAAGACCATTTACATGATATCAGGAGGTTAGAGGAAAGAGGCATTGTGATATGACTGATAGCCAACTCCAAAGTCAAGAAGGCATAGTCAAGTCTTACCCCTGATGTATACAGGTTATATGGCGATAGCCAAGTCACTTAATCCCTTATACTAGGATTTCTCAAATTATTTCCACTTATGACCCCTTTTTGCCTGAGAAATTTTTATGTGATATTGGGTACATAGGTGTATAAAATATGCAAGTCAAACATTTATTGGTAATAAATCATAAAGAAATTTATTTTGAAACAATTGTTTGGCACACATGTAATTTTACTATTCATTAAAGATGAAAGCAAATTTGCATGCTAATGAGATGAGTGTGCTTGTTTATTACGAAAAGAATTAAATCTTGGTGAAATATTTGATACTACAGGATGTAGAGCATCTTCAGTGTTTTTCAGAGTTGATTGAAATTTTGATTTTGTAATCATCTGTGTTGAAAATGCTGCTTCTCATAAATATGTAGTACAAAATTGGCAGAAGTATGTGTAGGGCCATTTCAGAAATGGTTGGAAATTCTGTTCTAATCCCAAGCCAAAATTCATTTAATGATTTTGTATGTACCGTAAAAACGCTGAAATTCATAACATACAATAGTCTCGAATCTGAGCCGAGGCGTTTCTGGCAGCGTTCGTTGGCATTGTGCGGCGTGACAGCATGTGCAGTGCAAAGTGCACATGCTGTATGTTCAGAGCCACGGCTGTAGTGAAGTTGCACGATGCAACATGGTCAAATGCTGCCAGAAGCCCTTTGGATTCATTACACATTTTATTTTGAATTAGTTCTTGGTCATTACACATTTGGAAATCTTTTACTGTTGCCAAATTTTTCATGACTCCTACATTCACTTATGTGAACTCCATATGAGGTCCTAACCCACAGTTTGACAGAAGTGCTATCTTAGGTGTCCCTCCTACCCACTAGTTCCCTAAATAGAAGAGCAGGAGCTTAACTCCATGGTAGAGGGAATACCCTATAGCAATGAAATCGTAAATCTGGTCCAGAGAAAAGGGGGTCATAAGGGAATATGTTTATAGGGAAATGTGATCTTGGTTTGAGACATATTTATTTTGAGATGATGGTGAACCAGATGGAGAGGTCTTAGTAGGTAATTGGAAATAGGGAGTAGGACCTCAGAAAACACATCAGAACTAGAGAAAAATTTGGTAGGCATCTACATAGAGGACCATAGATATTGAATGTGTGGGGAGCAAATAATTATTGCCAAGGGAAAGAGGTCAGAGAGGAAAGAAAACCAAGAACATATGTGGGTATTTCCAAAGGATTAGAAAGGGTCAGGAAGAAAAGAGGACTAGTAAAGAAAACATAAAGAACAGATAAGTAGGAGACCTAGGAGATGTTATATCTCAGAAGTTGTTAAAGGACATATTTTGTAGTGGTAAAGGGCGGTCAGAGTTGCAAGGCAAGGAAGATAAAGACAAAAGAAATGTCGGAGTTGGTGGTTAGGAGTTCAGTTGTTCTAGAGCTGTAACCATAATAAACCCTATTTTAGGCATATTCAATAGAATTTCATGTTAACCAACATACGTTATGTGAGGCTGACTCTTCTATTCTGTCATCAACCCCTCAGGACAGCCTGGTAGTAAAGCTATACTTTATAGCATAAATAGAAGCCCTTGCTTTATTTAAATAATGAACCAAAGCAAATAATGCCTTTAGTTATATAGTAGCAGTGTTTTTGTATTTAATTGGAACTTGGATCATTTTTGGTTAAGTTCATTAAAATGAAATGTTACCTTTTACATTTTGAACTCAGAGGATAATAATAGTAATTACAATTAATTTATTTGTCAGGTAATCAACAGGCATTTATTAATGTCTGCATTATGCTAGGCACTAAGGATACAAAGACATGTGAAACAATGGAAATATAATAAATATTTTATGTATGTGTATATGTATATACAGATATATATGTATATAAAAAGAGAGAATGAGCATATATGTATATAGGTACATAAAGTGTTATCCCTATTTTACAGAGGGGTAAATTGAGGCTTAGAGAAATCAAGTCACTTTTGACCACATGGCTAGTAAGGGTTGGATTGAGGATTCTTATCCCAGGTCTTTTGACTCTCAAGTCCACTCTTTGTAATATATTCTGCTTCCTTCCAAGATCCAAAATAATCTGTTGGACACAGTATTGCCATCATTGAATTTATGATCTAAATGATCTGCAAAATTTGTACAATTGTAACCCATTTGTGTCAGTGAGGCTGACATTGACTTCCTATAAATCCTCAATGGAGGATCCCTGTAGTCTGGGGGCCTTCCAGTAAATCTTTTGATATTGCATTGATATAAGTAAAGTGTATGGATTGTCCATTGGTTATATTTCATAATCACATGACTAGCCCACTTCTCTTTTTTACTCGCACATCCTCCTGACGATTTTTTATGCCTTTTATTCAGCAGTTTGTCTCTTATAATAAAATGCAAACATACTTGGTCACAATGTGACTCTACCGCTCTTTTGAATGACTCACAACTTAATTTTTGGAGTGGCTCATACTCTATGATTTGCATCCATCTTCACGTGAAACAATACTGATGTTAAAAAGAATGGCATTTGTTTCAAGTAGAAACTTGGGATCTTTAATGGAACTACACAATATCTGAAAAATAATCCAGCTCATTTTTCTCTTGTTCAATTCTGGGGCTCATTGTCCATTTGGAATGCCTTTCCAAGATACAAGTATTTTAGGTTTTGTATACAATGGATTGGACTATACACATTGTTTTAACTCATATGATTTTTTTCATATCAATAGGCCAAACTCTTCTGAATAATATTCCTATAAGTAATTATAGAGTTAAAATTTATGTATAGCATTTGATTTTCTTTGATTTATATTATGAAATTTGAAAATGTGTTATTACAAAATAAATTCTTCAGTGGACAGAAATGAATACTTTTGATGAGAAAAGATTAAAATGAGGTCTGGAGTTTGTAACATACTAGCTGTCCAAAGAATATTGTATTTATAGTTGGGGATTGTTCTTATTAGAAGTGAGATCCCCAAAAGTAAATTGTCTTTTTCTGAAAAGGAAAAAAAAAAGCCACTCATATCGTCCTAGAGAACATGATGAACACCAGCATACATTTTTTGTAATACTTAATACAATTAAACATTTTCTTTTTTTCTTTAATATTTTTTTCCAAATTGCATGTGAAGGTAATTTTTAATATTCATGTTTTTAAAATTTTGAGTTCCAAATTCTCTTCCTCCTTTCGCTCCTTCATTGAGAAGGCAAGCAGTTTTATATGAGTTATGCATGTTCATTCATGCAGAACATTTATTTCCTTATTGGTAATGTTTTGGGGGAAAAAACAGACCAAAAAAACTACCAAGAAAAATAAGGTTTTAAAAACTTTTTATCATGCAGCCTCCATGAATTCTTTCTCTGGGAATGGGTAATGTTCCTCATAATAACACGATCCAATTGTCTTGGATTGTATTGCTGAATTGTATTGCTGAAAATAACTAAGTCATTTCGTACTTGATCGTAATTAAAATATTGCTGTGTACATTGTTCTTGCGATCCTACTTATTTCACTTTCCATCAGTTTGTGTACTCTTTCCAGGGTTTCCTGAAACCATACCCATCATCATTTCTTACAGTGGAACAGTATTCCATCACAATCATATACCACACCTTGTTCAGCCATTCCCCATATGATGGGCATTCCCTCAATCGCCAAATCTTTGCTACCACAAAAAGAGCTATTATGTTTTTGTACGTATAAGCCTTTTTCCTTTTTGTTTTTTTATCTGTTTGGTATATCAACCTCAAATTGGATTTACTGGGTCAAAGGACTTGCAAAGTTTTGTACCTCTCTGTGCATAGTTCCAAATTGCTCTCCAGAATGGTTGAATCATTTCACAGCTTCACCAGCAGTGCCTTAGTGCCTCAATTTTCCCACATCTCCATTTTCCTTTTCTGACCTGTTAGCTAATCTGATAGGTGTGAGGTGATACCTCATAGTTATTTTAATTGTCATTTCTCTAATCAGTAGTGATTTAGAGTGTTTTTTTCCATAGGATTATAGATAACTTTGATTTTGTCTGAAAACTGACTTCATATCCCTTTGTACATTTATCAGATGGGGAATGGCTCTTATTTTTTAAAAATTTGACTCAGTACTGTATATAGTTGAGAAATGTCTTTACTAGAGAAACTTACTGTAAATATTTTTTCATATTTATAATTATTGTGATTTCCCTCCATCCTATTTCCTCCTATTTATCATACTCTCTCCTTTTACCCTGTCCATCCTCAAAAGTGTTTTGCTTCTGACTTCTGCCTCCCCAAACCAACTTCCCTTCTATTAACCCTCCTCCCCACTTCTCTTTATCCTTCAACACCTACTTTCCTGTAGGGTAGTACAGATTTCTATACCCAACTCAGTGTATGTATTATTCCCTCTTTGAGCCATTTCTGATGAGAGCAAGACTCAAATGCCCCCTCCCCAACTTCTCCCATCTTTCCCTCTACTGTTGTTAAAGCTCTTTTGTACCACTTTTATGTAAGATGAGTTATCTTGGTCTACCTCTCTTTTCTCCTAACACATTCCTCTTTCTCACCTCTTAATTTTTAAAATATAATTGTCCCATCATATTCAACTCATACCTGTGCTTTCTCTCTCTATATATATATTTATACTCCTTTTACCTTTCCGTGTCATCTTCCCATGTCGGAATATATATAGTTTAACCTTATTGAATCCCTTATGATTTCTTACTTGTTTACTTTTTTATGTTTCTCTTGATTCTTGTATTTGAAAGTCAGATTTTCTATTGTACTCTGATCTTTTCATCAGGCATGCTTGAAAATCTTCTATTTCATTAAATATCTATTTTTCCTCTGAAGGATTATACTTGATTTTGCTGGGTAGGTGATTCTTGGTTTAATCCTAACTCCTTTGCCCTCCAGAATGTTATATTCTAGCCCTCCCATCCTTTAATGTAGAAGTTGCTAAATCTTATGTTATCCTGATCATGGTTCCATGATATCTGAATTGCTTCTTTCTGACTATTCTTACTATTTTCTTCTTGTCCAGGGAGCTCTGGAATTTGGCTTTATCTCTTTGAGGAGATGATTACTGGATTCTCTCCATTTCTATTTTACCCTCTGATTCTGGCATACTATGGCAGTTTTCCTTGATAATTTCTTGGAAGATGATATCTGGGCTTTTTTTTTTTTTATCATATCCTTCAGGTAATCCAGTAATTCTTAAATTATCTCTCCTGGATCTGTTTCCCAGGTGAGTTGTTTCTGAATGACATATTTCACATTTTCTTTTATTTTTTTCATTTTTTCAATTTTGTTTTTTCTTGATATGTCATAGAGTTGTTAACTTCCACTTGCCCAATTATAATTTTTGAGGAATTATTTTTTTCAGGGAGCTTTTAAAGTATTTCCATTTCTGTTCTGCCTATTTTACTTTTTATGGTGTTGTTTTCCGCAGTGAGGTTTCATACATCTTTCTCCTTGTGACCAGTTTTGCTTTTTAAGGAATTGTTTTCTTTCCTGAATTTTTGTACCTCTTTTACCATTTGGCCTATTCTGTTTTTTAAGGTGTTATTTTCTTCAGTAATTTTTGTGCTTTCTTTAACAAACTATTGACTCTTTTTTCATTATTTTCTTGCATCACTTTCATTTCTTTTCCCAATTTTCCCCCACCCCTTTCACTTAATTTTTAAAATCTTTTTTGGACTCTTCCAGAGATTCTTTTTGGCCTGAGACCAGCTCACATTTTTCTTTGAGGCTTTGAATGTAGCAATTTCGGCTTTGTTGTCTTCTTCTGAGTTTGTGTTTTGATCTTTTCTGTCATCATAGTTATCTTCTAAGGTCAGGTTCATTTTTTGTTGTTTGCTAATTTTCAAGCCTATTTCTTGACTTTTAACTGTGTTAAAATTTGATTCTGCTTCCATGATGGAGGGCCACTGTTCCAAACTTAAGGATTTTTTCTGTTGCTGTGTTTAGAGCTGGTTCTGGGGTCTGTAAGTTTTCAGTTCTTCCAAGGTAGTATTATCAAAAGAGAGGTGTGGTCATTGCACTCCTGGTCTGTGACTGACCACAAGCACTCTTTTCAGCTCTTGACCTGTGACCAGGGTCCCTGCTCCTCTGAATGCTCCTCCTTACCCTAGGACTGTGAACCAGGACTGAGACCTGGATCCACATATGGACAGAGCAGTAGGGTCCTGAAACCAGTGCCAGGTATAAAGGGAACCCTGTATTCTCCTTCTGAGTGATTGTTCAGCCTTTTTACTATATGAGGGCTGAGAGCTTTGGAAGCCACTGCTGCCTATTTGGTTGCCCCCATGGCCTGCTGCTGGCTTGCCAGGGTGACCTGTGCTGGTCCATGCTTTACTCTCACCACAATGTGACAGACCTTTCCTGTCTATCTTCCAAGATGTCTCTTTCTGGAAAAATTTTTTACCCCCTTCGTGGTTTCTGTTGCCATTCTAGAATTTGTTTTGAGGCATTATTTAAAGTTGTTTGGTGAGGGCTTTGGGAGAGCTCGGAAGAATCCCTGCCTTTTTTCTGCCATCTTGACTCTGCCCTAAAATAATCTAAGACGCAGCATACTAAGAGTACCAACTAAGAAAATCTTCTTGCCGAAGGTAAAACTAATTTAGCTGGGACTTGAAAGAGCCACAAAGTGAAGACAAGGAAAGAAGAGAATTCCATGCATGAGAAATAGTAAAAGCGTGTGGGCTTAAGAAACTGAGTGTCTTGTTCTAGGAACAGCAAGAAATCTAGTGTTACTGGATCATGGATCATGTAGGGGAGAGTAAGGTGCTGAAGAACTGAAAAGGTAGAAAGGACAGTGTGTTATATATTAGGAATGCAAAGACAAAAACGAAACAATTACTGTCCTCAGTTATTTAGCATCTTAGGAAAGTCTCCTCTTTATAGGCCATGACTCAAGTAGGGAGGCAGGAAACTGATGTTCTGGAGATCATTGTTTTTATTCTATCTTTCTTCCTCTGCTTCATCATTTCTAGCTATAGTTTATTTTTTTCTTCACTAAGCTGTTTAACTGATACATCTCAAGGGAGGACTTGTTTTTGTAAATAAAGTCACTTTATGATTTAATTCTTTATTATCTGCCATATTAAGACAGCATGTTGACAAAATGTAGGGATTAAAAGTGATTTATCTGTGACCATCATAGATTGGAGGCCTTGTTACTATTTTGGACATTTGCCACAGTGAGCTTCCATATTCTTCTCAAAAGTACCATGAAAATAGTTGTAAGAATTTTTTTAAAAATCTGCTTTGGTAATTAAGTGAATTTGAAATATAGCTTGTACATAGCAACATATTTCCTGACTAAGCTGCATAAATATAATTTCCCCAATTAAAAAAAAAAAGCTGATTACATTTTAGGCTGACTTCATGATGACATTTAAGCTTCTGTAAGATTTTATAATGAGGTTATAGTCTAAACTGACTTTGCTCTTGGGTGTTCTTTTTGACAAAGAGATCATGTTTGCTGACTTCAACTGTTTTTAAGTTAATTTGGCTTTATCTTGGCGAAGAATACGTTATATTGAAATTTTTATAGGATATAGCAATAGTCTCTGTAGATTGTTTATTCAGTTCTTACATTTAGAAGATTAAAATCAATAGCTGATTAAAAGAAGTTAAGTTGCAAGCTGTGTCTTCTCATCTTTTGTCTAATTTAGTGTCAATTTTTGTTATTTTCATTTATCAAGTAGTTAATTCACAAACAAGCTTCTATGTTGGTAAATAGTCATTTCCTCTCTGTTAAAATGTAGTCTTTTTGTTGTTAGGATGTTTCTAGCTTTCTTTAAAAAAAAAAAAGTCTTACTTCATCATGACTTATTGATGTGAGGCTCCTTTGTAGTCTACAGGCCTGGTGCCCCTCTTTCTCTTCCTGATCCTGAGCCATATTTTCCAACTAATTTTTCCCCTACCATCCGCTCCCACTTTTGCATTGTCATTATTAAGGTACTGTGTATACATATAGAAGCAGTATTTAGATTCAAGATAGCTTTAAGACATCATTAGAACATTATAATGGAAACTTATTATTTCTGAGGTATTTATGAAATGCTTTTTAAATGAAAGTTTCCTAACTGCTATTCTAAAGATTATTTAGAAGGATCAAAGAAAACTCAAGATCAATATTGAATAGTTAAAAATCCAAAAGAAATTAGTTTCAGTTTCCAAGCTGCACTTACTTATAGAGATATGTTATGTGTTTAGAGATGAAAGATAACAACAGATATATCTGTTATTCTTGATTTAGTCTTATTAGTTTCTTGCAGTTCTTTTAAAAAAAAAGTTATTCTTGATATCTTGTTTTTTATGTCATGATAGTTACCTCACGTGTCACTTTCCCTAACCCACGCAGAGAGTAACAAATAATGTTTTTCAGAAGGGAAATAAAGGTCAGTTCAAAGGTCAGATTGAAAAAAATCTGAAAATAGCGTGTAACACCTCTGGACCTCCCAGCTCCATGGAGGGCTGGGTTGGGGATGTCCTCTCATCTCTTCATTAGAGCCTTGCTTTGTCTTTATAGTTGTGTTTCATTTACGTTTTTTTCTTTTGGTGTGTAATTGTTCTTTCTATTTGTAATGTTGTATTTACTCTGTATTCTTGCCTTTGCTTTACTTTACATTAGTTTATATAGATCTTTCCATGTCTCTCTATATTAATAATTTTATATCATATATGTATATAAATATGTCATCAATTCATTTTTAATAGCAATTGTACTAAATTACTTTCATGTACTACGATTTATTTAGCCATTCACAGTTGTTGAGCATCTACATTGTTTCCAATTCTAAACTGTCACAAAAAATGCTGCAATGAATATTTTAGAGTATATGAAGTCATGTAAAACATATTTCCATGTTAGCCATGTCACAAAAAAAATCAAGAAAAAGAAAGTGAAAAAAAATGCTCTGATCTGCTCTTAGACTTCATCAAGTTTCCTGGCATTTTTCATTTTGGAATTGTCATGAATCATTGTACTGATCACAGAAACTGTGTCTTTCACATCATTACAATACTGTGAACAATGTTCTCCTGATTCAACTCTCTTCATTTTGTGTCACTTGGTGTACATCAGCCTGAACTACCTGTGGCCTATCAAAGGATTTTCCTCTACATTTTTTGCCGGCACCTGAAATCCTTTGGTAGGCCGAAAGTTGTGCAGACCTGCTATACTCTAGCCAGGTTTTTCATCATTTCATCACCCCTATCATTACTTTTAGGGTGGGAGGCAATTGGGTTTAAGTGACTTGCCCAGGGTCATGTGGCTAGAAAGTATTTGAGGCTTGATTTGAACTCAGGTCTTCCTGACTCCAGGGCGGTTGGTCTATCTACTGTGTCACCTAGTTGCACTTCCCCCACCTCCCTCCCAATAATTTCTTATAGCATAGTAGTGTTACATCACAATCATGTACTACAAGTTGTTCAGCTATTCCCCAGTTGATGGGCATCTCCTTGGTTTCCAATTTTATGCCACCACAAAAAGAGCTGCTATAAAGATTTTTGTACAGATAGGTTTTTTCTTTTCTTTGCTGTCACTGGGATACAGACTTAGTTTTGTTATTGCTTTGGGCATAGTTCCATATTATTCTCCAGAATGATTGGACTAGTTCATAACTCCCCCAGCAGTGCATTAGTGTCCCAATTTTTCCAAATCCCCTCCAGCATTTGTCATTTTCCTTTTCTGTTATGTTAGTCAGTCTGATAGGTGTGGAGTTCCCTCTGCTTTTCTTGGAATTTCCTTTTATTAAGAAGCTGGGAAAAGTGTAGGGGAAAAAAATGAAAGCTGAACACATCAGGATTTTTCTTCAGTCTCCTTTTCTGTCCATACTCTTATTATACCTACACTCCTTTTTACTCCAGAAACTTTAATCATAGCTTCTTTGACAAAGTGCCCAGAGTTGACTTCCTTTGGTGGAAAAGGAAGATTGGAGGTTTGCTATTTTTCCTCTGAAATATTGATGAATAATAGCACTGCTCATTTTGTATTCAAAAACAAAAGTGGAGGCACAGCCAAGGTGACAAACTAGAAGGAAACAGTACAGCAAGTTCTCCTCTACACAGATTTAGAAAATGCACCAGACTGAGTCCTAATGGGGAAATCCAAGACAAAGTCATAGTCAATTTTCTAGCCCATGTTAGTATTGGAAGACAGAGATTGGTGGACACTGGGGACAGTGGCCAGGAGTAGCCCATGTGGAGTATTCTAAAAACTCAGGGAGAGGGTGTGTTCAAGGTCAAGGGGAAGTCCCAGACTCACCCTACCCCACCCCCTGGACATCTAGGGGCACGTTGATGGGGACAGCATCTGTTACCCAAGGCAAGCTGATGAAGCGACCTGTGGGGTGATATTTTTAGGCAGGGAGGCCTTGGGCGATATACTGAGAAAGGAAGAAATTCAGAAACAATCAGCAGTGATCGTGTTCTGAAGCCTGCAGAAGAATAACCAGGGCAAGCAGTCACAAACCCAAGAAGAGGCTGATATTTTGTCACTGAACCAGCAGAACTTTCTAGTTGACTGATGGTAGCTAGCCCAGTAGCATTCTGTTGCTAAGACCAAAACCTAGCTCAGATCAAGGGGACAGCCAGTTTTTACCTTGGGACGAACCAGTTTGGGAGTGTTGAAAGCTCGCAGGTCCTCAGCCTGTTCCTGAGAGCCTGTAACAATACAACTTGCAATACTCCAAGAAAACAACAGAACCAGCCCAGAGTTTCATTCCAGAAGTACACAGAGCCTAACACTAACACTGAGTCTGAAGTCAGAAAGTAGGCTGTAAGAATGTGATGAGAGACATACTCATGACACAAACCCAGAAGTGAATGACTCCAAAACATACAAACAAAGCCTTGAAGAAAAATAAAAGATGGGAATATATTCAAATGAATTCTTAAAAGATATGAATCAAAAGTTTAAAATGTTTTTGTCAATGTTGAATCAAGTGTACTAGAGGAAGAAAACGAAAAAAATTAGAGCTATGGAAAAAAGAATGAACAGTTTGATACAAGGATACAAAATCTTGCCCTCTGAAAATCTGAATAGATCAAATGGAAGCCAGTGACTTCACAAAAGAAATATTAAAAGTCAGAACAGTTAAAAAAGAAAAGAAAGTGTCAGGTATCATAACAAAAACAACTGACCTGAAAAACAGACTATGTGACCACTATGAGAGCCTATTCATTTTTCAAGAAATCTTTAAAAAATAATAACAACTGTCCAGGGCTATTCCCCCCACCCCTACTTAATAGTTTTTTATTTTTCGCAATTATGTGTAAATCTGGTTTTCAACATTGATTTTTCCAAGATTTTGAGTTCCAAATTTTTCTCCCTCTCCTCTCCCCTCCCAAAGACAGCAGGTAATCTAATACAGGATGTATATGCATAATTACGTTACACATATTTCTACATTAGTCATGTTGTGAAAGAATCAGAACAAAAGGGGAAAAACCATGAGAAAGAAAAACCAACAAACAATGAAACCAACAAACAGTGAAAATAGTATGCATTCAGACCCCATAGTTCTTTCTCTGGATGTGGATAGCATCTTGTATCATGTGTCTTTTGGAATTGTCTTACATCATTGTACTGCTGAGAAGAGCTTAGTCTATCAAAGTTGGCCATTTCACAGTGCTGCTTGTTACTGTATACAGTGGTCTACTGGTTCTATTTACTTCACTCAGCATCAATTCCTGTAAGTCTTTGCAGGTTTTTCTGAAATCGGCCTGCTCCTTATTTCTTACAGTATTCCATTACATTTATATACCCTAACTTGTTCAGCCATTTCTCAGTTGATGGACATCCCCTCAATTTCCAATTCCTTGCCACCACAAAAAGAGCTTTTACCAATATTTTTGTACATGTGGGTCCTTTCCCTTTTTTTGTGATTTCTGCGCATTACAGACCTAGTAGTGGTGTTGCTGGATCAAACAATTTGATTATTCTTTGGGTGTAGTTCCAGATTACTCTCAGAATGGTTGAATCAGTTCATGACTCCAGAAACAGTGCATTAAGGTTCCAATTTTCCCACATCTTCTCCAACATTTATCATTGTCCTTTTCTGTCATATTAACCAATCTGATAGGTGTAGAACTGTTTTATTTTGTATTTCTCTAATCAATAGTGATTTAGAGCATTTTTTTAATACAGTAGTTTTATTTTCTTCATCTGAAAATTGTTCATATCATTTGACCATTTATCATTTGGGAAATGACTTGTATTCATATTAATTTGACTCAGTTCTCTATATATTTGAGAAGGGAAGCCTTTATCAGAAAAACTATCTGTAAAAATTGTTTCTCAACTTTCTGCTTTCCTTCTAATCTTGATTGCATTGGTTTTGTTTGTGCAATCTCTTTAATTTAAAGTAATCAGAATTATTTGTTTTGCATTTCATCATGTTCTCTATCTCTTGTTCAGTGATAAATTCTTCCCTTCTCCACAGATCTGACAGGTAAACTAATCCTTGCTCTCCTAATTTGCTTCTGGTATCAGCTTTTATGTCTAAATCATGTACCCATTTTGACCTTATCTTGGTATATGGTGTGAGATATTGATCTATGCCTAGTTTCTGTCATATTATTTCCCAGTTTCCGCAGCAGTTTTTGTCAAGTAGTGAGTTCTTATCCCAGAAGCTGGAAACTGAACGAAGATTGAAGCATAGTATTTTCTCTTTGTTTTTTCTTTCTTGTGGTTTTTCCCTTTTGTTCTGATTCTTCATGTACAACATGACTCATGTGGAAATATGTTTAATATTGTACATGTACAGCCTATATTAGATTGCCTGCTGTCTTGATGAGGAAAGGGGAGGGAGAGAAAAAAATTTGGAACTCAAAATCCTATCAAAGTGAATGTTGAAAACTATCTTTATATGTAATTGGAAAAAGATAAAATAAATTTTAAAAAATTATTGATAGTTCTACCTCCCCCACTGCTCCAATTAGGTTCCTCCCTATTCTCCCCATGGCTTTTTACAACATGCACTTTGATAAGATTTTGAGTTCCACATTTTCTTATCGGGATCATCATTAGTGTTCTGTACTTGACTTGGATCACTGTGTTGTTGAGAAGAGCTAAAGCTATCAAATTTGGTCATCATACAGTGTTGCTGTTACTGTGTACAAATGTTCTCCTAGTTCTGCTCACTTCACTCAGCATCAGTTCCTGTTAAGTCTTTCCAAGTTTTTCTGACATCTGCTTGCTTATCATTTCTTATAGCACAATAGTATTCTATTATATTCATATCCCACAACTTATTCAGCCATTCTTGAGTTGATGGGCATCCCCTCAATTTCTAGTTCTTTGTCACCAGAAAAATAATTTTTAACATAAAAGTCTTTGTTTAATAGAAGATTGTGATTCAGTTTTCTTTTCATGTAAATACATGCAAGGGACTTTTAAAGACATTTTGAAGCTTTATAACATTGACCCTTATTTGTTATTTTTATCACTTGACTCTTCTTTATTGATTGATGCTTACAGTAAGAAAAATTTAGAAAATCTCAAAAAAGGCACACTCAGTTCTTACTTTTCATATTAGTGAAAAGAATCTGAAATTTTTTGTGGAGGGAGAAGTGTGGCAGATAGAAAAGAATGGGAGAAGTTTAGAAATTTGGTAGGAAGCAGTAGGTTGTTTCAATGAGACTGGTGAGGCATTCCTGGAAGTGGAGAAAATCTCTCCAAAGGGAATACACAGACTTCAGAATACCTTCCCTTTCCCCATGTATTTTACTGTCCCAGGTTACTTGTATCATAAGAGATGAAACCAAGGAGAGTTTCTATTCCTTAGTCAAAATCTTAGTACCTTGAAAGCAGGCTATCTCATTTTTGCCTCTGCATCCTCAGGCCCTGGAGTTAGGTGCATAGTAGAGCTTACTGAATGCTTATTAACTAATTTTATAGGAAATTGGAGGAAGAAGGAGATGTACCTGGTATATCAAGTCGGAACTTTAAATACATTTTCCCTTACAACTTGGTTGTGGGATAGGTTCGGTCATACTATATATACTTCAAGTATGTTATGATATGCATGGTGTTTTTTTTTAATAGCTGAGAGCTCAGTATAAAGTTTTCCGTGGAAGTTACATTTTGAATTTTCAGGTAAGTGCCTTGGAAATGAAGGTTAGTTGGGTATGTCTGTACAAATAAAAGGGTTGATGCCTTTAGAAAGATTGTAAGTGCATATGTATAGCATGTTACAAGGGCTTTACTTCATGTTTTGGGAAAATCATTGCCATTCTTTCAGTTAGTCTTAAGGTACATCTTTAATTCTGACAAGATTTAGAGCACAGTTTTTTACATTTGAACATTTTAAATGTTAACCAATGAAAAACCCCAAGACACTGACTTCCTGGAAACTAATAATTTATTAATTAGCTAGCAATCAACAAATTGATGGTCAGTGGTTTCTTTCAGTAAAAAAAGACAAACTCATGGCATGCCTGAAAATGTTTTTTTTTTTTAAAGGCAGTGCCTCTGACAAGTGAAAATCAACCCTGATTGGTGGACATTTAATGAAGAGTTGGGCTAGAAGTGTTTAGCTCCTCTTGCTGAGAACATGGCTTGATCGTAAGACTCAGTTGCCTCCAGCAATCTGAACATGAGAATCCATCTCCATTAATCAGTCATCTTTTCAGAAGCTAACTTTGTAGAGGAGGTAGGCCTTAAATTAGGAAAGAAAGGAGAAAAATCTGAATCTTAATTCAGTAATTTATTTTTATATAATAGTAAATAACTTCTTTTAGGAGGTCTCCTCTATATGGTCTGCACTTGTCTTAATTTTCAAAATTGGCAGTTTTCCATATTCTTTTGAAATGAGTTTTAAATTTTCCTAAATGATGAAATGAAACTTCATAAATGTGAATTTATTGTATTAATCTTACATAAATACCACAGTGGTAATACTCTACCACACACAGGAAATTGATGCAATTGAGGCCTAATTAAATCAGTACCTTCCTTTTTTAAGGACTTTAAGATTTGTTTGGCATAATGTGAAATTTGAATTAATCTACTCTTAGTATATATCAGTATAAGTAATTGATAGCAGTATTGTTTAAATTCCTTTTTATTGTTATGAACGTTAAGTATTAACTAACACAAACACTGAGCTTGTTCAGTGAACAGAAAAATATTGTAAATCTTCATTATGTGTAGCTTGTTTATTCCTCCATTTTATACTAATTTAATACAGTATTTCTAATACTATCCTTCTTGTCTGAATCTCCTTCTGTACTATTTTCTACTTTAAAAAGATTTATTGATGTTCCCCCTTTCTTCCTATTTAAAATATCATTATCACTATCCTTTAGTGTCCTCTCCCACTTACTGTCCACAGCTCCCCTGAAAAACCAACAATAAATCCTCCCTTGAGATGAAAGTTGTATAATCATAAAAAACAAATCCACACTTGGTCCCTATTTAAAAATGTTGCGTTCTGTACTTTTAATACATTACCTCTCTGTTAAGAGATGAGAAGCATTATTCATAAATGTGCATTTATTGTATTAATCTTACATAAATACCACAGTGGTAATATTCTCTACCACACACAGGAAATTGATGCAATTGAGGCTTATTTAAATCAGTACCTTCCTTTTTTAAGGACTTTAAGATTTGTTTGGCATAATGTGAAATATCTGGAATTGAATTGATCATTGCATTGATCAAATTCTTTTACAGTTATTTTACTTTACACTGTTGTAGTCGTTGTATAATTTTATATACTTCATTCACTCAATTGGCTCATGCGCAAGAGTGCAGAAGAGAACTAGGAGAGAGAGAGTGTTACAAAATCTATCGAGAAGAGAATAACAAGGGGAAGAGAGTGACTGACAAAATGTCGAGGGTGGCAGAGAAGTCAAGAAGGATGAGAACTGAGAAAAGGCCGTTAAATTTGGCAATTAAGAATTCATTGGTAACTTTGGAGAGAATAGTTTTAGTACTTTCCTTTCTTCCTTCTCTGTTCATTTATGATGTGCTTTTATATTGAGGTCATGTATTCATTTGGAGCTTATCTTGGTATGAATGTTGTTCTATACCTGATTTCCCCCAAATTGTTTTCCAGTTTCTCTGGAAGTTTTTTCCCCCAAATAGTGAGTCTTTATTACTGTCATTGGGATCTTTGTACACTGAACTACTATGTTCATTTGCTTCTATAGGAATATGTGTATGTGTGTGTGTGTGTGTGTGTGTGTGTGTGTGTGTGTGTGTGTGTGTGTGTGTGTATGTATGTGTATATATACACATCAAGGTTTTTTCTTAAACTGGTATCAAACAGTTTTAGTTTATTGTTTTATAGTAGAGTTGGAGATCTGGTATTTCCAGCCCTCTCTTCTTTCCCTTTTCCTCCTCCCTCCCCCCCCAGTATTTCCCTTGAGATTCTTGACCCTTGTGCTTCAGATAAATTTATTAGTTTCTTTGAAAAATTTTATTGTCATCTTTTGATTTGTTGCCTTTTGCCTTTTTTAGTTGCATGCTCAATTCATCAGTCTATTCTTTCTCCCTGTTTAAAAATGAAAGATAAATTTTTTTCCTAAAGATTTTTGGCTTCATCCTTTACATTCTAATTTTTCTAGCCTCCTCTTCATAGTGAAGAAAAGGAAAGGAGAAAAAGAAAGAATTTGATTAATATTAGTAGCATGTAATTTACGTGTTTTTTTCCTAGTCCTCTGTCCTTTCTTCCTCTCTTTGTCAAACCCAGACACCAATCTTTGGTTTTTAAATTTTCTTTTTTAAAAAACCCCAACAACTTTGTGATCGATTTTTTGAAGCTGAAGCTTATTTTTCTTGTGACTGTTCCCTCAGAAATGCTACTCTTCTTCCATAAGATATATAGTTTTGGTTTGCCTTCTAGATCTGGGTGGTTTGTTTTTTGTGTGTGTGATTTCTTGAAATGTGGTGTCCAGGGTCTGTTTGGTTATGGTTTTCACAGAGTCTGATTTTTATTTTCCTTCTCCTAGCCCTGTTTTTTAGTAAATACTTTACATTTTTTCATAGTAGATTACATCTTCTACCTTTTCAGTCCTTTAACTTTGTTCTGATTACCTTGTTGTAACAGGTTCTTGTTGGACTCAATGACTCAAATGGAGTCATTGAATTTTTCATTGCTCTCTGTTTTTTAGGGTCTGGTATTTGGGTAAGGTTTTCTACCTTCTGTTCTAAAGTATCTATTTTCTTGTTTTTTTTTTCCCCTTGAACTCTAATTTCATTTATAACCTCCTTACCTTGTACTTGATTTTCAGCTACTCTGTAGTTCTTGTCTGAGGCTGTGTTTGTAGTTGTGGAATTACATTTTTGGATTTATGTCTTAGGGTTCTATTGTCCCATAGAATTTCTTTATTGTTTTTGGTTTTACTCGTATTTTCAGCCTTAGTTCTTGTTTCATATTTTCTAATCCACCCAGTCCTTTCTGGCATATCTGTGAGGTAGGCCTTGTTTGATCGTGTTTTTTCTGTAATCTGGACACCACTGGCCTGTCCATAAGTGGTAGAATCAGTCCCTGTGCCCTGTCTTAGTCTGTCTTCTGTGTTTTACTGCGTGTTCTAGTCCCAGTCAGACTTGTTTCTATTGCATAATCCCCAATTGGGAGCTATTTCTGTTCTCTATTAAATACCCTTGACAGGCCCCAGTGTTGGGTTTAAAGTCATGCTCATCTCAGGTGCTCTGTACGGTCTGCTTGGCACTGGCATCCAGAAGCAGAGTTGGCACTGTTTATGGTGGTGCTATGTGGCACACAGTGCCTGAAGAATCATCCAAAGAATACTCCCTTTTCAGTGACCTATATCATTTGGTCCTCTTACTTTTCTTCTCGTTGACTGAGGTCTTCTGGCTTCAGGTCCTTAATGACTGGAACTTCCACTGGCTTGAATCTCTTTGTTTAGAATGATGGTTGAATTGGAATCTGCGTTTTGTAGCCTGAGCTGATTTCTTTGTTAGGATCCTTTTCCAGCTCTCATTCCTCCTTTCTTTTTCCATCCACCCCAGTAAGTCTTCTAAGCTATCTTTTTTGAGCAGTTTTTGTCCATATGGAGGAAGTTACCCATTTCTTTTTTGTATTGGTGGTTTTGAGGTCATATTAAGAAATATACTGGGATTTATGTTGGGGATCTGGGCTTTTGTAAAACCTTTCATGTTGCTGCTGTCTTAACTAGAAGTCCTAGCGGTATACTGTTGTACTCATCAGCGTTGTAGAAGCTGCTGTGTATTCATTTGTATATTTTATCTCTTGATAAATAAGTTTTAGTGTTTCTATAATGTAGGAATACATTTGTCATTGCACCAAGCTGCTTCTTATATTTAGGGCAGAAGATAACATTTCATTTCTATTGGTGAGATGAACAAATAAAAAAGCCCTTCCTATATATTTGACTATGAGGATTCAAATAGGAAAGTGAGACAGTCCTTATAGGATCTTATATTCTAATGGAAGGAAATAGAGGGGAGTGTTGGCCAGGGAAGGGAATTTTGGTGTGGAGAGTCACAGAGATAGAGAATAGAGCCACAGGATAGTCTGTTATTGCCCCATTTTTTGTAAGAGGTCTTTTATTGTCTTTTCCTGCTCCCCTCTCTTTCTCTTCCCCCTCCTTAGTCTGTCATTAGTGATTTATTTCTGAGATTATCTTCTGTCTGCTCTGCAAATATCATGTATGTACGAATATATAATGTATAGTTTTCATGTTGTTTCCTCTATTAAAACGTGAGCTCTTTGATACATTTAAGTGCTCAATAAATTTTAGTTGATTGATTAACTCTACTGGTACTCTATCAGTGTCAGAAGAAAATGAGGAAGGTCTTCAGTATACTAGATAGATCCCCTGTGGTGAACTTATGGGCTGACATGGGTAATAGTTGCAGAAGACGAGCAAGTGTGGTTGGTTGTTGCCTGTATTGTTTTAAGGAACTTCAAAATGAGATTACAGATCTTTGTTCAGGTATCTCAAACATTATGTGTTTAAAACTATAGTTTTTATCTTTCATCCAGGGCAGCTAGGATCTGAATTCAAATCAGGACTCTGACTCTTAACAAGAGTTGTGACCTTGGGCAAGTCTCTTAATCCTGTTTGCTTCAGTTCCTTTGTCTTTCATTCACAAACTAATCCCTCTTTGGAATTTTTCTTTTTTGTAAAGGGCATCACCTTTAGAACCTTATCATCTCTCATCTGAGCAATTGCAGTAACCTCCCAGTAGATCTAAAAGTCTCTGCCTCCAGTTCATCTTCTACACAAGACGATTTTCCTAAAGCACAACACTGATTATGTTACTCTACTAATTAATAAAATGATATTGTCTCTAGCTATAGCCTTGTTACACTTTATTCTCCGCAGATATTCCATGATCTAGACAAATAGGCCTTCTTGCTGTTCTTCATGAATGGCACTTTATTTCCTGCCCTCTATGCCTTGAACTATCTGTCATAGTTGGAACACACTTCCTCCTTACCTCTGTTCATTAAAATCCCTAATTTCCTTCAAGCCTTAGCCCAAGTGCTGCCTTTCAGATTACTACTTTCTTAATCCTACCAGATGTTAGTTCCCCTCAAATTCTCCCATTTTTGTTATGTACCTTATGTGTAGTGTTCTCTTTTGGCAAGACTGTAAGCCACTCAAGGTCAGAAATTGTTTAATTTTTGTCTTTGTATCCACAGAGTTTGAGTGTTTGACACATGGTAGCCATTTAATAAATGTTGAGTGATTGATAGGGTATTCATTGATTCAACACATTTCTTGGGTACCTAAGATGCTAAGATGTCAGAGATGAGTATCTTTAAGTAACTTTAAATATAGTAGGGGAGATAAGATAAGTAAAGAGATAAACAAGATAGACCACAAAATATAGGCTCTCGAAAGAGACATTAATAAGAGTTCAGGAGGTAGACAAATTACATTTAATTGTGAATATGAAAGAAGGCTTCATGGAGGAGAATAATGTTTGAGTTGGGGTTTAAAGGACTTTGACAGAAAATGGCTCTGTTAGAAAGGTGTTCCCAGGAGAAGGGAACAATATAAATAGAGTATTGGCAAAGGGAGAAAGGTGTATTTGGGGAATAGCAAACGGTCAGGTTTGTCAGAAATGTAGTGTGCTTTTAGATAGTAGGGGAAAGTGGAATTGAAAAACTATATGGGTCTTTTTTTGGCTTTAAATGCAGTTAAAAATTTTAAACCATAGTAGGCATTAGAGAACTGTGTATTATTTTTGAGCAGGTAAATAACCTCAGAATGAAGGGAGTTTAATTTAAAGGAGAAATGACATGGTGAATATGATCACTGTCTTCAGATATTTGTATTTCTGTAACATGAAAGAAATTAGTTATTTGGCTTGATTGAAGAGGGCAGAACAATGTATAAATTTTATAGGGAGGTAGATTTTGGTTCCATGAAAAGAGGAAATTGGGAAATGACCCTTATTTTTATAAATTTGTGTTCTCATGAAATATAAAATATGAACATATTTTATATTTTAATTTAATATATAAAATAGAAATAAATATAAAATGTGTTCTCATAAAGAACACAGTTCTATATATGTGTCATAAGACAAACTTGCTTCAAATTTTTTTTTCATATTTACTATTGCTAACTATTTTCTTCCTTCTCATTGCCTGTCTTGCCCCATTTATTCTGTTCTTTCTCTCCTTTCACCCTGTCTCTCCTCAAAAATGTTTTGCTTCTGACTACCCCCTCCCCTAGTATGCCCCACTTCTACATCAAGCGCCATCCCTCATCCACTTCTCCTTCTTCTTTCCTGTAGGGTAAGATTGATTTTTATACCCAATTGAATATGTATGTGTAACACCAGCATGATATTCATAGCTGCCTATATTCCAGCATAATTCTGAATTGTAAAATATAACACTCTCCATATGGGAGCAGAACCAAAACATTTATTTAAACACCAGAAAGCCAACTCCCAACACCAGAAAACCAAATCCATCATAGTAGCAAAGAAATCTATACACGATAACAATGCAGGGTACACTACCATCCCCAAGCCTTCCCCCTACTAGAGCCTTCCCACAGACACTCACAGCTTGCTGTCTTCTTCCTCTTTCCCTAAGCTCTAATTGCTGTGTCTCTTTGAGCCAATTCCACTGAGAGTAAGGTTCACTCACTCTCCCTCATCTCCCTTTCCCCTCTACTGTAAAAACTTTTTCTTACCTCTTCGATGTGAGATAATTCTCTTCTTACCTCTTTTATGTGAGATAATTAACATCATTCTTTCCCTTTCTTCTAGTACATTCTTCTCTCACCCCTTTATTTTTTAAGATACCATCCCTTCATTTTCAACTTACATCTCTACCCTTTGTATGTATATATGTATATACTCCTTCTAACCACCCTAATAATGAGAAAGTTCTAATGAGCAGCAAGTATCATATTGCCATGTAGGAATGTAAACAGTTTGACCTTAAGTCCCTTGTGATTTCCCTTTCCTGTTTACCTTTTTATGCTTCTCTTGAATCTTGTATTTGAAAGTCTGATTTTCTATTCAGCTCTGGTCTTTTCATCAGGAATGCTTGAACTTCCTGTCTTTCGTTGAATGTCCTTTTTTATTCATTTTTTCCTCAGTTTGCTTGGTAGGTGATTCTTGGTTGTAATCCTAACTCCTTTGCCCTCAGGAATATCATGTTCCAAGCTATATACTCCTTTAATATAGAAGCTGCTAAATCTTGTGTTATCCTGACTGTAGCTCTATGATATCTAAATTGCTTCTTTCTGGCTGATTGAACTATTTTCTCCTTTTTGGCTATAGTATTCCTGGCAGTTTTCATTTTGGGATGTCTTTTAGGAGGTGGTCAGTGGATTCTATCAATTTCTATTTTACCTTCTGCTTCTAGACTCTCAGGGCAATTTTCCTTCATAATTTCTTAAAAGATGATGTCTATCCTCTTTTTTTTTTTGGTCATGGCTTTCAGGTAGTCCAGTAATTTTAAAATTATCTCTCTTGCATGTTTTCCAGATCAGTTATATTCCAATGAGATATCTCCCCTTTTCTTCTATTTTTTCATTCTTTTGGTTTGGTTTTCTTGATTTCTCATAAAGTCATTAACTTCCATTTGCTGCATTCTAATTTTTAAGAAACTATTTTCTTCAGTGCGCTTTTGCACCTCTTTTTCCATTTGGCCAGTTCTACTTTTTAAAGGTCTTCTTTTCCTCATTGGTTTTTTGGACCTCTTTTATCATTGGCCCTAGTCTGTTTTTTAAGGTGTTATTTTCTTCAGTATGTTTTTTGTGTCTTCTTTATCAAGCTGTTGACTCATTTTCCTCGATTTTTTACATCATTCTCATTTCTCTTCCCAATTTTTCCTCTACCTCTTTTATTTGGTTTTCAAAGTCCTTTTTGAGCTCTTCCATGGCCTGAGACTAATTCATATTTTTCTTGGAGGCTTTGGGTGGAGAAGCTTTGACTTTGTTGTCTTCTTCTGAGTGTGTGTTTTGGTCTTCCTTGTCACCATAGTAACTTTCTTAGGTCAGAATTTTTTTCTGTTGTTTGCTCATTTTCCTAGTCTGTTACTTAACTTGTAACTCTTTGTTAAAGAAGGGCTCTGCTTCCAGGGTGGAGGGCAACTGTCCTAAGCTTCAAGGGTTTTGTGCAGCTGTTTTCAGAGATACTTCTAAGGACCTCTAAGTTTTCAGTTCTTCCAAGGTGATTTGATCTGAGGACAGGTGTTACTTCTTTCCTGGCCTATACTCTAGTCTGTGAGTGACCACAAGCACTCTTTTTCTGCCCTGCCCCTGTGACAAGGGTCCCTGCTTCACTGTGGATGCAAGCTCTGCTATTCCAGTGTTCTTCCTTTCCCTGGGACTGGGAACTACTGAGGACCATGATCTGAATTCTACTATGAGCAAAGAAAGCAACTGAGTCCTGCCTCAGTGCCAGCAAAAATTCCCCTATAATCTCCTTCTGACCAGTTCTTTGGCACCCTTATTATCTGTGGGCTCGAGTGCTCTGGAAAGAACTATTACTGATTCAGTGGCTCCCAAGGCCTACTCCTGGTTTGTTGCAGCTGAGTCTGTACTGCCCTAGGCTGAACTGTACTCCACTCTCACCCAGGTGTAACAGACCTTTCCTGTTATCTTATAAGTTGTCTTTGGCTGGAAAATTATTTTACCCCATCATTTTGTGAGTTCTGCTGCCCAGGAATTGTTTTACTGCGATACTTAAAGGTGACTGGAGCGCTTTGGGGGCGAGCTAAAGTGAGTCACTACATTTTTTCTGTTTGGGCAAATCTTGGTCTGTTTTGTGCCTGCTTGGTTCTTGCTGCTACTGTCTCTGGCTGTTGATTCTTTGGGTGTTTGGTGATCTCTCTCCACTACAGCTCAGGCTGGGTACCTGCAGACTTTTAATTTTTTGAGAGCCATATGATCTAGGGCAAAGTCTGTGTGCTTCTCACCTTTTTTGAGTTGTACTAACTCTTGACTTGCATTTGAGTGACACAACTGGGACTTCACCCCAAGTTGGAGCCTCAGAGATTTGGTGCTAGACTCAGCCAGTATCCCCTTAATTGGAATCTTTGTAGGTTCAGAGTGACAGAGCTGTAAGACCTTCTTTGGTATATGCTTCTTGCTCTGTTTATTTCAGCGTAGGCTTCTACTGGGTTAGAGTGCTATATGGGCTATCACTCTACTCTGGGGTCAAAGCCACTTAGCTGCTATTTGCATCTGTATTTCTTCATTGCTTACTATATTACTTAGGGAGTAGGATCACAACTTGGGACTGTGTCTCCACCCTCGATGCATATCCTCCCTCCTTTTCTGCTAAATCTCTGATTAACATCTGGAGCGTGAATGATAGCTCTTCTAGTTAGCACCTACTACACAAGTCACATCCCTCTTTCTCTGGAACCTCTTTTTCTGGCCATGGTGAACAGCTGCAGGCAGGCCCTTGTTCAATCCTTATAATTTAATGGTCCCCACAGTGTGCTTGTGGCTAGAAACCCCATTTGTAAACCTCTCTGTGTTGACTTAGGCAGGAAATGACTCACTTTAATTTTTTCTTAGATTTTCTGATCTGGACTCAATGGTATGTGTCTTTTTAGGTTCTTGTTGAGCATTTTAGTGGTGAGTTGGATTATGTTGCTTCCTCTTGCTTTGTTATCTTGGCAAGTCTCTTTGAATGCAGTTTCTTTTTCTGGTTCTTCCTACTAGGTTTTGTTTTTAGCAGAATCTAGTAAGGATTTTATCAGGACACTTTGCAGCATCTATTATGTAATCATGACTCTTATTATTTATTATATTTATAATCTGCCCTGTTTTGAACCAGCCCTACATTTTGAAGTCAGTCAACACATTTTAATGTGTTGGATTTTCTATGCTTGCTAATATTTTATGTAAAATTTCTATTTCAGCATTTACTAGGTACATTGGTCTCAAGTTTCCTTCCTCTGCTTTGTCTCAGATATAGGTATCAAAACCACATTTGTTTCCTAGAAAGAGATTGGAAAGATGTCTTCCTGTTATTATAAACAGTTTAGGTAATATTGGAAATAATTTTTTTGGAATATTTGATAAAGCCATCTGGTTCTATAGTTTTCCTTTGGGAGTTCATTTCTGGGCTATTCAGGTTTTTTTTCTTCTTCTGAGACTGGGTTACTTAAATTCTTTTTCTTTTAACCTGGGCATTTTATAATTTTAAGTATCCATGCATTTCATCTAAATTATCACTTTTTAAAAGCATATAATTAGGCAAAATAATCTTCTTTGTTTCCTATTTAATTGAGTTCTTAATTTTGGATACTAACAATTTGATTTTCTCTTTAAAATCAGATTAGCTGACTTTTTATTCTCTTAGTTCTTTCTTCTCTCCTCCAAAAAATCAGCTCCTAGTTTAATTGCTCAATTTAACTGACCTTTTGCTATGAATTTTATTAATTCTTTTAATTTTTGTTATGTCTAATTTGTTACTTAGTTGAAGGTGTTTTGATTTGTTAAGTTTTTTACTTGTATACTGAATTTATTGATTTGTTTTTTCTTTTTAGAAATGTTTCCCATGTTTGTTTTACCTACACGTCGTTTCATGTTTGCCGTTTTTGTTGATGAAATTTTCTGTTGTGTCTATATTTTTTGACTTATCAGTTTTTTATTATGTGACTTAGTTTCCATTTAGTTTTTAATTGAGTTTGATTGAATATATTTTTATTGTGTTATGATCCATAAAAGATGTTTGCTTTTTCTACTTTTTAACTTTTTTTTGGTGAGGTTTTTTATACCTTAATAAATGATCTGTTTTTGTACATTTGAGACGTACATAAGTTCCATTCTGTTCTTATTCAGTAATCATTAATGATCTATCTTTTCTGATTTTTCTGAAGTTCTATTCAGTTTTTCAATTTCTTGTTTCTCTTTTTGTTAGATTTGTCTATGCCAGAAGGCATCATGTTATGGTTCTACCTTGTTTTAATTTTACTATCTATTTTCCCCTGAAATTCCTTTAACTTTTCCTTTAACTATTAAGATGCCATAATGTTTGGTTCTTACGTAGTAAGTATCAAGTAATCTTTATATTTTCCAATGTAATTTTTCTGTCTATTTTTAAATCATCTCTGTGTATACATGTCTTATTTGAAACTATAACTGCCACCCCCCTTTTTCTAAAGCTCGACTGATGGATAATAGATTTTGCTCTATCCCCCTCATGTTAACACCATATGAATCTTTGTGTTTTTCATAAAAACATATTTGCTAATCCATTCTGTTGACTTCTTCTGTGTTATGGGTGAGTTAATCCTATTCATATTCAGTGTTTTTATTGTGAGACATGTATTTTCCTCTATTTTGTTCTCAAGTGCCTTTTCTCCCTCTCTTTGTTCCTCTTTCCCTCTTTACAAAGTGCTATTATTGTTTAGTCTTTTCAGTCACATCTGACTAGTCATGACCCCATTTGAGCTTTTCTGGCAAAGAAAATTTGCCATTTCCTTCTCCAGGTCATTTTACAAATTATGAAACTGAGGCAGACATGTTTAAATTACTTGCCCAGGGTCATACCACTAGTATCTGGATCTGGATCTGGATCAGTAAGTGTCTGAATCTGGATTTGAACTAGAACCAGTACTCTATCCACTGTGCTGCCTAGCTACACTGTATAAAAATTGTTGTTTGTTCAGTCATTTCAGTAGTATTCAACTCTTCATGACCTCATTTGGGGTTTTCTTGGTAAAGGTACGGGAATGATTTTCCATTTCCTTTCCCAGCTCATTTTACAGATTTGGAAACTAAGGCAAAGAGCATTAAGTGACTTACCCAGGGTCATACTGCTAGTAAGTGTCTGACTAGATTTGAATTCAGGGGGATGTCTTCCTCACCCTTCATCTGGCACTCTTTCTACTGTGTCACCTAGTTGTCACTTCTTTACAAATTAGAAAGTGGTAAAAGAGGGAGTTTTTGAGATACTTGTGCTTTATAAAAGAAATGGTTTATTTCCTGTTATATCTCTTCTTCCTTTGTACCTGATCCCAGGTTTTTACTCTTTTTTCCTTTCCTTTCATTCTATCTTTTATATTCCCCTTTTCAAGCTTTTTTTGTTTATGATTATACCTTTCCTATTCCATCCTTTCTCTTAGACCCCTCTTTCTTCCTCTTATGCCTGTCCCCTTCTATTTCTCCTTTCACTTGAATGTATTCCTATACCAAATGTGTATGTGCACATGCAATTGTTTTCAATATTCCATTATGCCATTTAGATAAAAATGAGGTTCATAGGATCCTGGTTCCTCCCCACCCTTTCCTCTGTGTTTAAATACTCTTCATCTTATTGTGCAATAGTGATTTCCCTCTCCTACCTCTTTTTTTTCTCTGTATTGTTCTTTGTCCTTCCCATTTTTTTCTTTTTCTAAGACCATTCCAATAGAATGAAACCACCCACAGGCCCTCAGTCATTTTTACTTTTATGGCTTATAGAATATATGACTTTAAGACTATAATTCATTCCCACATGAGTCTCTTCTAGTTAAGAAATATGTATGCCTTTCCATGTTCCATGTCTACTCAATTCTTGCTTTTTTATCATGAATACTAGGAAGCCTCCCATTCCTTCTCTCTGTCACCACTCCCACTCCCTGTAGGATTATGTTTGGCTTTGCCCTTTGCTGGAAGCCTTTATCTCTTTTGTCTTTTTAATATCATTCTGAGCTCTCCTTTTCAGTGGCAGCTGTCAAGTATAATCCTTAATCTCCTTGCTACATGAATTCTTTATTTTTTGGCTGTTTGTAGTATGTATTTTGTGACCTATAAGCTCTGGATTTTGGCTGAGGTTCCTGGGAGTTTTCATTTTGGAGTTTCTTTCAGGAAGTAACCAGTGGATTCTTTGTAATTTTGTTGTAAGAATTCTGGGTGGTTTTCATTTAAAATTTCTTTAATTGTTTTATCCATACTTTTTTAGTCATGATTTTAAAATAGTTAGACAGCTCTGTTCTTGATTGGTTTTCTAGGATAATGGTTGATAATATTTCCTACATTTTCTAGTTTGGGGTGGGTTTTTTTGTCTCCTCATCCCTCCTCAATCTTTTGAGACCTATTTTAATTTTCAGGGCATATAGTTTTTCACCATCTTTTCAAAGGCATTCATTCTCTTTGCTATTCCATTTTGTATTTCTTGCTTCATTTCTTTGAGATACCCTTAGCCTTGCACCCAGGAATTTTTTTATCCTCTTGAGCTTTACCTGGAGTTGTGGGTCACTGTCTTCCTCAGGGTTTACCTACTAAGTGTCTATTTCTCCTTTACATACTAGCACTATATGTATCCCCTTAATCTACTTTGTTAGAAGTTAACCAGTCTAAGAAGCCCCCAACAGTGAGAAGCATGCTCACCTGTTGTGAAATCAGAAAGCTTTTATTCATCTTTATGTCCATTCTCCGTGAATGGACAGGTACTCCCCCCACCCCACCCCACAGGAAGACTACAACTCATGCAGGAAGATGGGACTTTTTATCCTGTTTCCTGAACTTTGGATCTCCTGCAACACTGTTCCCTGGCATGTGACTTCATGTTCTCCCCTCTAATAAGCCCTTCCTCACACAGTTCCTTGTGCCTGCCCATTAGTTTCTGACCTCTAACCTGTCCATGCTAGGTCACAATCCTTATCCCCTAGGAATGTGGACAACAGAACTTTCTTACTTCCCACACACTATAATTCTTAATTTTATGTGTTAAGAGGAGATTTGGTCAGAATCTTAGCTTTGGGGTAAACGTTATTGAAAGATTTAGAGGAAAGAGTAGTTAAAATGTAATCTTTTATAAATATTTAAATTTAAAATGTGATAAATATTTTAGGTAATACATTTTTGAAAGGACTAAGTTGTATTGAGTTTCTGAGTTGATTTCATAAAAAATGATAAAATTAACTCGGTAAAACAGCTAATTTTTGAAGAGGTTACTACAAATGGATAAGATATTACGTTATGTGCTCATATAAAAAAATTACCTTATCTGGTATTCTTTTAGAGTAGTTACTAGTTAAAATTCCCCTAATCAAAGTTCTAGCATAATTCTAGTCATATGGAACACAGCAAAAGGTAATTAGAAGATCCTTTAGCTTAGCTTATACAGATAAATGGAGTTAGCTACCTAAATAGAATTCAGTGGTGTGCTCCCAAAGTGCTCTGATCAAAGGTGAAGTCTGATTGTTTTATTTCTTTATTTAAGTTTTCAACAATCATTTCCAAAAAATTTTTGGGTTCCAAATTTTCTCCCCATTTCTCCCTTCTCACCCCAAAACGCTGAGCATTCTAATTACCCCTATCACCAATATGCCCTCCCTTCTAACATCCCTCCCTTCCCTTATCCCCATCTTCTTTTGTCCTGTAGGGCAAGATAAATTTCTATACCCCATTACCTGTATTTCT
>CM053769.1:429783942-429799166 GCA_028658325.1 Potorous gilbertii | reverse complement strand
CAAATGACTTCCATAGTAGTCGTGTTGTGTAAGACTAACTATATTTCCCTCCATCCTGTCCTGCCCCCCCATTTATTCTATTCTCTCTTTTGATCCTATCTCTCACCAAGAGTGTTGACTTCTAATTGCTCCCTCCTCCCATTGCCCTCCCTTCCATCATCCTCCCCACCCTGCTTATCCCCTTCTCCCCACTTTCCTGTATTGTAAGATAAATTTTCATACCAAAATGAGTGTGCATTTTATTCCTTCTTTAGTTGAATGTGATGAGAGTGAGCTTCTTGTTTTTTCTCTCACTTACCTACTCTGTCCCTCCTCTGAAAAGTCATTTACTTGCCTCTTTATGAGAGATAATTTGCCCCCTTCCATTTCTCCCTTTCTCCTCCCAATATATTTCTCTCTCACTGCTTAATTTTATTTTTTTTTAAGATATGATCCCATCCTATTCTATTCACCCTGTGCTCTGTGTGTGTGTGTGTGTGAGTATGTGTGAGTGTGTGTGTGTGTAATCCCACCAATTACCCAGATACTGAAAAAAGTTTTCAAGAGTTACAAATATTGTCTTTCCACATAGGAATGTAAATAGTTCAACTTTAGTAAGTCCCTTATGATTTCTCTTTGCTGTTTATCTTTTCATGCTTCTCTTGATTCTTGTGTTTGAAAGTCAGATTTTCTTTTCAGCTCTGGTCTTTTCATCAAGAATGCTTGAAAGTCCTCTATTTCATTTAAAGACCAGTTTTTCCTCTGAAGTATTATACTCAGTTTTGCTGGGTAGGTGATTCTTGATTTTAGTCATAGTTCCTTTGACTTCTGGAATATCATATTCCGTGCCCTTCTGTCCCTTAATGTAGAAGCTGCTAGATCTTGTGTTATCCTGATTGTATATCCACAATACTTGAATTGTTTCTTTCTAGCTGCTTGCAATATTTTCTCCTTGATCTGGGAACTCTGGAATTTGGCCACAATGTTCCTACAAGTTTGTCTTTTTGGATTTCTTTCAAGAGGTGATTGGTGGATTCTTTCAGTATTTATTTTGCCCCCTGGTTCTAGACTATCAGGGCAGTTTTCCTTGATAATTTCATGAAAAAATGATGTCTAGGCTTTTTTTTGATCATGACTTTCAGATAGTCCCCAAATTTTTAAATTGTCTCTCCTGGATCTTTTTTCCAATGAGATATTTCACATTCTCTTCCATTTTTTTCATTCTTTTGGTTTTGTTTTGTGATTTCTTGGTTTCTCAGAAAGTCATTAGCCTCCAGCTGTTCCATTCTAATTTTTAAAGAACTATTCTTCAGTGAGCTTTTGAACCTCCTTTTCCATTTGGCTAATTCTGCTTTTTAAAGCATTCTTCTCCTTGTTGGCTTTTTGAACCTCTTTTGCCAGTTGAGTTAGCCTATTTTTCAAGGTGTTGTTTTCTTAAGCATTTTTGGGGGGTCTCTTTTAGCAAGGTGTTGACCTGCTTTTCATGCTTTTCTTGCATCTCTCATTTCTCTTCCTAGTTTTTCCTCCTCCTCTCTTACTTGATTTTCAAAATCCTTTTCGAGTTCTTCAATGGCCTGAGACCACTGAATATTTAATTTGGATGTTTGGGATACAGAAGCCTTGACTTTTATGTCTTTCCCTGATGGTAAATATTGTTCTTCCTCATCTGAAAGGATGGGAGAAGATATCTGTTCACCAAAAAAGTAACCTTCTATAGTCTTATTTTTTTTCCCTTTTTTGGGCATTTTCCCACCAGTTATTTGACTTGTGGGTCCTTTGTCAAGAGTAGGGTATACTTTGTGAATCTGTAATATCTCAGTTCCTCCAAGGTGGCACAATCCAATGTGTACACTGATCTGGAAGCAGGGAGATTTTTGTGTCCAGAATCTTAGCAGTTACCTCTCCACAGCCACCTGGCCTCCAGTTCCCAAGTCAGCACTGGGGGCTGATTTTCGGATAAGGTGGATGAGCAGGGCTGCCATTCAGTGTGAGACGAAGACCAGCTCTCTCAGGGCCTTTACAAAGGGCTGAGGTAAGAGTCAGCTGCTCAGTACCCCCAGGGGTTTTACAATCCAACAACGTATGTGGGAAGATGTAGGGACTGCCCTGAGAACTACTGCTGCCTTCGATGTGGCCTCTGTGACCTCTGCCTAAGGTCAGAGCTATGGGAAGGTCCTTCTCCCTTCCTGGCCAGCTGAAAAAACTCTGTCACTGACCTTTGGCTCCTGTAGGTTGAGGGATCTGAGGACCCGCTGCTGTGACTGGAGATTCTGCCTCCAAGGTGTCCTCTTCCCAGAGTCTCGTAGGCCACGGGTGGGCTGGGTTCCATTCTGCTCCATGACCAATGCAACCGAAGTTTCCTGTGGGTCTTTCAGGTCACCCTGGACTGGAAATCTCCTCCATTCTGTTGTTCCCCACTTCTGCTGCTCCAGAATTTGTTGAGAGTCCCTCTCTACAGGTATTTTATGGGCTGTGGGGGGAGACCCTGAGTATGTGTGTCTTTCTACTCCACCATCTTGCCTCCGCGCCCTCCCCCCACCTCCAAAGTCTGATTGTTGTCTGAGACAGGGTATGGGTCTAAGCAAGAGTAGACCACTGCTAGCTTCACCCCCTCTCTCAGCTGTAAAGCTCTGTTGTTTCAGGGCCATAGACTTGCAGGTTCCACTTTGGTCTATGATTCCCGCTCTGGTTATTCCTCTGGGGCCTGGTGTAGATGCTGGAAATGAGATTCTGCTCAGTTCCTGACATCTGAGTTATACTGCTGCTGCTGACTTCTGAATTTCCTCCCTTTTTGGTACACCACCCAGGGGCTTTCTACCCAAGAATATGCACAGATACTCTTCTCAGTCTGCCCAGGATCTATGACATGAAACTGCATAATAGGTGAGAGAACTGCCAGTTCACAGTGACCTGGTATGGGTCTGGACCATCCCTTGTTGTGGTACACTGCCTCTACTTGAGCACTTGAATACTCTGAACACAGCATGCTCCTCGATTGATCCTATTCAGTGTCCACATACCTTCCTGTCTTCCTATGCCAAACTATGATAAACAAATGACTCATTATGACTTTTTTTGGATTTTTCCATTAGTATTCAGGCTGATGCATTCTCTAGATTTGTTCTGAGGAGGTATATGGAATTCTCTATATTGCTGCCTACCACTCCATCAATTTGACCCTATCTCTCACTAGGATTCTTATTGACATAGAATCCATTTTATTTTATTACTTAATTGTCTTAATCTCTTCTAATTTCATGGTATTTCCAAGACCTCCGCTTTATCTTGATTTCTTCTAAGTCTTGTGTGCACCCAATTGTGGCTTCACAGTACTAAAATTCCGTTCTGGTTATTTCTGCTATTTTTCTCTGGAAAATTGGGAGCTCTGGAATTTGGCTAGTATTCTTGGGAGTTTTCATTTGAGATGGTTTCAGGAAGTGTTTGGCGGATCCTGTCAATTTCTATTTTACCCTCTAAATCTAAGATGTTTGGGCAATTATCCTTTATCATTTCTTGATATATGATGCCTGGGCTCTTTTTTTGATTATGGTTTTCAGGTAGTTCAAGAATTCTTAAGTTATTTCTCCTCGATCTGTTTTGCAGGCTGGTTGTTTTCCCAATGAGATATTTCACCTTTTCTCCAATTTTTTCATTCTTTTTTTCTTTTTTTTGTATTATTTCTTCATATCTCATGGAGTCATTAGCTTCTACTTGCTCAATTCTTTTTTTTAAGGAGATATTTTCTTTAATATTTTTTATATCTATTTTACATAGCTATTCTGTTTCTTAATTGTCTTGCATTCTCGTCCTCCTCCCCTCTCCCCCCACTACCATTTTTATTGGATTTTTAAAGTTATTTTTTCTTTTGACTAATAAAGTTTTTAAAGCCTTTAATCACAGATGCCATTCAAAATAGAATTTTTAACTATGGTTTTAGAGTGAGGCTACAACATAATTGTAATGCTAAAGATAGCAAGATAATCAAGTGTTTAGGATTAACTTATGCTTGGGAAATAAATTGTTCTTTATTTAGATATAATTATGTAAATGAATAGGTCACAAAGTGGTGCTTCTTTTTCTTACCATAACAGTTTTTTCCTCAATTGATAGGTAGAATAGTCTTTTGTTTAGAAAGATAGGACTATTTTCTAAGATGACTTCGTAAAATGTGATATAATCCTGTCTGGAGGGTCTGCTTTAAGAAGTAGGAGAGAATTTTGAGAAGATGGTTGCATAGGTCAGAAAATTCAAAGCTTTCAAGATTATCCCCCACAAAAGAGATAAAATAGCAACTTAGGGCAAGCAAAGTGCGAGTGAAAAATAAATAAGAATAGGGGCACAATAGGCATCTTCCTGGGACAATTCGAAATCAGAAGAAAAATCCCAGGACCTGGTTTGGTTTCTGATTAGGGTCCAAGTGGCAAGCCCTGGGGTTGGTTGGTTTGAGAAACTGCCTTGGTCCCAGCTGCAGAAACTTTTACTCCCTGAATAGTAGGGGAGTTGGGCGCCTGAACCTGGAAAGATTGAGGGAACCTCTGCTGACAAGGAATGCCAGACGTAGCTGTTCTTCAAAGAGTGGCAGGGGTGAGAAGGAACATGCCCTGTGAGTGCAGAAGCAATAGGCTGTGGGCACTTACAGGAGTTTGGAAATTTGGCTTTGGTTCCAGGCTAGAAGGGAGAACTAAAAATCTGTGGCAGGAGGCACCATCATCCCCCATGCCCCAGGGTTAGAGGTGATTACAAAAATTAAGCTATTACCACTAAAAATGCACAGGCAAAGGACAAAGAATTCAACTGCAGAAAACTATTACGGGAATGAAGAAGACTCAGGGTTCATCTTCAGAGGAAGATATTAAAGTAAAGAAACCTCCAACGAGTCATGTCCAAATGGTCACCTACCCAAAAGGAATTCATAGAATATCTTAAAAAAGACTTTTAAAATAAAATGACAGAGTTGGAGGAAAAACTAAAAAAGAAAGAAAGAATAATCCAAAAAAACCAAGAAGATTATAAAAGTAAAGTTAACCAATTAGAAAAGGAGATCCAGAATCTTAAGCAAGAAAATGATACCTTTAAAATTAGAACTGGACAAGGCAAAGCCAGCAAAATTATAAAACAACAAGAATAATGAAAATACAAATAATGAAAAATAGAAGAGAAAGGGAAACAGATTTGGAGAATTGATCAAAAAGAGAAAACATATAAAAATAATTGGACTAACTGAAAGCTATGATAAAAAAAATTATGATACAATAACATAAGAAATATTAAAGAAAATTGTCCTGAAGCAATAGAACAAGGAGGGAAAGTAGAAATAGAAAAAAAAAAAACCATCAATCACCACTTAAAAGAGATCCTGTGAGGAAAACTCATAAGCATGTCATAGAAAAATTTCGAAACCCCCAGCTCAAGGGTAAATATTAAAAGCAACATGACTAAAAGAATTTAAATATGATGGTGCCACAATTAGAATCACACAAGACCTAGGAGCAGAGACATTAAAGGACCGCAGGTCTAGGAATACTGTATAGTGAAGAACAAAAGAACTGAGACTCTGGCTAAAAATATCATACCCAGCAAAGATAAGCATGAATGAAATGAACAAAAATAATGTATGTGTAATCAGCTGTCAGGCTTTTAAGTATTTGTTAAAAGAAGTTTAGACATGCAAGAGCCAAGAGAAATATAAGGTGCATATAAAAGATTCGTTACAAGGGATTCAATAAAGACAGTTTCATTTACTTTTTATATATGTAAAATGTGTGTCTAAGATTCCTATTAATAATTGGTGTATCACCCAGGCAGTGTTCACAGCACTGGTTGTGACTATCAATATGCTAGCCTAGTTCTCAATTGTAAAGTATAACAGATTCTCCAAATAGAAGGCAAAAGAAAAACATTTATTTGGACAGCAGAGAGCCAAATCCATTATAGTAGCCAAGAAGTCAGTACACATTAGCACTGTAAGGGACAAAACCATTCCCAACCCTCCTCCTTCCCCTGCTGGAGCCTTCTCACAAACAAACACACTCAGGAGCCTAGCTATCTGCTTGCCTGTGGCCTCTCTCTCTCCACCCTAACTGCTCTCCCTTCCTCTCAGTTCTATCTCTTCTTCACCTATCAGTTCCTATACCCTTCCTGTTCCACCTGTTCAGCAGGTTCCTCCCACCAAATGTAACTTAGCCTTCCATGTGATTTAAGCAGGATATGTAGGCTTATGATCGAATGAGAAAGATCTTCCCTTTTAAATTACTGTTACATTCAAGTCCAAGATCTTCGTATTCATTACATAGGTCAGTGGGGCAACTGGTATCAACAGAACTTTAAGAAGAATAACAGAAAATAAGCATATAAAACAATATTGTATGCAACTTGTGTCAACAGAACTTTACAATAATATAACAAAGATCACACAAAATGGGCACATAAAACAATATCTTGAGCACTAACACCTCATCATTCCCCCCTCAAATGAATGGGGCCCAAAATCTTTGGGGAAGGGACTAAGGTCTCTACTTCCATAACTGCTTCCTCATGAGATTGGACATAGAGCTGTTCCCGCCCTAAAAAGTCCCATTTGAACGGTCAGTTTGGTCGGTCTGGTCTATGCCAGATCCAGAGGTGAGACGTGGGTGAGGGGTGACATCTGGCTTAAGCAATCAGGCACCTGCAAGCGGAGGATACTAAGCCTGTAGCAAACAAGTTTAACAGACAGAAAATCAAAAAGAAATAAAGAGACAATAACCAAAAGCAGGGTAAATACATGATTAGCTGTGCTTCTGGAATCCATGAAACCACTATCATAGCCTCATTTACAGGAGAATATATTAGTTAACGGTACAATTTAGTAACCATCTCCTGTGTAAACAACAGTTATGGTATTAGCTTTCCCATGTGCTATAATTTCTGCAGCCTTTGGAACATCGTCTGGCTTCCATTTTATCCATACTCTAGTTCCCAATTTTATTCTATCAGTAGAGCCCAATACTTCAGTTCCTCTGCGAGTTATTTCAGAAGCAGGGTCAGTTTTCCCAAGGGGTATTATTTCACAAGGAATAATAATCACTTGAACTATTCTATCAGTTTTACAGAACTTTATGAGTTCTTTACCTCAGTTTTGTAATGTCATAATAATTTCTCCTTGATAATTCGAATGTATCACTCCAGCCAATACATATATTCCTCAAGCTGCTAATCTAGATTTAGGTAATATCTGTCTAAAATTATGTTGGGAGATTCTCATGCATATTCCAGTAGATTTTTTCTTATTTCCTATACAACCTGAAGTCCTCTAAACAATGTAGGTGTTCCTGGACACAGTGCTGGGACAGTCCAATACTCAATATTTGGGATTGTCTGTATTTATTGTTTTCAAATTTGCAGATTTGGGATCATCTTTCTGGTTAGAGGTATACTTCTTCCTAATATCTATTATTCAAATTATATAAAGCAGCGAACAAATTGTCTTTGCAGTGTTGATAAGAATTATTAGAACCTAACTTTCTGAACTGTTTTTTCAATAATCCATTCATCCAATCCAATAATCTTTCGATTAACCCAGACCCTTGTGGATAAAATGGAATATTACATATCCATTCTATGTTAATACACAGTATCTCTTCATTTCATTACCTTTTTGAAATTTGACCCCTTGTCACTTTGGATCTGCATTGGGGTTCCATAATACAGACTTATGATGTCTAGAATTTTATAGGTGTTTTTCTGGGTCACATTCTTATAGGGACAAGCCATTAGTGCACCTGAATAGGTGTCAACACAAGTACATATAAATGTGTATCCTTTATCTTAGGGTAGCCAAATTTGGGCTAGTACTTTTCCCCTTGCTATCTCTCCAGTTACTACCCAAGGAACAGTTTGTTCCTTTTTCAACTGACATATTTAACATTCCTCTGCTACTTGTTTTAACAGTGAATGAGAGATACTAATACCTCAGTCTTGTGCCCCCTGGTGTGTGGCCTGGACCCCTAAATGACCAGCTGTCCAATGGACCCATTTTACTAGTTGGCATCAAAGTAGGGAGAGTATATTGAATAGCAATTTATAGTAGTCATCAGTATTCAAATTCATATTTTTTTTCCAGTAATTTTATATGAGTGTCAAAATTTGTCCTATATGTGATATGTGATGTTGCAGTATCCAAATAATCCTATAAACTTTTGGGCCTCTTATTAGTGGGGATAGGAAAATCCTGAATCTTTTGTCAGGAAAGCAAATTGGTCCCATTGTTTGGAATCTGTTGAGATAGTAAAGAAAGCACTGGCCAAATCGTTAACTGCATACCAAGTCTCATCATATTTCTGGATCCTTTCTATTAAGGTAATGATATTTGGAATAGCAACATACAAGGGAGGAGTTATCTTATTCAATTGTCTATAATCCACTGTCATCCTCCATGTCCCATCTGACATTTGTACTGACCAGACAGGATTAAATGTAGTCATACCTCTCAATATGATATCTCAATGATATATTCAGGAATGGGTACAGTTATCATGGTATATTCTTTCTTTGGTAATTTCCCAGTTTTCATCATTAGTTTGACTTGTCTGACAGAAATTTCAGCCCCTCCCAGTCCTGTGATGGTGATAGGACTTCCATCTTTAAACTTATCAGGGAGACCATATATAAGGGAGCTCTCTGCCCCAGTGTCTGTTAATGCCCTGGTTACAGTATTTGAACCATTTTTTCAGTATATGGTCAAATTGATATGAGGTCTGTAATCCTATCTATGTATTTCTTTAATCTGAACTGGGGCCTGGCCAATTTCCTATTCTCCCTAAAGGTATGATAAACTTGGATATAAGGGTTCAGGAGGATATAAGCATTCTTATTTCTCTATTCCATATAGTATCAAATCCTTTTTCTTGGTACATTTTGTATAGTTCATTACTTGGAAAATACCATCCATGCTTCCAAAAATCTACCCCTGCTCTCAGTAGACTCAGTCAGCAATTCTTTTCTTACCAATCTATTCTGACTTTGAATCTACTGCTATTCCTCTCTTGAGGAAGTTTATCTTTTTTACCCAATGTCCTAAACCATTTAACTGTGAACTCTTGTCCAGCACCCCAGAAGAAGGTGCTCTATTTCCTCAGTTATTAGAGTCAAAACTAGATGTTTGTAAACAGGACAAGCTGTCTTCACTATTATATTCCTATGAGAAGCTGCTAAGGGGGTATCATAGTATGCATCTGTATTTCTGATATTTAAAGAAGTCTTCATTACCTCCTCCTTTAACTTTCTTATACAGCCCCTCAGTGCCAAGGTCTATCTCCTCTCGGTCACATAGAGTCAGTATAATACTACTAACAGATTAGTCATTTTGTTACCTCTTTGCATATTGTAATCTCTAAAGGCTTGGTGTACAAAAGGATTCTGACTCACCTATAAATTTCAAGCAATCCATGCCATCTATTGATACTCCTCCAGCTCCTTCATCAGTAATTGTCACCATCCAAGATATTAACGATTCCCCCCCTTGTTTGAGTGAACCAACTCAAAATATCTGTGATCTCCTGCTTATTAAAATTCTCAATTATCTCCCTAAATACTATATTTCCTGCTTGGTTCTCTTGTTTTGACTTTAGTATGGGGCAAGCTTTGACCTTAGAAGGCTTCCTCTGCAACATTGTTTCATTTTCTAACTCTGACTTAGTTACTTTTTCTGCCCATGCATTCTCCTTGCAGTCACCCTCTTGGCAATTAGACTGTATCTGTCCAGAGGTTGTATGCATACTTCCTTTTTCCTCCTTCTGCTGCTTCTTAGCTAAGTGAACAGACTTTTCTTCCACCTAAAACCCCTCAGCTTGTTCTTTTAAAGGAGTGCCCAAATGCTGAGAATTCCCGTACAGATTAGGTAACTGTTTTTCCTTCTGAATTTTTTCTTTCAGCAGCTTGTCTCTCCTTTTACATATGATGATAACCTGTTAATAAAATCCAGCCTCTCCTACATACCCCTGCCAGCTCAGTCATTGGTTTTATTTGTATTTTTTGCAAATACCTTTCAAAGTCTCTAAGTTCCCTTCTTGTAACTTCACTTCCCAGCTTTCAGAGAGTCTAGTGCTTTTAGCCCATTCCCTTGCTAGAGAGGAATACCAGCAGTCTTCCAATTCTGTGATACTCGTTTCTTCCTCTAAATCCTTTCTGCCTCCAAATAGAGACTTTATATCCTGTCATCTTGTTCATGATGCCAAATATATTGACAAGGCAGTATTCACAGTACTAGTGCTGACTAGGAATGTGCTGGTGTAGTTCTCAATTGCAGACTGTAACAGGCTCTCCATATAGAAGGCAGAAGAAGAATATTTGTTCAGACACCAGAAAGCTAAATCCATCATAGTAACCAAAAAGTCAATACCCATTATCACTGCAAGGAACAAAGCCATTCCCAAACCTCTCCCCTTCCCCTGCTGGGGCCTTCCCACAAATAAATAAACACTCAGGAGCCTAGCTGTGTACTTGCCTATGTCCTCTCTCTCTCCATCCTAACTATTCTTACTCACTTCCTCCCAGTTCTACTCCATCCTTCCTGCTCCACTCGTTCAGCATGCTCCTCTCACCTCATGTGACTTAGGCTTCCATATCATTTAAGCAGATCACATGGATCAGTTAATGAATGAGTAAGATCTTCACATTTAAATTACTATTACAATTGGGTAGCTTATAAGAAATATTGGGGAAAATGTGAGTATGATATGATTTTAAAAAGTAAAACTATTCAGGAACAGATAGAGTAATTATTTTATGCAAATGAGATGCAAGAAGAAGAATCAATATAGGTCAATTAGATGGGAGGGCGGGCTGATAGTTCTGACCTACTTTCGTTGGGAATGGATTTAAGAGGGTACAATACATATATATATATTTAGAAGAATATAAAAGTCTTCTAAGTTTAGAAGAAATAAAACAATAGGAACATAGAGAAGGGGAAGAGAACAAGAGAGGGATCTTTAGAGGGGAGGGAGAAGGAATACCTAAAAGGTGGGTATAGAAGGGTATTTCGATTTATGGGAATAGGAGTATAGGGAAGGGATCCCTGGAGAGGAGTATGTAATAGGAGGGCAAGGTAGCCGGTAGAAGTAAAGTGGAGGAGAGTAGAGAGGAGTAGAATTTGTTTAGGAAAGTATATTTTTATGTATATGTATGTTTATGTATATATCTATAAGTGTAAAGAAACATCCAAACTTAATTGTAGCCTTGTGGGGAGGGAGAACAAAGTGAAAAAGAACGCAGGAGAGAACAAAAGAAACCTTATTTGAAGCGAAGAAAAGCTGGACAGTTCTCAACACAAAGTGTATTATTTATCACGTAGGCTTTCTTGAAATGAAAACATTGTTACATATTTCAAATCCTCTCTTAATGTTCTGCTATGTGCATGACAGGCTTTTTTTTCTTTATTACTTTGCATTTAAGTGCCAGTATTTAAGGTTATAATACATTTTTATTTTTCTCTATTTTATATTTGTGTTCTGACGTTTGACTCTAAAATAAACCTTAAAAGAAAAAGAAAAGAAGTAGATGAACTCTTTTTACCCTGGTGTTCAAGATAATAATTTTTTTTGTACCACTATTGTTCTGCCCTGAGGTTTGTCTCTAAGAGATGAGAGGAACCTATGGCTTCTTTTTGAAAGGGGGAGAAATTGATGTGCTTCATAGCCTTAGGAAATAACTAAAGAATCAAGGTTAGAGCTTAAATAGGACTTGATAGAAATGAATTCTATTTCCATTTCAGTGAATTGCAAGAATAATTACTTTTGAGATTTCTTATAACTAACTTTTTGTTTTAAATTTCACCACTCTCCCTGTAGTTACTAGCTAGGCAGAAACCCTTAAAGGATTATTTTATTATAGAAATGAACAGAATAATGTTTTCAGTGAACTAAAGGAGCAAGAAATCATTGGAATCTCAAGGAGAATGGGATTTTTATAGTCTTGTATATTGCAGTAATTTTTCAAGGTTACTAATTCCTTTGTAAGTTTTGATTCCATCCCTCCTTTCTTTTGCTTTATCATTTCCATTAACATTTATTAAGGACCTTCCATGTCCAATAACACTGTACTTGGCATAGGGTGGTGCAAGCGGGGAGGTTGGGTACAAAGATAATAAAAAAGGACAGTTGAAGTTCTTTAAACACAATAGGGAAGATAATAACTGGCTGGCTAGCATTTAAATAGTTCTTTAAGATTTACAAAGCAGTTTATAAATGCAATTTCGTTTGATCCTACTACAACCCTGGGAGGTAGGTACTGTTTTCCAGATGAGGAAACTCAGATAAAATGGATAAGGTTACATAACTAATAAATGTCTGAAACTGGATTTAAACTCAGGTCTAACTCTAGGCCTGACCCTCTACCTAGCAGCCATATACACAAATACATTTGACATAGGAATATTATAAGGGCAAAATATTTTAAGGTTCAAACAAAGTGCTATAAGAAGTTTTGAAGCCCTCATTTCTCTCTCTTAGAATCTCTACCTTTCTTTAAAGCTCAGCTTATGTGTCACCTAGGGTAAACCTTTTCTAATTTCCTCGTTAATGCTCTGTCTCATTAAATTATCTTGAATTTGTCTAGAATATAAGTTCCTCAGAGATAAGCACTGTTTATCTTTAACTTTAGTGTTCTGTGTATAGTAGTAATTGTTGTTGCTGTCATTATTAAATACAAGCTTAATATGGGCTTGTATTGAATTGAATTTCCAGATGGGAAGGGGGGAATCAGGGAAGTATTTATGAATAAGGGCAACTTAATTGAGCCTTAAAGGAAGAGAAGGGTATCAATAGACAGTGTCCTGTTCAAATACACATAATCTAGAGAAGATAGAATGAATTCTGGGAATAGCTCATAGTTTTCTTTGGTTAGAATGTGGAGTGCCTGAATGGGAATATGTTACAATATCAGTGGAGCATAGGTTCATAAATTTAGGAATCTTGTAATTTATATAGTTTGACATAATGAGAAGCTAAGGATCAGAAAAGTTAAATGACTTGCCTAAGGTCACATAGGTAACAAGTAGATCTAGCTTTTGAAGCCAGAGCCTCTTACTCCAAATCCAGCCCTTTTCCTAGTTTACTCTGCTATCCCTAAGTTTTCTCAGTGCTAAACATCTCCAGTTTCTTCAACCAGTCTTCTTATGACTTTGTCTCAAGGCCTTTTATCATCCTAGTTGCTGTTCAGTTTATTACTATGGGTCCGAATAAACTTCTTTCCTACAATGGAAAGTCGTCATTATATTAATCCATTCCATTTTGAAAACTTTTTATCAAGTGCTTTAATATGATATGTTGCTTTTCCCAAATCATCCATCTCAAATTATTTTGAACAAAAATACTATACAAACTTCAGCCTGGGAAAAGAACTGTGTAATTAAGTTTTCAATAATTATTGATTAGGCAGTTTTCTGGTTAGAGCAAAAACTCAAATGAATCAAATTACAGGACCTGCAAATTCATCAATTGTGGATTGTTTTGTTTCTCCTTTGTTTTCAAAGAGGACTGTGATCAGAGAAAGGATGACATAATTTGCAGTTGACTGATTTGCGTGAGGGAGGAGTGTGCAAGGTCACCAGCCTCACTTTCTTCTCCAGAGCCAACTGGATCCAATGATTAGATAGTCATCAGGATGACTGGAGGTCACTCAGGATACAGTGGGAGACCCTGACCCTTTTAGGCTAAGGCCTTTTCAGGTTCTCACTTTGAGTGAGATAGCCCACATTCAGCGAATAGGCTTCTTTAAGAAGTGAGTCAAGGGATGGCCTCTTTAATTAGAAAAAAAGGGAAAAAAAATCAAGGTGGAAGGGGAAGATCCTCAGGGTTGCTATTCCAAAGAGAAACAGTTACCACTGACAGAAAGAGGGAGGGAGGGGGCTAGGGAAGGAAGGACGACGAAAGGAAGGAAGGAAGGAATTAATTCAGCTCAGTCCTTAGAGGATCTACCTAATACTTTGGACACCAAGATAGGCTAAATTTTCTAGCACTCCTACAATCCTCATATTCTGTGGTTAGTATGAATGCATTTGGAAAATCAAAAGATATTCATGTGTGTTTTGAAGCTGACAGTTAATCAAAGAATTAATATGGGAACAGGTATTTGATACTGTAAGTAAGAGCTTCTCTCCTCCCCCTCAAAAATTGCCTTGTATTTATTATGTTTTTTCTACATGGCAAGCTTTTTAGTATTTGAAGACAGAACTCTGATCCCTGTCACAAAGTCATAGAGATAAATTCAAGGAATATTAAGTAGGCCAGTTTGCCTGAATAGTAGAGTTCATGGAGGGGAGTAATGTGCAGTAAGCTTGGAAAGATAGGCTAGAGCTAGATTATGAAGGCCTTGGAAAGCCAGAGCATTTGGTCTTTAATTCTAGAGACAATAGGAAGTCACTACAGTTTTTTGATTAAGAGAATGATATAGTCACAACTGTGTTTTAGGAAAATCTCTGTGGAGAATGTATTAGAGAGGGTGAGAAACTTGAGGTAGAGGGATCAGTTAAGAAACTGTTGTAATAGTCCAGTTGAGAGCTGGAAGCCTGGATTAGGTAGTGACTTATGTGTGAGTGTAGAGAAGGGGAAAAGTCTATCAGGTATGAAGATAGGATTAGCAATATTTGGCAACTGATAGGGTGTAGAATGAGATAGAGAAGACACCAGGACTCAGAATTTGTGAACTTGGAGAAATGGAAGGATGGTGGTTGACAGAAAGAGGGAAGTTTTGGGGGAAAACATATAAATTCATTTTAAAAAATATTTGTAGAGCCACATATCTGTACTCTGTCCCTGTCTTTCTTACTCCTATCTCCAAGTGGAGAATGTACCATTGAATGCCTTCCAATTGCCATTTTAAAAAGTAGCTGGAGTTGGATCTTGTAACAGTTGACTTTTTCAAGAGTAGGCAAGGATTGTGAAAAGTTGCTTGTTTTTCTGTATTTGATTTCACTTGATTACACAAAGCTGTTAAATAGTTAACAAACTTTTTTATTTTTGTTGTTGCCATTTATGCCAGTACTATGTTGGGGAAGCTGGATGTTGTTTTTTTAGATTTTTGTATGTGTATCCTTTGGTTTTTTTTGTTGTTTTTTTCTTTTTTTTTTAATAAATTTATTTATTTAACTTTTTACATTCATTTTCACAAGATTTTGGGTTCCAAAATTTTCTCCCCATTTTTCCCCTGCCCAATACACTGCACATTCTAATTACCCATATCACCAATCTGCCCTCTCTTCTATCATC
>CM053769.1:429743991-429783442 GCA_028658325.1 Potorous gilbertii | reverse complement strand
CCAGTTACTTGAATTATGAGAGTCCTCTCCACCCCAGCCTAGGTCCACCCAGCTAGTGCTTGGGGTCTGAGATTCAAATGCTGCTCCCCAGCCTCAGGGCTTTGGGCAGCAGGCCTGGCTGCTATTCAGGGTAAGATTAAATCAGGTTCTCAGGTGGGGGCAGGGCCACCTCCCAGGCTCAGTTCCCTCAGGGGGTTTATGCAGAGACCATTTGTAATGCAGCTGCTGCTGAGCTCCTGCCTGCTCTGGGAGCCTCTGGCCACCTGCTGCCTCTGCCACTGGTCTGCCACTGCTTCTGCTGCTGCCTCCCGAGGGGGCCTGAGTCCAGGAGACACCCTGCTCCCCTCTCAGCCCGTCTCTCTCACTGACCTGCCTGTCTATGGGTGGAGGGACCTTCGCGGCCACTGGAGATTCCGTCCCTGACGCCTTCTTGGACCTGCTTGCTCCTCTCAGTGCTGTGCGGCCTGGGCAGGGCTCCCCGGCAGGGGCAGGGGAGGGCTCCGCTCCCGTCTGGGGTGCGATGGACCTTTGGGATCGGTTTTTCAGGGCTCTCTGGAAGGGAAATCTCCTTCACTATGTTGCTGCGTGGCTTCCACTGTTCCAGAATTTGTCAGGAGTTCTTTTTAGAGGAAATCCATGGGCTGTGGGTTCGGAGCTAGCAAATGTGAGTCTTTCTACTCTGCCATCTTGGCTCCGTCCCCCCATGTGTATCCTTTGTTGAAGTGTGTTTTAGTATTTTCATTTTCTTGATAGAGGTATGATTCTTCATGGCAGCTAGGTGGTACAGTGGATAGAGTGCCAGTTTTAGAGTCAGTAAGAACTGAGTTCAAATTTGGCTTCAGATACTTACTAGTTTGTATGACCTTGGGCAAGTCATTTTACCGTTTCCCTCAGTTTCCTCATCTAGAAAATGAACCAGAAAGCCAACTACTCCAGTATCTTTGCCTTGAAAACCCCAAATGGGATTATGAAGAGTTGGATACCACTGAAATGACTGAACAGCAACATATATTCTTCCTTAAGTTCTTGATTATATTGTAATGTATTTAGTGTATTTCATGAGTTCTTTTCTGACTTACAGAGCACTTAAAGCTCCTTGCTCATGAGCTTTCCCTCTTCTACAAAATACCCTCTTCTCTGATACTGTGTTCTGAAGAATAAGTAGAATTAAAAAAAAATAAACCTCCCACCTTCTTGAATATTTTCCTAATATACTACAGTGATCTTTTCCTTTTCTTAACTCTTATGAGTAGAACTTATATCCATATTACTCATTTGGCCCTTATTTTTTATTGCCTTCAATTGTTATTTTTTTATGTGTTCCATAGCCACAAGAATTTGCATAGGAATACATACATATACACATATGTGTGTGCATAAATGCATTCCTCTTTTTATCTACTATGCAATATGTTAATTAGGCATCCCACAAGTGTATATTATTGACTTTTAAATCTGGAAGTGCCAGGTTGAATTTTATTCAGTTTTCATATATATATATATGAATATATAGGGCTCACATATTTCTGAAGTTTGAGGATTTGCTAACTAGAGGCTCATTACTAGCTTGAACACTGCAGAGTTTTAGAAAAGATTTAGCTTGAGGTGGTGGATATACTGAGAAAACCTGAGATTCATCAAGTATGTTGTAAAACATAATTAAAGATGCTACTAACCCATTAACAGCACTGGGCCTTGCCTGTAGTAGGTACTCAATGTTTATTTATGATACAGACAAAAGACCACTGGACCTAGAATCATAAAGATCTGGAATTTATTCTCCTACCTAACACTTAGGGAATTATGATTCTGAGCATGGTTCTGTTTCATCATGTTAAATGAGGATTGTTCATGTTCTGCCTACCTCATAGTATTGTTGTGAAGAAAGTGTCCTATAAGTAACTTTATATAAACTATCATCATTGGTGTGAATGAAGTTTTTAAAGTTTTTTTTTAGATATTGATTTCCTTTTTATGAAATAATCTGAATGATCTGAGGTATGTTATTTTATTTTTGTTTTCTAGATGTAAAAAAAGATTGGTCAGATCATGCTTTGTGGTGGGAAAAGAAAAGAACTTGGCTACTTAAGACTCATTGGACCTTGGATAAATATGGTATACAAGCTGATGCTAAACTTCAGTTCACACCTCAGCACAAATTGCTTCGCCTACAGCTCCCAAACATGAAATATGTGAAGGTGAAAGTGAATTTCTCTGATAGAGTGTTCAAAGCTGTTTCTGACATCTGTAAGACTTTTAGTAAGTATCACTTCATTTCTTCGTTTAAAATGCCCTGAATATCAGCTTTCTACATCTGTCTGCTGAGTGATATTTAGCTGACATCCTTTTCATTGAGGAGCAGCATGAAACAATAGACAGAAAGCCAATAAAGGCTGAGTTCAAGTCTTGCCTTTCACCACTGAATAGTTGTTTAATCAAAAGGAACACATTTAATTTCTCAATATCCAGGTTACTCTCTGAAACTTAGTTTTAGACAGGGAACTTCTACACCGTAAAATTTTGAGTCTGAATCCCAGGTTTGCAAAAAGAAAATCCTTTCAGAAGTATTCTAAGGAAATTAAAATATAAAAATATACTTTTCCTAGGTGTTGGATTTTGACCCCATTCCTTTATGTTCTTTATTATAATTGGAGTTATATGGTTATTGAAGCAGGGTGAAAAGTCAAGGAATGTATTGTGAATTTTTCAGTATCATGTAGTGGAAAGAGTAATGGACTTGGAGACAAAAGTCCTGTGTTTAAGTGTGTCCTCTTCCTTAGCAGCTGTGACTTTAGGTAAGTTACTTAACTTTTTTGAGTTTCAGTTTCCTTATGTTTTTTAAATACATTTTTAAGTGGTGTATTTTTCATTTTAATATCCCCATAGTTTCCCCTTTCACTCCCTGAGAGTCATCTCATATAATAAATATTAAGATGAAAAAAAGGAAAGAGGAAAAAAAATCAGAATTGTTGATCAGTACATCAAAAAAGTCTCATAATATGTATACTACTTGGGGACCTTCTACTTCTGTGAAAGTGTGGAGTGGAAATATGTTATCCTATCTCTTGAGCTGTACTTGTTCTTTTGGCAGCATTCACTTTTGATTTGTATATGTAATTCTCTCTTTATATTGTGTATATTGTTTTATTGGCACTGCTTTACTGCATCAGTTCATGTAAATGTTAACATGCTTCTCTGAATTTATCATGTTCATTATTTCTATAATATGGTAATATTCCATTACAGTCATGTACTTCGGTAGTTTAACCATTCCTTAATCAATAGGTGTCACTCTGTTTCCTATTCCGTACTGTCACAAAAAGTTCTGGTATAAATATTTTGTAGTTTATGGGAACTTTCTTCTTATCAGTGGCCATTTTGGAAACCAGTTTGGAATGTGCAGAATGGTTTTACTGATTCACAGCTCTATCAACAATGTACCTATCTTCCCACAACCACTCCAACATCGACTGCTGTGTCTTTTGTCACATATGTCAATTTGCAGGGAACATTTTTCTATGAAGTTGTTAATAGTTTGCAATTCTTCCTTAAGAACTATTTGTTCATATCCTTTGACCACTTATCTTTTGGGGAATGACTTTATATGTATATGACCAAAAAAAGCATATATAATAAATATATATAGCAGATATATATTTTACCTACATATATGTATATGTGTGTATGTATGTGTGTATATATATATGTATGTTATGTGTGTGTGTGTGTGTGTGTGTGTGTGCCTGTATACAGACTGCTTTCCAGTTTTTACAGAACTTTTTATCAGATAAGGAGTTTTTTCTCAGTAATTTATGTTTTCTCTTTTATGAAACACTGGGTTGAGTTTCATTGTTTCTGTTTTTATTCATTGTTTCCAATGTCTTGTTCCTTGTTCAATGTCTTGTCCCTTTGGCCTACTTCTCCTTTGGTTTTGATGATTATTACTTTTGAATATAGTTTGCTCTTTGGAAGTACTGTGCTCCCCTGGGTCCTTTCATAATTCCTCTTGATAAATCTTTGAGTGTCGAAATTCTGTATGATATTCCTTTTATAATACAATTGGTATAAAATTAAAATTAACTTTTATATTGCCATTTTTATTATGTTGGTTGCTTTCTCCATTTTAAAGTGGAAATAAATACCTACTTCACCTACCTAGTAGAGTTATAGTGAGGATTAAAACAAATAATGTATATTAAATCAGATTTTATCAATATAAGTTGACTGTTAGACTAATTAGAGTTTCATTGGATATTTATTATTGCATATTCCATTTAATTTTAGTAATTTTGATCATTGTTGTATAGGGAACATGACCTTTATACTTCTTTCTTCAAATATGACAATATTTGATTTTCATGATATTGATGGATTTCCATCACTTTTTTTCTTTATTGAAGATCTGAGTAGGTTCCAAAGGAAATGATCATTAATGTCGTATCTTCCTTAGTAAGAGTCTGGCAACTTGAGTTCTGAAATGAAATGTGGATTGTTTTTGACTTACTCAGTCATGTAGTACATGTCTATAATGAAATATTACTGTACTATAAAAAATGACGCATGTGAAAAATTTAAAGAAGCATGTTAACATGCTACATGAACTGATGCAGAGCCAAAACCAACCTACACAATGACTACAACAATGTAAACCGAAGGAATGCACATCAAAAGTGAATATTGCAAAAAAGAACAATTTTATGTTCAGCCATAAAAAAACATATGAGCCGTAAAGATAGGTGCCCCGTGTTGAAAGTTGTTGGGCTTTTGTTTTGGGTTTTTTTGGTACCTGGCCAAAGCAAGTTTTGTAAAGAATTATTCTTTTGGACTTTAAAATATAGAATTGTAGCCTAACTGTACCATTTTAATTCTTCCGTCTCTGGTTGTTCACAGTGATTTTTATTACACCTATCATAATACAAAGTGAATCCTTTTAAAAATTCCTGATTTATTGTATATAAAAAGCAAAATCTTCATTTGGGATCAACTACAGTGTTCTCCTAATTTAGAGTAGGCTTTAACAGAAAATCAATATCCTAAATTAAAGGACTGGAACATGAAGAACAGTCATTGTTGCTAACATTTTAGTTTAATATGAATTCTTTGTATTTATGAGAATGGACTTTGAAACTCAATCCTATTGATCTAGTATTTGTTATGGGATTGGGGAAGAGTGTTGTATGTGAACTTTAATGGGTGAATTGGTAAAGAGAGAAGTAATTTATTTCATGTCAAAATACCAGTGACTCAGGGAACATTCTTACTTAGTGGTTCATGCTCAAGAAAAAGAAATCCGAATTCTACACCTTGATTTATTTGCTTTGAGACAAAAGGCAAATATTCAGCATTATATTCGTTGTTTTCCATGGTGTTACAAAATGGCTACTCTTCATTTTTCTTTTAAAAATTTTTAAACATTCTTTTAAAAAATTTTTGAGTTCCATATTCTCCTTCCCATTGAGAAGGCAAACAGTATTAGTAATACATGTGAAGTTACACAAAACATGTTTCCACACTAGCCATGTGGGAAAAAAGCAGAAAAAAATTGGGAGAAAGATAAAGTGGGAAAAATATGTTTCAGTTTGTAGTTAGAGTTCATCAGTACCCTCTCTGAAGGTGGATAGTATTTTTCATTATGGGTCCTTAAGAATTACCTTAGATCATTGTATTGATTAGAGTAGATTTTTTTTACAGTTGATCATCATTAAAATATTATTGGTTTTGTGTACAATATTCTCCTGGTTCTGCTTACTTCATTTTGCATTAGTTCATATGAGTTTTCCTGGTTTTCTTGAAAACCTGTTTGTCATTTCTCACATTATAATAGTATTCCATCACAATTATATACCACAACTTATTTAGCCATTCCCTAATTGATGAGCATTCCCTTATTTTCCATTTTTTTGCAATCACAAAAAGAGTTTCTATAAAGAATTTTTACAAATAAGTCTTTTTCCCTTTTCCTTGAGGTCTTTGGGATACAGACCTAGTAGTGTTCAAAGAGTATGCACAGTTTTTTTAGCCTTTTGGGTAAAGTTCCAGATTGTTTGTTCTCCAGAATGGTTGAATTAATTCACAGCTCTACCAGCAGTGTATTAATGTCCCTATTTTTGACATCCCTTTTAGCATTTGTCATTTTCCTTTTCCTGTTATGTTAGTCAATCTGATACGTGTGAGGTGGTATCTTAAGAGTTATTTTAATTTGCATTTTTCTAATCAGAAGTGATATACAGCATTTTTTTTATGTGACTATAGATAGCTTTGATTACTCTCTCCGAAAGCTGCCTATTCATATCCTTTACCATTTATCAGTTGGGGAAATGACTCTTATTTTTATAAATTTGGCTTAATTCCTTTTATATTTGAGAAATGAAGCTTTTATTAGAGAAACTTGCTTTAAATATTTTTTCCCACCATCCTGTTTTCCTTATAATTTTACTTGCATTCATTTTGTTTGTTCAAAGCCCTTTAATTTCATGTAATCAAAATTATCTATTTTGTTTCCCATGATCCTCTTTATCTTTTGTTTGGTCTTTCTGTCTCCATAGATAGGTAAATAATAAATAGGTAAATTTTTCTTTGCTCTTCTTATTTACTTATATCACCCTTTATATCTAAGTCATATACTCATTTTGACCTTATTTTGGTATGAGATGTTGGTCTATGCTTAGTTTCTGCCTAATTCTGCCAGTGTTGCTGGCAATTTTTGTCATCATGGTAAGTTCTTGCCCCCAAACCTTGGATCTTTGGTTTGTCAAACACTAGATTACTATGGTCATTTTACTATTGTGTATTTTGTACCTAGTCTATTTCACTGATCTACTATTCTTTTTCTTAACCAATTAATAGATAATTTCATGATTACTGCTTTGTAATATAGAAAAGTTAAATCAACGTATGTTTGGAGAGACTTAAATAGAAAACTTTCTTAACTATATTATGTGATATAGTTTCTTATTTTTTCCTAGGTATTTTTTTTTTGGTTAATATATAAAAGAGCTCAATTAGTGATATAAATGTGTTCAAAGGTAAACAAATTTCTTTCTCTTTGAATCGTAAAAGGGTTTGTTTTCTTTTTGGAAGGCTTTTTTTCTTTCTAGAAAAAAAGGTTTATATATCAAGCCGTGAATCTTACATTAACTTTAACAATTTAATATCAATATTACTGTGCTTGTCTATGACCCTTTCTGAATAACTTTCTTTTCTTTCTTTTTTAAAAAACTTTATTTAGTATATTATTTTTCCCCAGTTGCATGTAAAAACAATTTTTAACATTTATTTTGAACACTTTGAGTTCCAAATTCTCTCCTTTCCCTCCACCCCCACATTAAGAAGGTATGCAGTTTTATATAGGTTATACATGTGTAATCATGCAAACATATCCATGGTAGTTATGTTGTGAAAGAAAACACAAACAAAAAAACCTAAAGAAAAATCAAGTAAAAAATCATGCTTCAATCTGCATTCAGACACCATTAGTTCTTTCTCTAGGGGCAGGTAGTGTTTTTCATCATGAGTCTTTCAGAGCTGTCTTGGATTGATACATTGCCAAGTCATTCACAACTGGCCATCTTACAATATTACTGTTACTTTGTATCTAGTATCTTTCATTTTACATCAGCCCATACAAATCTTTCTAGGTTTTTCTGAGAGCAGTTTGCTCATCATTTCTAATAGTACAGTGGTATTTCATCATAACCACATCATAACCTGTTCAGCCTTTCCCCAACTGATGAACTTCTCCTCACCGTCTATGTCTTTACCCCCAGAAAAGCTGCTTTAGATATTTTTGTACATACAGGTCCTTTTCCTTGCTATGTCAAAGAATGTGCATGGTTTTATAGCCCTTTGGTTATAGTTCCAAATTGCTCTACAGAATGGTTGTATCAGTTCACAACTCCACCAGCTGTGCGTTAAAGTCTCATTTTCCCTACTTCCCCTCCAACATTTCTGTCCTATTAGCCAATGTAATAGTTATGAGGTTTTATCTCAGAATTATTTTAGTTAGCATTTCTCTAATCAATAGTGAGTTGGAATATTTTTTTCATATTGCTATAAAAAACTTTGATTACTTTATCTGGAAACTGATCATATTTTTGTTCATTTATTAATTGAGGAATGGCTGTTATTTTTATAAATTTGACTCAGTTCTCTATATGTTTGAAAAATGAGACCTTTATAAAGAAACTTGCTTCACAGTTTTTTCACAGTTATTATTGCATAGTCCCCTTTCCCCCATTTATTCTATTGTCTCTCACCTTTCACCCTGTCCCTCCTCAGAAGTGTTTTGCTTCTGGCTACCCTCTCCCCGGATTTGCCCTCCCTTCTATCACCACCACTCCTTTTAATCCCCTTCTCCTTCTAATTTCCTGTAAGGTAAAATAAATTTCTATACTAAATTGAGTGGGTATGTTTTTCCCTCTTTGAGCCAATTCTGATGAGAATAAGGTTCACTCATTCTCCCTCACCTTCTTCCTCTTCCCCTGCATTGTAAAAACTTTTTCTTGCCTCTTTTATGTGAGATAATTTACCCTATTTTATCTCTTCCTTTCTCTTTCTCCCAGTACATTCTTCTCTCACCCTTTAATTTTATTTTTTACATATCATTCCTTCATATTCAGTTCACACCTTTGCCCTTTGTCTATATATACTCCTTATAACTACCTTAATAATGGGAAAGGTTTTATGAGTTGCAGATATCATCTTCCTATGTAGAAATATAAATGTTAAAAATTATTAAGTTTCTTATGATTTCCCTTTCCTGTTCACCTTTTTATGCTTCTCTTGAGTTTTGTATTTGAAAGTCAAATTTTCCATTCAGCTCTCCTCTTTTCATCAAGAATACTTAAGTCTCATTGAATGCCCATTTTTGCCCCTGAAGGATTCTACACAGTTTTATTGGGTAGGTGATTCTTGGTTGTAATCCTAGTTCCTTTGCTCTCCAGAATATAATATTCCAAGCTATCTGATCCTTTAATAAAAAAGTTGCTAAATCTTGTGTTATCCAGACTGTGGCTCTGTGATTTCTAAATTGTTACTTTCTGGCTGCTTGAACTATTTTCTCCTTGACCTGGGAGCTCTGGAATTTGGCTATAGTATTCCTGGCAATTTTCATTTTGGGATGTCTTTCAGGAGGTGATTAGTGGATTCTTTCAATTTCTATTTTATCTTCTGGTTCTAGACTCTCAGGGCAATTTTCCTTCATAATTTCTTAATAGATATCTAACCTCTTTTTTTTTTCCTTTGGTCATGGCTTTCAGGTAGTCCAGTAATTTTAAAATTATCTTTCCTGCATATGTTTTCCAGATCAGTTACTTTCCAATGAGATATTTCACCTTTTCTTCTATTTTTTCATTCTTTTGGTTTGGTTTTCTTGGTTTCTCATAAAGTCATTAACTTCCATTTGCTGCATTCTAATTTTTAAGAAACTATTTTCTTCAGTGCGCTTTTGCACCTCCTTTTCCATTTGGCTAATTTTACTTTTTAAGGTCTTCTTTTCCTCATTGGTTTTTTGGACCTCTTTTATCATTGGCCCTAGTCTGTTTTTTAAGGTGTTATTTTCTTCAGTATGTTTTTTGTGTCTTCTTTATCAAGCTGTTGACTCATTTTCCTCGATTTTTTACATCACTCTCATTTCTCTTCCCAATTTTTCCTCTACCTCTCTTATTTGGTTTTCAAAGTCCTTTTTGAGCTCTTCCATGGCCTGAGACTAATTCATATTTTTCTTGGAGGCCTTGGGTGGAGAAGCTTTGACTTTGTTGTCCTCTTCTGAGTGTGTGTGTTGATCTTCCTTGTCACCATAGTAACTTTCTAAGGTCAGAATTTTTTTCTGTTGTTTGCTCATTTTCCTAGTCTGTTACTTAACTTGTAACTCTTTGTTAAAGAAGGGCTCTGCTTCCAGGGTGGAGGGCAACTGTCCTAAGCTTCAAGGGTTTTGTGCAGCTGTTTTCAGAGATACTTCTAAGGACTTCTAAGTTTTCAGTTCTTCCAAGGTGATTTGATCTGAGGACAGGTGTTACTTCTTTCCTGGCCTATACTCTGTAGTCTGTGAGTGACCACAAGCACTCTTTTTCTGCCCTGCCCCTGTGACAAGGGTCCCTGCTTCGCTGTGGATGCGAGCTTGCTATTCCAGTGTTCTTCCTTTCCCTGGAACTGCTACTACCGAGGACTCTGTCCTGGATCTCAGTATGGGCAAAGTACCTTCATAAAATTGAATTTTTTACAAATCTCATGTTAAAATTTGAAATCTTCAAATTCAGAAGTAGCATTCAATCTCTGCATTCTTTGAAAATATTAAATTAATATTCAGGAACTAAATGTTCACTTGTTGAAGAATGTATTTCTAAAATCTTGTGATTGTGATTAAGAGGAAGTTTTCCATATACAATACTTTTTTTTCCAGTAATCATATTTGAAATGCATTGAATTTTCAAAGAGATGTTGCTGAGTAGGAGGACAAGAAATAACAAAATATGCTCTGCCTTTTGATATGCTCCTCCTCTTTGCTCCATAGAGATAAAATATCTAATACATGCAAGAGAATGAAACTTGCCTTCCTCAACAAAGTCTTCTAGGGTACTTTTAAGTCCTATTTCTTTGAATGCAATGGTTTACTTCCATCTTTTGACTTAAATCAACTATGAGTTAAATAAGCACAGTTTCTAGGATAGGAGTCATTTCTTGGTGTGTGAAATCTGGATTTGAATTGTAACTTCCATGCAGATAATCTAAATATTCTCTAGTGTTTTCACTTGTCAGCTGTTTTATCCACTGTCACCGACTTTAGGGAGGCTATGCTATTTAAATTGACTGGAGGCCTCAACTATAGGATACAAAGACAAGCAAATCCTATTCTTAAGAGTTTTTTGTGTTCATGAATGGTAGTTCTGCCACATCGTTCAAAAAAAAGTAATTTTATTGGCTCGTTGAAGATATTTGTTTACCAGAATTGGAAAAAATAAATTGTCTTATTATAGGAAGTACTATGGAAAGGAATATTATATCCCCAACTAAATTGTGTATAAACCCTAGATTTCCATAGAAAGGTAGACACATTAAAAAATGGAAAAACTCTTCTTCAGGACGTTGTTGGTGTGGGAAGACAGTTGAATGGCATTGTGGACAAGAGGTTAAGGCTTTTCATATTTGGATAAGGAAAAAGCAAAAGTGAAAGTTTTAAGTTGATTTAGTAATAACATGGCTGTTACTTTCTAAACATAATTAGCGTTCTTGGATTTCAGTTCTTAAAAACTGTAAAGATTAAAGAAGCTACTTTTCAGTTTAAATTGAACATAACAGTGAATGTTTGATAATCTCTGGAGTTTCATTACTTGTAGTACTGAAACTTGGGCTTTTAAATGGAATGTGTTTTGAAGTGGTTTTGCACTTTTTTGTCCTTTATATGCTTCTTCATAATCAAAGGTTTATCATGCTGACACTCTGGTTTCAATATAACTAGCTGCTTAACTTAAAGTCAATATTTTCATCTACCAGAGGAGTGGTCAACTTTCTTTCAGATGAGAACTGAATTTTTAGTAGTATCATTTGTATATTTAAACTTTCACAAAACCTGCTTATTAATAAAATGTGTGACCTTTATAATACCATATTTTTACATGTAAAAAGTGTAATATACATTTAAAAAACCACATTTACTATCTTACTCTGTTTATTTAAAAGGTAATCTATTTCCTTTCCTACATTGTTAGTTATTAGGAATATTATAGATGTGACACAGTAATTCATATTAGCTGCCGACATTTTCTAAACTTTTACTCTTTTTTTAACATAAATGTTTTAAGAATGAGATTAAGTTATTTAACACTCTTCCCAAACTGGTCACTATAAATGATGCAGCCTAAGAATTACATTTCTCCCTTTGAAAACTGGTTACATTCCCCTTTTGGCATAACCTCTTACTTGCCTTTTTTGCTATATTGCATGTAGAAATGTGAGAAGGCAACCCTTCTCAAGATCAAACCTTTTGGAATACTATTGATGGGATACTTACTCTGGGAACTCTCTTGAACTCTCCTTCCCACTTGATATGACTTTGCCTGAGGCTGTGAGCTTTTCTTTATCATCTTGTCCAATTGCCTTGGCTATTTTCCACCCTTGATTGTGTCAAAATATCTATACTCAAATCTGTTTCCCTTAGACTAGCCTTCCTTTGTTTGTTCCCTACAAGACCCTCCAAAATCCCTGCTCCAGTCACCCTGAACTACTTGGTCACTCTTAGATCCTTCCCACAGTCTTTCTCTAAATAATATCCTTATCTCCATGAAGGTGCTCAGACTCAATCTAGCTCAAATTCAATCTGACCCTGTTGTCCATATAAAGTTCACAAATGCTTAGACTCAATCCTTAAGAGCCTATCCAGTATGGCTAATCTTTAATAAACTTTTTCTTTGGCTAAAAGAAGTCTTGTGTCGAATTCATTTGGACAGGATCCAGCATGTTGCTATTTTGGGGTCCCAAGTACCCCTAACCTCAACGCTATGTGTTAGTTTTTTTATTTGGACACATTCCTTTCCTCCCTGCCTCCATCTCTTCTTTGAATTTTAAAATGTTGTGACTGACTTGTTAATTTTTGAGTTCCTCAGACTTTTATTTATAGGTATTTTTCCTTTTAAAATGATGTAACTTTTTGAATTACAAAATATAGGATATGGAAAGCTTATTGCATATAGTTTTAATTTTAGTCAGAGAAGGCCGAAAGGTTAGACTTTACAGTTTTGATTGAATGGAATAAGGAAATTAATTAAAAATTATTAGTAGTTAATATTAATAGTTTAATAGCACAAAATACTCTGGAGAGTGGTAAGTAGAGAGTCAGATTTAGGGTTATAAAAAAGAAAAATAAAGAAGTATTAATATTATAATAGCCAAATATGGTATTAAGAATTTTCAAATTTAAAAACTTTATAGGATTTAGAACTGGAACGGATGTCGTAGATGATTTAATCCAACCCTCTCATTTTAGTGTGCAGAAAATTGAGGACCAGAGCAGTTTAATGGTTTGATCAGAGATAAGTGACTAGCCTGAGGTCATGCAATTAGTGTGTCAAGCATTTTGCAGACTTTTAAAGTGATTTAAAAGTATCAGTCATTCATTGTTATCATTCACATAGCTACTCTTACAATTTCATTCTTTCAGTCTGTTGGATATTTTGGTGTGATAAGATGTAGTTTTGGGAAATTATTTGGAAATTTAGATGGCTTTTTCAATCAGTGGTTAGATTGTTTGAGATAGGACTGGATAATACTAAACCAGATTCTGATTAGGAAATCCAAGAAAAGAAATCATTTTTCTGACCTAGGTCAGCATAAGGAAACAGAGAGGTTTGTGGGATGGGATCTGGCCACCACTGAACTGCACAGAGCACTCCACTACCCAGCAATTATGGCTCTGCTCTTGGTCAGGAAACACTGAGGTAGTAAAAGATAGAGAAATGGGTGCCATCTGGCAGCTCCCTAGCTCACTATCCAGTTTCAGGTTCACATCCAGGCTAGGCTGGGGAGGAGAATCCTGTTAGAAACATTTATAGTAAATCGAAACACATGTCCGCTTTGCCCATGGCTGAAATACATACATACATACATACACACACACACTCACATACACACACACACGCGTACACACCCTATAGTGCCTTATTCTGCACTCTGAGTCTGTTGTCTTTCAGGAGGTAGGTAGCATGTTCCTGTAGAATAGTAAGTTGGTCATTATGTTGTTCAGAGTTTGCATGTTCTTAAAATATTGTTTTTGATATGTAAATTGTTCTATTACTTCTGTTCACTTCAGTCCATTGGTTCATACAAATTTTCCTGGGTTTTTCTGAAATGATTCCTTTTAGCATTTCTTATAGCATAATAGTGTTCCCTCACATGTATGTACTGTAACTTGGTCATATATTTCCTGGTTGATAGACATTATGTCAGATACCAAATCTTTGCCACTTCAAAAAGAATTGTAAATGTTTGTTTTGCTTTGGGTTGTTCCCACTTTCTTCCCTTTTCCTCCTGTTTCCTTGTTCAGAGAAATGTATTTTTGTACTCAACTATACTTGCATGTGTATTCCCTCCTTTGACCAGTTCAGATGAAAGTGAATATCAAGGGTTAGCTTGTCCACTCACTCCTTCCTTCTTGTTTGTATAAACTGCCTCTTTGCTCCAATTATGAGATAATTTTTTCCCAGTCTTCTTTTCACTGCCCTCTCCTAGTGTAATTTCTCTTCCTTTCCCTTTTCTTTCTTTTTAAAATCATCAACATATAACAAAACCATTCCCATGCTTTCCCTTCCAACTAGACTCCCATTAAGGGAATACCTAGCCCTTTATCATTCATGGTTTGTTCATGTTTACCTTTTTGTGTTTTTCTCAGCTTCTGTGTTTGAACTTCAAAGTTTCTATACAGGTCTGGTCTTCTGGTCAGGAATGCTTGGAAGTCCTCTCTTTCACTAAAAGTCTAGTAATTGCCCTATAGAATTATACTGTTTTTCTAGGCAAAGTTACTCTTGGCTGTAAGCCTAGGTCCTTTAACATCTGGAACATGATACTTTAAGCTCTCCATATCATTATAGTAGTGTCTGCTAAATGAGTTGTAGGCATCAGAAAAATTCCTCCATTGACCCCAAAAGGGAGAACCTTTGGTGGTTTAGTCCTATTCTTTCTAGGCCCCTGAACACTGGGCCAACCCCATAGCAAACGTCCAGGAATCAGCGTCAGAAAAGACCTGCCCCGTGCTTCAGGGTCTTCTCACATGCAGTCCATTCAGTTGTCTTGGCAGGCAGACCTCCAGGTATTTTATATACTCTGTAATAGTTCAATGTAATCTCTTCCTTTATCTTTTCCTATTGAGTTTTGTTGGCAATATATAGAAATGCTGATGATTTATGTGAATTTATTTTATATCGTACATCTTTGCTCTAGTTATTTCAGTTAGTTTTTTAGTTGACTTTTTAGAGTTCTCTAAGTTCACTATTATATATCTATGAGAAATGATTATTTTTTTCCTTTTTTGTCTATGCTTATTCCCCAGTTTCTTTTTTCATTGCTACAGCCAACATGTCTAGCACTCTCTAAAGTGTACTAGATATCCTTGCCTTGCTGTCGATCTTACTGGAAAGGCTTCTGGTTACCTCACTATATATAAAATGTTTCCTCATTGTTTTAGTTATAGGTGTATATTAGCATTTAGCTAATTAGCATAATTATACATTAACATTATGAAAAGATAAGTTTATTCTTGTGTTCAATATGAATGGATGTTATTTTTTTCAAAGATCGTATGATATTTGTTGTTCTTGTCATTAACACAGTCAATTATGGTTACAGTTTTCTTAACATTGCAGTGTTCTTTCATTCCTGGTATAAATCCAATCTGGTCATCATATATTATCTTTGTGATAGGTTATTGTCTATAGTATCCCTTGGTATATTTTATTTAAATTGTTTGTATCAATATTTATTAGATTTGAAGCTTTCTCTTATTTTCCCTGGTTTATCAAAATCATGCTTCTGTTATAGAAGGAATTTGGTAGTATCTTTTCAAATAACTCTTAAATGTCTTAGAGAGTTCATTTGTAAATCCATCTGGTCTTGAGTATTTCTTCCACACTTTGGGAGCTTATTTTTTGGCTTATTTAATTTCTTTTTCAAGATTGAGTTAAGTCCTATATTATTAATTTCAGTATCTCATATTTTTATACATATAAATCCATTTCATTTATATTGTCACTTGTTTACTTTTTCATTTTTTGATCATGATTTATCTGTTGTTTTTTTTTAAACTGGGTACCCAGTTATATTTATTAATTCTATGATTCTTTTCCTTTCGGTTTTGTTTATTCTTTGATTTTTAGGATTTCCAATTTTGCCATTTTAATTGGGCTTTTAAAATTTTTTGAGTTTGATGGGGAGTTTTTGCTCTTGTCTTTATTTCTTGTATTGACGAAAGTGTGTAGAAGCAGAGTGCCCGCTTTCTCCTCAGGACTGCTTTGGCCGTACCCCGAGATCCGGCCGTGTTGTCCTGTTGCTGTCTCCATCCGTAGTGAAGTTCTCTGTTGTTTCTGTGAGTTATTCCTTGGCCTGACTTTTCCTTAGGGTTGTTATTTACTTTCTAACTAATTTTTAATAATTTCTTCAATAACCCTTTATTGAATCTAGTTTTTATTACACTGTGGTCCACAAAAGATGTGCTTGCTGTTTTCTATGTTGGTTTTGAAGTTTTGTGAGCTAAATATATGTTCAGTTTTTATAAATGGGTCATGCACTGCTGAAAATATGTATATTTCTTTCTTTTACTCTTCAGAATTTACCAGAGATCTTTTATCTCTAACTTATCTAAACATCTGTTAGGTCCTCAACTTCTTTCTAAGTTAACTTTAAAAAAAATTAGATTTATTATCTCAGTCTGAAAAAGAGCACTTGAAGCCCACATCTAGTAAGAGTTTTGCTGTTTCTCAGTTAACATTTTTCCAGTTACTTTGATTCCATGTCAATGAGTAATATGTGTTGATCGTTTTAAGCATCATATAGTTTCCCTGTTTATTTCTTTTAATAGCCATTCATCAGTCTCCACTTTTAGAAATTTGCTTAAAGTGTTATGTTCTGCTCTCTCCTCTAAATTTTAGTAGTAAGTTTTTTAAAAGGAAGAAAAAAAGGGGAAAAGGGGGAGGAGGAGGAGGAAGAACGAAGAGGAATGTAATAAGAACTGAGGATGATAGTGATTTTATGGCAACTGACTGATGAATTTAAGGCAGCTGGGTACTGCAGTGGATGGAGTGCTGGGCACAAAGAGCTGAGTTGAAATCGAGCCTCCGACAAGGCACTTAATTTCTATGTACCTCAGTTTCCTCAACTCTAAAATGGGGAGAATAATACCACCTGCTTTCTAGGGTTGCTGTGAGCACCAAATGAGACGATATATATGAAGCCCTTAGAACAGCACCTGTCGCGTAGGGTCCATACAAATACTGTTGTTACTGTTATTAAATTAACTCTACAGACACTTGTGTTTTAATTGTTTTTAGATTTTACTGTCTGATCTCTTCTGCCACCTTCCTCCATGTTGTGAGTGAGCTTATCCTTTTTACATTCAGTGTTAGAATAAGGATAGGGGTTGAATCTATAATTTTATTATTATTGAGGACTCCCTGGTGAAGAGTCTTCATGTACCAATGCAGTTTGGCATGTTCTCTGAAAATTCCAATTTTAAGAGAATTGCCTAGAGCAGAGAAGTTAAGCTAGTTTCCCCAGTGTATGTCAAAGGTACGATTTGGACCTAAATCTTCCTGAGTTTAAGGATGGATCTCTATCCATTATGCCAGACTGTTGTGTTATTATTTTTAATTGTATATTGCCTCCATCATAATATCTTATTCTTTTTTCTTCTTCTCTATCTTCTTCCACACCCCCTACCTCACAAAGAATGTGGTACAGAAATAATTCTAATAATCTATAGCTGAAATGTTCTGTACTCACTTCCCTGCCTTTGTCTCTTTACAGATCCCAGTCATCTGTCTAGCTCTTCTATTTTCTTTTTAATTCTCCTTTTATTATCAACTCTTCAAAGATAAAGGGTTTGGGTTTTTGGTTTTTTTTTTTGCTTGTTACTCTTAGCTATCCCCAATCTAGTGAGATTGCTACCATGCCAGTTCAGATCTGTATCACCTCTTTCCTAGATTATATTGATAGCCTCCTAATTAGGCTCTCTGCCTCCATTCCTTTCATGTAGCTGACAAAGTGATGTTCATAAAGCACATATCTAACCATGTTATTCCTTTACTCAAGAAGTCTCATTGCTCAGGATAAAATGCAGGCTTGTCTGTCTGGTACTGAAAGCTCTTTACAGTCCGATTCCAGTTTCTCTTTCCAGACTGATCACACCTTACTCTACCTCATGTTGTTTATAACCTTCTAATAAACTGACCAATGACCCATTTCCTTTATGTGATGTTCTATCTCTTGTCTCCATACCTTCACTTCTTAAAATCCTCAGTTTCCTTTACTGGAAAACTCAGGTACTACTTCCTGCAAAATGTTTCCTGATTTCCATCAGCTGTTGGTACCTTCCTCTTAAAAAAACGCAAAACATTTTGTATTTAACATGCATGCAGAAGAAGGTACCAACAGCTGGTGGATATCAGGAAACTGAGGATTTTAAGAAGTGAAGGTGAAGAAAGGCACCCCAGGTATCTATCCTGTACAAAGGTATGGAGACTTATGCTTGGATTGAATCTCAATGTAATAGTGGGAGTAATATCCAGTGATGCTGGAAAAATAGGGTGAAGCCAGGTTCTGAAACATTTTAAAAAATAAAAAAGAGGAGTTTATATTAGACTTTAGAGGTAATAAGTTACCAGAATTTATGGAGCATGGGAGTGACATGATTACACTTGTACTTAAAAAAGATAACTTAGCCAAGCAGTGTGGCTTATGGACTAGAGTAAGGTAGGTTCTTGCTCTGATCTAGATGAGAGTCGATGAGGGTCTATCACTAAAGTGATAGTTGAGTAAAGATAAAAGGTAGATTTTGTAGGATGTTGTAGAGATAGAAGTAGCAAGATTTGGCAATTTATTGGATAGATAAGTTATGGCAAAATGAGGAGTCCTAATATACAGATTTGAAAGCTTAGGAGAATTATAATGCTTTTAGCAAAAATGGAGAAGTTTGGAAGAAGTATGCATTTAAGGGGAAAATTAATGAGGTCAATTTTGGTCATATGGCATTTGAGATGTCTAGTAGGCAGTTGGTGATATGTGGTTAAAGCTCAGAAAAGAGTTAGGAGCTGGTTTGAGATGAAGAGAGGAGGTGGGAGAAGCCTATGAAATTTTGGTGGGTTATATGGACCTGGACTACGTCTCAAATGGGAAATGTGGGTAACTAAGGCCTAAAATGATACACTTTAGGTCAATATTTCAGCAATATATGCAATTATATAGAATATTAGGGCTTTATCACAAATACTGAAATGTCACACTCACTTATGCTTTGATTAAAGGCATTGCTACCACTCACTAAGAATTCTATTTATTCAGATCTTTTGCTTTTCTTTTCTTCCTCTCCTTCCACTGAAAGATGGATATGAAAAACATACAATAGGCATTGATTTAATTTAATTAGAATTCCAAAATATGGAAACTCCTATCTATTCAAGTTGACACCCTGCAACTAATTTTTTTTCAACATATGATTTGTTAAAAGTATATATGTCATATCTAATCTGTGGAAAAACAGAACAGGAAATTTTGTATAATTTTTTTGTAGCACCAATGTGATAATTCACAGTGCCTACATGAATATTCCCGCACAGTTCAGAATTACGAAATACAACAGACTCTCCCCATGGAAGACGGAACCAAAACATTTATTCAGACACCAGAAAACCAAATCCCAACACCAGTAAGCCAAATCCATCGTAATAACAAAGAAATCCATCAGTAACTGAGAAGTCTATATATATTATCAGGTCTTCCCCCAAACACTCACAAGCCTAGCTATCTGCCTTTCTCTCTCCCTCAGTTCTGACTGCTCTGACCAATTTCCTCTCTACTCCAGCTTGCCTCTTCCTATTCCACTCTTCCTGCTCCACCCCTTCCTGTTTCATGTGACTTGATTTATGTGATTCAAGCTTCTATGCAACCCAGGCAGGTCACATAGGCCTATTAATGAATTTAAATTTTATTTAAATTGCTATTACACTCTTCAAGGCAAAAATACCTTTTTTTCTTGATGCAGACTAGTAATAGATAACTTTATTAAACTTGTAAATGCTTAAACTTTCTCTTGTTCTAGTGAAGAATTTTAATTTGTATTTTTCTTATTAGATATCAGACATCCTGAAGAACTCTCTCTCTTGAAAAAACCCAGAGATCCTACAAAGAAAAAAAAGAAAAAACAAGATGAACAGTCTGAAGATGAGGCACTTGAATTAGAGGGACCACTAATCACGCCTGGATCAGGTAAGATTTTGAGGACAAAATGAAAATTATGGAGCTGATTTTTATGGTATTTCCCAGTATATCTGATTTTTATTTCATTTCAGTCCATTGATGAATTTTTCTTTCTTGGTATATGCTATTTGCAAAATTAGCATGAAAAAAGTATGATTACTTTTGATACTTGATACTACAATACTTGAAAAGTGTTCAATAAACTTTAAAATAATAAAAAAAAACTTTTCAGCAGCACACAATTTTCATTGATATTTTTAAAATATGTTAAATAATATTAAATATATTAAAATATATATAAATATATATTTAAAAATATCACTGTCTTAGTGTTGCTCATTCTTTTCTCTTTTTGCTAGTCTAGATAAATAAAACATTACTGCAATACTAAACATTTTTGTCTATAGCAGATGCCTGAGTTGTTCAACAGACACATTTTTCTTTTAAAAAATTAACATGAAGAGTATTGATATTAGAGTTTATTATTTAAGACCATCTGTTTGATTTTTCCCTTAGGCCTAGTTTTATTTAACTTATGTTCTAGAAATGTTAGCAGATGCTTATTGCCTAAATATTATAATATGGGAGAGACCAGATACTTAAAATCAACTGATTATTTTTATTCTCATTATGATTCAATATTCACTTTATGGTGAGGGGGAGGGAGCTCTTTTTCTAAGTGATGTTCAGAATATAAACTCGTAGATAACAATATAGACCTCAGGCAAAAATTACTCAACTTCTCAGGGTTTTGATTTCCTTATGTAGAAAAGGAGGGGACTAGTTGACCTCTCCAGTCTCTTCCCACTCTAAATATCTGATCCTGTACTCACAGCTCCAATAAGGGCATAGAGCCTTTTCTTTGGCCTTCCCTCTCTTCTTACCTGCATTCCTTCTCTTACTGAAGTGCACTTCATTGCTGCCGGATCTACTGGTCTCACTCTCTTTGACCATGTTCCAATCCAGAGTGTGTCTTTTAGAAACAGAAGAGAAATATTATGTAACTGCATCCTGAGATTATTTTGCTCAAGTCATTTGGAGGAGAAAAACATGTGTAGGAATAATACATGTAAGCCAGCAAGAGATTAGATACAGCAGGATAAAATTGGAAGGCAGAGGCTTATCATTGACAGATAATTGAATACATACCATGGCAAAGGCATTGAGGCTAATAGGGTTCTTGGAGGAATTTATAATCTAGTTGTAGTGATGAGACTGGTGTAAAAGGAAAAATAATAAAGGTAATAGCTTTATAACACCTTTATCAAAACAAAATATTATTACCATTATACAGATTAGGAAATTGTAGCTCATATTGATTTGAGTGTATACAGACAGTAAGTTAAATAAGAGTTCAATTCAATCTCTGTTTTTGAGGAACTTCTCTTATTTGGAGGATGATGCTGGAACACAAAAAAATCCTAAAAATAATTACAATAAAAGAATAATAAGTGTTAATAACTAGTTTTAAGGTTTGCAGAGGGCTTTACTGGAGAAAACCAGTGCACATGGTGGTTTTCCAAATTGGTGTCTACCTGTTCCCCTGCCTGTACTGAGGCACTCAGGGGTCCTGGTCTTGGTGCTTGTTTGCTCTACCCCTGGGATCTCCCCCTGGTTTGCTAAGGTGGGGTTTGCCACTACCTTTCTGGGATGCCTCCTGTCCTGTCCTGCCTCCCTTCCCCAGACAGAGAGAGGCCTTTCCTGTTAATCCCCCAAGCTTCCTGGGCTGCTACACCCCATTTTTCTGATGGCTCAGGACTTTTTCTGGAGTGATATTTTCTGGGCTTTCAGAGGTCAGTAAGGGAGGGTAAACCCAAGTGATTCACTCTGCCATCTTGACTTCCAGAAGTGGAACCTCCATTCAACAGCCATTTCTAAGACCTCATTATTCTTGACCTTTCTCCAGCCTTTGATGTTGTTGATCACCCTCTGATACCCTCTTCTCTCTAGGTGTTCAGTTCACTATTATTGCCTGGTTCTCCCACCTGACTATTCCTTCTTAGACTCCTTAGCTGAATCCTCATTCAGATCACACTCTCTAATGATGGATGTCCTTCAGATTCTCTCCTGAGCTCTTTTCTTTCTTCATGCCATTTCATTTGGTGAGTCCATCAACTCCCATGGATTTAATTACCATGTTTATATTGGTTGAATCTATCTCTCCTGCCCAGTCGCTGTGTTGACCTCTTGTCTCGCATCTCCAGTTGCCTTTCTGGCACCTCAAACTGAATGTCCAGTAGACATCTTAAATTAAACATGTCCAAAACAGAACTTATTATTTTTTTCCCTCCAACCCCTATTACTGTAGCAGACAACAGCATCCTCTCAATCCCTCATGCTCAGAACTTAGGAATTGTCCTCAGTTCCCCGCTCTCTCACCCTCTATATCCCAGCTGTTTCCATGATCTGCCAATTTCACCTCTGCAACATCTTTCCTGTACTACCCCTTCTTTCCTTTAACAGTACTACCATCCTGGTGCTGGGCCTTATCACCTCATGCCTAGACCATTATTGTAGCTGCTGGTTGGTTTGCCTGCCTTAAGTCACTATGCACACCACCACCAAAATAATTTTCCTAATGCTCATGTCTGACCGTGTCACTCCCCTACTCAGTATATTCCTATAGCTTCCTATTGCCTCCAGGATCAAATACAAAATGCTCCATTTAGCACTGAATACCTTATGGCCATTTTCATGAATAAGATACTCCATCTCACGCATCTTTTAGACTTTTTCCTGACTGTCCCCCATGCCTTCAGTGCTTTTCCTCTTTAATTTCAACTACTGACTTCCCTGGCTTCCTTTAAGTCTCAACTAAAATCTCTTCTTTTACTGGAAGCCTTCCCCAAATCCTCTTAATTCTAGTGCTTTCCTAATAATTATTTCCTATTTATCCTGTATATCACTTTCTTTGTATATATTTCTGTGCATGCTGCTTCCCATATTAGACTGGAATCTGCTTTAGGGCAGGGACAGTCATTTGCCTCTCTACGTATCCCTAGCACCTAATAGCTGACACATAGTAGACACTTGATATGTATTGATTGATTGATTCATCCATCAACTTTAACTAGAGATGGGATAGCATGTTTCATTGTTAATCTTTTGAAATTGTTCGTTGTGTTCATCGGAGTTGCTGAGAGCTTTTTAGTTAATTATCTTTACAATATTACTGTTATTGTATAAATTATTTTCCTGGTTTTCTCACTTTATGTTGCCTCAGTTAATAAAAGTCTTTCCAGATTTTTCTGAAGCCACCCCCTTCATCATATCTAAGTGCATGATAGTAATACATCATATCCATATGCAGTTTGTTCAGCGATTTCCCAATTAATGAACAACCCAGCTGTTTCTAATTCTTTATCACCATTAAAAAAAGCTGCTATAAATATTTTTGAACATATTTATCCTTTTCCTCTTCCTTTGACCTCTTTGAGTGATAGACCTAGTAGCAGTACTGCTGAGTCAAAGAGTATGTGCACAGTCAAATAGCATTTTGGGCACAGTTCCACTTTGCTTCCCAGAATAGTTGGGCTGGTTCACAGCTCTACCAGAAGTGCATATTTTTCCACAGCTCATCCAGCATTTGTCATTTTCCTTCTTTTGTCGACTTCATCGATTAGATGGGTATGAGGTCATACTTCAGAATTGTTTTAACCTGCATCTTTAATTTTAGAGCATTTTTTCTTGTGGCAGTTGATAACTTGGGTTTCTTTCTTTGAAAATTATCTTCATATTTTTTGGTTGTCACTGATTTGTAATGACTAAAGAATTAATATAGCAGATAAATAAATTGAATGATAATTTATATGAATAGAAAACTATCATTGCCAATGAAATATACTTAAAGTAATAGAAGTGCCCAAATAACTGACTTGTGAATAAATGAGTGGAAATTGTCAGAAAAATCAGTTTTTCACTTCTAATGCAAAACAATTTTTCAGTATAGTTTGATGATGCAATAAATATTTATTTCAAATCTTGTATATGACTAGCATTGTGCTCTGTAATTTGGGGAATATAAAAAAGGGTAGAAGATGAGTTTACTCTCCATTAGGAATTTATATTTAGAAGGAAAAACAGATATATGGGAAAAAACTGGAAAATTGAATATAATGGCATATGATTAACAGCCAGCATAGACAGTAAATGCTAAATCAGGCTAGAATGGATACCAATATAAAGTGACCAGCCCCAAGCATAGATGTTTTAAACCTCATTGTATGCTTTCAGTGTTCCTGCTTTTAGGCTAAGCTGAGTATTGCTATAGAAAAGTCTCAAAACTATACCATCAGATTCCATTACAATATCTTGCTTATATCAGTTAGGCCTTATCCGTTGCAAGGATATATATTTTAATAGTGATTTATTTTCGTCTACTTAATTATTCTTTTGACTTTTCCAAACCTTTTTCATTCCCAAGTCCCCAAATTTATATATATTGCCTTTGTTCTCAGGAGATTGCCTTGCCTCTTATTTTCCTGAAAGGAACAAGATCTGGTAAGAGGTCCTTTAAATTCGTGCTTTGACCTCTGAGGCTAAATTTTGTGGTTGCTGTCAGTCATTTTTCGGTTGTATCCAACTCTTTGTGACTCCATTTGGGATTTTCTTGACAAAGATACTGGAGTGGTTTGCCATTTCCTTCTCCAGCTCATTTTTCAGATGAGGAAACTGAGGCAAGCAGTTAAGTGACTTGCCCAGGGTCCCCCAGCTAGTAGGTATCTGAGGTCAGATTTGAATTTGGAAAGATGAATCTTCTAGACTCGGCTGGATACACTGTGGTATCTCTAATCTAATCTCTCTTCTATTTAAAATATCTTCAAATACCTGAAAACAGCTATCCTGTCCCCTCTCCTCCCCTGACTCAGGACTGGCAAGAGCAATTTGCATTATGCCTAGGGGCAACGAGGTGGTACCTGGAATTAGAAAGCTCTGAATAAGAAATCAAGCCTTGGGTACTTGCTGTGTGACCCTGGACAAGTCACTTAACCCTGTTTACCTCAATTTCCTCTTTTGTAAAATGAGCTGAAGAAGGAAATGACAAACCACTTCAGTATTTTTTCCAGGAAAACCTCAAATGGGATCACAGTGTTGGACCCCACTGAAAAGACTAAACAACAACACTTCCCTCCTCTATCTCTCTTCTGCCTGCAATTGCTTTGTCTGTGCAAAAAAGACTTTAATAGCCTAAGGAACTCTACTCTTCTTTGTCCTATCTGACTAAAGATAAATGGGTCTCTTTGAGGTAGTGGCAATGAGCTAACAGGACTCATCCCTTCTTTGTAACTAATAATAAGTGACTTTTACAAGACCATCAAGCACACAGTATCTCTCATTGACTGAATTATGATTGACACATGTTCATTAAATTCTGATGGTATGTCACACTCTGAATGAATAAACTATAGTTAATCTCTTTCTGTCTCACTGGCTATGGTTATTTGCAGTACCTATTCAAGGGATCCCAGGACAATTTTGTCTGACAGTACTATCATGGTCCTGGATACTCTGTCTCTCAGTGCCTTTCATGACTGCATTAGCTTTCTTGGTCACTAGTCATTTGCCTGCTCCTCCTTCCTTCTTGTCTTTAAGGAGATATTGTCTTTCTATTTTCCACAACTTAATACCTTTATTTATTTATTTATTCATTCATTCATTTTAAAGCATTTAATACTATCCTATTACACTTCCTCTAGGATCGTTAGCCAACATTTTTCACCTTCTCTTGCATCTTTAAGATATTGTTTTCCAGTGGTTACTTTCCTTCCATCTATAGACATATCCAAATATCTTTTTACTTTTAAAATCTTCCATTAGCCCTTTAAAGGAAGTTAAGACCCATGTAAAGATCAATACTAGAGCTTAGCATGGTTCTGAATGCTAGCATTCAGAATCTAAGTCTAGTGAGAGAAGTTAAGGAAAACATGAAAGAGTAGTATTTTGTTTTGTTTTTTTAATTTGGAGAAAAAGGATCAAAGAGGAAATAGGTCCTCTTTGCTTTGAATCATGGTAATTGACAACAGAGCTGCTCCATTCCTCTGGAAAAGACACTAATAGGAAATTGATGGCCAAAATAAATAAGGATATAGATAAACCCTAGTAGCGTTTGTTGAATTAAAATTACTTTTGAGCAAATGAACAACATCCTTGAGTAATGAAAGCTAGCAGATGTGATTGTTGAGCCACTGTCAGTGATTTGAAAGGTGATAGAAACTGGACCACAAGATTGAAGAAGGGCAGATTGTCCTGATTTTGAAAATAAGGAAGAGAATAATCTGCATGGTTGTTTAACTAGTACATGAGGAAAGGCTGTGGATATAGTTTACTTGGTTTTAACAAAGTATTGTTAAAGTATTTTATACTGTTCTTACAGAGAGATGTAGAAGAGATGATAGCGGAGTTAGATCAGGGGTTCTTAAGTAGGGGCCTGTGAAATTATTTTTAAAAATATTTTACCAAATTTATTTCAACATAAATGACTTTTTTGTGAGATCCCATGTAAAATATTCTGAAAGTTGTAGAAAGGCCTCACCATCCTACCAAACGGATCCTATGGTACAAAAAAAGGTTAAGAACCTCTAAATTAGATGAATTTAGAACTGACTAGATTTGGAGAAACTCAATTAGAGTTTACTTGATCTCTGCTTGACCATTTGCTATATGACGTTTTAATCTGTGACTTGAATCAGATTTACAGATGACACAAAATTGTAAGATTTGGCTAACAAATTAAATGACACTCAAGACTCCAGAAAATTCTTGACAGACTAGAGAAAAGGGTTTAATCTAATAAAGTGAATTTCATTAGAGATAAATCTAAAGTATTGTACTTGGTTACAAGATCAGCTTCTATTAAGGATAAAATTAGGGAGTTATTCATACACAAGTCAAGCATTCGCTGTGCTTAATAATGTGTCAGGCACCTTACTAAATATTGGAGATAGAAAAAAACAAAAACAGTCCATGCTGTCAAGGAGCTAACATTCTATTGGGGAAGATAGTATGCATATAACTGTATACAAATAAGATATATACAGTGTAAATGGGATATGATCTTATAAGAAAGGCCCCAACATTAAGGGGGATGAGGAAAGGGTTCTTGCAGAAGGTGGTTGTTGTTGTTGTGACCATGACATCAAGGACGTGATGCCTTGACATGAAAGTGAATTGGATTTAAGTGAGGGAGAGGGTTCTAAATCATCAGCATCACTTTCTCCTCCAGATCCATCTGGGTCCAGTGACAAGATATAGATGAGGATGCAGTGGGAGACATTAGCCTTTAGAAGCTAAGGTCTTTCCCACATCTCAGTTTGCCTGAATCAATGCCCATCCAGTGATTAGGGGTAGGTAAGAAATGAGGCCAAAAATGGTCTCTTTTACCAAGTCCAAAAAAAAAAATCAATCTGCCTTAAGTAACGATTACTATCTTTATTTTTTTTTTATAGTTTACCTTAAGCCTAACAGATTTTGCTCCAGTCCCCCTTTTAACTCTGTGAACCTTTGTTTCAACTGTGTTTTTCTAAAAGCAATTTATTGTTGGATTCCAGGATTCTAATCCATTTTAGGATTAGATCCTTTCTAGGCCATGCATTCCCTCTTCTCCCCTGACTCATACTACGTAGATTCCTTCCGCATCTCCTCTCACATACAAAAAGATGGCCCTATTCCTTAAGCAAGGCAAAGCTCTCTCTACCTGTAAAAGCAACCTCATTCCAACTCTTTCTCCAACAAATTGCCCCATCTATGATCCTCACTTTCTGACCTGTCTTCAATATCTTCCTATCTACTGGTTCTTTCCCTACTATTTACAAATATGCCCATGTTTCCTTTCTCAAAATAATTCTCACTTGATCCTTCCATCCTTGCTTTTTTCCTCTGTTTCTTCTACCCTCTGTGGCTAAACTCCTTGAGAAGAATGTCTAAAATAGATACCTTCACTTTCTTTCCATTCACTCTTTTCTTAACCCTTTACAATTCAGTTTCCAACTGCATCATTCCACAAAAACTGCTGTCTCCAAAGTTACCAGTGATCTCTTACTTGCCATTTTCAATGGCTTCTTCATAACCATTCTTGACCTCCTTGCAGCCTTTGACACTGTTGGTCACTCTCTTCTCCTTGATATTGTCTTTTCTCAAGGTATCACTATCTCCTGGTTCTTCCTCTTCCTATCAGACCACTCCTTCTTAGTCTGGATGCTAGATCTACATCTAGGTCACTCCCTCTAACCATAAGGGGCCCAAGACTCTTTTTCTCCCTCTGTACTACTTTGGTGGTCTAACCAGTTCCCATGGATTTAATTATCATCTTTATGCTGATAATTCTGGAGTCTACTTGTTCAGCCTTAACCTCTCTGCTTACCTTCAGTCTCACATGCTCAGTTACCTTTTAGACATCTAGAAATGGATGTGCTGTAGACACCTTGAACGCAATATGTCCAAAACTGAATTCATTTTCTTCCCCCCCTGCCTATCTTCTCTTTTACTGTAGAGGGCAGCACAGTACTGTGATTTTTATTGTATTGACTTGTCCTACTCTTGAATAATATTTTTCCAAGTAATTAGCCCTTTATTTCCATAAACAATTGTTTGTGGTTGTTTTTATATAGTTCTTATTTGAATCTCCAAAGGTAGACTCCCAAATATCTTATGCATTTTTTAGGTATTTTAAATGGAATTTCTCTTTATAGCTCTTCCTGCTGAGTTTTGCTGCTGTTTTAAAGAAATGCTCATGATTTGTGTGGATTTATTTTATGTCTTTGTAAGTTTGCTGTCATTGTTTAAGTGAATAATTTTTTCAGTTAATTTTTTTTGTTTGACTCCAGAGTTAGGGTTCCTTAAGTACATTGTCATCTCTGTGAAAAGTGATCATTTTGTTTCCTCTTTATCTATGGTTATTCCATCAGTTCTTTTTCTTTTCTGGTCTCCATTGTTATAGCCAGCATTTCTAGTACTATGTCAGATAGAAGCAGTGATAGTGGATATCCTTGTTTCTGAATTCACTGGAAAGAGTTCTCTCTTACGTGTTTTTGGTTTTAGATATGTGTGTCATTTTAAGAAAGGGTCTGTTCCTATATTTTCTAGGGTTTTTTAAAGAAAATGTGTCTTTTATCTGGTCAGAATGTTTTTCTGCATCATGATCATGATTTTTGTTGATTTGGTTATACGGTATATAAGTTTATAGTTTCCTAATGTTTAACCAATTCTTAATTCCTCTTCAAAATACAACTTGGCTGTGTTATATTATCTTTGTAGTATGCTGTTTTAATCTACTTATATTTTATTGAAAATTTTTGCATTTATGTTTATCAGGGATTTGGGCTTATAATTTTCTTTTTCTATCTTAGTTCCTTCTGGTTTATGTATCAGGAACATATCTGTGTCATAGAAAGTATTTGTTAAGATCCTTTCTGTTGCTTATTTTGTAAACAATTTATGTAATAGTGGAATGAGTTGTTTTTAAATATTTTGTAGAATTCATTTTGACCCCATCTGGTTATGGAGTTGTTCCTTTTTTCCTTTTGAAACTTCATGCTCCTAATAGCTAACATTTCCGTCCTGCTTTTGTGGTGGTTGTTCAGTTGTGTCTGATCCTTTGTGACCCCATTTGGGGTGTTCTTGGCAGAAATACTGGAGTGGTTTGCCATTTCCATCTCCAGCTCATTTTACGGGTGAGAAAACTGAGGCAAATAGGGTGAAATGACTTGCCCAGGGTCACACAGCTAGTAAATGTCTGAGGTCAGATTGGAACTCATGAAGATGAGTCTTCCTGCCCCTAGGCCAGTCACTCTGGTCCCTTTGCCACCTAGTTGTCCTCATACTGCTTTAAGGTTTGCAAAATGATCACCTTGTTCTTCACAACAACCCTAGAGAGTTAGCCCTCAGTTTGAAGGAAGATCTAGGTTCAAGTTCCACTTGTGACATACAATTGCAAGGCCTGTGGCTGAAGTCAAGTCAATGGATTCTCAGAGTCCCAGACAACTCCGACAACTCTCTAGAGCTTTACTAAGCTATATGTTAGGTGGAGAGAGTTTCCTCCTTCAGGAGTTCTCCATACCAGTGAAGTCACAGATCTAGTTCCTATCCTTTTTTAAAAATATATATAATTTATTTGCTTTTCAGTTGCCAATATTCACTTCCACAAGAATTTGAATTCAAAATTTTCTCCCTGTCTCTTCCCACTCCAGGACAGCATGCACCCCATCCACCCCTTCCTCCACTCTGTCCTCCCTTCTATTACCTTCCCTTATTCCATCCCCTTCCCCTCTCTTTTCTTGTAGGGCAAAATAGAAATCTATACCCCATTGCCTGTACATCTTATTTCACAGTTGCATGCTAAAACAGTTTTTTTTTGGATGTAGGAGCCTTGACCTTGCAGTCTTCCTCCAGTTATATGCTTTGGTCTTCCTCTGTATGCTTTGCTCTTTCTCATCCGAAAGGATACAAGAAAATACCTTTTCACCAAGAAAGTAATCTATAGTCTTATTTTTTTTCTTCTTTTTGGACATTTTTCAAGCCAGTTACTTGACTTTTGAGTCTTTTGTCAAGCGGAGGGCATGCTACCTGTTTCAACTGTTTTGTGCACCTGTTCTCCAAGACATCTCTAGGGAACCTATAAGTTTTCAGTTCCTCCAAATTTACATAGTCAAGGAAGAGATATTTACTCTTCTTCTGGTCTATGCTCTGATCTGTAAGCAACCAAAAACACTTTTTTCTGCCCTGGAACCGCAAGTAGGATTTTCTCTCCACAGCCGCCACCAGCTCTGCCATGCTAGCACTCCTGCTAACCCCAGGATCGCCACTCAGGACTGAGACCCAAATCAATTGCTCAGTTCCTCCAGGGTCTGTAGGCCAAGAGCTCCAGAAGTAGATGCTGCTGCCTGCAGTGGCTGTGGCTGCCCGGAGGCTGGGGCTGAGTATGGACCAAGCTCTCCTCTCACTCAGGTGAAAGAGCTTTCTTACTGACCTTTGAAGCTCTTTGGCATTTGTGGGTTGAGAAATCTGAAAACCTGAGCAGCTGCACGTGATTCAGCACCCTGAAGCCTGCTCGAGTCCTGTCTGTGCTGTGTGACCCACGCTGGGCTGTGCTCCACTCTGAGCTCAATGTGCGATAGACCTTTCCTTTCCACCTTCCAGGCTGTCTTGGGATAGAAATCTGTTTCACTCTCTCATTTTGTGGCTTCTGCTGCTACCAAATTTGTTCAGAGTCATTTTTTACAGGTATTTTAAGGGATTGGGGGGGTAACTAGGACAGGTCCATGCTTCAACTCTGCCATCTTGGTTCTGCCCCCTCGAGACATTCTACTTGAGAGATAATATGTGACCAACTATGTACCTACAAAATATGTTCAGTTTAAATGGTAGATTGTCTCAAAGGGAAGTAGAAGGGACCAGGAAAAGTCTCATGATTTGAGCTGAAGGAAGCCAGGAAACTGAAATGAGGAAGGAAAGATTCTTTATCTCCTCTTTAATCATTGTTCCATCTTGTGCAGTTTTTAAACTTTCTCTAGTGTTTATTGAAGGAATCTATACTTCTCTGCTGCCATCCTCCCACATTTCTGCTCTGTTTTATAAAATGAAGAATTGGAAATGTAGCTTCAAATGTAAACTTGTTTGTTTTGTTTTTTAGATAAAGTTAATTTTAGATTCTCAGCCTTTGGCACCTTTTGATCATGTTGGAATGATATCTACATATGATATCTTACATATGTATGTACTCCTGCTAGTACATACATAAGTGATATTCAAGTCAAGAGTCAGGGTTACATTTACTGATAATATACACAGTGTCCCTCTGTCATCAACTTCAAACCTTCTTGCCTACTGTTTCTCAGACATCCTTACCTTGATGTTCCATTTAAGCTCAACATATCTAAACTGAACTTATTTTGCCCATTTGACTCAGCCTTCCCTTGTCCAGGCTTACCAAGACTTCTTCAGTTACTCTCTCAATCACTGCCCTGCCCCCTATCCATACCCTCAGAGTCATCCTTAATATTTGCATCTACATTACCCTTTAAAATGCGGTAGGTTCTTAAGGCCTGTCAATTCCATCTTTCCAGCCCCATGCATATATTTGTCTCTCTTTACACAGATCTCAAACATAGAGGAGGCCTTCATCACCATTTGCATAGATTCCAGCTTTTCCAGTCTGTTTTTTGTAGAGCTGCCAAAATAATCTTTGTGATGCCATTTTCATTCTCACAATCTCTCATTTTTTGTGGTTTTCTCTTGCCTATAAGAAAAAATAGAAATGATATCTGCAACCTTTTAAGCCTTACTTCACATTACTTCCCTTCATTATCTACATTTCAAATTGTATTACATTTCTCTGAACTCAACATTCCATCTCTTGTCAATGTGAATTTACCCAAGATGTTTCTCATACCCAAAATGTACTCTTTTCTCATTTCTGCCTTTCACAATCCTCATCTTCTTCCAAGGGGTAGCTCACTGCCATCTTTCTCCTTGAATTTTCCTTCAGTACTTTCTCTGTTTTCTCCCTGCCCTTTTGCTCTCTACCTTATATTATGCTTATCTTTGTATATTCCAGTATAATGTTAGCTCCTTAAGGAGAGGGACAATTTTATCTTTGTATTCCCAACATGTGGCAGTTTCTTATTACGTATACACCGGTAGGTCATTTATCAAGTGCTTACATGCCAGACACTATCTTGGTGTTTTCAGTCTTGTGGTTTTGTTTTTTTTTTCTGGAGGTGATCTACGAACTCTTTTAATTGACATTTCATTTTCTACGTTCAGAAGTTCTGTGAAACTCTCTGTTTTATTTCCTATCCTATGATGTTACAGTTTTTTTGCCATGTCACATTCTTCTGGGGAACTTATGATCCGTAAATTTTTTTGGTATCCTTTGTCAATATTAGTGTGTTTTTCTTGCACAGTGTTACTGTTAATGTAATTTTTTTTTCTTCTTTTCTTGATTGTCCTTCATCTCATAATTCTCATTTTTCTTTTAAACACTAGGAACATGGTTCTATGTTTTCCTCAAGTTTCGAGGGGTCTTATTTCTCATCAAATGTTAGATTGTTTTCATTTGTTTTTGTTATTTTATAGTAGATAGAGTGCCAGGCCTAGAGTCAGTAAGATTCATCTTCAGAAGTTCAAATCTGGTCTCAGATAAGTAATAGCTGTGTGACCCTGGGGAAATCATTTAACCCTGCTTGCCTCAGTTTACTCATTTGTAAAAATGAGCTGGAGAAGGATATGGCAAATCACTCCAGTATTTTTGCCATGAAAACCCCAAATAAGGTCATGAAAAGTCAGATACTACTGAAACAATTGAACAACAACGACAGATGTGTCCTATGTCACTGATTTAAAGTTAGAAATAAATTAATAATAGTAATAATATGAACAATAGAAAATAGCATTATGATTTTAGGATATTTCTCCTTCTCCCCAAAGTTGCACATGTTTATATTTAAACTTAAGTGAATTTTTTGAAATGACCTCAACTGATCTCTCCTGTTTCCTTTTCATCCTGGTTAATTGCCAAATGAATCTTACTAATATACATATCTGTACATGTCAGTCTCCTGCCTAAAAACCTTCTTCATTGCCTACAGCAGAGGTTCTCTGATTTTTTAATCTTACAACCCTTTTGTGCTTTTAAAAGTGATTGTGCTTCCGTCTATATTTCTCTTTCCCCCAGAGGTTCATAATGGGTTATATATCTGTGGATATTTACAATTAAATTGTCTTCGTGATATTTTAAAATAGTTTTGATCTCACAAACACACCCCTGGATCACAACTTGGGAATCACTGGCCTAAAGTAGAACAGAGTTCAGACTCCTTGATCTGCCATTCTAGGCCCTTAACAAACTAACTCAAACCTACAAATTTATTTTTGCATTGATCCATTTAATTTGATCTGTGTTCTAATGAAACTCAAATGATGATTGTTTACTGATTTTGTCTTATCCTTTTCCACTTCTGCTGTCTCTAATGAGTGGAACATACTCCACTATAATAATATTCCAGCATAATAATAGTAATCCAACATTTTCCATGCATTTTAATTTCCCTCTAGTAATTCTCTGAAGTAGGAACTATAATTATCCCTGTTTTGTAGTTCAGAGGGTGAATTGGAATCTTCTCTTCCTTCAAGGCTCACCTCAGATTCTTTACCATCTTCCTTTTCTGCTTTTTCTAACTTTGCCCTACTAAAAATAATTTCTATTTCCTCAAGATTTTAATAACACTTTCGTTTTTTCCTACATGCATTCTATATTGAATAAGAGTTCTTTGTGTATTTGCCATATGTCTTCTTCAGTTGTGAGTCCCTAAGAGTAAAACTTTTGTTTACTTAGACTTTTATATTCCCAATGCCTTATGTGTAGGTGGAACATTGAATTAGCCATTGAATTGAGTATATGACAAAATCATATTAGGATCAGTATTACAGAAAGGTTCTGTTATTGATCATTTATGGTTAACTACTTGTAAGTTGTCTACCTAATTTTCTGTAATTTCTAATTGGTTATTACTACAAAACAATTGTTTGTAGTAACAATTTTTATCCTGGTTGTTTTTAATTCCAAGTAAAATTACTGAGCCTTTCCTTGTTTATATTTAGATTTTAATGGATCAGCTTCTGGAATCAAAGATGAACCCTAGTACAATTTGTTAATCCTATGTTAGCTTACTAAGTGGTATGTTTGATTTTGGACCAGATAAATTGAGTGAATGACAATAGAGTATTTTATCAGCTAAAAAAAAATCACTTATAAATCACTTAAGGTTTTTACTTCATTTTAGGATACTTTGTGGTATTTAGATTTAAACTGTTCCCTCTTTATAGCATGAAAGTAACCTTTCATTCTAGAAGGTATGGTAGAAGAACAAAAATTCTGACAAGTTCTACCAAACAGAAGCAGTTTTATTATGTTTCCAGTAAGTGACAAGCTATATTTGCTATCCAGGGACTAACCTAGCTAGAGAACAGAAAGGTTCATTATCAGAAGATAGGCCATTAGATAATAAACTTATTAAAAAAACAAAATAACCTCAGTTCCATGACTGTGGTAGAACTGGTGCTAGAGAATGTTAAAAATCACATAGTTCTTACACTGTCTCCAAACTATTAATTTAAGGTACTTATAATGTTTAGTCTTTTGTTAAATTACTAATTCACTATTAGGAGAGTTCTTCAGCTATATTGACTTTCTTTCTATGAAACAAAAAGACAAAGAAGTTGCAGCTAAATGGGATAGTTTTTTCACCTAAAAGACAAACAATATACTAAATGAAGTTTATATCATCATAAGCCACAGACATCAGTAGATCAATAAACACTTATTAAGGCATTGTTGTAGATGCTTGTGATACAAAGACCACTATGCAGATAATTACTGCTTATGTGCTAACATCTGTTGCAATGGTTGAAGTAGAGAAATTCTATGAAGAACTCAGTAGTATCCTATAAAGTCCAATTGTTTGATAACCAGTGATTTCAGTTTTAGTATGAAGGTAGGTACAGGGAAGGATGAATAAATATATATATATTTTGGAAAATCTAGTTGATATTAAGTCAAAATCTTATAGATATCTTTAGAAGCCTCATGTTTGCATGTAGTGAATACTTTCTTCAAAGAGTCAAGCACTGGATATAATAAGCATTGAATAATATCACATATAAAAAGAAATTTAACTATATCCTACACTGGAAACAGTTACTTACTAAGGGGTGGGAGTCATGTCAGAATAAGCTATCTGTATACAGTCAGATCAGCTGATTAGATCAAAGACAAAATAAATATCAAATCAATCAATAAGCATTTATTAATTGCCTACAATGTGCCAGGCACTGTGTTTGGTAGTTGGGATACAAAGACAAAAGTGATGCTGTTTCTGCCCTCAGTGAGCTTGAAGTCTGGTAAGGAGACACTACATATAGGTATGTATAAAATAGATAATGGAGGTTGGGGGAGAAGAACTAATAACTGGGGAGAAAGTTTCATATCGAAGGTAGCTTTTTAACTGAGCCTTGAAGGATATTAGAAATTTTTGGAAGTAGAGATAAGGAGGGAAGGGGTGTGCATTTCAGTGATTGGAGATATGTACTGTAAAAGCATAGAGATAGAAGATGGAATGCTATGTGGGAGAAATAAGGACAGTTTGGCTGGAACATAGAATGCATGAGGAAAATGCTGATAAGAATAAGGTTGGAAAAGTAGGATGGACTCAGGTTGTATGTTAAATAAGAGTTTGTATTTGATCTTAGAGATTGTCCTAGGGCCTGTGGAGATTTTTCAGCGAGGAAATAATAGCTTACGTCTGCCCTTGAGTAAAGTGTCTTTGGAGGATGATTTGGAGACTAGGGTCAGGGAGTCCAATTTGGAGACCATTTGCAGTAGTCTAAACAGGAATTGCTGTGGGCTTAACACAGGTTGAGTGGTGGAATATATAAGTGGAGAGAAGGTAACATGAAAGGTATTGTAGAGGTAGAATATATTCATATACAACATTTTAATAAGAATTTTTATGTAATTTATACACACACACACGTATCACTTACTGTGCTAAGCGCTTTACATTATCATCTCATTGACCCTCACAACCACCCTAGGAGGTAGGTGCTGTTATTATCCCCATTTTACAGATGAGGAAACTGAGGCAGAGGTGAAGTCACTTTCCCAGGGTCTCACAGATCGCTGTCTGAGGCTGCAGTTGAATTCCAGTCTTCCTGATTCAAGACTCAGCTCTTTTCTCTACTGTCCCAAGATAGGATATTGTGTGAGTGAGAGGGGGGACTTAAGAGTAATGCAGAGGTTGTCAACATATATGATTAAAAAGATTGTAACAACTTTGACAGACATGTTTGGGATTAGTATAGCTTTTGGGGGAAAATATGATGAGTTTTGTTTTGAACATGCTGAAGTTTAAGAAAATTATGGAATATCCATTTTGAAATGGCCACAAGCCGTCTGTGATACAAGGCTAGAGTCTTAAGGGAAGTAGAAGCTGATGAGGTCAGCAAGGTACAGTATAGAAAAAGAACAAAGAACAGGGATGAAAAAAGACAAAAAAGATGTCATGTTGTAAAACCCAGAGAAGATAGTATATCCGACAGTGCAGTTGCCACTGAGAAAAAAGTCATTGTATTTGACAGTTAGATTATGATCGTTGGTAACTTTGGAGAGAAAAATTTCAATTAATGGATGAATTCAGAAACCACAGGGCTGAGAAGAAAGTAAGGTAAAAAAAAAAAGAATAGAAAGCTTTTTCTAGGGGATTGGCTGAGAAAGGGAAGAAAGAGGACAAGTAGCTTGAAGATAGGATAAGATGTGAGGGTTTTGTTTTAAAGATGAAGAGATATTGGTCTTTTGATAAGCAACAGAAAAGGAAGTAGTGGAGAGGGGGAGACTGAAAATAAATAAGAGAGAATACAAACTAAAGGAAAAGTTAAGGTTGAGAAGAAGGCACATTTTTAGCCTAAGAGTAAGTAGGTATGTTGGGCAAGTGTTTTAGAAGAATGGTGAACTGGGCCCAGAATTGAATAGTTGAAGATAGTTTGAGTGTATCATTTAAAGCTGAAAAAAATTATCTACAACATCCCATCACCACCACTACTTAATTTTATATATGTAGACACCAGCCTACAGTTGCTCCTGATCACACAGGGGACTCTGAATCTAGTGCTCTTTTTGCTATGATGTATCAAGAAAATTGACTCTTGCTTTCAGTAACCTGAATTACTTAATATAGGAAAAACCCTTCTTTTTATCACCAGTATTATCCGAGTGATGTTCAGAGAAGCTTCACCTGCATGTGAAGCATGTAAACACAACTGAAGATTAACTAAAGTTGTAGGCAACTCAAAAGGCAGAAGAAAGATGTGTGGTGGATATACATAGCCTGCAGCATATTTACCACCAATGACTTCACTTCCACAAGTGTCTTAGAAGATATCAATAGACTGAATGACTGAGAAAGGAAATAGGTTTGTCATGTAGCTAACAGAACCATAAGAAGGGTCCCTGTTATGTTTTTGGAGGGAGCACACGTACTTAGAACATCACTTTATGTACTCAATTTATTGTCAGTATAATTGTCATTATATTCCTCCATTTTTTGGTGAGCCTTAAGTTATAGGCTGTAAAGAGAATTTGTACGCACACGTGTGTGTGTATGTGTTTGTGTGTACAGTCATTTGGGGGCATTTAAGAATAACTACATTTTTAACTTGAATCATATTTTTAATTAAAAGTGTTTTACCTACTTAAGAAATAATGCAAAAATAATCCCTTGATTTATGTGAACTTCTTAGGCTAAGTAAAGGCATATGTTTACCTTGAGTGATTAATTTTGAAAAACACATTTCTTTAAATAAACTGACTTGGAATACACCTTTGAATCTGTTAAAATCTTTTTTACTCATTGTAACTTGGTGATACTCCTTTCTTTTGTTCTTAACTGATAAATTGTAATTTTATTTGCCATTAGATAAAAGTTTTTAAAGATTTGTATATTTTTTTATGACTGTTCTTTCACTTTCTTTACCACTGATTTGTTCTGTCCTCTCCTTTCCCTGCTTCTGAATTCCTTTCTTTCCTTTCCTGTAGGCCCTGATGTTCTTTACATCGGCCCTTTGAAAGGTGAGCCTTACCACAGTAAATCTCCTTGGTCTCTGTTTACCACAGCTATCTTCTTGACTTCCATTCTGATTCTTTTAAAACTGAAGTTCTTTTCAGAATTCCCAACAACTAAGTTCTGTTTTTAAGGTTTTCAACTATTTACATATTCATGAGTAAGTATAATTAAAGTAAGTTTCAAGTATTTTTTAAAAACTGGTACAATAGTTTGACCTTGGGGAAAAAATGTTACTATCCTATAAACATTTGTGAATAATCAGTGCTAAAAGTTAAAATTCTATACCTCCAACTTATTATTCATTTTCTGTTATTAGGAAGTATATATTCAAGCCCTGGACTCTATAGTAAGACAATGACTCCAACTTATGATGCTCATGATGGAAGCCCTCTGTCACCAACTTCAGCTTGGTTTGGTGATAGTGCTTTATCGGAAGGCAATCCTGGTATACTTGCTGTCAGTCAGCCAATCACATCACCAGAAATTTTGGCAAAAATGTTCAAACCGCAAGCTCTTCTTGATAAAGCAAAAATAAATCAAGGGTAAGTTTAAAACTATAGATGATAAAATTTTCCTTACACAGGAATTAAAATAATTCTGACATTTCACTGTCTTTGTTGTTTACTTACAGATGGCTAGATTCATCAAGATCTCTCATGGAACAAGATGTGAAGGAAAATGAAGCCTTACTACTCCGGTTTAAATATTACAGCTTTTTTGACTTGAATCCAAAGGTACTCAGAATTTTTTGAAGGGGAAGAGTCATTTTATGCATTTGTTGTAGATTTTATTTTATTTTTTTTAATTAAATAAATTTATTTAACTTTTTACATTCATTTTCACAAGATTTTGGGTTCCAAAATTTTCTCCCCATTTGGGGGGGGGGG
>CM053769.1:429687590-429743491 GCA_028658325.1 Potorous gilbertii | reverse complement strand
CACCCAGCTAGTGCTTGGGGTCTGAGATTCAAATGCTCCCAGCCAGTTACTTGACTTCTGAGAGTCCTCTCCACCCCAGGCCTAGGCCCTCCCAGCTAGTGCTTGGGGTCTGGGATTCAAATGCTGCTCCCCAGCCTAAGGGCTTTTGGCGTCAGGCCTGACCGTTCTTCAGTGGGAGCTTATCTGCTGGTTCTCAGGTGGGGGCAGGGCCGCCTCTCAGGCTCTGTTCCCTCAGGGGGTTTATGCAGAGATCTTTTGTAATGGAGCTGGGGTGGAGCTCCTGCCTGCTCTGGGAGTCTCTGGCTGAGCTGCCTCTGCCGCGGCCACAGCCTCCCAAGGGGTTCCGAGTCCCAGAGATACCCCGCTCCCCTGTCAGCCCGTCTCTCTCACTGACCTGTGCGTCTGTGGGTGGAGGGACCTTTCACGGCCGCCGGAGATTCAGGTCCCTGACGCCTGCTTGGGTCTGCCGGCTCCTCTCAGTGCTGTGTGGCCAGGGCAGGGGGAGTGGAGCGCTCTGCAGGGCAGGGCTCCGCTCCTGTCTGGGGTACCTTTGTGGTCGGTTTTTTCAGGGCTTTCTGCAACGGAAATCTCCTTCACTGTGTTGCTGCGTGGCTTCCACTGTTCCTGAATTTGTCAGGAGTTCTTTTTACAGGAAATCTATGGGCTGTGGGTTCGGAGCTAGCAAATGTGAGTCTTTCTACTCCGCCATCTTGGCTCCGCCCCTGTTGTAGATTTTAAAAAGCAGATTTTATAAATCAGGTCTTGAACTAATGCACATACTACACATACTGATTATTAACACAAAATCAAATACTTTCTAAAAATTTTATTGGTATATTTTATTTTTATTTCATCTCCATTTCCTAATTCATATTTACCCAATCTTATCCCTCCCAGAAAGTCATTCATTATAACAAAAATAAAAAGGGAAAATAATTTCAGCAAAACCAACCAAGTCTGACAATACCTGCTGTTCCATATCTGTTGTGCCCTGCCTCTGCCATGAAAATAAACTTGGCCATGATTTCACAATATTTCGGGGTTTTTAGTTAAATTTTTATTTTTTACGGGGTGGGGGAGGTCTGTTTTTATTTTCTTTTTATTTTTAGTTTCAGATTTTCTCCTTCCTTTCAACCCTTCCCCTATCCATTAAGAAGGCAAGAAATGCAATACCCATTATACAAATGCAAAACTTTTCTTCATTAGCTATGTTCTGAAAAATAAAAGCTAGAAAAGTAAAGAATGGAAAAAATATGCTCCATTCAGCTCTCTGAGTCCATTAATTCTTGGTCTGGAGGTGGATAGCATTTTACATCATGTGTGCTTTGAAGTTGTGGTAAATTAATTGTGTTGATCAGAGTTACTAAGTCTTTCATTGTGATTTCTTTCACAATAGTATGGTTACTGAACAGATTATCTCCTGGTTGTGTTCACTTCACATCAGTTCATACAAGTTTTCTGAGAATTTTCATTGTTTCTTATATACGGTATTCCATCGCACTACTATACCATAACTTGTTCATCCATTCCCCAACATCCTCTCAGTTTTCAATTTTTTGCCACCATAAAAAGAGCTGCTTTAAATATTTTTTGTACATATGAGTCCTTTTCCTTTTCTTTGATGTCCTTGGAGTGTAAATAGTGGGAGTTTTGCTGGGGCAAAGGGTATGCACAGTTTTATATTCCTTTGGGCATGGTTCTAAATTGTTTTCCAGAATGGTTGGACCAGTTCTCAGCTCCACCAGCACTTCATTAGTGTACTTATTTACCCTCATCTCCTCTAATATTCATCATTTCTGATGTGTGGTGGTACCTCAGAGGTGTTTTAATTCTCATTTCCCGAGTCATTAGTGATTTAGAACATTTTTCCTGTGATTATTGATAAATTTAATTTCTTCTGAAAACTGCCTCTTCGTATCCTGTGACCATTTATCAGTTGATGAATGACTCTTATTTTTATGTTTTATTCCATTATATTTATCAGAGAAATTTGCTGCAAATTTTTTTTCCCTCAGTTTCCTGCTTTTCTTTTCATTTAAGCTCCTTTGGCTTTATTTGTGAAAAAACTTGAATTTTATGTAATAAAAATTATTTATATTTTTCAGTCAGTAAAAATTTGCCTTATCTTCCTTTCCCCTCTAGTAGTTGAGAAAGAAGAACAAAACCCATTTCTAAATTAATTATATAAAAAAAATCTCATTTTACACTCTTTAGTCCTTCACCTCTGTATTAAGAGATGGACCATATATTTAAATCCTGAGTCCTCAGAAATTGTGGCTGAGTAGAGTTTCTAAGTCTTTCAAAGTTACCTGTCTTTATACTATTTTTACGCTGTATATAGCTATATACAGTATTCTGGTTCTGTTCATTTAACTCTACAGCAATTCATACGTATCCTACTTAACAAGTTTCTCTGAAACTATTAAAGTACAAATAGTATTCTTTCACATTTATATGCCATAACTTGTTCAACCAGTTGATTTGCACCCTCCCCAGTTTCCAATTCTTTGCCACCTTTAGAAGAGGTATAAACTTTTTTGTCTATCCTTGATTAAGGGTATGTTTTGCCTAAGTCTGATTGCTCCTCCTTTCTAAACAACCTCACTCCCCTTTCAAATTTTTCCTTTTCTCCTTTTCCTCCTGTTTCCCTGAGTGTGAGTATATTTCCTCCTCCAGTCTGGTGGGTGTATACATTCTTCTTTCCTTTGACCATTTCAGGTGAGAATAAAGTTCAAGTATCAACTCCCTGTGCCCCCCACTCCTTTCTCCTTCTATGTATAGACTTCTGCCTGTTTAACCTAATTATGAGGTAGTTTTCCATAATCTACTCTTTTTCTTTTTGTATCATCAAGATAATAACAAAATTCCTACCAGTTACTACAGAATGCTGCTTTTTATGTTATTTTTTCTATAGTCATTGAAAAACCACTTAAGATACTGAAGTTGTATTACAGATGCAAAACAGATGCCTCTCTCAGCTAGAGAACACTTAATTTGAGGAAGCTGTCCCTTTTGTCAAATGCCAGCATTTTGTTTCTCCAACAAAATGTGAATTAGAGCCAGATATTAGAATCTGGCTTACTTACTAACACACATTACACACCACCAGATCTTCATATTATATTTCCTACTCACTCTGGAAGGCTTCTTCTTCCTCCCATTACCCCTACCCTTACTTACTTGAAACAGCTAGACTCATTTTGGTCAGTTTTTTGCTAAAGTGAACTAGACCTGTAATTTTATTGGTTTAAGGAATTCATGGTGAATAAATTCTTCCCAGTGAAGATCTGCAGCTGTTCTGAAGTTTACAGTTTTTGAGATTTGCCTGGAGAATTTAGAAGTTAAGAGACTTACTGAAAGTCCTGTTGCCAGTATAGGTTTCAGAGCTTGAACCAATATCTTCCCTATTCCAAAGCTAACTCTTTATCATACTATCTCTTTCACTAAAATGTCCATATGCAAATATGATGCCAGAACTGCAGTTCAGACAATACCCAAATTTTACATATACTTGCAAAAATAAGATAAAATATTTAATTTGTGGTTTTGTCAATGTTGGTAAAAATTTTGATTAATGAGATGTTGGTTTTACCTGTTATACTTAAAATTAAAAATGACAAAAAGTTTTGCTCAGTTTGCTCACATAAGCATTGTATTCAATTAAAATCAGTCATTTTTGCCAGAATTAAATTTATATACACATATACATAGATATGTACATAGAAATGTCCAAAAAATGTGTCTATTCATACTCTAAAATAATTGCTTTTAAAATTATTATTCTTTTAGTAATATGATTGAATAGATCAATGTACTTAAAACCGCTCTTGTAGTTAGTTGCAGTGTTTGCTGTTATCAAGGGCCTATGTCTGCAGTGAATTTACAAAAAATCATTAATCTCTCATTCACTATTTCATTCTAATGTGGTCAAGCTACAAGTTCTTTGTTTCCAGAAGTCAATAGTTATGCTAATATCTTAAGTTGTACTTCTGTTACCATACCATTTCTTCATGGAGTCAAAATCACCTTTCACTTATGGAAAAACATAAACTAAAGCTAAAATTTAAAAAGCAATAACAAATTTTAAAACAACTAACTCTGACTTTTTAACCAATTTGATGAGTTTTTTAATGTTTTTGACAGAAAGATAAGTGGGGTACATATGCATATATGAGGAAACTGGGTTGGTTTTTTTTTAACATTTCAGATAGTTTGTATTGAATAAAAATCAAAGAAAACTTTTAGATATAAAAGTAAGTATTGCTATTGACAGTTTTTAAATATTTGATGTATTTTGTTTCATTATATTCAATCTTTACAAATAGCCAAACCTAAAAAAGTACATTCTCCCCAAAGGATTAGTTTATCAATTAACAGAAAAAAGGAACATATCTTTGAACTTTTTAGTGATTTTTGAAAATTAGGCTTCTGAGTTACAAAGTTCTGACATACTTTTTTGGCTTAGATGTACTAAGTACTTTCATTTATTGCAGTATGATGCAATCAGGATCAACCAGCTTTATGAACAGTCCAAATGGGCTATTCTCTTAGAGGAAATCGAATGCACGGAAGAAGAAATGATGATGTTTGCAGCTTTACAGGTAGGTGAGAGAAAGGATGAATAATCGCTCTTTATTTTGATTCATTTTTTAAACTATAGAAATATCCTAAATACAGTATTCCTAACCTTTTGCTATGGAAATTTTAAGTGGAAACAAGAAATTGTTAAAAAAAAAAGTGCATAGGATTTTTAAAATCATTGCACTTGACTTACTTTTTTATTCATTTATTTCCTGTTATAATTCCTATAGATAGGATGGGATAATGATATATAAAATGTAGCTTGCAAATTTGACACAAATAATACATTTTAAACACTTTGTTAGATATTAATAAATCTGAAGATAAACTTCCAAATAATTTATATTTCTGAATAGAAAATTAAACATTATATTGAGTAAATTGACATTGATTTTGTGGTTTTACTTAGTATATTTGGAGAGGTTATTTAGTAGATATGTAAGATATGGTGATTTACATGTGGACCTTCCCTCAGTTTTTAAATTGTTTTCGCACTATTGCTTAATCAGTTGTTAATTTTTATTATAAAACACTTAGCTAAATGAATTCAAAAGTGGTTATGGCCATTCTTTGCATCTAGTTGATCATATCCTAGGGGAAAATATCACTTAATAGCAATGTTTTCTACATTGAATTAAGTGAATCAAGAAACAAGTTTTGCCTTTCTTAAAGATGGAGAAATTACTGTCAGTTCAAAGTTTTAAGTATAGTGACCCTTTGTAGAGTAATCAGGCCATTTCCATTCTACTTTCTCTTTCTTGAGTTGTTTGTACTAAAACTTCTATTCTTGTATAGGGCCTAGGTGATGCAGTAGATAGAGTATTGGACCTGGAGTCAGGAAGACCTGAGTTCAAATTCAACCTCAGATTATGGGAATATGTCACCTGTGTCCACCTGCTTTTCCTCATCTATAAAATGAAAATGATAATAGTACTACCTCCCACGGTTATTGTGAGGATAAAATGAGATAATACATACAAAATATTTTTCACATCTTAAAGTACTATAATAAAAACTGTCCTATGTTATTTATCTATTTTCTTCTCTCCTTACAAATTTGTGAAGTGCTTTGCCAATCTTAAAACACTATATAAATGCTAGCTATTGTAAATTGTTTATCATATCCTTTCCCTCCCCTCCCCCCCATGACCTTCACAAATACTGCCTGTAATCCTTGAGGTAGGGATTTTGATGTGTTTAGGGCATTCATCATATGGCTTCCTTTTCTGTCCCAAAATTCTTGAATTGATTTTAAGTTCTGTTGCTTTAAGAACAGTTTGTCAGTATGACCTCCATATTCAGGAAGATAAAGGGAAAAGATTTGTAAAAAAATTTTGTAAAGGAAGTTTGAAATTGAATCATAAAACATTTATATATTTTGCAAGTAGAAGCATGATATTTAGAATGGACTTACTTTGATTCTGTTTTTAATATTAAGGAAATTGTAATGTATGATTTCTCTTTCTAGTATCATATCAATAAGCTGTCAATCATGTCATCAGAGAATCATTTGAACAACAGTGAAAAAGAAGTTGATGAGGTAGATGCTGCCCTGTCTGATTTGGAGATTACTTTGGAAGGGGGTAAAACATCAACTATTCTGGTAGGTGTAAATTTTACTTAGTTTAACAATGTAAAATTGATTATGAATACACATAGCACTGTGCCTTTTTTCTGTAGAACTTTGCTGTTATTTTATGAGACTGGGCATGTTTGTGATATTATACTGTATATGAGAAAGAGACCTAGCATTTGAGTAAGGATAGACTGGAATCCAAATCCTACCTTCATCACTTTTTTTTTTCTTTTAGCTTGCTTTTATTCCCTATTTTTCTCTAACTCTCAACTTCTAGCCATGCCAAATTCAAAAAGAAAAAAACACACACTGAATATGCATTATCAAGTGAAACAAAACCCTTAGCTATATCCAAAACTGTATCTGCCCCATTCTAAATCTTGAGACTATCATCTTTCTCTTAATAGTAGTTAGCATACTACGTCATTGATGCTTCAGAATTACAATTGGTGACTGCACTGATTAGTGTTCTGAACTAAATATGCATTTAATAACTTCCCTTAACTTTTCTGAGCCTCAGTAAATTCATTTGTAAACTGGAAATTATATTGCAGCTTCACATTGTGCAGTGTGATGAAATGAAAAAAAATGACATAAAGCACTTTGCATCCTTATAGTACTAAGTTCTCAACTTAATTCAGTGGAGTTCAGACAAAAGTGGAACTGAGAAAAGTTATCTTTCTATTTTATGTTTAATGTTTTTTCATTATGCAGCAGGTTGGGGGAAAAATGACTGCTAATTTGTTACTCAGTAAAAGTATGTCCACCCATTTTCTGTAGAGTGACTGAAAGTATCTTTAGCCCTATACCAGTAACAGACATTGAGATAATAAATACTTTTTCTTGTTGATTTTGAAAACTTTTCACTGCATGTACATTAAAGATTGTGAGTGTTAGCTGTGGCCACATCTATTAGTTTTAAAACTCTTATGGTTCTAAAGCCTTTCCAAATCTTGCCATTCTTTTATTTTAGATGTTCTTTGGACTATTGAGCAGGTGGAAAAAAATGGCTGCTTTTTGTAGTTGAATGAAAGGTATTGGACTGTAAGCTTATCATTAGTAGAGTTACAGAAAGTCTCCTTGGTATAATTCCATTAACTGACAAGGCAATATGAATGATATATAATTCATTGTTTCAGTATGATTTTGATTACTCCTATCTGGTCTCTATATTTTGAAAGCTTTTTACTCTACATAGGTTGGAAATTGAGTATTTGGTCTGGTGACATCTATTGAAAACATTAAGTTTTTGTATTATATCTAGGCAATTGTGGGCAGTCTATGATAATACGCTGGTTGCAGTCCAGTTTATTGGTTGAATTGTCAGGGATATATTGATTTAGGTGGTCAGTGAGTGTAGTCCACATATATTTATTTAGCATGTATTCTGTAACTGGCACTGTGTTCATTGCAGGAAATACAAAGTAAGATTAAAGATTCCTGGCCCTCAGGAAGTGTGCATTCTAACATGAAGACAACATGTCAGTAACTAGGTATATACATATACAAAATAAATAGAAGGTAATCTCAGCTCAAATTAAGAGATTCAGATGAAGGGTAGAGCATTCTTACTCGCTCCCCATGAGCAGATGATCATACCTTTCAGCTTGCCATCACCCATAAATGTACCATCTCCACATTCAAGAATTCTGAAATCCCTTTCTCTGACCATAATCTTTTTACTTTTTTAGTTTTTACTTCTCACTTCTCCCTCTGCCTCTCCTTATAAAACCCCTCTTCACCTGCACTGTGACTTCCAATCCCTTGTCCCCTCAATTTTCTCCCAAAACATCTCCCCTCCATTAGCCATTTTCCCCATCTTGACTCCTTGCTGAACCATCCTCTTCTCTTGAGTCCCCAACCTCCATGTTCTCCCAAGCCTCAGCCTCATATCGCTCCCACTGTTCTCTGCCTTTGCTCCTGCACATATGCTGCTGAATGACAGTAGGAAGAAAAATCACACAAATGTTCTGAGCAGGTCTACTACAAGTTTTTGTTGCACAACCTCAAGTAGGCCCTCACTCCTCTCAGGCAATCCTACTGTCCCTCCTTTATCAACTCTCTGTCTCACTTTCCAAAGCAGCTCTTCCAAACATTTTCATCCTTCCTCAAATCTGTCATGAATTCCCATTATGTTCTCTCTGAGCTGAGATCCTTATTTCATATTTTACTGAAAAAATTGAAATTCTTCTTGATTGATCACTCTTTCTTTGCTACTTTTTTTCTCTAGGTCAGGCCACACATGGCCTTCTAGGTCCTTGGATGTGGTCTTTTAACTGAGTCCAAGTTTTAGAGAATAAATTCTTCTATGAAGTTTGGATTCAGTCAAAGGGCTGCACTTGAGGACCTAGAGGGTCACATGTGGCCTCAAGGCTCCCCAGTCCTGCTTTAGGTTTTTAGGACATTACTCTCCCCTGCTTCTCCTCCTACCTATCTGACTATTCTTTCTCTGTCTCCTTTTTCATATCCTCTTCCAGATCACACCCTTAGGGTTCTGTTCTGGGCTCTCTTCTCCCTCTATACTTGGTGATCACATCAGCCCTCACAGGTTTAATTATCATCTTTATGCTGACGATTTTCAAATCTTCTTGTCTTGCCCCAGATGCTGTTGATCTCTAATATTGTGTCTCTAATTGCCTTTCAGCATTTTGAATTGGATGTCCAGTAGACAGCTTAAATTCAGCATATCCAAAATGGAATTAATTATCTTTCCCCCTAAACCCTTCTACTCCTTCCTTCCCTTTTACTGTATAGAACAGCCATCCTCCAGATTCCTCAGGCTTACAATCTAGGAGTCATCATGGACTTCTCTCTCTCTCTCTCTCTCTCTCACTGCCCATGTACAATCTTTTGCCAAGGCATCAATGCCACCTTTGCAACCTCCTTCAGATACCTCTCCTCTACCCCACAGTGTCTCATCTGACAATGCCACTATTCTAGTTTAGACCCTCATAACCTTATACCTGACTATTATAATAGCCTCTGGGTAGATCTGCTGTCTAAAATCTTTTTGTACTCTAATCCATTCTCCATTAAAACACCAAAATGATTTTTCTAAAGCATAGGTCTGATCATTTTGCTTCCCACCCCTGCTACTCAGTAAACTCCAGTGACTCCCTATTGCCTTTAGGATCAAACACAAAAAATGAATGCTGTGTTTGGCATTCAAAGCTCTTCATAACCTAACTCATTCCTACCTTTCCAGTCTTCTTACACCCTTTTTTATTGTTCAGTTGTTTTACTTGTGTCTGACCCTTTCCTCCATTTGGGATTTTCTTAGTAGAGATACTAGAGTAGTTTGCCATTTACTTTTCCAGCTCATTTTACAGATGAGGAACTAAGGAAGACAGCTAATAAATGTCTGAGGCCACATTTGAACTCATGAAACTGAATTTTCCTGTCTCAAGGCCTGGCACCCTATCCATTGTGCTACTTAACTGCCTTGCATATACCCTTTACTCTCCGCTCTTTGATCCAATGACACTGGCCTCCTGACTGTTTCACAAACAAGATACTGCATCACCTGACTCCTGGATTTTTCTTTGACTGTCCCCCATTCCTGACACCCTGACCTTTTTTAGCTCTTCCTACTGACTCCCTGGCTTATTTTAAGCCTTAACCAAAATCCAATCTTTTACTGGATGCCTTCTTTTCTTAATCTTTCTTAATTCTAATGCCTTCCTGTTTATAAGTATTTTATAGTTTGCTTTTTATGTATTCTTTGCATATTGTCAACTTTATTAGATTTTAGACAGAGACTATCTTTTGCCTCTTACTATATCCCCAGGACTTCCCATATAGTAGGTGCTCAATAAATGTTTATTGATTGGTTGAAGGATAAAAATTTTAGAAAAGCCAATGAATTCAGCAAATAAGAGATATTGGCAACTTTATACTATAAAGGATAATATAATATAAAGATTTGTAGTTTCAGTCCATGAAAGATTCTTTTCAGCAAGCATGGGTTTTGGTAAGTGTTAAATTTCTGCAACATAAATTTAATACAGCTTTTACGGTTATCTTTACATAATCTGCACTGATCATTCAGTTTGGAATCCTTAAGGATAATCCTTCTATACTGTCTCATGGCAGTGACTAGTCCTGGTATGCCTAAGCTCCTCCATTTCCATAAATTCTAATGGTTCATCCTTTGTTGTTATTTATTGTTTTTTGGGTTTTTTCTCTTGGTGTTATTGTTAACAAGAACTTTAGAATGAACTTTTCCTGGGTACACCTTGGTCAAATCCCATAGACACAATTTAACTGAATAAATCTTAATTTATTTTTTAAGCCTAATAGCTTAAGTCATGGGCAACTTAAGTTCTTCAGGCCAGGGGGAGGGAGGGGTGTGCTCATAGAGGATACCTTGCTCATACAGAGTGTTCAAAAAGTCTTGAAGCAATTTTAAACCTTAATTGCTTAAAACTACACTGAGATTTTTGGTTTGCATGAGCCTTTTGCAGGGGAAACCTTTGTTCACATGTTTTCAGTTTAAAAAATTATTTCTGTATACTTCCAACATGTTTAACGTACTTCCTCCTCAATTTTGAACTATTTAACATCCTTTCAATCAACCTTTAATTTTTGCAGAGGAAAACTTAATTTCACCCATTTGAAAGAACTGTGCCTCTTAAGTATTATAAGAAAATATAGTAATTAAATCATTAGAAATTTTTAAGGATTATGTAGGCTTGCAATTTTAGACACTTAGAAAACATAGGAATTAAGCTTTTAGCTTAAGATATATACCCATTCTCCCCAAATGATCTGATCATCTTCTGTGTTAGAATGTAAGCTTCTTGAGGGAAAGGATTTTCATTATGGTCTTTGAATCTTCAGTCCCCCTGGACTGGAACCATAGGTGCTTAATAAATGCTTATCATATAATATTACCAAATTCAGTTTAAAATTTTGCAGTTTTGAAGTACCATTATTTTACTTTATATCATGGAAATAACTAGTCTGAAATTTTCACTTCCTTTTTAAACTTCCTTTTTTTTTTCTGTTTTAGAAATCTTGCCTTTAAAGAGGGATCCCATTTCATCATATCTTCAGAAATTTATAAACATATTTGTATAAAATTTTGTACCTGAGATAATAATTCTTGATGTCAGATGTAATATTGTTTTAGAAACCAGAAAGCTAGAACTAAATTTTAAACTTATACATGGCTGTTTCAATTTTTCTTTTTTAGGGAGACATCACTTCCATTCCTGAACTGGCTGATTACATTAAAGTTTTCAAGTAAGTAGGTTTTTAAAAAATATTTAACTTTTGTTTTGCTGGCAGATATATACCTAAAATAATTGTCTGTGGCAATAAGATAAAAGAAAGATGCTTCTAATTATAACTGTAATCATATTATTATCAAATTGTCAGTACATCAAAGATGTATCATTTCACTGGTAAAGGAATTCCTTTCATTCTTGCCGAATTGAAAACTTCTTTTTGTGTTAGGTTGTACGAATTGGATTGGCCAACGAATCCTTCTGCTTTGGCAACCCATGAAACAAACCCAAAAAAATACAAAATGGCCCTTAGTTCTCTTTTGCTTTTTCAGTGACTATGGCATAAATTAGGGCAAAGGGTCTTGAATCATAGAATTCTCAGACTCTGTAAACAATAATTTAATCATTGGTACTATAAATACAATATATTTATGCAATGAACAACTAGCAGATATACTGCTAGATAAAATAAGTAATATCCAAATGCAAAATCTTGCTGCCAATGAAACTGAAAGATATAAGGAAGATATAGGTAAATGGAAAGCCATTTAATTGCTCTTCTTGAAGAAGCAAGTAAAAGAATAGGAAGATTTCATATTACCGTACACCAGAGCAGAATCATCATTTTTATGGAACTCTTTGAAGTACTCATTGCAAATGTAAATAAAAACATAGTGAAGGTTGTGTGATAAATCTGTTGCCAAAGAGTAAAGGAACAGAGAAATTCTCCAAAGAACTCCACAAAATGTTCTAAGTCAAGGCAGCAAATTGGGTAATTTCAGTATAGAAGTAGGCACAGGGAAGAATAACAAAAAGCATGTTAAACAGAGTGTTACATACAGAAGGAGGCTCAGAGCTGTAGAATATAAGGCTTTTGAGCACATCATTAATTGTCTTCAAGAAGAGCACCAGGAGGTCCTAGATGTGGCAAAGACCAAACAGCATCACAAAGGGTGAAATTTACCATCTTAACCAACAGGAAACAGGATTGGTAAGTTATATAAGAGTTAGATCTTAGTGCCCTATTCAGGGAAACATGTTGTTTGTGCCCAAAAACGTAAAAGGTAAAGGTAACTTATTTTTCATTGTCATTTCTTAAAGAAGTTTGATCATTATCAAAGTTTAAATAGTCATTTCAGTGAATCAACCAAAAGAGTCCAGGTACTGCCTGAACCAGCAAGTTCTTGATTTTCTTGGCCATTAGAGACATGGTAGACAAAGGTAGTGTTGTTGTGGGCTACAAACTAAAAAAATTTAAAAACATGACCGAAGGGCATTGCAGTATATTAGCAATAGCATTGCCTCAGAAAGTAGTAAAGTAGTGAAGAGGAAAATTAAGTCTGTAGAAAACTTGACATACTGCCCAATTAAGTTATATGAGTTAAGGAAGAAGTATTTATTAAGCATTTCAACATACAAAGCACTGTAGTAAATATTGCAGATACAAGTGAAAGGAGATAACCCCAGCTTTCAAGAAACTCATTCTAATGTAGGAGACAGCACATAAAAGAGATTTCAGCTGCAAGTCAGGTGAAAATGTGCCATGGTCTTTAGGGTACATCAGCAAAGCTAATGGTAATGTAGCTTCTTAAATGTTGTTTCCACCAATAAAATCATATGAAATCCAGATTCTGTTTTCTTCTTCTCTTCACTCTCCAACCTGAGGTTCTTCATTGCTCATTATTGACTCCCTCTCTGAGAAAACCATTCTGGGAAAGACTCCAGGCATGCTTCCTCACTGTTTCAAATTCCATCTCTTTTTCCTCACCTGCCTCGATACTCCTATCTCCTCCTTTATATATGTTGTCTTCCCTCATTCAAATGCAAGTTCCTTGAGGGTAGGGATTTTCTTGTTTGCTTGTGTTTGTATCTCCAGCTTTTAGTACAGTAGCTAGCACATGCTTGTAAAGCACTTAAGGCATGCCATCTATGTGTGTGTGTGTGTGTGTGTGTGTCTGTCTGTCTGTCTCCTCTCCTTTGTTCACTCCCTACTGGACCATTCCTTCCCTCACTCCTCTTTCCACTCAAGCGATTTGACAGTACCAAGGACTTTAGTACAGATGACTTTATTTTCTGGGTCTTTGGTAGCTGTTGTTAAGGAAGTAGTGGTATCAGCACTTTCAGAAGTAGTTGCTCCATAGAGGTTACTTTTCAGGATGATACTGCAAGAGTTCAGGCAAGACTGACAATGGAGGTGGCACTGGTATTCCATGAAATTGGTTTTTCTGGCACATGCTCATTCTGTCTCTCCCTTATCGTTCCTTGGTGCTTCAGCTAGGTTGGCTTGCCTGCCCTATAAGTTATAGTTGGTGGGGATGGCTAGCCCCTTCTCCACAGTAGAGGTATACTTTGTTTTTTGCACTTTGCAGATATTGGAGGGTTGGTTTTTTGTTTTGGTTTGTTTTTACAAACTGAGGATTTGTGGCAACCCTGCATTGAATAGTGCTATTTTTCAATAGCATATACTCACATCATGTGTCACATTTTAGTAATTCTCACAATATTTCAAACTGTTTCATTATTATTATATCTGTTATGGTGGTTTATAGTCAGTAATTTTTGATGAACTCTATCTATATAAAATAGCGAATTTAATAAATGGTGTATGTTTTAACTGTCCTACCAACCAGCTGTTGTCTTGTCTCTCTCCCTCTGTTTGGGTCTCCCTCTTGCCTCAGATACAAAAATATTATAGAATACTACATAAACTTAGTTGATGAAGTGGCAGCAGGGCTTGAGAGGATTGATTGCAATTTTGAAAGAAGTTCTGCTGTGAATAAAATGCTATCAAGTGGCATCATATACTACAGAGAAATGTTTCATGAGAGGAGGAATCAATTGATGTGGCAGATTTCATTGTTATCTTGTTTTAAGAAATTGTCACAGCCATTCCAACCTTTCGCAGTCACCACTTGTCACCAGCATTGAAGCAAGACACTCTATCAACAAAAAGATTAGCTCACTTGAAGTCTTAGGTGATGGGTAGCATTTTTTAGCAGTGAAGTTTTTTTTAATTAAAGCATCTACATTTTTTTTTAGAAATAACACTAGTGCATACTTAATAGGCTATATGTTGTATTAACAGCTTTTATATGCACTGAAAAACCAAAGAATTCATGTAATTTACTTTATTGTAATATTTGCTTTATTGTGGTGGTCTGAAACTAAACCCACAATATCTGCAAGGTATGCCTGTAGTTACATTCTCAGATGATGGCTTCAAGGCTTAGTCTGGAAATAGGGCTAGTGTTCTGAGAAGCTCTGCTCTCCTGACTGTGCCTTTTTTTTTATATTATGTATGTTTTATATATATTTATATGTTTTTATATTATTTTTAATATCTAGATCATTTATCCATTTGGTACTTACAGTATATGGTGTAAGATTTTGGTCTAAATGTAAATTGCTTTCTAGTTTCCCCCAATTTTTTTTTTATTTTAATAGTAAGATCTTACCCAAATACCTGGCATTTTTAGGTTTATTGAACACTATGCTCTTATGTGTCCATTTGTTTCTTTTTTTAAAATATATAATTTATTTATTTTCCACAAGAATTTGAATTCAAAATTTTCTCCCCATCTCTCCCCATCTCCCACCACAAGACAGCATGCACTCCATCCACCCCTTCTTCTAGTCTGCCCTCCTTTCTATCACCTACCCTTCTTCCATTCCCCTTCCCCTCTATTTTACTATAGGGCAGCATAGATTTCTGTACTCCATTGCCTATATAACTTAATTTCTAGTTGCATGCTAAAACAATTTTTAACATTCATTATTAAAACTTTGAGTTTCATATTCTCTCCCTTCCTCCCTCCCCACCCATCCTCATTGAGAAAGCAAGCCGTTCAATACAGGTCATACATGTATAGCCATGCAAAACACTTCCATAATAGTTACGTTATGAAAGACTAACCACATTTCCCTCTGTCCTATCCTGCCCTTCATTTATTCCATTTTCTCCCTTGACCTGTCCTCCCCCAATAGTGTTTACTTCTGATTATCCCTTTTCCCAATTTGCTGTCCCTTCTATTATCTTCCCTCTTCTATCCCCTTCCCCTTTGCCTTCCTGCAGGGTAAAATAGATTTCCATATCCAATTGAGTATGTTATTCCCCCCTTAAGCCAAATTCCATGAGAGTGAGGCTCAATTATTTCCTTTCATCTCCCCCTCTTCCCCCCATGGTAAAAGCTCTTTCTTCCTTCTTTTATGTGAGATTATTTGCTACATTCTACCTCTCCCTTTCTCTTATTCCTAATACATCCCATTCAACAGTACATTTTATATTTTTTAGATATTCTCCCTTCATATTCAGCTCACCCTTTGCCCTCTTGTCTGTGTGTGTATACACATATACATACATGCATATGCCCATATATATATATACATACTTACACATATATAATATACACACACATACATGCCCATATACACCTACATATGTATATATGTATTCCCTCTAACTACACTAATACTGAAAAAGGTGTCATGAATTACAAATAACCTCTTTCCATGTAGGAATGTAAACAGTTCAACTTTAATGAGTTCCTTCCTTCCTGTTTGCCCTAGTCAAATTTTCTATTCAGCTCTGGTCTTTTGAACAAGAATGCTTGGAAGTCCTCTATTTCATTGAAATTCCATTTTTTCCCCTGAAGTTTTACATTCAGTTTTGCTGGGTAGAAAGTTCTTGATTTTAATCCTATATCTCCTTTGACCTCTGGAATATCATATTCTAAGCCCTTCGATCCCTTAGTGTAGAAGGTGCTAAATCCTGTGTTATCTTGATTGTAGTTCCACAATACTTTAAATTGTTTCTTTCTGGCTGCTTTGTAATATTTTCTCATTGACCTGAGAACTCTGGAATTTGGCTATAATATTCCTAGGAGTTTTCCTTTTAGGATCTCTGGAGGTGATTGGTAAGTTCTTTCCATTTCTCTTTTACCCTCTGCTTCTAAAATATCAGGGCAGTTTTCCTTGATAATTTCTTGGAAGTGATGTCTAGGCCCTTTTTTTTTTTTGATCATGGTTTTCAGGTAGACCAATAATTTTTAAATGATCTCTGCTGGATCTATTTTCCAGGTCAGTTGTTTTTCCAATGAGATATTTCACATTGCCTTCTATTTTTTCATTCTTTTGGTTTTGTTTTGTGATTTCTTAGTTTCTTACAGTCTTTAACTTCCATATGTTCCATTCTAATTTTTAAAAAACTGTTTTGTTCAGTGAGCTTTGGAATCTCGTTTTCCATTTGGCCCATTCTACTTTTTAAAGCATTTTTCTCCTCATTGACTTTTTTGACCTCTTTTGCCACTTGGGTTAGTCTATTTTTAAAGGTGTTATTTTTTTCAGCATTTTGGGGTTTTCCTTTAGCAAGCTGTTGACTCATTTTTCATGATTTTCTTGCATCACTTTCATTTCTCTTCCCAATTTTTCCTCCACCTCTCTTACTTGGTTTTCAAAATCCCTTTTGAGCTCTTCTATGGCCTGAGATCATTGCATATTTTTTTTTGGAGGTTTTGGATGTAGAAACCTTAACTTTTTTGTCTTCCTCTGATGGTATGCTTTGTTCTTCCTCATCCAAAAAAGATGAAAGAGAATACCTGTTCACCAAGAAAGTAACCTTCTATAGTCTTATTTTTTTTTTTTCCATTTTTGGGGGCATTTTCCCAGCCAGTTACTTGACTTTTGAGTCCTTTGTCAAGTGGAGGGTATATTCTAGGGACCTGTAAGTTCTCAGTTCCTCCAGAGTGGCACAATCAAGGGAGAGGAGTTTACTCTTCTCCTGGACTGCACTCTTGTCTGTGAGGAATCATAAGCACTCTTCTGCCCATGATCTGCGAGTAGGATTCCCTCTCCAGAGTCTTCATGAGCTCCACTGTACTATCACCCTTCTTCACTCCAGGATCACCACTCAGGACTGAGACCCAGGTCAGGCACTTGATTCCCCTAGGGTCTTTAGGCAGAGGACTCCAAAAGTGGATGCTGCTGCAACAGTGGCTGCTGCCACCCTGGGGCCAGGGCTGGGGCCAGACCAGGCTCCCTTCTCACCCAGGTGAAAGAGCTTTCTTACTGACCTTTGAAGCTGTCTTTAGCATTGTGGGTTGAGAAGTGTGGGAACCACAGCTGCTAATAGACCTTTCCTGTTGGCCTTCCAGGCTGTCTTGGGCTAGAAATCTCTTTTACTCTATCGTTTTGTGACTTCTGCTGCCCTAGAATTTGTTCAGTCATTTTTTACTGTATTTTAAAGTAAATTATTTTGTGGGCTATAGGGCTAGAGCTGGAGTAGGACCATCCTTCTACTCTGACATCTTGGCTCTGCCCCCGTCCATTTGTTTCAGTATGTTGTTTACTTAATTTGTTCCACTGATCAGTATTGTTTTGGTTTTTTTTTAACCAGAATCAAGTTGTTTTGATGGGTAGTACTTTGTAATATAGTATGAGAGCCAAGTCTTCTTTCTTCTTAATTTTCTTTTATTTCTCTTGAAATTCTTGACCTTTTGTTCTTCCTCTTGATTTTTGAAGTTATTTTTTTCTAGTTCTCTAAAATATTTTTTGGTATATTGATTGTTGTGGCACTGAAGAAGTTAACCTAGCTAGTGTTATCATTTTTATTATATTAGCATGGCTTAACCATGAGCAGTTAATATCTGTAAACTTATGTAGCTCTGTATTTCTGTAAAGAATGTTTTAGAGTTATATTCACATAATTCTCATGTGTTTCTTTGCTGATAGTATCCTAGATATTTCATCCATTCAAACAAAAATTTTTTTGTTTGTTAGTTTTTTAGTTTCTCTGTATTGCTTTCTTTTGAATTTGTAAAAGCCCATTTTTTAAAATACCAGTATCTCCCCAGGATGATCTATGTCTGGAAATCGTGAAATAGCACAAACTTTCACAAATTAGAATTATAAATAACTCAAAGTGCAAAGGAGAAACTTATGAACAGGTATAAGTAGCATATTACTTACATGATTGTATAAAATAGGAGTTCTTAACCTGATAGATTTCATGAGTGCATGAATTTGGATAGGGAAAATCTTACCTTTACTTTCACAAATGCTAACTCAAATTTAGTATTTCCTTTCATTAAATATAGGCAACAAATTTTATTCTGAGGAAGAGTCCATAAGCTTCACAAGACTACCATATGGGGTCCTTGGCCCCCAAACAGTTAAGAAACCTTTACATGAAAGATCTCATCTAAGAAATCTATCTAATCTTAAAAGAAAATAGGTTATTGTCATGTAGAAAGAATAAGGGACAGCACAGAATGGTAAAAGACCCAAAGGAGAGCTCCCAGGTACTTTGTACAAGTTCTGTATAGCATTTATGAGGAGACTTGAGATGGTAGAAAAGGGGAAGTTCTCTCTCCTTCCACACCAAATATACAGGAACCTCAGTATTCAGAAAACTGAGCAGTGACAGGAAGAGGAAAAAAGTTAAAGAACCCATTGGTTAGTCTGTAAACATTTACTAGGTATCTGGTATCTGCCAGGCAACTATGCTAAGCATTGGGTATATGGATATAAAAAAAGGTATTGCCCTCAAAGCGTCTAATGCGGAAGAGAAGACTTAAAAGAAAGCCAAAAAAGTTGGAGGGAGAGCTGGAGGGAATAATTGGGAAAGGAAGAAGTGGGGAAAGCATGGTGGAAAAGTAAAAAATCCGGGGGGGAAAATAGCTGATGATCAACTCATCCGCTCATGTGTAGACCTAGGTTGACCCTGCAATCCCCAGGGTTGTAGGTATTTCAGATCAAAACTTTCTGGAGTTTACTCTCCGGTGTAGGGTAGGTAAGCAAGGTGGTCCTTTCTGCAAGGGAAGGTGGCGGCCCTTGGGGAACTCCACTCCCAAAGCTCACACCTCCCACTTAATGCTGGGAAGCTGGCCTGTGGTAACCCTAGATACCCAGTTTTAAAGAAAACTAATTACTGGAAATGTATATTTTACAGTTAAATGATAAAACTTGATTTTTTTTTTATTTATTAAATTTAATATTGCAGGAAACCCATACCCAGAAGTTTTTAGTGTCCTTTGGTTATTTGGATTATTATTATACTCACTTGCCTCTTGTCATAATAAGATTGTTGTAGCCAGAACTTCAGGAAGTTTATGGTGTAGTGGAAAGACGTAAGATCTCAAGAGACACGCAGATATTCAGACCTCCCCTCCAGTATTTTCTCGCTATGTGGTCATGTGCTGGCCACGTTACTTTTCTGAGCTTCAGCTTAGGGGTGCCTTTAATTCGGACCTCACAGGGTTGTTAGAAAGATCAGTTACACATTGAATTAAATATACCACAGTGTAAGTTCACTATCACTATCATTCTTTTAGTTGATTCTTACTTTAGGGAAATATTTATTCTTTGGTTCTTGGTTAATATTTCCACTCAAATTTCTGTGAATTCTGCTAAAATTAGAGGTATTAGGGTATGGGACTTCTTCTATGCCAGGGTAAATCTTCTGTTACAAAAAAATGCAAAATGTGTTTATTCCTAGAACCTAAGGAATAATAGCTTCTCTGTAGAGTTATGTTTATTCTAAGAAATATGAGAAAATCAATACATTTGTCAATAAAGTTTATAAAATTTAGCTGGTGAAACTACTCTTTTAGTAAGCTGCTAATTTTTATAATTTCCTGAATTGTGTTTAATACGCAGGCCTAAGAAGTTGACACTTAAAGGTTATAAGCAGTACTGGTGCACCTTTAAAGATACATCTATTTCTTGCTACAAAAGTAAGGAAGAGGCCAATGGAACTCCTGCTCACCAAATGAACCTGAGAGGTAAGAAAACTTTCATTTACACATACTTAGATTTGATCTCTCACTTTCACATAGTTTCTAGTACTCTTCCACTTCACCCTCACATAAATCCATAAAATTATAGATTGAGAGCGAGAAGGGACTTTAGAGATCTTCTCTAAGTTTAATCCTTCATTTTACACATGGGGATCTGAGGCCTAGTAAATTAAGTGACTTGCCTAAGGCCACATACCTGCCTTTATGGAGATGAAACAGTGATAATTATTTTTTCTTTGTGAATTTTCAATCTCTATTAATTTGTAATTGTCAGATGAAGATACACCTACTGAAAGCATTTGTTTTTCATGTCAGAATTTGCAGTGCTTTATGCAGTATACACTCTTATGTTAGGTGTGTATCCAATAGTACACATAGCATATTTCCTAATACAAGCCTATTTACTGTTGGGAGGCAGAGCTTTTGGGGTGGGAGGGCCAGTGTTAATTTTTAATGAAAAATTCCTGGTGAAATAAAATATCAAAGTGAAGTAAAAAAGGATGAAAAGAGGCAGCTAGTTGGTGCACTGGATAAAGTGATAGACTTGGAGTCAGGAAGAATTAAGTTCAAATCGTTCCTCAGGCATTTATTAGTTATCAGCTCCTGGACAAGTTACTCAACAACAAGAAAAAAAAAACCCTCCATTTGCCTCAGTTTCCTTATCTGTAAAAATGTGGATAATGATAGCAGCTATTCCCATAGTTGTTGTAAAGCTAAAGTGAGATAATACTTGTAAAGCATTTTGTAGACCTTAAAGCACTATATAAATAGTGTTTTTATTACTAGTTTCCCTAGTAATGTTTTTAATGTTTTTACTTTGAAAAAAGGAGGGAGAATTCTGCATTAAAGTATTGCTACTGTTTGCTTTAATTTTTAAGCTATTTTTTCAGTGAAAAGCATTTATTTTCTCTCTCCACCTCCACTCCCCACAGCTAAACAAAAGCCTCATAATAGATATGCATGATCAAGCCAAATAAATTCCCATATTGGCCACATATGTCCAAGAATTTATTTCTCATTCTGAATGTTTAGTCCATCACCTCTCTGTTAAGAATTCTTCATTATCAATCTTCTGAATCATTGCATTGATTCTGATCTTTCTGGATCTTTGTTTATTCTTTGGTTCTTGGTCTTTTAAAGTTGTTCATTTTTACAGCATTATTGTTTTACTATAAATTATTCTCCTGGTTCTGTTCACTCCACTCTGCATCAGTTCATTTCATTTCAGAATTGATTGAGATCAATCTTTCCTTGTTTTTTCTAAAAACATCCCCTCCACCATTTCTTTTGGCACAATACATTTCATTCATATTTCATATTTTGCTTGGCCATTCCTCAATATATGGGAAAACCCTTCATTTCCAGTCTTTGACAGAACCAAAAGAGCTGTTTGTAGATATTATTGTAAATGTTAGCACACCTTTTCCTTTTTCTTGTATCTCATAGAGGTACAGTTATTGAGAGTTACAAGATTCATCTTCCCATATAGGGAAGTAAACAGTTTAACCTTACTAAATAGCATATTTTTTTCATTTCCATTTACCTTTTCATGCTTCTCTTGATTCTTGTATTTGAAGATCGAATTTTCTGTTCAGCTCTGGTCTTTTCATCTGGAAAGTTTGAAAGTCCCCTTTTAGTGAATGTTCTTCTTTTCTCCTGAAATATTATGCTCAGTTTCACTGGGTAGTTGATTCTTGGTTGTAATCCAAGCTCCTTTGCCTTACAGCATATCATATTCTAGGCCTTCTCATACTTTAATGTAAAAGCTGTTAAATCATGTGATGTCCTGTGTCTCCATGATATTTGAATTGTTTCTTTCTAACTACTTGCAGTATTTTCTGCTTGATCTGATTGTTTTGGAATTTGGCTACAATATTCCTTGCAGTTTTCATTTTGAGATCTCTTTCAGGAGGTGATCAGTGGATTCATTCAGTGACTATTTTGCCCTCTGCTTCCAGGTTATCAGGACAGTTTTCCTTGATAATTTCTTGAAAGTTGCTGTCCAGGCTCCTTTTTTGATTATGACCTTCAGGTAGTTCAGTAAGTCTTACATTATTTCCTCTGGATCTATTTTTCAGATCACTTATTTTTCCAATGAGGTCAGATAGGAGAGACTAGAGTGGGAGCTTTTCTAGCAGATATTCAAGCAGGTTCACTCTTGATCCAGGCAGACAAGAAGACAGGATGGAAGACATAATAAGGGGTTGCTGATGATGGCAGCAGCAACTCCTACAGCATCCATTAATTACTCTTCTCACAGGAGCCAGTGAAAATGTAGTAGAAGCTATTACTCATACAGGTCCCCTAAGTCTTGAGGGAGGCCTGTTGAAACTAATACACATTAAAAAATCCCCCCCCAAGTCTTAATGGGGGACAGTTAAGGCACACACAACATTCCAGCTTGTGCATTTCCCCCTAAACCTCAGTGGGGACTGATTGAGGCAAACACACATACACGTTCCCCTTGCTCATTCCTATTCCCCAGTTACTGACCAGTGCCCACTTGATTTATAGGGTAACAGATAAAGAAGGCAGTTTACCAGTAACAGCCTCACAAGTCAACATTAATTCATCATTCTATCTCACTGTACAGTCACAGTGGAACTCAAATGCTTATTATTTATCATTATAATATGATGTATGAATGTGATGAAGATGTTTACAAACCATGAGCTTGGGAACTAGAGATTACTGTGGCCATGGATCTTGGGAACTATTATCTAAAATAGAATAACAAACTCCACCCTATATACACTAAAATCCACATTACATATAGTGTTTTAAAGTTTCTTCTGTTTTTTCATTCTTTTGAATTTGTTTGACTAATTCTTGACATCTCATAGAATCATTAGCTTCCACTTGCCTAATTCTAATTTTTAAGGAATTATTTTTTTTGTTAGCTTTTGTACTTTCTTTTCCACTTGCCCAATTCTAATTTTTAAGGAATTATTTTTTTTTGTTAGCTTTTGTACTTTCTTTTCCATTTGGCCAATTCTGTGTTTTAAGCAATTATTTTCTTCAGTCATTTGTACTTCCTTTTCCAAGTTGTTGATTTACTTCTGTAACTGTTATTACTTTTCTCGACTTTTCTTCTACTCTCTTATTTGATTTTTAAAATCCTTTTTGAGCCTTTCCAATAGGATTTTTTTGGGCTAGAGACCATTTCATATTCTCCTTTTAAGGCTTAGAATGTAGGCACTTTGATATTGTTGTCCTCCTCTGAGTTTGTTTTGATTTTTCCTGTTACCATAATAGCTTCCTATGATCAGGGCTCTTTTGGGGGTGGGGTTTGCTCATATTCTATTCTATTTCATTTCTTTCAAAATTGAGCTCTACTTCTGGGGTACTGGGGGTGGGGTGGGCATTGTCCAAGCTTCTTGTGCTAGGGGCCAGGGACCTAGTCACTGGTTTTGTGTTCTGGGACCTCAAGGGCTGGGCACTGGCCCAGCCTAGTCATGCCTCTTATGCCAGGTGTTCCAGGGCTTGCAGTTTGCCTTCCATGCTAGACCTGGAGGCCTCACAGCTAAGGAGCTGTGAAACTGACCTGCTGAGCCAGAACCAGGGGCCTCAGTTGCTGATCTGTGCTGTAGCTAAGAGCTTCCCACTGACTTGCTCAGGCACTATCAGCACTAGACTGCGGTTCCCTTTGACCCAAGTGAGATATAACTTTTCTGAAGTCCTTTGAAGTTGTCTTAAGCTGGACAGTTGTTTCACTCTGTCTTTTTGTGGGTTCTGTTACTCCAGAATTCATTTAGAGGATGAATTTAACATTGTTTCCAAGGGAAACTGGGGAGAGTGCAGGCAACTCTCTGGCTTTTCTCTGCCCCAAAGTATCATTCCTGCACTAGCTATTTTCCTTCCCATTAGCTCTACATTATCATTTGGGCATCATCTTCCTAGTGTCATGATCCTCTTCAACAATAAAAGACAAACAACAACCTGTGAGTAATCTCATCTGCCCCATTGACCAGTTCCAGTTGGGCAACTTGATCCTTTTTTTTCCTTTTCTTCTTCCTCTTCTTCTTTCTCCTACTCTGCTCTCCTCTCCTGCCCTCCACTCTCATTTCCCCTTTTTCCTCTCACCTCTCCCTTCCAGTTGAGGTATCACATACCCTTATCTATGGGTACTCTGACCAAAGGAATGTAAATTTTGATGACTGAAACCTAACAAGCTATTTTGGGGTTTATTGGCTAGATTTCTTTCTTAAAGATCATGCCTTAAATACAATTCACTCTGGCTCTCATTGATTGGCCAACCATAGGTCCCAGCCCACACCCACTTAGTGGTCATTGTTTGGGCCCTGGTGGCTCAGAGTGAATGTAAATAATAATTGTTTCTATTTTGGCCAGGAACACCTCCCAGATTGAGTTTTTTAAAATTAGATAAAAGGGGCCATTCCTTGTCTCATCTCTTAACCAGTCTTAATCCCCAAATGGGTGTTAAACTCAGTCAAAATGAAAACTTTGCTTAAAAAAACCAGGGTCTCCCACTGCATTCCAGGCCATCTCCAGTCATCCTGAGTTGTATCTTGCCACTGGACTCAGATGGTTCCAGAGGAGAAAGTGAAACTGGTAACTTTGCACAGCCCTCCCTCACTTAAATTCAACTCACTTTCAAGTCATGGCATCATTCTCCTGATGTCATGGTCCTCTTTGAGAATGAAGGACAAAAAATAACACTATCAGCTGTGTTTGTCATTTCTTTTGCCTCCTTGTCAAACTCCGCACTGGTTCTCTACTATCATGTGCCTCCTTCAGTGCTTAACAGAGCTAGAGAAAATCGTAAAACTTGACTGGGTCCATGAAAATTTATGCAGTGTTATCGCAACTGAACCTTTACTGTGGCTAGGCATTCCACTTCATTCCACTACAACCTTCATTTCACCTTTCCAAACGTAGTTTATCTTCACACCTTCCATAAAGACTTCACCTCATAGTGCACTGAAAAAATTCAGGCCATTTACTAAAAATTCTCTTTTCTCTCCTCTTTTCCTCACTGCTCAAACCTCTTCCTCCACTGTATCCTCCTTCACTCCTTTAGAAGAGGTGGCCTTTCTCTTTGCCAAGGCCAACTCCTTTTCATATAACATTGATCCCATCTTCTCCTGCCTTCTTTAACAAATTGCCTCCCATTCTCTCTCATCTTCAGTATCTCCCTTTTTTCTCTGCCTAAAAACATGCCCGTGTCCCCTTTTTTTTCTGCCTAAAAACATGCCCATGTCACCTTCATCCTTATTAAAAAAAACTTCTTCCTTGGTCCTACTATCCCCACTGGATGACATCTTCCCATTTGCAGCTGAACTGAGCTGAAAAAGCTATTTCCTTTCCTTTCACTTTCTTCTTAACACTCTGTCTTCTAACCTTATTCAACTGAAACTGTCCTCTCCAGAATTAACATTGTTTCTTTAATTGCTAAATTGCTTTTCTAAATCCTCATCCTCCTTGACTTGACATTTGAAAAAAAATTGATCACCTCCTCCTAGGTTATGTGACACTGCTCTTTCCTAGTTCTTCTCCTATCCATCTGACCACTCTTCAGTTTTCCTTTGGTGAATCTTCATCCATATCATGTCTGTTAATCATGAATGTCCCTCAAATCTCTGTCTTGGTCCCTTTTCTCTTCTTCCTCATTTGATGATCCCATCAGCTTCCATGGGTTCAGTCATCATCACAAGATGATTCCCAGATCTATATATCCCACCCCTAGTCTCTCTTTTAGCTCTAGTCTTACATCACCAACTAACTGCCTTTTGAACATCTCAGATTGGATGCCCTATAGGCATCTAAATTCAACATGTCAAAGATAGAACTCATTATCTTTTCCCCTCAAACCCTCCATTCTTCTCACCTTTTATATTACTATGAAGACATTATCATCTTCCTAATCTCCCAGTCTTAAAACCTCTTTTATTCTGACTCCTCATTCTCACTCACCCCATATATTCAACTTGTCAAATCTTGTCAACTCATGTCAACATCTCCATATATGTGTTCTTTTTGCCATTTGAATAGCCACCACTCCAGTGTGGGCTCTCATTATCTCACACCTGGACTCCTGCAATAAGATTCTAGCCAATTTCCTTCCCTCAGGTATCTCCACTCTTAATACATCTTCCACACAACTTCCAAAATGCATAGGTTTGACCATGTTACCCTAATACTCAGTCGATTCCAGTGATTCCCTATTCCTTGAGGATTAACTATAAAATGCTTTGGCATTTAAAATGCTTTACAACCTGGCCCTTCCCTATCTTCCTTTATATTCTTTGGTTCCCTCCATATATATTCTGTGATCTAGCTACAGTGACCTACTTCATGTTCCTCATAGATGATATTTGCATTATCTGTCTTCTATGCCTGGGATGATCTTTCGCTCTTCACTTATGCAATAGGCTTTTCCCAATCTGTGCAGCTTTCCATTAAGATTACCTTCCATCTACACTGTATATATTTATGTACATGCTGCCTCCTGCACTACAAAGTTAGTTCCTTAAAGCCAAAAACTGATTTTGGCTTTCTCTGTATCTCTAATGCTAAACACGTTCGTTACCTGGCACATAATCAACACTTGATAAATGCTTCTCGACTCACTATTTAACTGTAATTACCAACACTGGCCCTGAGAAGACTTGAGTTAAATGCACCTCTTTTCCTCCTTTGCCAGAGAGTATGGGTGTCTGACTCAGTTGATGTATTGCTTAGTTTGACCAAGCTATTTTTTTCTATCTTTTTTCTTCAATTTTTAAAAATTTGTGTTCAGGAAAAGGAGAGGAATATTTTCAGAAATTATAAAAAAAAATCAGTAAAAAATTTTTTAAAGAAATTTTTATGTGCCTTTGGACATCAGTAAAGAATCCTTTGGGTTCTTAAACCATTTACCATAGCAGTGACAAATATCTTAGATTTAACACCTTGACATCATTTCTTTGTGGATTATTGAATAGTTATTTCTATATAGTTACATATGTCATAGATTCTTGTATGAATTTAAAAAAACCAGAGAGTTTACCAGGTCTGAGAACATTCCAGGTTGTTTTTTTAGGGAAACATTTTTAATCAATAAACAGTAGACATAGAGGAATCTTTTTTTTTTTTTTTATAATTGGGGATCCTCACATTAAACACATTAACCACCGAAACATTTTATAGAGTTGAAAAGAAGGTATGTGAGTTGGTAGTTACCATTGCCTTTCTGGTTACATTATCTTAACTAAATCACCCTGTAATTTTCTCCATTATTTTGTAGTTTCCTCTTGGGAGTATCTTGAAAATTAATTGATCCTTGAGTGTTTGTAAAGTTATATCATTTTCAATTGGATTTCTTCTATATATTTTTATTGAGGCTTAGTTCCTCTTCATAACTTCATCATCTTATGGATCCTGTCATTTTCTTATATGGTACATGTATAATGGTAAAAATCTAATTGTAGTGATGCCAGTCACCAATAGAACAGTGATGTTGTTGACATTTTTGTCCATTTGATTTCAACTTCGTGTTCTCTCAAAAATCTTACTTAGTTAGATGTGTCACCAAGCATATAAGAAGCATTGTTTTCTCTTCAGCCATTTTTTACTGCTTTTTGAAGTGATATTTCTTATCCTCCATCATCTAGCCATAATCTTCTGTCATTTCCTCTCTCCATAAAATCTATTTTATATCTTTATTTGGACCTCAGAGCCTTCTACTCCATAGTGATTTCTCAGGCCATCATCTCTACTTTAGCTTCACTTTCCTCCCTTTCCAAAGCTGACCCAAGCATTAATTAGTTCAACATATACTCTTTGAATTCTTTGATCTTTTATATTCTTTCTTTCTTTGTCCTGTTGTCATTTGACTATTATAAATTTGACTAACTCAGAATTATTCCAACCACCTGTTCTCCTTTGTATGTACTCACCTGCTACTGAATGATGAACTAGTTTGCCTACTACATTTGACTAGATCCACTATAAACTTACATAATCTCATCTGAACCCTCAGCAAGACGGTTATACTTCCCTAATTGATCATCATACTCTCTTCAATGGCATTTCTAAATCTTCTTAAGTCTTTCACTTTTTCATCAGAAGACCTGTTAAAAGAAAATCTTTGTTTGGGTTTTTGCCCTCAATAATGAAGTAAACTTCAGGTAGAGAAAATTGCAAGTTTATTAAAAACGCCAAGGCAGAAGTACTGCATTGGTGGATTGGCCACAAGGGACCAGTCCACAATATTTGAATCAGGGCTACTTTTAAATACAGTCTTTTTTTTTTTTTTGTATAAAAAAGACAATCCTAGCCCACACCTCCAAAAGAGGATGAGCCATTGCATATTAAATTAGAGGTAAAGGGGATGGGATCAAAGTTCATGCAGCAAACTTGCTGACATCCCTCACAAAAGACAGATTGACACTATCTGGAAGGCAAACCAGTCTGGAAACTTGATTATCACTACATACATTTTAACAGTCCATTTGCCATAAACTCCCTCTTCCCTGTTTCACTTCTTGAAACTCTTTGACCTCACTTCTACCTTCTCCCTCTCACCGTTTTTTTTCAGTCTCTGAAGACTCCTTATCTAGCCTAATTTCCTTATTTAAACCTTTCCCCTCCTGTCTCTTCCAGCAGGTTATTCCCATGATCATTTCTTGCGTCTCTAATCTTCAGTTGCTTCCTATCTACTGCTTCATACTCTTCTGCCCACAAACACTCTGTCCCATCATTAATACTTTCACCTGATCACCATTAGCTTTTATTAGAATGTAACCTTCTTTAGGGCAGTCAGGAAGATCCGAGTTCAAATTCAGTCTTAGCCACTCATTAGCTGTGTGACCCTTTATTTGCCTCAGTTTCTTCATCTGTAAAATGAGAATCATAATAGCGCCTACCATCTAGAACTGTTGTGAGGATGAAGTGAAATAGTCATTGTAAAGCACTTAGCACAATGCCTGGCACATCGTGAGCCTTATGTAAACGTTAGCTGTTATTGTTGCTGTTGTTATTACTGCCACATTTGTTTGATTTGTCTATTTCATTGAATAATTTATTTAATTTTAGCATTCTAGTTTGACATCACTAAACTGAATCAATAATACTCCCCTTGCTAATTTTTACTGTAGGCCTGCAGCCTAGAAGTATACCTTTTAAAACAAAATGTTTAATTACTTTCACTTAATAGTAAGGAGGAACATTTAAAAGAAATTCTAGGGATAGATTTTCATATTTTCATCTCATATATTTTTATACATAGAAGAATATATTCTTTGAACTTTCTTCACAGAAGAATTAGAGATAGTGATTTGGTAATATTCTTGAAGTTTTTTCCACTGGTACCAGATTTCAAAAGTTTCTTCTGTTATTCTCAGAAGAAAATTAGAATTATGATTTCTGAGTAAAGCTTTTCTTGACCTTGTCTCATAAAGTTTTTTCTGTTGTGAACTTCCTTACGGGCTCATATATTCTTTCCTGATAGCTATAAAAATAGGAACTTCCACCCTATCGTCTTCCATACACCACAAAATACAGAGTTCCCATCCTGTGTGGTCTCTGAAATAAGCATTGATTGATGCAGGTTCTCTGAAACCTTTGCCATAGTTGTGTTATTCTTAAGATATCAACACTGTAATTAACAGAATCCTTATTCCTGAAAATTTTCCCAGAAAAAGCAATTCTGAAATTGAGTTTTCTCTCTCACTTTCTCATTTATGCAGTTGTATATTATTTTAACAAATTTATTCCTAAAGTATTATGAATTGAATTTGTTGTTATTGTTCATTTGTTTCAGTCATGTCTGATTCTTCATGAGCCCATTTGGGATTTATAGATAGTAGAATGGTTTGCCATTTCCAGCTCATTTTATACATGAAGAAGCTGTGGCAAATAGGGTTAAGAGACTTGCTTAGTGTCACACAGCTAGTAAATGTTTGTTTGAACTCAAAGATGAATTCAGGCTCCATAAAGATGAGTTCTGACTCCAGGCTCAGCCCTCTATCTGCTGTGCCACTTAGCTGCCAGAATTTTTTGTAATTCACAATTTATTTTTTAAGTAATTGCTCTTTAAAGAAATCACTTGTAAATACCTACCTAAGATGAGAATTCCTTTCATAAAGAAAATAATTGTGCCGAAGAACATTTAGATCACCACAAGCAGAATTCTATAAATGTAAATTTAAGGTGTCCTTAATGAGTTTGTGTGGAAGACATACTTACCTGTAATTTAAAAAAAATAAAAATAATTTTTTCATTTTAAATTATAGGATGTGAAGTTACTCCAGATGTAAACATTTCAGGTCAAAAATTTAATATTAAGCTCCTAATTCCAGTCGCAGAGGGTATGAATGAAATCTGGCTTCGTTGTGACAATGTAAGTTTTTCATTTAAAGTACAATATAAATCTTGGTTCTCACTTTCATATGTAGGGTCCATATAATCAATGAAACCCCCTCTTTGTTACTGTGTTTTTCATACTTATTTAAATTTTGTTGTACTTATGCTTACTTAAATTTTATTATTAAATTTCTCTAAAATTGTAGGAAAAACAGTATGCACACTGGATGGCAGCTTGCAGATTAGCCTCCAAGGGCAAGACAATGGCAGACAGTTCTTATAACTTAGAAGTTCAGAACATTCTTTCATTTCTGAAGATGCAACATTTGAATCCAGATCCTCAGTTAATACCAGAACAAGTCACAACTGATATTAATCCTGAATGTTTGGTGTCACCTCGATACCTAAAGAAGTACAGAAATAAGCAGGTATTCATTTCTTTAGTACAGTTTTGTTGTCTTTGTCTTTAGAATTCAAATTTAGCTTTATTTTTATTATTTACTTAGAATTCCTGATCATCATTCTTTGCTTCATACCAGGTAGATGGAGAAAACTAAATTTAGTTTCTCTCAGTTTAGATTTTAAATTACCCGTTTAATAGTAATTAATAAAATAAATTTCCTTTGAAGGAAATTCTCAGAAGTTTCAGTCATTCAGCATTCATTTTGGCATTTCAGAAGATTCAAGCTACAGTGAGATTTTCACATAATATGTGGTAAGGAAAGTAGTAAGGAAGGGAAGAAATGCTTTACTAGAGATGTTTACGGAATGTTGATTTCAGTTTTAAAAAGAAAAGTCAAGCAAAGAATAAATTCATTATAATTCTTTCAAAAAATACTCCATCAAGAGATATTTTCCTAGGATACAGTTTCCAAAAGGTAAATTTTCAAAAACCATCAAGGCAGATCCACAGCTTTTAGCAGTCATTATCAAATTAGTATCAGGTAAGAAGCTTAAATATGATAGCGAGAGCTACCAACCATTTTAATGATATTCAAATCAAATTATGAAATCCTTTTTCCATAGATCTTTAAGATGCCATAGTTATCTATCTTTCAGAGTAGTCAGTGGGCTTTAAATCAAGACCTATATTAAAGGGATCTCCCAGTCATACAGATCTTGGTTTCTTTTTATAGTAATGTTTTAAAAGAATTATATCGTTTATTTTGTTTCTGTCATCAGTGACTTATTTCATTGGCACAGCAGCTTTCTTGCCATCAATTAATTTTTATTTACTCAATACTAAGTGGGAGTGAGGAGGAGGTCTATAAGGACTTTATTACACCAAAGTACTTTGTAGACTGAAAAATTTGAAAACCACTGAACTCAGTTACTCTTTATGACTCTTTAACTTTATGAGTCCATATTGATCAGAGATGCATTGCATACTTTTGAATCATTAGTGTCAAAATTTAATTTCATTTTAGTCTTTTAAATCTATTTCACATTCCACACAAAGATTACATTATAAGACTTGCCATAGATATATTTTAAACTAATAATAAACTGATTGTCTTAAGAAAAGAGTTGCTCACATGACTAATGTGAAAATGTGTTTAATAGGAATATATATCCCATATCAGATTGCATGCCATCTTGGGGAGGGAGGGGAGAAAATTTAAAACTTATGGAAGTGAATATTGAAAACTAAAACTAAATAAATTAAAAAGTGTAAAAAAACAAGAGTTGCTCAGCTTTTACATCTGATAAATGTTGTCTGCTTGAGTAGGATACTTTTTTTTTTATGTCTATAGTCCCTGGAGTCTTAGACAATAGTGCTTTTTTTCTCTCTCCAGGAAAAAGGATTCAAAAAGCAGGTGATAATTGAAGGCTTTGGTTTACTGTTTTAATTTTAGAAATAGTATGTTTATTCTAATGTTTTAATGCACTTGATTTTTTATTTTACTTATCTGAAAGAGTAGTGCATGGATGGTATTACTTTTTACTGCCTCTGCGGTAATGAACTATTTTGAATATTTATATTGTTTTCTCTTTTAAAAATAATGAGTTCTACTATAACCAGTTACAGCTTGGAAACAAGATAAAAAGTGGTGTTTTTCTCTTGTGTATTTTCTCCCCACAAATGGTGTGCACATATTAGAAGCTTAGTATTTTAGTAACACAAAATTTTTAAATGATTTCAAGTAGTTCTTAGTATAGTTCTGAAATAAAAATGGATCTATGCTTCCTTGTTTTCATTTTCATGCTTACATTCATTTTGCTTGGTTTCTTCCTGAGGAATTTTGCATGATTTTTGGCTATAATTTTGGTTTGCAGTTGACTGACTTTTTCTTTGCTTTGTTGCCATTTTCTGATTCCTTTTTTTTTTCTTTCTGCTTCTTTTTTCTTTCCTTCCATTGCCATCCACAGCCAGGCTATATAAGAGATTTGGTAAGTTCACAGTATTTAAAAGTAGACACATACAGAGAATAATTTCACTACTCTTGTATCTACGCTGGTTTTATGTATTTGTGTGTGCGTGTGTGTGTGTATATACACACACACGCACACACATATGTAATGTAAAAAAAGGCTACAATTTTTTCTTGTTACTTAAAAAAAATAAAAAATGCTTTCTAGTTATTTAAATACTGAAAAACTGCTAACAAATATCTTCTGCTAGAAACTTTCATTTCAATAACTCATTCCATACTTAGATTTTGAAGCCAAATTTATTCTTTAGAGAAAACATCATGTAGGACAGAATAACTATTTTTATTTCACATAAAAGCATCTCCATACTTTAACTTATAATAGACATCTCAAGTAGCAGCTGTCTCATAATGTTTTTTATATTTGCTATGGGGTAATATATGGAATTAAGCATTAGAAATTAATACCAATTTTTTATTATGTAACTAGTTCATATTCTTGTCGTGCATATTTTTAGCATAACAACAATTCTTTAAAGATAAGTAACTAATAGTAAAGGTGATGTTTAATTATATACAGATCACAGCAAGAATCCTGGAAGCTCATCAAAATGTAGCTCAGATGAGTCTTATTGAAGCCAAAATGAGATTTATTCAAGCTTGGCAGTCTTTACCAGAATTTGGCATCACACACTTTATTGCAAGGTTAGTGACTCTGCTAAGTACTACTATAAGCTTCAAAATTATGAATTTATACTAAAAATATGAAGTCATCTAGCATGAGCTCTCTCTTCTCTCAAATCCCACACCTGTAACCTAACCATTAACATCATCTTCCATTCTCTGTTTTCTGTTGTCTCTGATCCTCAAAGGTGACCTTTCTCCTTGTCAAGTTCAGACTCTCTATGTGTGCTATTGATACCATTTTTTTCTAGCAGATTGCCGTCTATCATCCTCTCTTTAATTTCTGTTCTCTTATTTTACATTGGCTTCTTCCTTACTGCCAATTAATATATCTTCTTCATACTTAAAAACTTTCATATGACCCAAGAATCCACTCAAACCATTGTCCACTTGCTTTTCATCTCCAAACTATTAGAAAAAACTGTCTATATTTGTTGCCTCCACTTCCTGACATTCCAGTTACTTTTCATCCCCTTGCAGTCTACTTGAACATTCAACTGAAACTTCTCTTTCTGAGGTAACCACTAACCTAGGAAGTGCTAACTTTGTTGGCTTTTACCCAGTTGTTATGCTTCTTTACTTCTCTGCAAGAGTTAACAATGTTGACCTCCTTTTCTCTGGGTTTTCATGACACTGCTGTCTTCTGGTTTTCCTATATTTCTGACCACTCCTCACTCTCCTTTCTCTCTTTCCACCCCCACCTCCATAACAGTCAGGTCCACAAACGTTTATTAAATGTTTAATATATATATCAGGCACAGTATACAAAGAAATCCAAAGACCCTTGTCTCCCAAGAAGTTCTAAAAGGGGAGAGACTTTAGACAAGGAGTTTGGTTAGATGCCTGTTGCATTACTGAAGGCTTCTGAGCCTACTACTCTACAGTGGTAGTTGTATTAATGAAGAGAAAGGGACATATACAGAAAATGACATGGTGTATTAACGTATAGGCTGTATGGGATGAGTGAGGGCAAGAAGTCAAAAATGACACTAAGCCTGGCTAACTGGGAGGATTGTGGTGCTCTTAGCAGTAATAAGAAAGTTCAGAAGAGGTGACAGTTTGAAGGGAAAGATAATGAGTTCTCTTTTCCCTATTGAATTTGAGATGCCTCCAGGACATTCAATTTGAGATGTCCAGAAAGAAGTTAGTGGTGTGACTTAGGAGAGGCATTAGAGGGATGATAATTCAGCCCATGGGGGCTGATTCAATGGCCAAGTGAGACAGAGGGAAAAGAAAAGGCCCAGGACAGAACCTTGGGGAACATTCATGGTTAGTAGGTGTTATATGAATGCCAGTAGAGCAAAGGAAATTGAAAAGGAGCAGGCAAGAAGGAGAAGAACCAGAAGCAAACAATGTCACAAAAACCTAAAGAACAGAGAGCACTCAGGAAAAGAGGGGGAGCAACAGTTTCAAAAATGGCAGATGATTCAAGAAAGATAAAGAATGAGACAAGGTTATTAGATCTGATGAATTTAGGATCATTGTTTCTGCCAATTAGTTTACAAATTACTTTCCAAAAATTCCATTTTTGGAAACATGCAAATAAAATGACTAAAATATCCATACATTTTTACTCAGAGATTCCAGTATGAGGAGTATATCCCAGGGAAGACATTGGTAAAAAGAGAGTTCCCATATACACCAATATTTATAGGAACATTTTTAGCAACAAAACTGGAAACAAAGTAGACGCTGATCAGTTGGGGAATGGTTAAACAAATTGTGACACATGAACAAAAAAAAGCCATGGTGTAAGAAACAAGGAATATGGATGAATATAGAGAATCAAGGAAAGACTTGCATAAATTGATACAGAATGAAGTAAGCAGAAACAAAAAAAAAAAAGAACATACACAGTGCAAATGATACAAGTGAAAAGAACATCCAGAAAAGAATTGAAAGGGTGTTGCAAAATTACAGAGAAACATCATGATCTAAAAGAAATCAGAAGACAACTCCCCCTACTCCTTTACAGGGATAGCAGACAATACAGGTGTAAATTGAATATGATGGGATAATTGTATGAAAAATAAAATTAAGGGATGAGGAAAAGGAATGCACTGGGAGAAGGAAAAGAGAGGTGGAATGGGGTAAATTATCTGACATAAAAGAGGTACAACAGAACTTTTGCAGTGGAGGGAAAGGTGGAAGAGGTGGGATAGGGGAGCAGTTCGTGAACCTTACTCTTATCAGACTTGACTCAAAGAGGGAGTAACATACCACACTCATTTGGGTATAGAAATATATCTTACCCTACAGGAAATTAGAAGGGCAAGGAGATTACAGAAGGGAGTGGGTGCTGATAGAAAGGGAGGGAAGTTTGGGGGAGGTGGTAGTCAGAAGCAAAATACTTTGAGGATGGACAGGGTGAAAGAAGAGAAAGAATAGAATAAATGGAGATAGAATGGAGGAAAATATGCAATAATCTTAGTTGTGGAAAAAAATTACAGTGAGTATCACTGATAAAGGCCTCATTTCTCACATATAGAGAGAATTAAATCAAATTTATAAAGATTAGAGGCATTCAGTATTAATTAGAGAATTGCAAATACTCTAAGCTACCATTCCACATCTGTCAGATTGACTAATATGACAGAAAAGGAAAATGACAGATGTGGGAAAATCGACATACTAAAGCCCTGTTAGTGAAGTGGTATACTGATGCAACCATTCTGGAGAACAATTTGAAACTATGCTCAAAGGATTATAAAACCATGCATATTCTTCGACCAAGCAATACCACTTGGGTCTGTATCCAAAGAGATAAAAAAGAAAAGGGTACAAAAATATTTATAACAACTCTTTTAATGGTGGCAAAAAATTGAAAATTGAGAGGACATCTATCAATTGGGGAATGACTGGATAAGTGGTTGTATATGATTGTGATGTAATACTATTGTAATACAAAAAAAACCAGGGTGGTTTCAGAAAAATGTGGAAAGACTTATATGAACTGATGCAAAGTGGCATGAGCAGATCAAGGAGAACTTTATGTGCAGTAACAGCAATATTATATGATCAACTGTGAATGAGTTAGCTGTTCACAGCAATACATGATCCAAAACAGTTCTGAAGGACTTAAAATGAAAAATGTTATCCATCTCCAGAGGAAGTATTGATGGAATCTGAATGTAGACTGAAGCATACTTTTTATTTTTCTTGGGGTTTTTTGGTCTGTGTTTTCTTTCATATGACTAACATCCAAATATGTTTTGAATGACTACACATGCACAACTTACATCAAACTGCTCACCTTTTCAATTGGGGGGAGGGGCAGAAAAGGGAGAAAGGATTTGGAACTCAAAATTTTAAAAAAATGAATGATAAAAATTGTTTTTATGAGTAACTGAGAAAAAAAAGCATTAAATTAAAAAAAAATGTGTATTGACTGACTTAACTCTCTTGCTGATCACATCAGTTTCCGTGGGTTCAACTATCATTTCTGTGCAAATGACTACCAAATTTATGCACATAGGTTCCTCCTGACCTCCAGACCTATATAACAATTGACAGCTAGACATCTCAAAATGCCCAAATTCCCACCCCCCAAACCTCCCTCTAACTTTCCTGTTTGCATGGAAGACAGGAACCACTTGTTTTAGAGGGTTTTTTTTTTCTGCTTAGTGTCCCCATCATCTAGCACAGTGCCTGACACATAGAAAGCATTTAATAAATACTCGTTAAATTGAATTATATCTCTTTTACTAATCATGGTATTAAGAAATTTAAGTAAAATGATGTTTCTGGTTAAGAACACACCATGATTAATAATAAATCTTAAGCTCCACTAAAATGTAATGTTTCTATGACTTTTACAGATCTTATATATATACAGAAAAAAAAAGAAATTCACCGGGTTTTCTGCTTCAGTCCTAAAAATAAAATGTACATTTCAGTGTTATTAAATTAGTAGCATGTCTACCTATTTTAAGCTCACTGAGTAACTGAAAATAAGATATTTTATATGGGTATCTTTCGCTTATATAAATAAATGTTACAGATTTCAGGGGGGCAAGAAAGAAGAACTGATTGGCATCGCCTATAATAGATTGATTAGGATGGATGCCAGCACTGGAGATGCAATTAAAACATGGAGATTCAGCAACATGAAACAGTGGAATGTAAACTGGGAAATAAAAATGGTAGGTAAATTTTTTTTCTTATCTATGTAGCCCCTTTGCAGGAAAGTAGAATAAGTATAAAAGATTGTTAAAGACATCACTGTTACTGCAGTATCCTTAAGTGTAGAAACTGCAGTTCTTTTCTTTGTAAAGGAAAGCAATGTGGCTTTGTTCAAGACTAAGGAACTCTGTTCATCTTTAAATGCTAATGTGCTCCAGTATCAAATGATACCAAATACAGATGCCTCAAAAACAGAAAGGCCTAGGTTCAAGTTCTTCCATACTGTGGCTGTGTGGCCCTGAGCAAGTCACTTAACCTCTCTGTACTATAGACCAAATTTATAAAACATGCAACTCAGGCTTCATGAAGCCCTCAACACTCCTGAGTGTGACCCAAACAAAATTGATGAGATATTTCACATTATCTTTTATTTTTTCATTCATTTGGTTTTGTTTTATAATTTCTTGGTTTATCATGAAGTCATTGGCCTCCCTCAGCTCCAATGAGCTTTTGAACTTCCTTTTCCATTTCACTAATTCTGCTTTTTAAAGCTTTCTCCTCATTGGCTTTTTGGACCTCTTTTTACAGTTGAGTTAGCCTATTTTTAAAGGTGTTATTTTCTTAAGCATTTTCTTGGGTCTCCTTTAGCAAGCTGTTGACTCGCTTTTCAAGCTCTTCCATGGCTGGAAGTACTGGATGCAGAAGCCTTGACTTCCTCTGACAGTATGCATTGTTTTTCCTCATCCAAAAGGATGGAAGGAAATACCGGTTCACCAAGAAAGTAACATTTTATGGTCTTATTTTTTTTTTCTTTTTTGGGCATTTTCTCAGCCAGTTTCTTGACTTCTGAATCCTTTTTCAAGAGGAGGGTCCTAGTGCTCCTCCTCACCCCAGGACCATCTATACTCAGGCTGAGATTCAGATCAGCTACTCAATTCCCCCAGGGGCTTTAGGGCGAGTGCTTCACAGATGGATGCTGGTGCCACTGCCACCTGGGAACTATGCTGGGTGGGGTGGGCCTGCTCCCCTTTTGACCAGCTGGGAAAGCCCTCTCACTGACATTTGAAGCTGTCTTTGGGGCTTGTGAGTTGAGGGATCTGAGACCCTCCCTGCTGGGGATTCTGCCCTGGAGGCCTGTTCTGGTCCTCTTCCTCCGAGTGCTGTGCAGCCAGAGCTGGGCTGGGCTCCACTCCACTAGGTGTCCCATAGGATAGACCTTTCCTGTCAGCCTTCCAGGTTACCTTTGGCTGGAAATCTCTTTTTGTTGTTCCGTGGCTTCTGCTGCTCTAGAATTTGTTGAGAGTCATTTATTAAAGGTATTTTATGGGCTGTGGGGTAAGAGCTAGAGTGTGTTCATCTTTCTACTCTGCCATCTTGGCTCCACCCACTCCAAACAAAATTAAAATGTAATTGGGAAATAGTTAACAAAATAAAAATGCCATAAAACATAGATATTATTACATTTTAAAATTAACTCAATATGCAGCCTGCAGGGATACTCATTAGTGGCCCCTTTTTCTTTTGAGTTTGACAACACAATTCTAAGTGATTGTAAGAAAATAAGTTGAAGGTACAGAGAGTTTCCTCAAATGGGAATTCTTATAGCAATGAAATCAAGGTCCAGAGCCATTTCCTCTTCCTATCCGTTTTAGTCATTTGATATTGGGGTCCATTGGTATTTTAAAATGAACAGAGTTCATAAATTTTTTAACAACATATATTTTAGAGATATAGTCAAGTTATGTAAAAAGACAGTTTGGAAAGTTTGATTTAGAGTAATAGTATCCTTCAGTGTCATGGTATGATTTTTTTTTTTTAATAAATCCTTAGCAGTTTCATTCTGTAGTTCCCAATTCTAGGATGTTAAGGTTTCCGACACCTAAAGGTTAAATTTCTAAAGCAAATGTCAAATGAAACACAGGAAGTAAATTTTCTCCCAAGACTTCAAGAGACTTTCTCATTAATTGAATCACCAGCTTAGATTTAGAGATTGGGAAAGCTGTAACTTAATGACCTAAATGTTTTTGCATTCATTTTCTTTCTAGAACATGAAAAGATTAAACAGAGAGGAGCATGATTTATTTACTGAACAGCAACCTATATAACTGAAAGGCATTATTAGTTTATAATTTTTTAAAATAGTCAATATTTTGAGTACCACTAACTTTGTAAATATTTAATATAAATTTTCTTATCTTCAGCCAAATAAAGCTGTCTGACATGGATGTGACTATAATCTAGACAGATTAGGAAGAAAAAACCAAGCTGCTGCTAGAATTTATGGAAAATTCCATTTATAAAAATTAATGGAATTAACAAATAGCTTTATTTGAATACACAAAGCTATTTAAGCCTCTTTTACCTTTTGTTCCAGGTTACAGTAGAGTTTGCTGATGAAGTGCGATTGTCTTTCATTTGTACTGAGGTGGATTGTAAAGTTGTTCATGAGTTCATTGGAGGCTACATATTCCTCTCAACACGTGCCAAAGACCAAAATGAAAGTTTAGATGAAGAGATGTTCTACAAACTTACGAGTGGTTGGGTGTGAGTTGAATGTATTCTATAATGAAACCTCATAGCCATTATCAATATTTAACTTTAAAAGCTGTTATTTGAAATATGCTGCTTAATAAAGTACGCTTGAAATGTATCTCTTATCATGAAAAATTTTTTAACCTTATCAGAAGATTAATTACCAAAAGTTATTATGTACACAAAAAGGCACATCCATTAATCAGTAATCATGATACTATATGTGGACAACAGTATGTGATAAACAGTGCTTATAGCTGTAAACCTCAAGGTGATGAGCAGATCAAAAACTAAATTTCATCAATTTAAGCTAGCCAGATTGTAAGAAATACAAACCATTTATTATAACGCCATCCGGGCTTAAACTATATGAAGACTATTTATCATGTTTAACTCGTGTGTTTTATTGTATATGTAAATTTGGCCTCCTATTTAGAAGTAGCGTGTTTTAGACTTTATTTTATCGCTACCTAAATGGCCTGAAATTTTGGAAGAGTCATTGTGTTTGAACTTGAAGGATAATAATGTTAACTCTGTTATACTATTTTATCTCTCTTAACCTTTTCCATTCTTTTGTGTTTTTATTTTTATTCTTACACCATATTGTATAAAATACTTGCAGTATTCACCAGCATATTCACTATCTGCCTAAAATATGCAACTTTTGCATTATAATATGAAGTAAAGGTCTATGAAGTATGCATTTTGTATAACTAATGTACAAACACAAATTTTATAAAATTGTACAGTTTTTTAAAACTAGTATCACTGATCAGCCAGGGAAAATGGCTTAGATAAAGTATCACCATTAATTATATGCTTTTAAAACTATGTATATCAATTTGGTAGAAACTAATTATGACAATACATTTTTTATCTCTGCTAAATTAAGTAAGATTTTGTTATAACTAGTGATAATTATGCCACAGTGTCCTTCACTCTGACTTTCAGAACTTGGCATTTCTAGCCTGCTGCACTCTTGCGTTCTGCGTTGATGCTAGTTAGAGAATTCCAAATCCTACATAAGCCAGAAAAGAGCCAAGAAGTGGATTACCAGTATCATTCAACATCCTGTTGTTTAAAAACTATATAAATGCATTTTATTTTAAATAAAAGCAAACTCTTTCATTTAACATTGGTTTTCTGTTGTTATGTTTACCAAAAATGAACTTTTACTTTATCTAAAGAAGAACATCTGGCTATTAGTATTACCCTTTGCTTTGGTGGCAGTCTGTCACCAAACTTCTGCAGTGTCATGGCAAAAATATTCCTCTGTTAAGAACTCAACCACTTGGCCTGGGAATCTATTATCATTTCATTTATTAAAAATAAACTTGACAAAAATATCAGATATCAAGTCACCACAAAGCAATAATCACTAAAACAGTGTATTAGTTCTGTCAGTATAACCAAATAATGACAGTCTTTTTCCCTGTAATACCTGGAGTTTCTTTTTTTTTTTTCATTAACGTTTAAATGAAAAGGAATAGCTTAATGAAAAGATCTTATTTAGCTTTAAGCTTGTAATGTGCTTTCCCATTCTCCCTTTAACCAAGGTTAAACTCTAGCCATCTTAGATTCTTCTGATTCCTTCCTGCTTTCTGATCTTGATTCTTTGCATTGTTTCTTTCTTCTTCCTTTCTTTTATATTTCATGTTATATTTATACTTCCATAATTCAAGTCTTTATTACTTCATACCTTCATTATTCTGCTATTGCAGAATAGCCTGTTAAGGTTAACCTTAGCATAACCTTCTAACTGGTCTCCTTGCTTCTAGATTTTTAGATACTTATCTATCCTATTTAAGCATCTGTAGTGAGTTTCAGTTCTTTACATAATTAATAATTAAGTCTGGTATTTAAGACTCTCTGTAGCCTGACCATAGGAACATCCACTTTATCTCTCCACAGCTTTCTACATATACCCCCACACCCTAGTAAATGTGAACTACTTACTCTTCTTCAAATACTCATTTCTACATTCATGCCTTTGTTTGTCAGCCCCTTTCCCTACCATCTTTACTTATTAAAATTCTTCCTGTTTTGTATGCCACTTTCTCTGTAGTGCCATCTCAGGCTATCCTAGACAGAAATGTTCTTTCCATTATTTTGCATATTTCTACCATTTCTTTCATATTCCTAACATTATAGTTATTTGTACATATTTTTTCTTGTCTGAGAGAGAAAACATGGCATAATAGATAATCAGCCTTAAAGTTTGAAAAACCTGAATTTGAATTCATCTTCTGATACATCTAAAACTGTAAGTTGCAGAATAGTTTCTATACTATTTCCTTAATCCTTTGTTAAGTAGTCCTGTCCCCTCAAAAGGAAGAAAGAAAAAGGATGAAGTTAAATTTACCCCTGAGGCTACACAAATCATCCCTTTAAGTGATCTAGAATTTTACTGGTGGAGTGCTTGGGTGCCTGTGCTTGGTCCCCAATTCTAAAAACGTGTTTCTCTCTAAAAATCACATTTCTCCCTAGCCTCAAACACTATCCCAGGCTGTTTCTCCCCAATCTAAGGATAACCTGCCCTAGACCTCTCTTCGTGATACAGTAGCCAGCTTCACCTATAGAATTTATTAGTTTGAACTAGGTGTAAACTGGCTGAACTGGCTGTGTACTGAGTCCTAAGGATCTTTACTACTCACTGACCAGTCATATGTATCCTAGACTTAGACATACAGATACTCCCAGATTTATCTTGTCTAATAAGACATTGATGGGAGCAGCCTGGGTATATGGTCAGCCCTGACCATTAGTTGACTTAGTGACATTTCAGGTTTAAAATCACACCTCCATGTAGCTCCCCCTTGGTCTATTCCTGATGAACTCTGGGTAAAATATCTTTGCAGTAGATACTAAAAAGTGCATGTTCCTTTAAGAACTAACCACTCCCTAATCTTGCTATTTGGCACATGTTTTACTATAGAATATCCTATATAAAGTTTAACTGTACCCCTCTAAGGTTGCAGGTTCCTTAAGAATTCTTGCCCACTGAAAACCGTAATAAATCTTTTCTACCTTGACCTCAAGAATGCTTAAATCTGCGAATTCTTTTCCAGGCAGCGCAAGCAGGGATCTCCAATTTTAGGGTTCCTGTGTCTTCCTAACCCTCATCACTACCAAGGATCCAAGCTGAGCTCACTACCCTATAACTATGGAAATCCCTTTTTTGAAATTCAGGATGTTCACTTATGCCTAATCTTGTGGTGTGTCTAATTCCTCAAAGATCATCAACAATAATTTAACAATCATTTGCAGGTTCTTTCAGTATCCTGAAAAAGGTCATTTTTTCAGGTGACTTGAATTCATTGAAGGTAGCTAAGATTTCTCCTACCATTTCTTCCCTTTTCTTACATTTTAATTCCCTCAAGTCTTTCTGCCATGATAGATAAACCAGGAGCAAAGTAGAAATTAAGTAGTTCTATTTTTTCTCAGTTGTTTCACCCATTTTCACATTTATTTCAGTAAGGAATGAGTGGTTCCCATCAAAGATTTTTTTAAAAGATCTTTTTGTTATCCTTAATATTTTTCAGAAACCCCAGATCATATTCAGCTTTAGCCTTCTTGATGTTCTTTTTATAGGACCAGCTTCTCTTTTGCCTTCATCTTCTATTGAACGACCTTGCTTCCAGACTTTGAGCAGAATTTTTTAATAGCAAAGCTTAACAAACAGTCCCTATGTATATGGTTACTTTAGACTCCTCCCTACTTTTCTTGATAAAAATAGTTATTAAGCACATTGTCAGAATTTTTCTTAGAAATCTTTTTTGATCCAACTTTCCTTTTAGGAACTTTTCTCTGGACTTTTAGACATTTGATCTTACAAAGTCATTTTATTACAGGAAACTAAAGTTTTTAGATGCTTTCTCATTGGATAACTGATAGTCAAGGCCAAAAATGCTTATGAATAATTAATAGTGTTACCAAGAGTATAAGCAAAAACCAAGTCATGAACATAACTAATGCTGTTTTTTCTCCTTGACAATAGCCAGTCTTTATTGAGATTAAGACATAACCATTACCCATAGAAAAATATTCAGATGTTGATGGGATAATCTTTGCTATTCTATTGACTAGTAACAAAAGTTAAACTTGATAATAGTTTGTTAGTTGTTTCCTTTTCTTCACATATGTTTCAAGTTGTGGTAATTTGTGAAGAATTTGTTCCATTTCTCCATCATTAATATTATCTCCAGCTATTACAAATTAGTTTGCTGGTGTTTTATCATGGCATGAAAGATCATGGCAAAACTGCACAAACTCAGGCACATCCTCCCAAGCTGAAAATACTCTTAGTGCAATGTTTATGCTGGAGATCAAGTTCTCATGTGTATAGAATCACAGATCTTTTGAAATATTGAAGTTAATATGAATTATATTTCCTATAAAATAATTTATATTTCTAAAAATATATCACTAATTGTTTGCATTGTCACCACTGTTATTTGGGCCTTCATTAATTACCTCATGAAATGGCCTCGTTGCCACTGTTAGGAAAACTGAGTTCAAATTCTGGATACCCCCTAGGTTTGGATGCTTGACCGAGCCATTAAAATTGATTGGCCCTGGAAAATGGTTCATCTTGAAAATGGAAATAATAATGCTTGTACTCAATAGGCCCTTGTGGGGAAAGTGCTTTGTAAGCTTTAATATAGCATGTAAATGTTAGTCATTAGTCCTCTTTATTTCGGTCAAACTTGCTGAACAGGCCCAAGTTTTCCCCAAAAATTTATGCTATCCACTTAGTATGAAATGCAAATGCCTTACCTCTCCTGATAGCAACCTGTACAATGGACAGAGAATCCAAATTTCAGCAGTCATTCAGATAGTTGTTGAATTAGTGAATTAAGTAAATGGATAGAGTTCTGGACCTGGAGTTAGGAAGATCTGTTTCAAATACTTACTAGCTGTGTGACCCTAGGAAAGTTTTGTAACCTCTGTTTGTCTTAGTTTCCTCAACTATAGTGTACTAATAACGTTATAAATCCCAACTATGACACACATATTGATATTCTGTGGGAAAATGGCATTCAAAGTTCTATCTTGGGATTCCAGGGACACACATCATTGCATAAGAGCAAGAAATCCAATTTTTCCTGTCCTCAATCTTCCAGGCAGGATTAAACCCTTTCAACATCAAAGTGGGCTTTATGGCCTAACCTAAATGCCATTAAGATAATGAGACTACAAATCAGTCCTCCACTCCTACAGGACTCTGGGTTCCTATGGGGTCTCAACCTGTGGTCTTAATTATAAAATACTTGTGTCAGTGGAGCCTGGGGATACTTTGGTCCTGGGGTAGTTCCTTCTTTGTCCCCTTTTTTTCTACAGACCCCAGGGTTTAGTTTTCTGTAGCATTTCTACTGCCAGAGATTATAAATAACCCCCTCCTGTGTAATTCTATTTACCTTTTTTTGCACTTGGACTCAGTAGTAAAAATTTCAGGTAGAAATTGCTAATGAGTCCTTTGAATATATTAAGGAAAAATTAATGTTTCAGAGGAAGAAGTTTCTTTAGAATTCTGGGACTGAAAAATCAGGTAAAGAACAGACTAGAGCCTATTTTATCTTTCTACTGAAATCTGCTTTGCTGTTTTTGTCTGTGCCATGACCTAATTTCCCAAGTTTCAAACCTTAATGTTACTTTTGACCCTTTATTCTCTCTCACTTCTCAGTACGATCAGTTGAATTCTATTTGTACCTTATCTTTTACATTCAGTCTTATTCTCTCCATTCCAAGCCTAATACGTCTTCCTTTACCATTTGCTTAGACTGTTGCAAGAACTTCCTAAAAATTCTTGATGAATCATGGGAGTATAGTATCAAAAGTAACCTAAACAGCGTTGACCTTTATTATGAAGTCCTAGGCAGGAAACAGTGATGATAAGGGTAGACATGCTGTTTTCTGCTGCCCATTCAAGACAAGTCATACAGAAAAGTGAAGCTGAAAATAGGGTTTGGATTTCTGGATCACAGCCCTTTGTATAACCACCAAACTAGATACCAACTAAACAGTAGAGAAAAGAACTTGTTGAGTCCCTCAGAAGTTCATGGAGACAAAAGCCAAGAAAATTTTTGTCATTCAGCCATGCCCAACTGTTTGTGATGCCATTTGGGGTTTTCTTAGGAAAGATACTGGAGCAGTCTGCTATTTCCTTCATCCCGTTTCACAGATAAGGAAGAGGAGGCAAATAGGGTTAAATGACCTGCCCAAGGTCACACAGTTGTACATGTCTGGGGTAAGACTTTAACTCAGATCTTCCTGACTAGGCCCAGCAACTTATTCACTGAGCCATCCAGCTGCAATCCAAGAAAAATCAATAATAAACACCTCAAATTTCTATAGGCTAATATCCAAAATTTCAAAAACAAACAAAAAATGAGAGATCCTAATGAAAAGAAGGAAAATGACATTCCTGAGAGTCAACAGGATGAGATATATGGCAGAAATGTGTCATCTTGGAAGGATGTAAGTTATTTGAAAGAAATAGTTTATCTCAAAAGGAGATTGAGGGTGGGGTGAGAATAAAGCAGTGACTGGCAGTGTATATTAAAACATACTTATTGGGAAAATTCAGGACTCAGAGTAGACGTGGGCGGATGGTGGGAGGCATTTACTAAGGAAGGGAGGAAAGAGAAATACATTCTAATGCTAATATTGAACATACTACAATGTGGAGCATACTACAAACTACATGAACAGAATGTAGATGAAGTCAGGAAACCAATAAAAAGCCTAATATGCCATTACTGTAATGAGAAACTTCAATTATCCAAATGTCAGCTGGTGTTTTGTGTGCCAAAATCAGAGCACTTAACTTTTTAACTTCCTTATATGGTAATATTTGAATGAGTGAAGAAACCAAAGAGGGATCCTGTTCTGGATCTTAGTCCCACCAATAGGGAGGAATTGGTTGCTGGGATGAAAATAAGGATAATCTTGGGAAGAGGTGACTGTGCCCTCCTAGAGTTTGTGATAGGAAAGAAAGCCAAGGATAGCCTGACATGTGCCCTGGATCTTCAAAGAGCAGATTTCAAAAGGTTCGAGGAAGGATAGATAGAAGCTCATGGATTAAAGTTTCACAGGGAAAATCAGCCCAGGAAGAATTAGAAAAATGAAATTCTAAAAACAGAATTTTAAGAGAAAAATTAGAAAACTCCTGACTTCTGATTACTCTTTGAATGTATTTTTGCCTATTTTTTATCCTTAGATCTTAGTGAAGTGTTGAACACATATAAGTGCTTAATGATTATTGACTCTTGCCTCCAGGAATCCCTTTGTTTACAAACTCCTTTGGGATTTAAAGTCTTTTTTTCTTGGCTCGAATCCATCCTGTCAGCCTGACTATGTACCCGTATTCTGGAATGCTCTCCCTTCTAACCTTCAAGGCTCTGTTCAAGTGCTTCCTCCTACAAGAGGCTTTTCCCTAATTTTTCAGTAAAGACTATACAAGTTACATTGCATTGTTTTGTATGTAACAGGGCTTTATCATCTAAATTGGTGGCAGCCATCTGGAAAATCATCCCACAACATAGGTGGGAGTAGTTTCTTTCTGTTGGCTGCATAGCCATATTAAAACTGGGAAACAAACTCTTTCCCACATCATAGTGATGGGGTTCAAACTCTGAAAACCTCCCTGAACTCCCCCTAGAATCTCCCCACCTGGCCTTTCATACTCAAATTTGTAACCAGGTCCCCCTGGGTCCTCTCACATAATCTGGCCTTTCATATTCAAATCTGTTGCCTTTGGCCTAGCCTGGCCTTCCATTGCGTGTTACCTCAGGATTGTCACCTGCTTCCCACCCAATCCCTCCATTGTCTGATATCTCCTGATTGCCTCCAGCTGTTGCCAACCCTTGACCAGTTACCCCCTCCTTAGACTTCTCCTCAAGCACCCCTCCTCCCATCACCCTAGACTACCAGACCACCCCCAGATCCCTCCTACCATCTTTTCTGTTTTTAAGTTCCACCTCCATGAAGGCACTCAGATTCAATCCAGCTCTGACTCTGTCTAGCCGAGATTGTATCTGGCTCCCTTGTGAATACAAGCTTTACAAATGCTTAGGTTCCTTAAGAGTCAACCCAATATGGTGAATCGTTAATAAACTTTGTCTTTCTTTGGCTTTAAGAAGGCTTGACCCCAGTTGATAAATGGTCAAAGGAGATGAATAGGCAGTTTTCAGAGGAAGAAATTAAAGATATCTATAGTCACATGAAAAAATGCTCTAAATCGCTTGATTAGAGAGATGCAAATCAAAACAACTCTGAGGCAGCACATCACACCTATCAGATTGGCTAACATGACGGAACAGGAAGATGATAAATGTTGAAGAGGATGTGGGGGAGAGTTGAAACACTAATTAATTGTTGGTGGAGTTGTGAGCTGATCCAACCATTCTGGAGAGCAATTTGGAACTATGCCCAAAAGGTTTCAAAATATGCATACACGTTGACCCACCAATATCACTTCTAAGACTGTATCCCCAAGAGATCATAAAAATGGGAAAAAGTCCCACATGTACAAAAATATTTATAGCAGCACTCTGTGGTGGCCAAAAACTGGAAATCAAGGAGATACCCATCATTTGGGGAATGGCTGAATAAATTATGGTGTATGAATGTAATAGAATACTATGGCTATAAGAAATGATGAACAGGAAGACTTCAGAGAGGTCTGGAAAGGCTTATATGATCTGATGCTGAGCAAAAGGAGCAGAGCCAGGAGACTTGTGCACAGCAACAACCACAGTGTGCGAATTTTTTCTGGTAGACTTGGAACTTCATTGCAATGCCAGGACTTAAAAAAATTCCCAATGGTCTTTTAAGGCAAAGTGCCACCCACATCTAGAGAAAGAACTATGGAATTCAATCCCAGAACGTAGCAGATAATTTGTGTGTGTGTGTATTGCATTTTGATTTGTTATATGATTTCTCCCATTCATTTTAATTCTTCTACACAGCATGACTATAGTGAAAATGTATGTGTAGACATTCTACTATATAAAATTGTATGCTGTCTTGGAGAGGGAAGGAGGAGAGAAGAGGAAAAAAATCTAAGTTATATTGTAGTGACTATAGAACACTGAAAATAAAATTAATTTAAAAAATAATAATAAAAAAGGCTTTGATGAGGTTTATGGTTGATCACGACCCCAAAATAACGAACAGTCTGGGTCGTACTCGAATGAATTCGACTCAAGCCTCCTTAAAGCCAAAGAAAACAAAGTTTATTAAGGATTCACCTAATTGGGTTGCCTCTTAAGGAGCCTAAGCGTTTGTAAGGCTTGTATTCACAAGTGGGCCAGATAGAATCCCAGCTAGACAGAGTCTGAGCTGGATTGAATCTGAGCGCCTTCATGGAGGCAAGATGGAACTTAAATACAGAAAAGAGTATAGGAGGGATCTGGGGGGAGGGGGAGGTGGTCTGGTAGTCCAGGGTGATGGGAGGAGGGGTTTAGGAAGGGTCTTGAGAAGTCCAAGGAGGGATCTTGATAGAGGCAGCATGGGAATGTATACAGTTCTTGATGACAGCCTGGGGAATGGGGTTTTGATGGGATCAAGGGTGGGGCCTGAGACCTGAACTGAGACCTGAAATGATAATGAAAAGCCCATGGGCTTCCTGAGACTTCCGAAACAAATGGGAAGATTAGATTTGAGTAAGAAAGGCCAGATTAAGTGGGAAGATTCAAGGGAAGCTCTAGGAGGCTCCTAGAGTCTGAACCCCATCAGCTTGAGTCGAATTCATTTAAGTAAGACCCGGCATGTCAGTATTTCAGGGTCCCACAGCACCCCTCAGACCTCAACAATAGCATCCAAGGGAGTGAAAGGTCCTGTGAGAACGACAACAGATAGTATGAACTGATTGAATTCAGAGAAAAACTACCTTCCTCCCCTCTTCCTTGTAGGGCCTGTGACTCCACAAAACAGAGTATGTTTTATTGGTTCTTTTCAGTTCTAGATAGAGGCATTGGAAGCTCTGGACCCGAATCAAGCTGTTGAGGTTTGGGGTGCTCGGACCCCAAAATCCCAACAGGCTGGGTCATACCAAATGAATTCGACTCAAGCCTTCTTTCAGCCTAAGTAAAACAAAATTTATTAAAGGTTCACCATATTGGGTTGACTCTTAAGAAGCCTAACCATTTGTGACACTTAAGCTAGCCAGATAGAATTTTAGCTAGACAGAGTCAGAGCTAGATTGAATCTGAGTGCCTTCAGGGAGGCAAAATGGAATTTATATACAGAAAGACTATGGGAAAGATCTAGAGGTGGTCTACTAGTCTCCAGGAGGTCCTAAGGAGAATCTTGATGAGACTGGGGTAAGGATGTAATCAAGGGTGGGAGATAGCTGGAGGCAGTTGGGAGGTATCATACAATGGAGGGTTTGGGTGGGAACCAGATGGGGCAATCCAGTGGTAACAGACAATGGAGGGCCTGGCTAGATTAAGGGTAACAGATTTGAAAGGCCAGATTAAGTGGGAAGATTCAAGGAGGTTTCCAGAATCTGTACCCCATCAAAGCCATGGTGATTTTGCAGGCAGGGTTCCAGGCAGGATAATACAGCCTGCCCCAGCAGAAAATGATGAAAGTGTTTAGGACTTAAGTACAATGATTTATTTTACACTTGGAGATTGGTACTTTGATTTGAGCATATTGTGAACCTAGTCCCCCTTCTCACTTCAAAATGAGGAGATTGAGGAAGAGGGAATTATCTCTCCCCCACACACCCCAGGTGTTGGGAGGATATTTGTATATTTGTTCTTCATATATATTTTAAATAAATCTTCCTTTGTAAAAGCTTATCCTAAATGGTTAAATGGAACTAGGCTGCAAAAATTGGAATTAGCAGTGCCCCATCAGTGGAAGCTGGAACAATGTCAGAGAAACTAGACACCTACCTTAAGAGTACCAGAGAATCCTGGGCCAGAGTAGTAAACAGTAATCAACACATGTATGTATTGCATACATACATTATGTGTGCATACAATCACACATTTGTGTATAATATAGATATATACATTATATAATAGAGGAAAACAAATTCATAAATCTAAATATGAATGCATCAAATTCCACAAGAAAAAAAGAATAGAGGAATGGACATAAAAGCAAAAGCCAAAATACACTAAGTGCAAGAAACATTTAAAGAGAAAGAGAGAAAATGAAGGGGTAGAATAAAATCTATTCATCAGGTAACTGAACATAGAGGATTTGCAGCCATGGTCTCAGATAAGTAAACATTATAAACTAGCAAAGTTAATGAACAGAAACCATAATAGAAATAAAAAACAATGTTGAAAGACAATGACAAAGATAATATTAAATATGTACACCAAAAGGTATAATAGCTTAGTCCTCAAAGGAAAAACTAAGCAAATTGGAGAGTATATAAAAACACAATAATAGATTTTTGTATTATGCTCTAAAAGCTGAGTACATCTGATAGATAAAAAAGAAGGAAAATATAGAGCTGAACAAATTGTTTGATAAAACTAAATTTGATTGACTTATGGTGACTTCTGAATGAAAATATTAAGAAAACATATTTCTTGGCATCTCATATCTTTAGAAAAATTAATCATATATTAAAACATAAACAATCAATCATCCAACATTTATTAAGTGTCCATATGTTCCAGACATTGTTTACTAGGCATTAAGATACAAAATCAACCAGTCACTGCTCTCAAGGACTAATTAATTGATAAATGAATCATAATCTAATGCAAAGAGGCAGATACTATATTATGTTCTCTTGTAGAATGTAATACCATAAATAGTAAAATAAATAAATAAAAAGGGAGTAAATGAAACAAACCTAAATGAAATTAAGTAGTAACATTTTGAATAAGGAATAGGTTGGAGAACAAATCATGGAAATTATAAAAAACTGTGTTAAAAGTAATGATAAAAATGAAACAACATATCAAATGTTCCTTATAGGAAAAATTATATTTCTGAAAATTTATATAAATGGAAAAAGAAAGGATCAATAGTTAAATGTAATCTTTTTAAGACTAGAAAACAGGCTATAAATTCAAAAGACAAGATTGAAAATTAAAGAAGAAACAAAGAAGTCTGAAAATGTTATAGAACTGAGCTAGTTTCTTGAAGATTATCAGTTGAAAAGAATATCAGTAAACCATTAACTAAATTAATTAGGAAAAAGAGAAGAAAACTGTAAACAAGTTAAAAATGTAGATTGACAAAAGATTAGGAATTTTAAGAAGTGTAATGGTAATGTAAATGGGAAGATATTTCCCATTCATTAATTGGTCAATGTGACCTGCTTAGATCACATGGAAACCTAAGTCACATGTGGTGGAAGAAGCTTACTGAACGTGTGGTATAGGAAAGGTGAAGCAGAGCTGGGAGGAAGTTGGTCAATCTAGTCAGAGCTGGGAAGCTGGGTGTTTGTGCAGGGGCAGGGAGGGTTGGGAATGGCTTTGCCCCCCTTCAGTGATAGCCTGTATTGACTTCTTGGTTGTTATGATGGATTTTGCTTTCTGGTTCTAGGATTTGGCTTTCTGGTGTCTAAATGTTTTTCTTCTGCCTTTTATATGGACTCTCTTATACTTTGCAATTGAGAATTATGCAGGCATATTCATAGTCACTACTAGTGCTGTAGGTGGGGCTACACGCGATACAAGAAGTTATCAACTAATATATACAGTTACACACAAAAAACACCTGAGAACTAAAGGGGAATGAATGTGTATCTTCAAAAATATAAAATATCCAAACTAACAAACCAAGAAATAGTGATTTTCAACAATCAATCTAAAGAAATGAAATCAAGCATGTCATAAGTGAATTGCCATTTAAAAGAAACAAAATACCACAAGCCAGAGAGATGTACAGGTCTAAGGGTGACGTATTCGCAGAGGAAGAAGTTTCTTTGGCATGGTAGAGAAAGGATGTAGAGTCAAAAGTGTGGCCTGGGGAGGAATGAAGCTACACACACACACACACACACACACACACACACACACACACTTTGCCAGCATTTCTATGTAGTACTTTTTTAATAGTAGAAAGAAATAATAATCAGAAAAATGTCATTCAAAACAACTACAAAATGTGTAAAATGAGTGTTAACATACCAAGATGCACATAAGATATATAAATACAACTACTATTGATAGAAATACAAATACAATCAATAGGAATAAGGTGTACAAATAACTGAAGATACATTGGCTATGACAATGCAAAAAAAATTAAGACTTCTGGAAGTCAAGATGGCAGAATAAGCAGTAAGTCACTCTCATCCTCCCTTATTGATCTTTAAAAATCCAGAAAACACTGCCCCAGGAAAGTCCTGGAAGAGTGGAGCTAGCAGAAAGGTAAGGTGCAGCAGGTTTTTAGCTCAGGATTAATGGGAAACATCCCTCTTGTTGTGGCTGAAGGGGACTAGTACAGAACAGGAGGCCTCCCAGCAAGTCAGCAGTAAGTCCCACCTCAGCAAACCTGCAGGAGATCCTGAGTCCCAGGATGGTGGAGCAGGCAAGCACCAACATGGGGGAACCTGGAGACACCAGTGCAGAGAACCACCATGTGCACCCCCAGACAGGCATCCACTAGCAGCTGAGCCTGCCTATACTTTGGCACAGCCCCAGGTAAGGAGGTGGCCTCCAGAGGGCAGACTATTCCCACCGCACTCCCTACCCTGGGAGCTTCAGTTAACCCTGGGGAAACAGAAAAACCCTACCTGACTTCAGCACACACCAGCCACCACCACCAGCTCCAGCTCAGCATTAGGTATGCTACCAGACTCCTACATCCTCTAGCTGCCAGCACCTGAGGCCCTAGCACAAGAAGCATAGGAAAGTGTCCCCCTGTACCCTAAAAGCAGAGATTGACTTTAAAAGCCAGAAAAAAGGCAAACACCATGAGCAAAAAGCAACAAAGAAAAACAACTATCAAGAATTATTATAGTGACAGAAAAGATCAAAACACAAATTGAGGAGAGGACAACACTGTTAATATACCCACATCCAAAACCTCAAAGGGAAATGTGAATAGGTCTCAAGCCCAAAACTCCTTCCTAAAAGAGCTCAAAAAGAATTTTAAAAGTCAAGTAAGAGAAGTAGAAGAAAAATTGAACAATTCCTTTAAAAATACAATGGACAAAATGGAGAAAAAGTACACTGAAGAAAACAACTCCTTAAAAAGTAGTCAACCAAATGAAAAAGGAGGTATAAAAGCTGACTGAAGAAAACAATTTGTTAAAAATTACAATTGGGCAAGTAGAAGCTAAAGACTTGATGAGGCATCAAGAATCAGTCAAACAAAATCAAAAGAATGAAAAAATAGAAGAAAACAAAGTACTTCATTGGGAAAACAACTAACTTGGAAAATAGATTCAGGAGAGATAATTTAAGAATTATTGGTCCAACTGAAAGCCATGATTAAAAAAAAAAGCCTGGACAGCATCTTTCAAGAAATCATCAAGGGAAACTACCCTGATACTCTAGAAGCAGAGAGTAAAATAGTCATTGAAAGAATCCAAAGGAGAGGAATCTGGGAAGATGGTGGAGTAGTTCAGAAAATTCCAAGTTTTCAAGATTTTCCCAATCACATCTTATGACAAATGAAGTGCAAGTTAAAAATAAATCAGAATAGGGATACCACAGGGGTATTCCTGGGACAATTTGAGAAGATCAGAAGAAAAATCCCAGGATAAGACTTGGTACATGTGAAGAGTAAACAACTCCAGGTGAAGGTCCACTTTAACAACAAGTGGTAAGCTCTGGGGTTGATTGGTTTGAGAGGCTGCCTTGGCCCCAGCCACAGGAATTTTTAACCCCAAGATAGTGAGGGGAATTGGGCATCTGAGCCTGGGAAGACTGAGGAATACTCTGCTGACAAGGAATTTCAGACCCAGTTATGCTTTGAAGAGCAGCAGGAGTGAGAAGGAAAAAGCACACACCTGACTAGTGCAGAAGCACTGGGGCAGAAAGACCCTAGCTGTGGGCATATACAGGAGGTTGGAGGTTTGACTGTTTCATGCTAGAAGGGAGATCGAGGGCAAGAGTCACCATCTCCCATACCCCAGGGCTAGAGGTGAACAAAAAAATTAAACTATTACCACTAAAAATGAACAAGCAAAGGAGAAAGAATCCAACCATAGAAAACTATTGTGGGAATAGAGAAAACCAGGGTTCATCTTCAGAGGAGGATATTGAAGTAAAGAAACCCCCAAAGAATAATATGAAATGGTCACCTGCCCAAAAAAATTCATAGATCTTAAAAAATGACTTTAAAAATCAAATGACAGAGATGGAGAAAAAACTAAAAAAAAAACCAACAAAACCCTCAAAACATAATAATCTAATAAAAAGAAAAAGATTATGAAAGGAAAAGGTCAACCAATTAGAAAAGGAAATCCAGAATCTTAAGGAAGAAAATGACACCTTGAAAATTAGAATTGGAGGTGAAGTCAGTGAAATGATAAAAAATCAAGAAATAATTAAACAAAATTTATTTATTTTTTTTTTTTTTAATGAATTTATTTAACTTTTTACATTCATTTCATTTTCACAAGATTTTGGGTTCCAAAATTTTCTCCCCATTAGTCCCCTCCCCCCTCCCCAATACACTGGACATTCTAATTACCCATATCACCAATCTGCCCTCTCTTCTGTCATCCCTCCCTTCCCTTACCCCATCTTCTCTTTTGTCCTGTAGGGCTAGATAACTT
>CM053769.1:429571845-429687090 GCA_028658325.1 Potorous gilbertii | reverse complement strand
TCTCTCTCACTGACCTGTGCGTCTGTGTGTGGAGGGACCCTCTCGGCCGCCCGGAGATCCAGCTCCCTGACGCCTGCTGGGCTCCGCTCGCTCCTCTCAGTGCCGCGTGGCTGGGGCGGGGGAGGGGAGCGCTCGGCCGGGCAGGACTCCGCTCCCGTGTCCGGGGCACCCCTGCGGTCGGTTCTTCAGGGCCTTGTTCATCATTTCTTATGGCACAATAGTACTCCATTGCATTCATATACCATAATTTATTCAGCCATTCCCCAATTGATGGGCATCCCCCTGACTTCCAGTTTTTGGCAACTACAAAGAGTGCTGCTATAAATATTTTTGTACATGTGGGACCCTTTCCCATTTTTATGATCTCTTGGGGATACAATCCTAGAAGTGATATTGCCGGGTCAAAGGGTGTGCACATTTTTGTAGTTCTTTGGGCATCGTTCCAAACCATTCTCCAGAATGGTTGGATGAGCTTGCAGCTCCACCAACAATCAATTAGTGTTCCAATTCTCCCACATATTCTCCAGCATTTATCATTTTCTTGTTCTGTCATGTTTGCCAATCTTATAGGTGTGATGTGGTACCTCAGAGTTGTTTTGATTTGCATCTCTCTAATCAATAGTGAGTTAGAGCATTTTTTCATATGATTATAGATATCTTCAATTTCTTCCTCTGAAAATTGCCTGTTCATATCCTTTGACCATTTATCAATTGGAGAATGGTTAATTTAATTTTTTAAAAAATGAAAAAAGAAAAGCAAATTTCCAGTATCAAAAATGAAAAGGGTAAATTCACCACCAATGAAGAGGAAATCAAAACAATAATTAGAAGCTATTTTGCCCAACTGTATGCCCTTAAGTTTGATAATCTTAGTGAAATGGATGAATATTTATAAAAATATAAATTCCCAGATTAACAGAAGAGGAAATAAAATAACCTCATTTCAGGAAAAGCAATTGAACAAGCCATCAATGAACTCCCTAGGGAAAAAATCTTAAGGGCCAAATGGATTTACAAGTGAATTCTATCAAACATTTAAACAACAATGAATTCCAATATTACATAGACTATTTTGGAAAATAGGTGGAGTCCTACCAAATTCCTTTTATGATACAAATATTCTACTGATACCTAAACCTAGAAGAGTTAAAACAGAGAAAGAAAATTATAGACCAATTTCCCTAATGAATATAGATGCAAATATTTTAAATAAAATATTAGCAAAAAGATTACAGCAATTTATCTTGAGAATAATACACTATGACCATGTAGGATTTATATCATAAATTCAGGGTTGGTTCAATATTAGAAAAATTGGCAAAATAACTGGCCACATCAATGACAAAACTAACAGAAACCATATGATTATCTTAATAGATACGGAAAAAGCTTTTGACAAAATACAACATCCATTCCTATTAAAAAAACACTAGAGAGCTTAGGAATAAATGCAGTTTTCCTTAAAATGATAAGTAGCATCTAATTAAGACTATCAGCAAGCATTATATGTAATGGGGATAAACTAGAAGCATTTTCAGTAAGATTAGGGGTGAAACAAGGACATCCATTGTTATTCAAGATGGTACTAAAAATATTAGCTTCAGTAATAAGAGAAGAAAAATAAACTAAAGAAATTAGAATAGACAAATAAAACTACTTGAAATAATAAAAACAACTTTAGCAAAGTTACAGGATATCAAATAAACTCACATAAATCATCAGCATTTCTATACAATATGAACAAACCTCCAAAACAAGAGAAATTCCATTTAAAGTTTCTGTAGGAATTATAAAATATTTGAGAATCTACCTGCAAAAACAAACCCAGAAACAATATGAATATAATTACAAAACACTTTTCAGACAAATAAAGTCATATCTAAATAATTGGAAAAACCTCAGTTGCTCATGAGTAGGCCAAGTTAATATAATAAAAATGACAATTCTACCTAGTTTACTTATTCAGTGTCCTACCAATCAAACTATCAAAAATTATTTTATAGAGCTACAAAAATAATAATAAAATTCATCTGGAAGAACAAAAGGTCCAGAATATCAAGGGAATTCATGACAAGAAATGCTAGGAAAGGTGGCCTAGCCATAACAGATCTTAAATTATATTATAAAGCAGCAAACATCAAAACTATTTGGTACTGGCTAAGAAGTAGATTGGATCAATAGAACACTAATGCATTGTTGGTGGAGTTGTGAACTGATCCAACCTTTCTGGAGCCCAATTTGGAACTATGGCAAAAGGGCTATATACTTGTGCATACCCTTTGACCCAACAATACTACTTCTAGGTCTGTATCACAAAGAGGTCACACAAATGGGAAAAGGACTCACATGTACAAAAATATTTATAGCAGTTCTTTCTGTGGTAGCAAAGAATTGGAAATTGAAGGGATGTCCATCAGGTTGGAAACGGCTGATCAAGCTGTGGCATATGAATGTGATTGAATAATACTGTGTTCTAAGAAATGATGAGGAGGAAAACTTTAGAAAAACCTAGAAAGATTTATTTGAACTGATGTTGAGTGAAGTGAGCAGAATTAGGAGAACATTGTACACAGTAACAACCACATTGTACAATGACTAACTTTGATAGACATCTTTTCTCAGTAATGCAAGGTTCTAAGACAACTTCAAAAGACTCATGATGGAAAATGCTGTCTATAGCCAGATAAAGAAAAATGAAGTCTGAATGCAGATCAAAGGATACTATTTGCTCTCTTTTTTTTGTTTCTTTTCTTGTGGTTTCTCCCATTGGTTCTAATTTTTCTTTACAATATGACTAATGTGAAAATATGTTTAATATGAATGTATATGTAGAGCCTATATCATATTACATGTTGTCTTAGTGTGGGGGATGAGGAGAAAATTTGGAACTCAGAATCTTATGGAAGCGAATGTTGAAAATGTAAAATAAATAAATTTATTTTTTAAAAACTACCTAGAAATAATTCATATATTCGGTGCTATAACAGATTAATGAGGAGATAATTTATAGAAATAGACAAAACAATAACATTCATTTGAGAAAACTAAAAGTCTGTATTCTTAAGGGAGATAATGAGGAAAAAACTACAAATGATGTGTACATAGCATTACTAAACTTCAAACTACTCACTACCAACTGGTTTTTGGATATTTCTAATTGGATATCCTGTAGTCATCTCACATTCAGCATGTCCAAATCTAAAATCATTATCTTTCCCTAAAAATCATTCCTCTTGTGAATTTCCCATTCATTGTTAAAGGTACCATCATCCTTCCAGTTACTCACATTTTCAAGCTCAGTATCTTATTCTTCTTTTCCTCACATATCCATCCAATTAGTTATCAAGTCTTGTTGATTAAATCCCTACAACCACTGCCCAATCTTTTTTCTGCTCACAAGGATCACTTTAGCATCACTTCTTGCCTGATATATTAGAATGATTTCCCAGTCTTTTTATTAAAAGTTTTTTTGGGGGGCAGAGCCAAGATGGTGGAATAAAAGCAGAGACTTGCTTGAGCTCTCCCTCAAACCCTTCCAAATACCTATAAAAAATGACTCTAAACCAATTCTAGGGCAGAACCCACACAATGACAGAGTGAACTTGGAAGGTCAACAGGAAAGGTCTGTTGCAACCATTCTGAGAGAGGAGTCCAGAACAAAACATGTCAGCACTGACTGGACCCCAGCAAATCTGGAACAGGCCTCAGGGTACAGAATCACTGGCAGCTGTGGCAATTTCCAGACTTCAAAACCCACAAACACTTAGACAACTTAGAAAGTCAGTAGAAAAAGTCTGTTCAAACCAAGGTGAGAGAGGAGCACTGTCTGGCCCTAGTCATGAAGTGGTGTTAGCAGTGATGGTGGTTCTTGGCCCATAGATGGTGGAGGGTGGTGTGAGGGAATCAAGTAGTTGATCAGAGGGGGATTATAGGGACCCCTTTGCTGGTGCTGAGGCATAATTTTGTTGTTTTACCTGTGCTTGGATCTGGATTGCAGTCCTGGGTGGCAGTTCTGGGGTGAGGAGGAGCACTGGTGTAATGGAGCTTGTGGCAGCAATAGAGAGCAAATCTTCCTCACAGTTCCAAGGAAGAAAAGAGTGCTTGTGATCACTCACAGATCAGAGTACAAACCCAGAAAATAGTAAACACCTTTCCTTTGATCATACAACCTTGGAAGAAATGAAAACTTACAGGTCCCTAGAAGTATCTCTGAAAACAGCTGCACAAAACCCTTGAAGCTTGGGATAGTACACCCTCCACACTGGAAGCAGAGCCCTACCTTCACAAAGAGTTAAAAGTCAAGTAACAGATTGGGAAAATGAGCAAACCAGAAAAAACTCAGACTATAGAATCTTAATTTGGTGACAAAGAAGATCAAAACATACAACCAGAAGACAACAAAATCAAACTTCCTATATCTAAAGCCTCCAAGAAAATCAAAAATCAGGTCATGGAAGAGCTCAAAAGGGAATTTGAAAATGAAGAGAAATAGTGGAAAAATTGGGAAGGGAATGTGAGTGAAGCAAGAAAATCATGAAAAATGAGTCAAAACTTTGCTAAATGAGACCCCCCCCACACCCCAAACAATGAAGAAAATAATACCTTAAAGATAGATTAATCCAAGTGGCAAAAGAGGTCCAAAAAGTCAGTGAGGAAAAGAATGCCTTAAAAAGCCAAATTGGCCAACTGGAAAAGGAGGTCCAAAAGTTCACTGAAAAAAATAATTCCTTAAAAATTAGAATGGAGCAAATGGAAGCTAATGATTCTATGAGAAATTGAGAAATTATAAAATAAAACCAAAACAATGACAAAATAGAAGACAATGTGAAATATCTCACTGGAAAAACAACTGACCTGGAAAATAGATCCAGGAGAGAGAATTTAAAAATTATTGATCTGCCTGAAAGTCATGATTTTTAAAAAAGTCTAGATATCATCTTTCAAAAAATTATCAAGGAAAACTGCCCTGATATACTAGAATCAGAGGGGAAAATAGAAATTGAAAGAATCCGCCAATCACCTCATGAAAGTGATCCCAAAAGGAAAACTCCTGGGAATATCATAGCAAAATTCCAGAGTTCCTAGGTCGAGAAGAAAATATTGTAAGCAGCAAGAGAGAAACAATTCAAATATTGTGGAAACACAATCAGGATAACACAAAATTTAGCAGCTTTTACATTAAGGGCTTGGAATATGAGATTTTGGAGGTCAAAGGAGCTAGAATTAAAACCAAAAATCATGTACCCAGCAAAACTGAATATAATACTTCAAGGGGAAAAATGGACATTCAATGAAATAGAGGACTTTCAAGCATTCTTGATGAAAAGACTAGAGTTGAATAGAAAATTTGATTTTCAAACACAAAAATCAAGAGAAGCATGAAAAGGTATACAGAAAAGAAAAATCATAACGGACTTAAAGTTGAACTGTTTACATTCTCACAAGGGAAGATGATATTTATTCATGAGATCTTTCTCATTATTAGGGTAGTTTGAAGGAATATGTATAGAGAGAAGGCACAAGGTGATTTGAATGTGAAAGGATGATTTAAAAAAAAATTAATGATTGAGAGAGGAATGTACTGGGAGGAGAAAGGGAGAGGTAGAATAAAGTAAATTATCTCAGATACAAGAGGCAAGAAAAAGTTTTTACATTGGAGAGGAAGAGGAAAGAGGTGGAATGGAATGAGTGAATATTACTCTCATCAGATTTGGCTTAATGAGGGACTAACATACACACTCATTTGGGTATGGAAATCTATCTTACGCTACAGGAAAGTAGGGTGGAAGGGGATAAGGGGTGGAGGGAGTGATAGAAAGGAAGGCAGATTGAGGGAGGGGGTAATCAGAAGCAAACCATTTTGAGGACAGACAGGGTCAAAGGAAAGAATAAAATATATAGAGGACAGGATAGGATGGAGGGAAATATAGTCTTTCACAATATGACTGTTATGGAAGTGTTTTGCAAGACTCCACATGTATAACTTATAGAATTGCTTACCTTCTCAATGAGGGTGGGTGGGGAGGGAGGGAGGAAGGAAGGAAGGGAGAGAATTTGGAACTCAAAAGTTTTTAAAAATATTTTTACAATTGTTTTTACATGCAACTGGGAAATAAGATATGCAGCAATGAGATACAGAAATCTATCTTGCCCTTCAGGAAAATAGGAGAAGGGGTAAGGGGGTGGGGGTGTGATAGAAAGTAGGGCAGATTGGGGGAAGAAATAATCAGAATGCACTCCATTCTTGAACTGGGGAGAGAGAACAGATGGGGAGAAAATTTGGAACTCAAAATCTTGTGGAAGTGAATGTTGAAAACTAAAAATGAATTAATAAAAAAGTTTTTCCCCTTTCTAATTCATCTTCCACACATCTGCCAAATTGTTATTCCTAAGGCACAAGTCTGACCATATTACTCTTCACTCAATAAACTCCCGTTGTTCCCTATTGCTTTTAGGATCAAATATAGACTCCTCTTTTTGTCATTTAAAACCTTTCACAAACTAAAGACAACCTTACTTTCCAATCTGACTATACATTACATTCCTTCACTCTGATTCCTAGCTTCTTGGCTAAACCAGCTAAAATTTTACCTTCAATAGGAAACCTTTCCCAGTTCTCTTAATGCTAGTGTCTTCTCTTAGTGAAATATTTCTAATTTATCCTTTATATAACTTGCATATTATCTCCCCCATTAGAGTTTCATGAGAACGGGGATTCTCTTTTACCTTTCTTTGTACCCTGTCTGCCACATAGTAACATACTAAATGTTTACTGGCTGATATATTGATTCTTCAGTCTAGTCAAACTGACCTTTTGGCTGTTCCTCACACATGACATTACTTCTTGGTTTTGTATAGACTTTTCTCCATGCCTAGAATATACTCTCTCCTCACTTCTTCCTTTTAGAATCCATAGTTTCCCTCAAAGCTCAGCTCAAATGCTATCTCCTCTATGAGGACTTTTCTGATCATCACAGCTGCTACTAATACTTTTCCCCTAAAAAATTACACAGGTAGCTAGGTGGCTTAGTGAACAGATTGCTGGGCCTAGAGTCAGGAAAATTCATCTTCCTGAATTCAAATACAGTCTCAGATGTGTGCTAGCTGTGTGATCTTAGGCAAAGCACTTAACACTGTTTGCCCAGTTTCTTCATCTGTGATATTAACTGGAGAAAGAAATGACAAACTACTCCATGGTCTTTGCCAAGAAAACTCCAAATGAGGTCATAAAGAATCAGACATGACTGAAAAACAACAATAAAATTACATTGTATTTGTTTTGTATATAGTTATATAGCAATAGCAAGGAGGGGTAGTGAACAGATTGTTCAGCTATTCCTCTTCTGTCCCTCCCCCACCTACTGACAATGCCTAGAAGGGGTACCCTGAATACCTTCATTATTTGTTCTGGGAAGTTATATCAAAGAATATATCATTCACTCTAAATTCTTTTTCCTACAAACACCTAACAACCACTTCAGTATGAAATCTCTCTTTTCTAGAGATGTGTGCCCCCTCAACTGCCTCCTCTCAACTGCATTTCTAGTAAATACACACAGACTGGAAAAAAACTTATGATTAACTTGGTTTTTATTCTTTGATGATGAAGGAGTCCTTTGAAAAAAAGGAAGTTAAAACTATTTTCCTCTCTGCCCAGAGGGAAAGGCTTCATTCAGGCTTCCATGAAGGAACTGCAGGGAAGAAAAGGTTCTACAGACCTGAAACAGCATTGCTTCTGTCTAAATATTCCTTATACTCTATTGGCCCAAATAGTCACTTCCTAAGTCCTAGATCTGCTTCTTGTGACAGGCCTTTGTCTATGTTTTGGCTCTCCTAATTCCAAGCAATTTCTCCCTTGTCTCACCTTTGTTTCCTAGACTGGCACCTACTTGTACCCACTCAAAGAGGTTTCACTGGATAGGTGTAGTCTCTGCCTTCACCAGCTTCAGGCTTAGCTATAATCCTTGTCTGGGACACTGCTATGCTTTTTGAGAAAGAGCAGGGGCCTTTACCCTAGGACTAGCAGAAGGCTTCCCAATTCTGCTCCCTTCAAGTGGACAATTCTTTCTGGTATATGGCTAGGTCCCCTTGATGAAAGATCTCACCCTAATCGAAGATTTAGTATATTTTCCAAATTTTCATCTCTCCAGGATAGGCTATAACTTGTAGAAGGTCCAATCTGGTTACCAATGTTATTGTGCTCTATGGAGTGTCTCTGTCTCCTAGCAGTTTCTGCAATAAATGTTCCAGGCAGGAGAGGTGCTGCTTCAGGGTTTAGTCTTCTTCCACTATTTGGACTATTATTGGGTTACAGTGCCCTAAATCCTCACTTGAATGTGTCTTTCTGAGACGCTAGTTTAGACAGTCTTTGAAGAACTGGTAGGCAGCCTCTTTTGCTTAGAGTCTGCTAAGGTAAGTCTCTTTCTACTCACCGGAGATTGTAATTCTCTCTACTATAGGCAATAAATGGTTGCAGTAAAGGGTCCATGAAGGGCCCCTGGTAATATTTCCAACTATTTTATCAACAAACAAGTTGCTCAGACTTTCCACAAGTAGGTATGATGAGTTTTTCACTTACCTGCTACTTCATATGGCTCATTAAGAGCAAGATTTCTTAGTAAAGCCAAGATTCCTTGTTATAAGTCTTGACAGTGAATTTAGGCATTTATTTCTGTCAGCATTGCTTTGAGACAAAGCTTTGGTGAGGAGCTAAGCTTCTTTCTGCTTCTCATTCAGCTGAAGGATGTACTGCCTGAATGTTACTGTTTTCAGTCATTTCAGGCACATCCAACTATCCATGACCCCATTTGAGGTGTTCTTGGCCAAGATACTAGAGTAGTTATCTCTTTTTCTTCTCCAGTTCAGTTTACAGATTGAGGAAATTGAGGCAAACGGGGTTAAGTGACTTGCCCAGGGTCACAGAGCTAGTAAGAGTCTGAGGCTAGATTTGAATTCAGGAAGACAAGTCTTTCTGACTTCAGGCCCTCTATCCACTGTACCATCAAGCTACTTAACTGTGGTTGTCCACAATCTTTTCATCCCTACCAAGCTATTCCAATATACAAGTCAATTAAGAGGCATAGTTCTTGCCCAGGCATTATTATGCATAGTTTAAAGCATATGATTTGAAGCATGGCATAATTCTCATGTTTACATGTACTAGGAATCCCACATATTGACTTCACTGAGATTTTCATTCAGGTTTCAGTGGCCCTAACAAATTGAGCAGTGTATAGTTGAAATATTCAGTCTGTGCATTGCCATTGAGAGTAAGAAGCTATAGTTGTAGACTTCTTAATGCCAGTCAAAGTTTACATCTCCCTGAGTAGTGTGCTTTCAAAGTTTTTTTCTTGGTACAAATGGCTCCTGGCAGGAAGTCCAAATGCTGAGAAAAATTTCTCCCACTGCACTTGAGTAAGTGTGGAAGCTTTTTGGTTACTTGTTGAGTATGCCTCTACATATCTTGTAAAATAATCAGTCACCACCAAAATATGGCTTTTGTCCTTGCTATCTCCTTCCAGAGCTAGAGAGCCAATGCAGACACATCATAGGAGTTTGCTAGTGTCTGTATTTTCCAAGTATGTATAATGAGTTGGAAGTTCTTGGACACAATAAGCACAATCTCACACTTCTTAGCAATGTTTGTGGCCACCCTGGGTCAATAAAATCTGTACAGTAGTTCTACAGTCATCTGTTGATCCATATGACTACAGCCCATATGTGTTCTAGGTAGGTTCCTGATAGTGGGAGATCAGTGACAATCCAGTATGTACTGTTTCACAACTACAATTTAGGCCATTATCTCAACAGTAGTAATACCTTAACAGAACTTGAACTTGAGTCCTCTAATATTATTATCCTGATTCTTGTCTTTTTCCATTTCTTCCAGTCCCTTATCAGCAATTACCATCAGTCATTTATAGACAATATGGTTGAGTGAAACAAGATTCACACATGCTGTCTGCTGGAATTTCCAAATTCTCAGCTATATTGTCTTTTGCTTGAAGCAAATTGGTATAACTTCCTTACTTCTTCCTTGAGTATCAACATAGCTTCAGTACCATATGGTATTTGGGTTAAAGTATCTGTATTCATATTAGTCTTCCCTAGCCAGGAGGGTATGCTCAATTTATAGCTGTCAAATGCTACTTACCCATTTTTGGCAAGCAGCGTCTAAGTCTAACGTGGTACTGGTCAGAATATGTCAGCATACTGGTCAGAATATGTCAGTGGATTGTTATCAGTATATAACTTGCAACTTTACTTAATATGCATAGTCTTTAGACTTCTCAGTGATAGCCTACTTAAAAGCCAAGAGCTACACTTTGTTTTCAAGGTAATGAATTTCACTATCACTTAAGCCTCTGTTGGTAAATACAACTGGTTTCTTAGAAGCATCATTCTCTTGGTATAGGACCACTCTTGAGCCCTCTAAGCTAGCTTCCGTATACTAGACAAAAGGGTCATTTGGATCTGCATTGGGCCATTACTGGTATATATGAGAGAATGTTGGCTAAGTCTTTGGAAACTTACTCATATCTGGCCACCTATGGGTCTCCAGAGGACTTTTAGAGTTTTAAAACAAATAAGCCTCTTATTGTGCATCTTGTTCTGTTCAGTCATGCAAACATAAGTGAGGTCATTTTGCAGTTTAGCAGGAAAAACATAACTCTCAAAAAAACCCAAAACAACTTGTGATAATAACTTCCAAATCCTTAAAAAAAAGTCTTTAGATTTGAAAGGTTCTTTGGATGTGGCTAAGTCAAGAGCACTCCAGTTTTTTTGGATCAGACCTCTTAAAATTGCTGAGATACTTTGTGGCATATGCACTACTTTTTTATCAATCTATTTACTTATTTGTTTATTTTATTCTGAACTTAAACACCAAATAAAATGCATATTTCTATTTAAAAAATGGAATGGAAAAAGAATTGTACATGAAACAATTCATCTCTATTATATTTAGCTTGCTTTTTCTTTTGAATATATACAACTAAAATTATCATGGAACTTTCAAAGTTGTCCTGTTCATATTTCCTTCTGAATTACTTTTTTCTTTTCTGTTCATTTAAAAAAATAAATTCTTTGATGATCCTCTTTCTTTCTTTTCTTTTTCATTTTTTAGTAAACCTATTGCTATCTCCCTACCCTTTCCAATCACCTTCCCTCAAAAATTAAAAAAGAAAACCCTTGTAACAAATATGTATGTCAAGGAATAACAACAGCAGCAAAAATCCCCATGTTGGCCATTTCTTATAATGAATGACTCATTTTGCACCTTAAGTCCTGCATCTCTCTGTCAGAAGGTCGGTAGCATGCATTCATATAACTTCCACTCTAGTGAACATATTTTTAAGTCTTTCAATAGTTTCTTTTCCTGATAATATTGTTGTAAAAACTGTTATCCAGACTCTGCTCACTTAGCTCTGTCCATTCACATGAGTCTTCTTGGATTTCTCTGGAACTGTACTTCTCATCATTTCATAGAACATAACAATATTCCATTACATTAATATTGATGTGTATCTTTTTAGTTTTCAGTTCCTAGCTAAAAACAAACAATTATTATAAACAAGGGTCTCTTTCCTCTTTTGTTTTCATCTCACTGGAATATAGGGCTAGTAATACTGTTTCTAGGTCAAAGATCACACATATATTCTAGGGCACCGAGAGATCACTCAGTTGAGCCCCATTCTGTACTCATTGATGTAATTTTGGACTGAATTTAGTCATGGATGCTCTGTCTTTAATGAGAGTTTAGGCTTTCCATTCTTACACCAATTGGCTACTTAGAATTCCAAGGATGATGCTAATTAGATTATGGTTCACAAGTTTGCCCAGAAGACAGAAAGCAAGGATGTACTCAGTCTGTAATATGAATCAGGTGTGGGATAGGTAATTTGTTCCTACCCACAAAAGGGAATAACAGAATCATAGCATACTTTAATAGACAAATTGGGAAGGAGACTTCTGGGGGATGGGGACATATTGGTGGAGTAGAGAAAGCAGTTGAGTTTGCTCTACCAATATTCACCTCCAAATAACTTTAAAATAACATCTCAAATAGAATTCTGTGGTGGCACAGTCAGTAAAAGTTCAGGGTGTGACATTTTACAATCCAGAAGAACTTGTTCAGAAGTTAGAGGTCAGAAGGAGAGGTTTGTAGCACTGGAGTGGGGGCTGGCCCAGAGCCAATGTGACAGTAACACGAGGTGTGTACAACAACAGCAGCTTTGATAACTCTCAAGCCAGAGATGAGAAAGGGATCAAGGAACTGGTCAGGAAGATCACAGGGTATATCTGTGCTGGTACTGGGCACAGAACAGTGTGCTATTTGGCAACTCCATTGCCTATACCCACTTCTGGTTCACAGTTCCAGAGAAGAGCAGCATATTCTGCCCCAAGAAAGCAGGGGCCCTGAGGAGCAATATTAAGGGGAAGCAGGAAACTTCCAGTCTCAAGGGTTACATCAGAAAATTAAGGTAAACCAAAAGCCAATGGTCTGGTTGGGCTAGCATTAACTAATAAATTGGATCAGTGGGCTTTCTTCAATAATAAAAGACTCTAAGATAGAGCTCACCAGCTTTAATATAGTTTTGGGGAATAGGTGGGGAAGACAATGAGATAGGTTATAGGTTAGACAGTATCATGGGTGTGGGCATTATATGATTGGTTACATCACACAAAGCAGGCTAGCACCCATGTGAGGTTAGTAACTACCCCTCTGTCATTAAGGAATGTTTGATTGATTTATGTGACCTATCTTCATCCTGAAGACATTGTAAGTGGCTTGTAGGCCAATAAAGTATGGTAGAAAACAGTTTTTGCTTTTAATTATACCTTTAAGCTAACTCAGAGGGAAAGCTAAATTCATGTGCTCAATCAACTCAAGGACATAGTAAGGTGGCCTTAGGTAGATGCATACTCAATTATAAAATCAATATAGTATAAAATCAAGGAAATCCATACAGTAGAAACTAGAGTTAGTATTAATTTAGATCTTTTCACAAGGAAGAAGTGACCACATTTCCCAGTTCATACCATCTTGGAGACACTGAAAACTTCCAGATGTGCAGAACTATATCTGAAAAGAGCAGTGTGAAAAAAAATGGAAGGTTGAGATAGTGCCTGCCCATACCCACACACAGAACAGATCCCACCATTAATATAAGTTCAAAGTCAAGAAACAGATTGGGAAAATGAGCAAACAATAAAAAAAATGCATGACCATGAAAGCTACTATGGTGAAAAGGAGAATCAAGACACAAAATCAGAAGACAATGATGTCAAAAACAGAAGAAAGAAAAGCCTCAAAGAAAAATCCGAATTTGACACTGGCCTAACTAGAAATCCTGGAAGAGTTAAAAATTTATTTTAAAAATCAAATAAGACTGAGAAAAAAATAGGAAAAGAAATGAGTGATGCAAGAAAATGACAAAAGAAAATGAACAGCTTGGTAAGAGAGGCACACACGCACACATACACACACACACACGCACACACACACACACCCTGAAGAAAGTAACTCCTTAAAAACAGAATTGATCAAATGGAATAAGATGTACAAAACTTCACTGATGAAAATAATTGCTTAAAAAGTAGAATTGGTGAAGTGGGAGTTAATGATTCTATGATATATACTCAAGTTATAATTTTAAAAGCACAAAGAACAAAAAAGAAAAAGGAAGAAAAAGTTAAAAAATTTTATTGGAACAGCAACTGACCTGGAAAATAGATCAAGGAGAAAGAATTTCAGAATTATTAGACTAATGAAAGCTATGATCAAAGGCATATAAGAAATTATAAAGAAAACTTCCCCAGAACTGAACTAGAGGGTAAAATTAAAAAAAAAATTAAATCCACCAATGACCTGAAAGAGATCCCAAAATTAAATCCCCCAGGAATATTATAGCCAAATTGCAGAGCTCCTAGGTCAAAGAAAATACTTTAAGCAACCAGAAAAAAATCATTCAAATACTGTGGAGACACACAAGATTTAGCAGCTACTACCTTAAAAGAGCAGAGAGCTTGGAATACGCTATTCCAGAAAGCAAAGGAGTTAGGATTACAATCAGGAATAACCTACCCAGGAAAACTTCCTTTAAGGGAAAAGTCCTTAAAGGGAAAAAATGGATACTTAATAAAACAGAGGATTTTCATGCATTTCTGATTTTTTAAATCAAGATGAACAGAAAATTTGACTTTCAAATACAAGACTCAAGAGATGCATAAAAAGGTAAAATTAAAGAGATACTGTAAGGGATTCAATAAAATCAAACCATTTACAATTCTATATGGAAATATAATACAACTCCTAAGAACACTGTCATTATTAGAGCAATTAAAAGGACTCTACATAGGCAGAGGGCATAAGAATGAATTGATTATGTTGGGATGATCTTAAAAAAATATGGATGAGAAACAGGGATGGACTAATAGAAGAGGGGAAAGGAAGAATTCAGAAAATTATCTTACACAAAAGAAGTGGGTAAGGAACAGCTTTCACAGTGGAGGGGAAAATGGTGTGTGTGGAAGGGCAACATTTGAACCTCACTCTCATCTGAATTTGTTCAAAGAGGGAAGAAAAAAACACACGTACTCAGTTGTGAATAGAAATCTATGTTACCCAACAGGGAAATAGAAGGGGGAGAAAAAGAGTAGGGGGTGATAAAAGGGAAGATTGATTAAGGGATGCAGTGGTCAGAAGTAAAACATAATTTTGAGGTGGACAGGGTAAAAAGAGAGAAAGATAAATCAGAACAAAATAGGATGGAGGGAAATGCACAGTTAGTAATTATAACTGTGAATGTGAATGGGATGAACTCACACATAAAATGGAAGTGGATGGCAGAATGGATTAGACACCAGAATGCAACACTGTTGTTTATGAAAACAGACACACACAGAATTAAAGTAAGGAGCTGAAGCAGAATCTATTATGCTTTAGCTGAAGTAAAAAAAGGCAAGATTAGAAATCATGATATTAGACAAGGTAAAAGCAAAAATAGACCTAATTAAAAGAGATAAGCAAGGAAACTACATCTTGCTAAAAGGAATCACAGACAATGAAGTAATATAAATACTAGACATGTATGCACCAAATGGCAGAGCATTCAAATTTTTAAAGGAAAAGTTAAATGAGTTTCAGGAGGAAATAGTAAAACTATACTAGTGGGAGATCACAACTTTCCCCTCTCAGAGTCAAATAAATCTAACTATAAAATAAATAAGAAAGAAGTTAAAGAGATTAATTGAATTATTAGAAAAGTTAGATATGATAGACTTGTGGAAAAAATTAAATAAGAATAGAAAGGAGCATACATTTTCTCAGTTGTATGCAGCACCTTTACAAAAATTTAACATGTAATAGGGCACAAAGACCTAACCAATAAAGTAAAAAAGCAGCAATATTAAATGCACACTTTGCAGACCATAGTACAATAAAACTACAATAAAGGAATATGGAAGTATAGCTTAAAAATTAATAAATAATCTACTCCTAAAGAACAAATGGGTCAATAATTTTGTTAAAGATAATGACAATAATAAAACACTTTTCACACAAATCAATGATTTCTTTCTGACTGCTTGCAATATTTCTCCCTGACCTGGGAGCTCTGGAATTTGGCTACAATATTACTGGGAGTTTTCAATTTGGAATTGCTTTCAGGAGGTGATTGGTGATTCTATTTTACCCTTTGGATCTAAGATATCAGGGCATTTTCCCTTTATAATTACTTGAAATATGATGTATGAGCTCTTTTATTTTAATCATGGCTTTCATATACTCCAATAATTCTTAAATTATCTCAATTAAAATCTTAAATTATCTGTTTTTGATCTATTTTTCAGATCAGTTTTTTCCTAATGAGATGTTTCACATTTTCTTCTGATTTTTCTATTCTTTTGACTTTTATTTCTTGATGTGTCATGGAGTCATTAGCTTCCACTTGCTCAATTCTAACATTTAAGAAGTTATTTTCAGGCGGTAAAAGAAGGGAAGACAAACTGGAGGAAGGGATGGATGAGGTTCATGCTGTCTTGGGGTGGCAGTGGGGAGAAATGGGGAGAAAATTTTGAATTCAAATTCTTGTGGAAGTGAATGTTGAAAACTGAAAAATAAATACATTATATATTTTAAGAAATTATTTTCATCAGTGAGTTTTTGTACCTCTTTTTCCTTTGGCAAATTCTGCTTCTTAAGCAGTTCTTTCCTTTTATTCAACGAATTTTTGTGCCTTTTTTTAAAAGTCTTATTTTCTTCAGTATTTTTGTGCCTCTTTTATCAAGCTATTAATTATCTTTCCATAATTTTCTTGCATCACTCTCTTTTCCTAACTTATCTTGTACCACTCTTATCTTTCTTTAACTCTTCTAGAAATTCTTGCTGGACATGAGCTTAATTAGCATTTTTCTTTGAGGCTTTGGCCTGCTTACTCACTATTTTCTGCTTCTGAGACTGTGTCTTGGTCTTCTCTGCCACCTTGGTACTTTTTCTGGTCAAGGTCTTTTTTTGTTGCTTACTCATTTTTCCAGTCTATTTCTTGACTTTGAACTTTATGTTACTGTTGAGCTCTGCTCACTTGGGGTGGAAGATTTTCTTCAGGCTTTTTCATGCTGCTGTTTTCAGAGCTCTCTCTGGGGGTCTGTGAGTTTTCAGTGCTTCCAAGGTGGTGTGATCCTGTGGGAGGTGTCCCTGCGCTCCTGGTCTTTACCCAGGAAGGGTCCTTGCTCTCCTGTAGTCGCAAATGCTAGTACTCCTCTTGACCTTGAAACTATTACCAGGTCTCCTGTTCCTCTGCAGCCACAAGTGCTAGTACTCTCTTCTATGTTGGAACAGTGACTGGGGCCTCTTCTCCCTTTTAAAAAAAAAATTAAAGTAGTTCATTTTGTTACATTTAAATTCCAAGTTGTCTCTCTCCCTTCCCATGCTCCACTATAGAAGGCCACCATTTCTCTCTCTCTCTCTCTCTCTCTCTCTCACATACACACACACACACACACACACACACACCATATATGCACACTTCTTCTATTTATCAGTTCTTTCTCTGGAAGTGGACAGTATCTTCCTTCATGGGTCCTTTGTAGTTGATTTGAATATTTATAATACTCAGAATAGGTTCATCATTCAGTTATTCTTCAAATAATATTGCTGTTACTGTATCCAGTGTTCCCTTGTTTCTGCTTATTTCACTTTGCATCAGTTCATGTAAGTCTTTGCATATTTTTCTAAAATCAACCTGTTCATCATTTCTTATAGCACATTTACAGTATTCCATCACAATCATATATTACGCCTTGTTTAGCCATTCCCCAATTGATGGACATCTCCTCAATTTCCAGTTCTTTGCTGCCACAAAGAGAGGGCCTATAAATATTTAGAATATATAGGTTCTTTTCCTTTTCCCTTATCACCTTGGGAAACAGGCTTAATAGTGTTGCTGGGTGAAAAGGTATAGTTTTATCACTCTTTGGGCATAATTCTAGATTGCTCTCCAAAGTAACTGGATCAATTCACAGTTCCACCAATAGTATATTAGGGTTCTAGTTTTTCCATACAACCTCCAACATTTGTGATTTTCCTCTTCTAGCATTTTAGACGATCTAATAGGTGTGAGATATTTCAAAGTTGTTTTACTTTGCATTTCTGTAATCCAAAAATTTCTTCACCCAAAAATTGCCTATTTGTATCCTTTGACCATTGATCAATTGGGGAATGACTCATATTCTTATAAATTTGAAAAAGTTCTCTGTATATTTGTGATAAGAGATCTTTAACTAAGAAACTGTCTATAAAATCCCTCTCACCTTCCCCAATTTTCTGTTTTCTTTCTAATAACGGCTACATTGCTTTTATTTGTACAAAAACTTTTTAATTCCCTTTTTCCTTGTGAGAAGTGCTCTTCCCTGTCTTGGAACTATAATCCAGAACTGTGTATGGGCAATAGTTGCCAATCAATGCCAACTATAGCCAGTGTCAGCAAAATTCCCTGTAATCCCTTTCTGGCCAATCCCTTGCATTCAACCAATCTCTGTGCTGAGAGCTCCTAAAGCTGTTGCTGCTGCTGCACCACTGTCACAGCTACCATCATGGCTCATCACTGGTGCTACTTGTGCTCTGGGCTGGCATAACCCTTTGTCACAGAACTCTATTGCTGACCTAAGTTGTCTTAGTCTGGAAAAATGGCTCACTGTGACCTTTTGTTGCCTCTGTCATTTCAAAATTTGATATAAAAGTAGTTACGTTTAAGTGGTTCATAGGGAAATGTTGGGAGAGTTCAGCTGGGTTGCTGCCTGTTCTCCACCATTTTGACTCCTCTGTCTTATTTTCTTTCTAAGAATGTTTCAAATGCCTCTTTATTGTTGAATGTTGAACTTTTTTCCTGTATAATTGAGTTCAGATTTGCAAGGTAGGTCATCCTGGGCTGCCTCCTGCTCTTTAAAACATGTTTGTTACATTCCCTCCTAAAATCTCTGGTGGGTCTGGAATAGTCTTTCATTATTTTAATTTTCTTTTGTATTTGAAGATCTTTTTCCTGATTGCTTACAAAACCTGTTATTAATTTAATCAGTGTCCTGTAGTTCTCAATTTCATGTTCTCAAATTCCACAAGGTTCTGTTTCAACAATTGTTAGACCTTTTTTTTTTTATTTTGAAGTACTTATTCATAGATACCTGAACTCATTTAGGCCATAAGGTTCTTTAGAGAAATTATTTCCCTACATGATGGTGGCAGGAACCAATGAATATTTATTTTCTTCCTCCCAATTACATTTTAAAAGTTCTTGAAAACAGGGTCTTTTCTGTCTTTCCTTAATGTCCTAACACTATCTTACCTATAATTATTTAGTATTTGTTGTTGAATGGACTGAACGCACTTTCAGCTTTCTCACGGTCCTTTGAGGTCCACGGGCAGAAGTACATGAAGCCAAGCAAAGTTAGGTGAAATCTGTCCCGTCCCCTCAGTGAGATACTAAGTGGCAGCGCCGGAATTTTCCAGATCCAAGGCTACACTGTAGCATTTACCGTTTAAGTAGAGAGCAGAGCCAAAAGTCATGGGAAGGAGGAACGAGAGAGGTAGCAGGGTGTTAAGAAAACCTCCCTCCTTAGAGAATTATGGTTCATGGGTAAAACGAGGGCTCCGGAGGGAAGGCTCTCCCAGACTCCTTGCCGGCTCTAAGTCCTGCGGAACGAGAATAGCCTCGGAGAAGCCACGGGAATCGGTGGCTTGTACTCAGGCCGCTAAGAAAGCCCTCGTCCTGCGGGACTCCGGGGTTAGTCTGCTCCCGGGATGGGCCCGGGACGCCAGCGGGGCTGAAACGCTCGGGGATGGCAGAGGAGGCGGTGAGTCTAACCGCGCGGCCCCCGGGCTGACGCGGTTCCAGGGTGGGCGGGAGAACGTGGCGTGGCGTTAGCGCCGGGCTCCCGGGAGCTCCAGCCTTCGCCCCACCCGACGCCTCGCTCTTTCCCCCCTCCCCTCGTCCCCTCCCCCAGTCCCTCAGGGCCGGTTCCGTCAGGACACTGCCCTCCTCTCGGCCCGTGCGTCAGGGGGCGGGGGCGCTCCCGCTGCCACGTCTGGGCCGCCACGGCGCCGCCGGGGGCGCGGGAGAAGCGCGACCAGGGGAAGCCGGAGCTGAAGCGGAAGCCGGATGCGGATTTGACGCCTCGCCTGCAGGTGAGCTGCGGGGCCGGGCCGGGCCGGGCCGGAGCGGGCCGGAGGTGGCCGGGCCGCGGAGGGCGCTTACGCTAGAGGGGTCGGAGCCGGCCCCGGCCCGTCGTTCGCTCCGTGAGGTTAGGCGTAGGGAGGATGCTGGGGCAGCGCGAAGGCGGCTTTAGGACCGGGCGGCCGCTTCTGCCCCCGGCACGGCGCTCGGCGGAGCCAGCCTCCCGCCCCAGCGCGGACGCGGACGCGGCTGGCCGAGCCGAGCGAGCCGAGCCGGGCGAGCCGAGCCGGGCGAGCCGAGCCGAGCCGAGCCGGGCGAGCCGAGCCGAGCCGGGCGAGCCGAGCCGAGCCGAGCCGGGCGAGCCGAGCCGAGCCGGGCGAGCCGAGCCGAGCCGAGCCGGGCGAGCCGAGCCGGGCGAGCCGAGCCGAGCCGAGCCGGGCGAGCCGACCCGGGCGAGCCGAGGCTACCAGCCTCCTGGAGCTGCCGTGGGACGGTAACGACGAACCGCGCCGGCGAACCCCTAGAGACGGGGCCCGGAGCCGGGGCCATCCGGAAGGCGCCCTGCCTGCGGGGCTTCGCCGCCCATCCGTAGCCCCAGGGGCGGGTATTTGTGCCGCTTTCACCGTCACACTTTCCGGGAGGAGGCTTAGGTGTCCTCCCCCGTGGGGCGGCCGCGGGAGGCCGGTCTAGTCAGTGTGGACCCCGAGCTTGTGTTTCACGTTGGGCCGGCTCTGGAGCGAGTCGCGCCTGCCCGGGGTGCGGGTGCGGGTGCCCCCGGGGGTACCTGAGGCAGTACCCTTTGTTCGTTTTCACTGGCTGTCGAAACTGCCCAGGAAACCCACCCACCGGCGGCCCTCCTCCCTCAGAGATCCGCTGTTTAGATTGCTTTAAAAAAAGCAAATTGTATGTATGTATTGTAGTGGGTGGGAGGTGTTCTCTACCTTCACCTGTTATTCAGTCGTACTCCAGAATACAAGTTCCAGATGAACGAAGTTTGTTGCTTTAAACGAAAGCGTTAAAATCATTTAGAGGTAAGAGTTATATTACAAATATTCTCATTCAGTTCCGACCACAAAGCTTTCTCGCAGCTAGTGGCACAGATGGAAAAGAGAATTCAGGTATTCTGAATCTTTCTCAAATACCACTTTTCTAGGCTGAGTAACCTCTACCTAAGCTAAGATTAAACGTAGGCAGAGCTTCTCTGGTGAGGTGTGATCTGAAGTCGGTAGTATGAGATATGGGGAGAAAAAGTAACCCTTGATGGTTCAGAGACTTCCAGGCTTTTGTATGTAGAGAGCCAGCTTGGGGTAGTGTGTGGGTTACTGGGCATAACCTTCCTCACACTAGGGAAATCACCAGGCCTTTATTTAGATGGTCTTAAGTTCTTCCCTGTGGTTGTTGGATAAAATGACTTGTGGGTTCTAGTTCTAGCCCTGCCACTAACTTAGAGTGGATAAGTTATTTATTTGACTGATGCATTGTGGTAAAACCGAGATAAAAATGCATGTTTTGTATACTCTCAAAGTTGTGGAAAACAAGATAGTAAATACTATTTGAAAAATGTATAGCAATTAGATAAATATGGCAAGACCAATGGCCCAATAAATGTAAGACTGATTCTGGCATGAATTACAGGTCAGAAGGGAAGAAAATAGCTATGCCAGAGGCAGATAGAAATATATTGCAGGGCGTGTATTATAGAGTAGGTTTGAGTTAGTCAGAGCTCCACTGACTTTTCCCTTGGGGTTATGACTACCCATACTAGTTTTGTTACTGGAAAGAACACGGGGCTTTAAGTCAGGATTTTCGTCATAATTCTCCCTCTAATTTGCTGTGTGGTTTTGGGCTCAGTTTCTAGACCTGGCCAGGCCTCAGCTTCCCGTTTGTAAAATGAGTGTACAATGATCTGAAAGGTACCTTCTCACTGTTACTATTCACTGAACATGTATTATATTTAAGTAGCATAAATAATAGTTTTAGAGCTCAGAGGGATGCTAGAGACCATTTTAATATAGTCCCCTCCTTTTAGAGATGAAGAAACTAAGGCCTAGAAAAGTAGTTGGTCCAAGGTCACAAACCCAGGGAGATGAGAGCTGAGTTTTGAGCTTTAAGTTCTTTGACTCTAAATCTAGCACACTTTTTCCTCTGTATCACATCTTGATTATCTGGCCTCGTTGGGAGGATGAAAATGTTCCCTATGAAGTCTTTTCTGGATGAATGAAATTTATTGCTTTGAATACCAGGACTTTTTATTTTAAATGTCTTTTTCAGGAAAATCTTTATAATTGGTTTAGGCATTTATTAAGGTAATTTAAAACTCACATTAGAATCCAGTATTGTATTATGCTGCAATACAGTGAAGCATTGAGAATCCTCTGAGATGTGTTGGGTTTGTTAGCCCGCTATACCACAAAGCCTCAGTACTCCTGTGTACTTTTAGTAAAAGGAAGTATAGGAGAGTGACTGGAGGGCTGACCTTAGAGTCAGGAAGATTGGGTTCAAGGCTTGCCTAACACATCCTGGTTGTATGACTTCTGGGCAAGTCACTTAACCTCTCTCTCAGCACTCCAGGTGATTAAAAAACCTCAAAAAACTTTTAAACAAATCTCAAGTTGAATGTATTTATATTGTAAGCATTACCTAAGTAAAGATTTTGCCACATTTCAAAAATCTGAATAACATTTTTTAACTTAGACCTAGAATATTTGTATCTTTCATAGTAGTCAAAATTCAAAAAGACTTGAAGTTGTAGAGGGTTTCTTCTCTGTCAAAACAAACAAAATCCCCAAACAAAGCAAAAACAAAAATAAAGAAAAAAAAGCTTCCTAGATGTTCCATTGGAGGAGAGGTACACCCAAATGAGATCACAGATCCATTTGAGTATTATACCATGATTTCATGGACAGAAAGCTAGCTTGTGAACCTGGAAGATCAGGGTTTAAATCCTGCTTCTGCTGCATCCTATGGGTTCAAGTCCAGCCTCTGCCATTCTGGCTCTGAAACTCATGGTAAATTGCTTAATCTCGGTGCACAAAGCAACTTTCTAAGGTTGTAAATTGCAGAGAAGGTGTCAGTCGACATTGACAGGGAAAGCTTACTCAACCAGGAGGTTTCTTATGCCAGTAAATAAATTTTGGTAAATAATTTCAGTCCCTGTTCCTATCCTTTAAATATAACACTGTGTGAGAGACAGGGCAGTTAGAATTCTCTTTTTGCAAGTGGAAAGACTGAAGCTTGGACAGGTTAAATGACATACACTGTGATACAGTTGTTCCCTGGTTCAGTAGAACCAGAATTCTAAGCTAGGTCTTATGGCTACTAGACCATTGCTGTTTTCACTATATCCTGCAGTCTCCAGACCTTTCAGAAGACCTTTGCTTCTTGCCTATGTTCTTTTGATTGTGTGTGTTTGTCCTTTGTTGCCGAAGAAGACATGATGACATGACTTGCACTTGACTTTGTTTTGAGTGAGGAAGGGCTGTGCAGGTCACCAGCCTCACTTCTCCTCCAGAGCCATCTGAATCCAGTGACCAGATAGTCATCAGGATGACTGGTGATAACCCAGGATGAGGCAGTTGGGGTTAAATGATTTGCCAAGTTCACATAGCTAGTGAGTGTCAAGTGTCTGAGGTGAGACACTTAGGAGCAGCTAGGTGGTGCAGTGGATAGAGCACCAGTGCAGGAGTCAGGAGGACCTGAGTTCTTTTGAGTAAATAATTTCTAAATAAGAAAAGTGTTACAGTACCTTTATAAATGCGTGAATGTAGAGTACAACTGAAAAGGTTTGAAAAATACATTCTTATACTATTAAAACAGTTTTGTGCCTGTTTTCTTGAAGAGCTTCAGTATTTGTCATTTTATTTATTTTTTGTCACCTTCACCAATCTGATAGATGTGAGGTGGAACTTCAGTATTGAATTTGCGTTTTTCTTTCTATTAATGTTGTGGTGCAATTTTCCAGTTGTTAATTGCTATTTAGTGTTCAACAGAGCCAAAGACTCCATTTCCTAAGGTAAAAGACACACTATTTGATAAAAACTAATGGGAAAACTGAAAAGCTGTTCTGCAGAAATTAGGTATAACCAACATTTCACAGTAAATACATGAGTTTAGATGTAAAAGCACATCATAAGCAACTTACAAAGAAATACCTTCTGTGGAGAGGGAAAGACTGAAGACTAATTACTAAATATGATGGAAGAAGTGATAGATATAGTAGTAGAGAACACAGAAGATAAAATAGACAATTGTGATTATATAAAAATTTTAAAAGTTTTCGTATTCTATCACCCTTAAAATCAGAAGGGAAACAAGTAATGGGAAAAATGCTTTACAGCATAGTTTTTGATAATTATCCAAGATACATAAGGAACTGATTCAGATTTATAAGACTTAAGAACCATTCTTCAAAAGACAAATGGTCAAAGAATAAGAAGAAGCAGTTTTCTTTTTTCTTTATATGTGACACAGTAAAAGCGTCTTAACAATGTAATGATTTAAAACTACAAATCCTGTCACTTTAAATCTTGTGCACTTACTGCATTATTTTTTTTCAGTAAATACTCCAATTTCATTTCCAATAAAAGTAATATGAATAGTAATTTTACCCAAACAAGGTATTGTGTTTAAATTTTTTCTTTTGGTAGCAAAGTGATATAGTGTATTTTCACTCTGCCTTTTTGGCAGTGTGGTTCAGTGCCAGAGTTTAATTCAGAGCAACACCACTGCCCTGGCAAGTTATATTGAAATGAATGTGGCATATGACAGCATAGATATCCTTTGTTTTTTTCTTAGTGATCTATGCTTCCTACTGATTTCTTAACTGAGCAAATCAAAACCAAAAAACAAAAAAACCCAACCACTAAAAATAAAGCCTCTTAATACATGTCTGCATAGTTTGGCAAAACACATTCCCATGTTAGCTGTATCTGAAAAATGTATATCTTTCTGAATTTTAAGTTCATTACTTCTCTGTTGGGTGGTCAGTGGCATATTTCCTCTTTATTCTTTTTGGACTCATTTATCACTGCATTGATCACAGTTCTTAAGGCTTTCAAATGTATATATACATTTTCTAGAATGTATAAATTGTTCTAATTCTGTTCAGTTTGTATCAATTCATAGTGGGCTTCCTAGTTGCTTTTGAAATTTTCTATTTGATCATGTTCTGAAGACATTTCATTATATTCATAAACCACAATCTGTTTTGCTATTTCCCAATAGAATACCCTTTTAGTTTATAGTTTTATGATACCACAAAAATAGCTGCTGTAAATATGTTTGTTTATTTAGTTACTTTTCCTCTGTTGGTATATTTAGTTACTTTTCCTTGTTCACTTATTTCTTTGTGGTCTGGATTGGTAGAAGTATATTTGGATCATATACATTTTACTACTTTGAACATAGTAATAAATTGCTTTCCAGTTCACAGCTCCAGTAATAGTGCTCCAGTGTGTACCTTAGTGTGTACCTTAAGTAGTTTGTCTCCTTCCCCTCTCTCTCTCTTTTTTTCCTTTTTCCCTTGCTGAACTGCTCTGTTTCCAACCTGGTCCATTTCAGTCTTGCTTAGGCAGCCACATAGCTCTATCTTCTGGTGCCTCATCATTTTGGAGCTAGACTTAGATGGGCAGTTTTCATTTTTTAAAAATTGAATTATTTTATTTGTTTTCAGTGTGTTCGACAATCACTTGCATATATCTTAGATTTTTTTTCCACTTCTCCCTTATTCCTTCCTCCCTCCCCACTCCCTCTCTGAGATGGCGTACAATCTTATATAGGTTCAACATGTACATTTCTATTAAGTGCATGTTGCATAGAAGAATAAAATGAATGGGGGAAACCCTAAAACAAAACAAAACATAATATAAAAGAAAATGGTCTGTTTCTGTCTGCGATCCAATTCCATAGTTCTTTTTCTGGATGTGGAAGGTGTTTTGCCTCACGAGTCTGTTGGAAATTTTTTAAGTCCATGCATTTCAATGAAGTACTCAGTCTACCAGAAAAATTCCTCATACACTGTCGTTGTTGCTATGTGCAAAGTTCTCCTGGTTCTGCTCCTTTCACTGAGCATCAGTTCATACAAGTCTTTTCAGGCTTCTCTGAAGTCTTCCTGTTCATCGTTTCTCATAGCACAATAGTATTCCATTATATACCACAACTTGTTCAGCCATTTCCCACTTGATGGGCATCCCCTTGATTTCCAGTTTTTGGTCACCACAAAGAAAGCTGCTATAAATATTTTTGTATATGTGGGACCCTTTCCCATTTCTGTGATCTCTTTGGGATAGAGGCCTAGAAGCAGTATTGCTGGGTCAAAGGGTATGCACATTTTTGTAGCCCTTTGGGCATAGTTCCAAATTGCTCTCCAGAATGCTTGGATCAGCTCATAGCTTCACCAACAGTGAATTAGTGTTCCAACTACTCTCCCACATCTTCTCCAACATTTATCATCTTTCTGTTTTGTCATGTTAGCCAATCTGAAAGGTGTGATGTGGTATCTCAGAGTTGTTTTGATTTGCATCTCACTAATCAGTAGTGATTTAGAGCATTTTTTCATGTGATTATAGATAGCTTTAATTTCTTCCTGTGGAAATGATGGGCAGTTTTCAAAGAAGAAATCCCAGCTGTCATGAACTATATGAAAAAATATTATAAATCACTAATAGAGAAATGTTAATTAAAGGAATTCTGAGATTTCACCTCACAATTATCAGACTGTTAACGAAGACAGAAGAGGGCAATGATAAATGTTGGAAGGGCTTTAGGAAAACAGGTACGCTATTTATATTTAGAGCAACTCTTTATACTAGCCCCAAACTGGAAAGTAAGGGGGTGGCATTTCTTATTGGGGAACTATAAGACAAATTATAGTATATTAATATAATGGCATAGTTTTAAAAATTAGCATATTTTTTCTCCAGTTACATGTCAAAAAATTTTTAGCAATCATTGTACAAGATTTTGAGTTCCAAATTATTCTCCCTTTTTCCTTCCATTCTCTTTTGTCTTCCAAAAATGGTAGGCAGTTTTATATGGTTTATACATGTGCTATCATGCAAAAGTATTTCCCTATTAGTCATAGTTGTGAAAGAAGAAACAAAAGGAAAAACTGAGAAAGAATAAAGTAAGTGAAAGTAATATGCTTCAGTCTGCGTTCAGTGGCCATCATTTCTTTGTCTGGATATGGTTAGCATTTCCCTTCATGAGTCCTTTGTACTTGTCTTGGATCATTATGTTGCTGAGAAGAGCTGAGTCATTCATAGTGAATCATCACACATTGTTGCTGATGTATATTTTTTTCCTGGTTCTGCTCATTTCACTTTGTATCAGTCCATAAAAGCCTTCCAGGTTTTTCTAAAATCTGCCTGCTCATCATTTCTTATTGCACAATAATATTCCATTATATTCATATATTCCCTAATTGATGGGCCTCCCTCAATTGCCAGTTTTTTGCACCACAAAAAGGGCTGCTATAAATATTTTTGCACATGTAGGTCCTTTTCCCTTTCTTATGCTCTCTTTGGGTCACAGATCTAGTAGTGGTATTGTTGGATCAAAGGGTTTGCACAGTATGGTTGCTCTTTGGGCATAGTTCCAAATTGTTCTCCAGCATGGTTGGATCAGTTCACAACTCCATCAACAGTGCATTAGTGTTCCAATTTTCCCATGTCTTCTCCAGCATTTATCATTTTCCTTTTCTGTCATATTAGCCAATTTGTTAGATATGAAATGGTACTGCAGAATTGATTTAATTTGCATTTTTCTAATCAAAAGTGATTTAGAGCCCTTTTTCATATGTCTATAGATAACTTTGATTTCTTCATCTAAAAACTGCCTGTTCATATCCTTTGACCATTTGTCAGTTGGGGAATGACTTGTATTCTTATTCATTTTTTTTACTCATTTCTCTATATATTTGAGAAATGAGGCCTCTGTCAGAGACACACTGTAAAGAATGTTTCCCATCTTTCTACTTTCCTACTAATCTTGGTTGTATTGTTTTTCTTTGTACAAAAGCTTTTAAATTTACTATCAAAATTATCTATTTTACATTTTATAATGCTCTCAATCTCAATTAGGTAGACTATTCCTTATTTTTCTAATTTGTTTATGGTGTCACCCTTTATGTCAGAATCACACCAAAGATTTGTCATATTTAACCTTTCTAATATTTTGTTTATCTCCTTAGTTTCCTTCTTGGTTTTTTTTTTTTTTTTGATTGGATTTATTTAGTCCTGAGAGGGGACAGTTGAGGTCCCCCACTAATATTGTTTTGCTGTCTATTTCTTCCTGAAGTTCACTTAACTTCTTCAAGAATTTGGATGTTATTCTACTTGATGCATGTATGTTTAGTATTGATTATTGCTTCATTGTCTATGGTACCTTTTAGCAAGATGTAATTTTCTTATCTCTTTTAATTAGGTCTGTTTTTGCTTTTACTTTGTCTGATATGTAGATTCCTGCCCCAGCTTTTTTTTAACTTCAGCTGAAGCATGATAGATTATGCTCCAGCCCCTTGTCTTTACTCTGTGTGTGTTTCAAGTGTGTTTCTTGTAAAGAACATATTGTAGGATTCTGGTTTGTGATCCACTCTGCTTTCTGTTTCCATTTTGTGAAAGAGTTCATTACGTTCACAATACAGTTATGATTACTACCTGTGTATTTCCCTCCATCCTAATTCTTCCTCCTGTCTGTTTTTTCTCCTTTCAACCTTTACCTCCTCACCAGTGTTTTGCTTGTGTCTATCACCTCCCCTAATCTGCCTTCCTTTCTGTTAGTGCCCTACTCCCTTTACTTGATCTTCTACCCTCCTTTTTCCCTGGCAGGTAAGATAGATTTCTGTATTCATTTGATTGTGTATATGATTCCCTCTTTGAGTCAAAATGATGAGAATGAGGTTCAAGTGATGCTTGTTGCCTACCCTCCCATCTTCCCCTCCACTGTAATAGGGCTTCATGTGAAATAATTGATCCCACTCTACCTCTCCCTTCTATATCCATTGTACTGCTCTTTCTCATCCCTTAATTTTTTTATGTCATTCCCTCAAATTCACCTGATGTCTATATCCTCTGTCCATGTATATTCCTTCTAGCTGTACAATAGTGATACAATTCTAGTGGTACAATTTTTTAAGAATTCAACAAGTATCACTTCTTCATGCAGGAATATAAATAGTTTAGCTCTATTGAATTACTTATGTTTTCTTTTCCCTTTTTACCTGTTTATCTTTCTCTTGGAGGTCAAATTTTTGGTTTAGTTCTCATCTTCTTATGAAAACTTGAAATCCTTGTAATCCTTATATTTCATTGAAAGACCATTTTTTCTCTTGATATGTTATGCTTAATTTTTCCAGGTAAGTGATTTGTGGTTGTAATCCTTGGTCCTTTGTCTTCCAGAATATCATGTTCCATCACTCCCAGTCCTTTAATGTTGGAGCTGCCAAGTCCTATGTAATCATGATTGTGACTCTCCAGTATTTGAAATGTTTCTTTCTGGCCACTTGTAATTTTTCCTCGACCTGATAGTTCTGAAATTTACCTATAATGTTCCGTGGAATTTTTATTTTGGGATCTCATTCCTGAGATGGTGGATTCTTTCAATGCTAGGACATTAGGGCAGTTTTCCTTAACAATTTCTTGAAAGATGCTGTCCAGGTCCTTCTTTTGATTATGACTTTATGGTAGTCCAATGATTCTGACATTGTTTCTCCTGGATCTATTTTCCAGGTCAGTTGTTTTTCCCATGAAGTAATTTATATTTTCTTCCATTTTTTCATTCTTTTGAATTTGTTAGATTAATTCTTTATGTCTCATAGAGTCATTAACTTCCACTTGCTCAATTCTAACTTTTAAGGTGTTGTTTTCCTCAGTGAGTTTTTGTACTTTCTTTTCCTTTTGGCTAATTATACTTTCTAAGGAGTTCTTTTCTTTAGTGGATTTTTGTATCTCCTTTTCCGTTTGGCCGTTTTGGCTTTTTAGATAGCTTTTCCAACCTGTTGACTTTTTTTTCATTGTTATCTTGCATCACTCTCATTTCTTTTCCCATTTTTTCTTCCACATCTCATATTATTTTTAAGCTCCTTTTTAGCTCTTCCATGAGTTCTTTCTGGACTCGAAACAACTTCCTGTTTTCTTTGGGGTTTTGCCCATAGATGTTTCAACATTGTTGTCCTCTTCTGAGTTTGTGTCTTAGTCTTCCCTGTCACCATAATAATTTTCGATGGTCAGATTCTTTTTTTGTTTTTTGCTCATTTTTTTGCCTTTTTTCTTTCTTTTATATTTGAGCTCTGCACCTGGCCTGGAAGGGGCACTTTCTTATGCTTCTTGTGCCAGGGACTACAGGCCCCAGCTATTTAGCTGGTATTGTGTTGATGTTGCCCTGAGGCCTATGGGTATGCTTGTGTCTGATGCTGTGCTGAGGAAGTGGCCTGGGGTATGTGGTTGGTGGTGTTGGCTGTAGGAGTCTGGCAGCTTACTTTTTTGCCCAACTGGTGGATTAGTGGTTGTGTCTGATGGCTGAAGCCTGGTGAGTGTTTCTACATTTCTCTGGGGCTGCTGAAGCCCTTGCAGGTCTGGCCACTGGAGGGTGACTGGCTGTTGGAGCTGTGGAGATCTAGCCTAATTCCTTATGATGCTGGAGGATGAATGTTTGCTTGGGGCAGGCTACACTGAAGCATATGGAGGTCTGGCCACTGGAAGATGCCTGTTTGCCCCAGTCTGTGGTGGTTCTGGGAGATGGAGTCATGCAGTTTCCCTACCTGTTAAGGCACGTGGAGGGTCTTGGTGTGGGTGTGTGCCTGCTCTACCACACTGAGGCTCAGATGACTTGCTGGTCTCATGCCTGCCCTATTATCAAAGAACTCTTGCACGATCTATCCATTTTGCTGTTGTCTTATACCCCTTCTGCCTTTTGCAACTGAACTCCTTGAGAGTCTGCAATAAGTGCCTGTGCTTCCTCTCCTCTCACTTTCTTCTTTAGTGTCTAATAGTCTGCCTTCCAATCTCATCATTCAGTTGAACTCATTCAACTAAAACTGCTCTCAGAATTTACCAGTAATCTCTTAATTGCCAAATCTAATGGCTGTTTTTCAATCCTCATTCTTCTTGAACTCTTTGTAACTTTTGAAACCGTTGTTCAGCCTCTTCTCCATATTGTCTTTTCTCTCCCACTCCTAGTTTTCTCCTTACCTAATCTAATAGTTCCTTGGAACCCAGTGTCTTGCTTCATCCAGGTCACGCCCACTAACCAAGAGTGTACCACAGGGCTCTTCATGTTATGTTTTACAGGGGATTGTGAGCACCTCAAGATCTTTTGCCTTTCTTTCTATTTTCAGCACTTAACTCAGTGCCTGACATATAATAAGCACTTAATAAATCCTTATTAAGTCACATTTTTATTTTTGTCTAATATGGATTGTATAATTAACATTTTACTACTGTGAGGAAAATCCTTAAATAAAGATTTGGAGCTGAAAAACACTTTAGGGTTCATTTATTAACTCTCTCACTGTACAGATAAAAAAATTGTGGCACAGAGAAAATAGATGAATCTTAAAAAATAACTTACAAAAACATTTTGTTTTTTTAACAGTATTCTTACTTGGATTTGGAAATATTATTTTTTTACACTTGATTTTTCTACATTGTTATCATAATGGAATTTTTTTTTTTTTTGCTATGGGAAGGAATTAAAACTAAGTTTCTTTCAAATTTATCTTATAAAATCTTACTTTTCATCCACACCACGACCTCCAATCCCTTGACTTGCTATTTTGTTTCCTATCTGGGAGATAAAATAGTACATCTTCCCTGCACTAGCTATTCTGTTTTTTCCATCTTAACCCCTTGGTAAAACAATTCAACTTTACATTGTCCTCCTCTTTGAAATCCCTAGTCCAGTATCCTTTCACCAATTACTTCCTGCCAAGTCTCAGTCATGGATCACTCCCACCATTTGCCACCTTTACTCCTGCACACATGTGAGGCTCAATGAAGGTGGAGAAAATCAAGCAACTGCCATTAACTCAACTGTTGCTAAGTGGTTGTCCTTGACCTGCCTCATCAGGTCACTATCCCACAGCCCCCTCTATAGTGGCTCTTCCAAACCTTTTCATTCCTCCTCAAGCCTCCCATGATTTCCCATCCTTCCATTCCCTCAGCTGAGAACTTTGCCACATCATTTATAGAAAAAAATTGAGGCTATTCGCCATGAACTCTCTTCTCCTGTCTTCTTTATATATCATCACTCAGATGCATTCTGCTGTTTTCTTTTCCTTTACTCCTATCTCACATGATGAGGGGGCCTTACTCCTTACCAAAGCCAACAACAACCCCTCTACCTGTTCAAACAATCCCATTCCATCCTATCTCCAACAGATTGCTGCCTCTGTCTTCCCCCTTTTATCACTTATTTTCAATCTCTTCCTCTCTATTGGTATATTCCTTACTGCCTAAAAACGTGCCCATGTCTCCCCCATCCTGAACAAAACATTATTTGATCCTTCTGTCTCCACCAACTAGTGTCCTGTCCCTTCTGCCCTTTTTGGTTAAACTCCTCAAAAAGACTGTCTTCTCTCTTCTCACTCTCTTCTCAATCCCTTACAGTCTGGCTTCTGACCTTATTACTCCACTGAAATTGCTCTCTCTAAAGTTAGCAGTGACTCTTAGTTGCCAAATCCTTGACCTTTTCTCAGTTTCCATTCTCCTTGACATTCCTGCAGCCTGTGACGTTGTTAACCACCCTCTTCTCATTGATACTCTCATCTCCTAGGTTTTTGGGACACCATCTCCTGTTCTCTTCCTACTTATCTGACTACTCCTCATTTTCCTTTGAGGGATCTTCATCCAGATCATGCCCTCTAACTCTAGGGTGTCCCATATGGTTGTCTTTGACTGTTTTCTTTCTCTGTACTACTTCACTTGATCTCATCAGCTCCATGGGTTTAATTATCATCTCTATGGTGACAATTCTCAAGGCTACCTATTCCACCTCCCTGCTGACCTCCAGTCTTGCATCTCCAACTGCTTTTCAGACACCTCAAATAGGATCTCAAACTCAGCATGTCCAAAACAGAACTCATTATCATTTCCCCTAAAACCTTCCCTTCTTTCCCCCCATAGTTTTCCCTGTTACCATAGAGCACAACACCATCCAGTCCCTCAAGCTTAAAACCTAGGTGTGATGCTCTTAGGAGTTATTCTTGACTTCTCAATATCCCTCACTCCTTTCATGCAATCTGTTGCCTGCCAAGATCTGTTGATTTCACCTTTGTGGTCTGCTGGTGAGTCTGCCTACCTCTTCTTTTTCCACTCCATGTTCTGCATTCAGTCATGAAAGTGATTTTCCTAAAATGCTGGTCAGACTTTGTCACCCTCTCCACTCATTCAACTGTAGTGACTTCTGCTTTTCGTTGTTGTTTGTCCTTCGTTCTTGAATAGGACCATGACATGAAGATGATGACATGACTTGCAGTTGACTTTGATTTGAGTGAGGGAGGTCTGTGCTAGGAAGCCTCACCTTCTTCTCCAGAGTCATCTGGGTCCAGTGACCTGATATTCAACAGGATTATTGGAGATGGCTGAGGATGGAATGTGAGACCTTGGCCTTTTCAGGCTACGGTCTTACCACATTCTCACTTTGAGATATACCCATTCAATGAATAGGTTTCTTTAAGTAGTTACTCAAGGGATGGCCCCTTTAATTTAAAAAAAAAAAAAAGGTGAAAGAGAAACAATTACTGTTTTGTAATGACATTCACTCTGTGCTAGGTGGGTGGGCACTTGTTTTCCAGTCTGTGAGCTCCAGAGCGAACTGAGTTTAAGGCTTGATCTTTGAGCAAGAAGTGTAGTCAGTAAACCCAAAGGAAAAAAAGATAACTTTTGGCGACGGGGGTATACTTTCCTCTGGGTAGAACACCAGAGGACAGGACAGGACAGGAGAGGAGCTGCTTCAAACTCAAATAAATAGTATTATTTAAAATACTTGGCTAACTGCAATATAAATGTGAGATATTATTTTAAAGGGTCTATGTGTATATATGGTGATGTATTGGATTGAGAAGACAAAATTAACTGCTTTCATACATTTTAAAAACTGAAATTTCACTAAGTCCTTTTTTGTATTACTCAAGTATTGCTTTGCTTTGCAGAAATATTAACTTTAAAAATCTATTTTTTCTAAGACAAAGTCCTTTGTATATTATTATTTTAATTTCAGTCCCCATTGCAGTCATGAAACCTGATGAAACACCTATGTTTGACCCAAGTCTGTTGAAAGAGGTGGACTGGAGCCAGAATACTGCAACATTTTCTCCGGCCATCTCCCCAACATACCCAGGAGATGGTTTGGTTTTGAGGCCTCTTTGTACTGCAGATCTAAACAGAGGTAGTGATTAATATTACATTTATTAATGATGCCTTGAATTGTTTAATCTGTGCTAATGAAAGCCAATTAGCATTGATACGAATGATAAGATTTAAGGTTAATATATTTATGATGTATTTTTGAATCTGTATTTAAATATGCATGTTGAAATACTGTGTTCAACATTAGATACCCAGTGAAGATAATTGAGGAGAAACAGTAAAGATACACCTTTTCTTCTTACCCTCTATTCCTCAAATATCCTTTCTCCTGGGAAGACTACCACTTTCACTTTTTGCTTATCTCCCCTTCAAATAACTTACTAATAAGTACTTTGATTTAAAAGGAACCACAGATCTCTTTTCAGGCTATGGGAAGTTACTAAGTAGACAAGGTCTTTCAACATTTTTCCAATAATCTTTTTCTCAGATTAAGCCACACTGTGCAAAGATCTTGTGTAAAATGAAACTGATTATACACAAAATATTTTCATTCATCAAATTAGGCAAATTGAAATATCTAAACCTAGAGAAAAATGGTTGTCATAAACCATAAAGTATTTCCAACTTAAAGCTGAAGAATGTGATTTTTGATGAGGTGTATAACTGACTACAAGAATTAAAAAAAATTTTGTTCTTTGAGAAAAAACATGTTTGTTTTTTGGTTATAGTGCCATAAATTCTGGGGTAACTAAAATAGTCGTGCATTGAATGATAATTGGTGTCGTTCATGAATGAAATCCATTTATAGTTTATTTCTTGAACAATATAGATGCTATTTTTAAAAATAAATATTGCCATTTGAGAGATGTGTGATACTTAAATGCATTTATAGGGTTTTTTTGGGGGGTGGTGGTGGTAGGAGTTGGGATTACATGTGAAAACAGAGACCTAGGTTTTAGTTTCTTCGAAAATGCGCTTTTGCTTAAAAAATTGTCATTTTGTATGAAATTTGTTTTCTGAATTAGGATTTTTTAAAGTACTTGGTCAGCTGACAGAAACTGGAATGGTCAGCCCTGAGCAATTTATGAGTGAGTACACATCTCTGTATGTTATTTGAAAAGGAATAAAGGGAAGTTAAGTTTTTCTTTGTGTGGGCTTTGTTCTGTCCCAGCGTGTGTCTACATTTGGCAAAACTGGGAAAGCATAAATGGAAAAATTAGTTAAGCATTCTGTATGACTTACTTTAGCCAAAGGTTGAAATATAACAAAAATGACTGACACATCTTCATTTCTCTATCTGTGTGGATTGAGGTAATTCTTACCCTGGCTTGGGAAATTTCTCATGCTATATAGATAATATAGCATAGGTTCCATTGAATGTATACTATTATTGCCTTATTAAAAAACAAGTTTGAAATTATTTTGTTTTTTATTGTTAATAGTTTTTTGTTTTAAAATACATTCTTTTAAATATTGTTTGTTTTAAAATATAATTCTTCTTAATCTCTTGATCATTTTTCGTAATAGATTATTTTTTCCTCTACTAATTCAAATTTGAATCTAAGATGGCAAAAATAGTCTAAAGTGCTCAGTAGGCAGAACTAGTGGTTCTGTGATAAACTAAAGTTATACATCTATTATATAATTATGTCTTTTCCTGTTCCTGCAGGATCATTTGAACACATGAGGAAATCAGGGGATTATTATGTTACAGTTGTAGAAGATGTCACTATAGGGCAGATTGTTGCTACAGCTACTCTGATAATAGAACATAAATTCATCCATTCATGTGCAAAGGTATGCTTTTCTTATTCTGGCCTGTGAAAGTAGTTTTGACATTCCTGGACAAAATTGGACAAATGCATTATAAGTCTTGTGATTCTAGGCAGTTCTTTTAATCTACTTGAGCTAACTTTCTTTTTAGCTTTAAAATAAGAATAATACTTTTAGTGTTTTACCATATAGAGTTTCATGAGAAACCCTTTGTTAACAAATATTGTGAACAATTTCCATGAAATATATCTTTTCCAGTAACTTTTCCCTTGGAAAAATTTTTAATTCCTAAATAGAGTAAAATTATGCTTAATAATTGAAGTTGGTTGTACAATTGAAGTTGGTCTTACTATGTATGCTTAGAAATACCAAGAAAAACAAGCATGGAGTCGTTAGGACTAAGTGGACCAAAAATTCAGAATTTGGTAAAGAAAAAGATCAGGTCATGTACATGAAGTCTTAGAGGCAAGTATCTAGAATACTTAATAGGGAACTATTGCTACACTTGTTGGTACCTTTAAAGGTAGCAATACTCTTCCAAAAAGCCTTACCAATTTTAAAGCATTGATTCTTTTTTTAAAGCATTGGTTCTGAGGAGAGTTGCTGAGCGTAAGTAAATTGCACCTCAAGTTAGGGGTAGAAGTGGGAACAAGATGATGTCATGTGACTGCTGGGTTCTGTGTGAGTTTCGGTAGGGAGGAGTTTCTGTAAGGCAAAGTTGTGACTAAATTAATTGCTTTTAAGAAAAGATGAATTGGTGCTAAACAAGGCATCTTTCTATCTCTTTATAAAAGTAATAATTTAGACCTAGAAAGGTTAAACCGTTTGCCCAAGGTCACACATGTCATAAGTAGTAGGGCTGGAATTTGAGCCCAGGTCCTCTGATTCCAAATCCAGTACTCCTTCCAAAATCCTATACTGCCTCAGGAATATTAGAGACAGAAGTACATTAAAGCTGTTTTCTGGTAGTGATGCTATACAAGCTTATAAATGATACACATTTCTCTTCATGTGACTATCAAATAATGACTGTTCACTTGCTAATTTATCAGACTAAAGGTTCCTTTTTTAACTAAACACAAGGATAAATATTTTCACAGAGAGGAAGAGTAGAAGATGTTGTTGTGAGTGATGAATGCAGAGGAAAACAACTGGGGAAACTGTAAGTATTTTGCTACAGAAAGACTATCAATTTTTGGTAGATCAGATGTTCTTGAATTCATAATGAATGAATTCTTGTCATGACTGAATTAGGGGGAGAGCGAGAGCTAGGTACGGTGGATAGAACCCTGGACTTGAAGTTAGGAAGACTCGTCTTCCTGTGTTCAATTCTGGCTTCAGACACATAGTAGCTATGAGACCCTGGACAAGTCACTTAATCCTGAGGAAATGACAAACTATTCCAGTATCTTTGCTAAGAAAACCCAGAATGGGGTCATAAAGAGTTGGACACCTGAAAAATGACTCAAGAAGATAAAACTCAAGAGTTCAAAAATTCCTAAAAATTGATTGTTTAAATACCTCACTTAAAAAATAGAAAGTTTTAGAATTCCAGTATAAGGTAAAATGAGCAGTACTTTTTCGTGGCAACCTTTAAGATAGGAGCAATTAGCAATAATTTTAGCTAGGACCCAGAGAACTTTGCGATGTCACTCCATGATTTTATACTCCTGGAAAAGCCTCAGGACTCACTATGCTGTCATACTGTCTCAACAGTTTTCCAAAGACTAGCCATTTGTCACTATGGTACAGCAGAAAGTTTGAAGTCAGGATTTGGGTTCAAATTCTGACCCTGCTGCTTGCTACTTGTATGACTTTGGCAGCTCAGTAAACCTCAGTTCTGGGAAATGATGAGATTTGGCTAGATACCTTTAAGGTCCCGAAACTTTCAGCTTTAAATCTGTGATACGTTGTCTTCCAAAAAGATTTGTATCTTTAAGTATATGGATTTGAGTTCATTTGACTCTCACATTGGTACAGAAAACAAATGTGGGAGGAATATGATTATTTCCTATGACATCAACTTCACATTTAGTATCACAAATATCCTCAATAACCCATTATGGATTTATCATCCTTAAACGTGTATATATGCATACATGTGCATATGTATACATATTTGTATATTTAAACCTATTTATAATTATAGGAGTACTTTTTAAAAAATGTTTTTCAAGACTGAAGAAGTTAAGAGGGATGGAACCTTTCAATGAGAAGGTAACTAATCCAAAGAAACAATTACAATGAGGCAGAGGAAACTGTCGCCTGAAGAAAATGATGTAGACATGAAGGGAACTTGATCAATTTAAGACTTTTAAAAACAACATTTAATTTTCTTTTTCAAAATTGTATTCATTCCCCAATATAATCCTATAAATCTTTTATAACAGATTTTTAAATGGATTCAAGAGGAATACACCAACTTAAATTTTTAAAAGTTATACAAAAGATGAGTACAAAAACAGGGCACTGGACTTACTATGTCGGTAGGACTAATTCTACAGTCGTTAGAAACACTAGGAATAAAAAAATGCTTAGATATATTGAAGTAAATGACCACAGGAAGTTTATTGTTTAGTCACATCCAGCTCTTTATGATCCTGTTTGTGGTTTTCTTGGCAGAGATGTTGGAGTGGTTTGTCATTTCCTTCTCCAGCTCATTTTATAGATGAAGAATGGAGGCAAACAGTGACTTGCCCAGGGTTATACAGCTAGATTTTTGAACTCAGGAAGACTTCCTGACTCCAGACCTGGCACACTCTGCCCTTGACCATGGAAAGTAGGACTCTTAACTTGTTTACTTTTTTTTTACTTCAAATTCCAATTAATTATAGGGTTTTTTTCCCCCAGTTTTAATAGTTAAAGTATAAATATTTTGGTTTCAAATTCATGTTAATTTATTTGATTAAAACATGCCTGGTTAAGTCTCAAAAATGGAATTTATTTTTAAAATGAAATGCTAAAAACAAAACTATCTACATAATTGTTTCAGTAGATCTTTAGTAGTATGAATATACTAGAATGAAGGTCTAAAGGGCTGTGTTTTTATTTGTATCATTGATAACATTTTTGTTTTGTTTTTTGGCAAATTTAAAATATTTGCAGTAATTAAAAAAAATACTATCATCTTATTTCTCCTTAAACCATTTTGTATTGTTTTGTATATGCAATAGGAATGACATCTTAAAAATCTTGCAGTTGATATAAAGGTGAAAATTCGTATATAAACTTTAATGACATTTTATATTTTAATTTTGAGAAAACTCTTTGAAAACACAAAATTTAATTCATTAAAAAGGCTGCAATGAAAAAAATTAATCTGTTTCAAAAAGCTATTCAAAATAACCTTATTCTTAAGAGTTTATTCTTCTTTTTCAGGTTATTGTCAACTCTTACTCTGCTAAGTAAAAAACTGAACTGTTACAAAATTACCCTTGAATGTCTTCCACAAAACGTTGGTTTCTATGAAAAGTTTGGATATTCCGTATCTGAGGAAAACTACATGGCTCACAGGTTTCTAAAGTAATGATAGCAAGAATCATTTTTAGAAAGAAAGCAAAGAAATTTATTGCAACTAGGCTATTCTTTTAGAAAATCGAAATATTTTATTGCTACAAAACCAGTGACACCTCCCTTTACCCCCATAAAATACTGGACAAAAATTTTTAGTCTGCAAGTTTGGCATATTATTAGATGATTAAATTGGATTGCTGGAGCATGCTATGATAACAGACTATAAATGAATGTTATGAAGATGACTTTTAACCAAAGGAATATATTTTTAACTTGAAATTTTTCCTGTATTTTTCTAAAGTTGGGTTTTATTTCTTTGTAGTCAAAGTATAGAGTATCTGTTTACTATCTTATTTACTTTTATTAAACAAAGATTGTGTAAAAGAATATCCTGTAGTGTACAAAAATTGTTAACTAGTTTAATTATAATAAAAAACTGACGGGTTTAATTGCAAACTGACTTCTTAATAAACTAGCCATTGTAACTCATTGAACACAGGTATATTTTAGGGAGGTAATAATGTTGGCAAATACCAGATTATAGCTTTATAAAAAAATTAAAAACCTCCCATTTGAAATAATGTAATTTGATAAAAACCTATGGGTATATGGGGGGATGATGAGATTCAAAGTTAGAAGTAACTATTTTACCTGTGAAATTTAATGTAGCTCATTTAACCCAATCATGTCAACATAATTTGATTTCTGCTGAATCTAGGCATCTGTATTTATCTGATAGAAGTACTACACATTGTGGCAATCTCTGGTTTCCTCCAATTCTGGAAGACATGTCTCATAGCTTTTCATTGATGCACACATCAACATTTTGATGAATATTTTGTGGGAAAATCACATTCATAAAATTTGATGGGGATTTTCTCAGTGATAACATGCACTTTTTAGTATTTGCTTTTTTTAATTTTTAGTATCAAAAATGTAAAATTATTGTTCACATGAATAGTACTCTGTTAACATAACTGTAAAACTTTTCATGTTTCCTTTTAATAATTCTGGAACTTCTAGGTCCTCAGGTAATGGTCAGTGTTATTTATTAGCTGTTTGAGAAACAATTAAAGATCATCTGTTTTCATCATCTGCTATTGTATTTGCTTTGCTTCTCATTCCTTCCAAGATGGCTAGTGCTTTCCTGGATATACTGTTTTTTTAGATTACTTTTAAAGAACCAAGCATAACAGATTTATAGTAAGTCATAAAAACCATCCAGTTTTTATGAAAAATCAAAATTAACTGATCCAGTTTTTTTTGAAGACATGTGAAATAATAGTGGCTCTGTCATGTTCATAGATGGTTATCTTATTAGTGAGGAAGACATGCTGAAAAGAAATGAAGTGGCACCAAAACAGAATAAAAGGAAAAAAATCACACCCAAGCTGGAGATTTATTAAAACTTTACTCTCAACGATTCATTTCACTAGACCTTCTTAGGCGCAGTGTTCCAAGAGAATGTAAATTCCAAGCTATAGAGCAAAGAGGATAATTAGCTGGTATTCAAGTATTTGAAGGACTGTGACAAGGAAGAAGGATCAGATTTATTCTTGAATTCAGAAGGCAGAATTAAGCAATTTTCAAGTTGCAGAGGGGCCAATTTTAGTGCTTTCTTGTTCAGGTTCCTGTGATACAATATTCTGCTGTCCATAAAACCATTTGTATAGTTTTGTCTGAGTAAATATAACTTAAAAAAAACAAACATCAAAAAAATAGATTAGATTAAAAACTGAACTGAAACTAAAACATTAAAATACCCATTCACATTTTTACACAACTGGAATTTTGAACCAGTCTGGACCATATTATTCTTAGGAAAGGTACTTAGAAAATGCAAAGTGTGAACCACTGGACTACACTACACATAGTATCAACAGAAAATATAAAAACAATCATTTATTCATGATATCAAGTGACTAAAATCAGATGTAAATGAATAAATTCTTTTTTTCCAGACACAGTGGCACACAATGCTTAATTTATTTTGTACGGAGTTTAATAGTTTCACAAAATAAATTTTTGTGCGAGGACTAGTTGCCTCTTGCACTATGGCATTCCTATACACTCAATACTTTGTCCAAGATACATTTGTTAAAAGCAGAATAAATTAAACACATCACCTATACAAAGACAAGGCTGTTCTTTCTGAATAATTTTGCTGCATAGTAAATTACAACTACATGTCAATAAAATGTTAGCAATTCAGGATGCACCTTGAACTGTGAGGTATGATACCTCCCTATAGGAGGAAGCTAGCATGTAAACCTGAATATCTTAAGTGATTTTTAGCTGCCATGAAGGGATGAAAAGAAATTCCAGCATTCAAAAACCACTGAAATCTCAGGGTGCTGGAAATTCTTTTTTTTTTTTAATTTTTTGTAACGAAGTAAAAACTTCCCTTTTGGGAATTTAAATTACCAATCATTTCTGAAAGTACAGTAATCCAGATGAACACTAATAAGAAATTTTGTATTAGTATGTAATAACTTAGACTGGTCACCGTTGTTAAATTATGCAATTGGTTGTAGATATTTACTGTACAGTAAATTGAAGTCGTGATATGTATATCCCAGCTTTCCAACCCAAGATTTTAGTTAAATGTTTCAGGTTTAACTCAGTTGAATTACTATGAATAAAAAGAGACCTTTAAAGGGAAGGAACTATTTAACATTTTCAGATAGTAACCTCTTGGTTCTCCTAAAGGATAAGATCAAAAACTAACATTCTGCTTCAGAAGTTAATTAGTGGTGAGATATCAGCAAAAGCTCTCTGTTAAATTCCTCACCTTATGTAACCAGTAAACAGAAAACACTGTCTTAACTTTTTCTAGATTAGAGAAAGTACCATGAACAAAATAACCTGATTAGAAAGCAAGAAAAAATTTTAATTCCAACATTTGAAACACAACCACTAGTAAAATGTTCTTCTGCAATAAAGAATAAAGTAGATTTTCATACTGCTGTGTGCGTATGTGTGACTGGGATGTAATTTTACTTTAATTTCATTTGTGCCTACCTATGTCCTAGATTAAAGTCACATTGGCTGAAAAACCCTAAAGAAAGAGCCATGTGCATTCATCATAAAAATTAAAATGGATTACTAAAAGAAAGATCTCAGTGCCATAGTTCACAGGCCTAGTTATTTTCATGCATCAAATTTAGATGAAAAAATTTAGATAATTAAGTATCAGTAAGAACAAAGGAATCACAAACTAAAAGTTGGCAAAATGAATTGGAAAACATTCCATGAGGGAAGGAAACAAAAAATTAAACAATGTTCAACAAGAAAATGAGATTTAGAAAATCAGTACCAGAATGAAAATTTCCTGTAGGCATTAATTAATTTCACTCTCAAGACAATGACAAGTCTGTGAGACCTACTGTTTAACTTAAGAGTGCTACAAAGGCACTTCAGTGATAGCATATAATCAAATAGCACAAAAACAAAATGAAAGGACAAATACCTAACCAGAAATTAATGGGTACATTTAAATAGGCATTTCTCTAAACTGTTGGAAATAAAAGAAAAGACAAAACTTTGAGAGGTTAAGTCTGAACTTTTGGGCTTATATGATGGATTTTAAAAAATTATTTTAAGTGCAAAATGACTACAGAATGAAGCTGCAGTATCAAGTACTAAGAATATGACTTAACAATAAGAGCTAGATGACATTTATTAATGCTACAGTGATCCGCTTAAAGTAAAAGCTGTTACCTGACATCACCAAATGGATTTTGGTTAAGTCTCCAGTGAAAATAGGTAATGTAATAATTAGCACTAATGTTTCAAAATGGAATAGAAGTAGTAAGAACTGAACACTCTAGATTACTATGCAGTTTTGTGAGAGTAATACCTTTGATTTTAGGTTATTTAGAAGATTATATAACTCATGATATTCACAAACTGATTTACTCTATTCATTCATAGGAGGCCAAAAGAATATAACAAATAAGCAGGATAACATAAAATGTCTTAGACAACCTGATATTAAGTAAATTATTCTCCCAAAATGTTGTATGATTTCATGTATTTTTTACTGGCATTATTCATGAGGTTTAGCGATAGGGTGAGCAGAAGAAGGATGGGATAGAAACAAAAGGAGAGTCCAAAATAACAAGGCGTAATAGATACCTACCAGAGAAAATCCATTAAGCATTAAACATAAATACTGAGAAAAGTGAAGAGTGGGTTAAGTTTTGTTTTTGCTATCCAACAAAAATAAAAAGGTGAAAAATTCACTTCAGTTTCAACATTTTGGAAAAGCAATATATGCTATCTTATAATACCTTTTATATTTGTAAGTAAAAATATTAAAAACCAAAAATCCATAAAATGTGCTTGCTTAAAACAACATTTGTTAAGTAACTGATCCAGAAACCATTCCAAAGGTCACTGCAAAGAGAAGCTTCAATCTGAGAATCTCATACTCGAAAAGATAGCACAACATGAGTTGGGAAAGATGTCCATTTTAAACAATTTGCTCAAATTTTTACAATAAGTTTATACTTCCAGTTCAAAAACTTAAGATATCTAAAAATAATAAAATTTTTTGCAAACATTTTCACTGCTCCTAAGTGCTATTTTTGTAGGCCACAATAAAGCTAATTTTAGAAATAATAGAAGGCACTTTTCTACTTAGAATTAAAAAAAATAATAAAGTAAGACATTAGTGTACATGTTGTAACCTGTATTTGGAATAGTTCTGGACAAAGGAAAAAGGCTAGATGCTTTTCTAAAGAACAAAGATACATCTGGCTTTCACCAAAAGAAAATCCAAATGGGAAAATTCACTTGAAACTTCTAACTCAATCTTTTTTCAGAAATACTAGTGCTATCTATATACTTGGCAAAAGGAGGTATTTTCCTCTTTTGTTAAAAGTTTTACACAGGTTAGCCAATGCAGTAATGAGGGAAGTTGAACCAATGACATGATTTAAACTATATTGCAGAAGTCCAAGGAAAGTTTCCAAACATGATCAAGGTACATAAACTTTTACTCAAAATGTGGCAGATTCTTGCATTAATATTCCTGTAAGAAGTTCTACCATAAAACTGAATTGTAAAATTATTTTAAAAATGTATAAACACAAAATGAATTTTAACAAACTTTTCTTTAGTAAATTGTTATAAATTACAAATAATTTTTATAAACAAGCCTCCCCAACTTGCATTTTGTTTTAAAGTAATAACTTTATATCATACAAATAAAGACATTTTCAAGTATGAAAAGTGCATTATTGCAATAATACTTCTTTGCAAGTCCAAAAATTTTGTTTTATAATAAAACTGTAAAGTGTAAAAAAAAAAAAAAGAAAAAAAGAAAACAATCAGTGCCATCTATTCAAGAAGTCCATCATTTTCTTAAAATGTTGCTTTAGCAAGTTGCAGAGAAAGACATTTGGAAGCAACATGTAATTGAAAAGAAGCTACTTGTGTTTTTCTCATTTTACATTATTAATGTATTTTCCCCTTCACATACAGGAATTCAAACACTATATAATGTTGGTCTGAGGCACCATCATCCATTCTGAGCAGCAGCAACTTGCATATTTCCAAATTCCTCCTCTTCTTCATGTGTACGTTTCAAGCTGCCTGGAAGTTATAACATAAACAGAACATAAATTGGGCTTTTAAAGAGTTCAGCATGAGAAATCTATCTTAAAAACTGTGTCTTAAAATACTTTAAAGAAAGCAATGAATTGTGGTTTTTATAATATTTTGTAATTTTTATAATATTTTATAATAAAATTAAATATTTTATATTTATATACTCCTAACAACTGATTTAAGTCAGACCTTTCTAGTAATAAGAAATATGAAAAATCTTCTTGTATTTTCAGGGATTTGGGGAAAAATAATATTCAAATTAAGCACTTCATGGTTTTTTTTAACATTATTTTGCTATAGCAAGTATACTAGGTACAGCTGTAATCACCAGTACCAAAGAGCACAAGAAATCATTTCATAGATGCTACTTCCAGATGAGGAATCTACTATGTTCAGGAAGCTTTCTGAGATATAGGCATCTTTTTAAATCTACCCTTTCAAATACAAGCCATTCAATTCACTAAACAGCAACAATTTCCAGTTATTTAGAATGCTCCCTAACAAAAATGCATAAGAATTTTCCTTGTTTTAATAAAGGATAAACTGCAGGGAATAGAGGAACAAGTTAATAAACAGGTCAGGAAAGGCAGCTTCATTAATAAATTCTCTTGGATTATTTGCAGCAGTTCCAAAGAACAGTCCCTAAAGATTGTGTTATGTAATGGAATAGGTACTGATGAATATCCTATGTTCAATGGGAAGACTCTAACATGAAAGTAATTGATCTCACATTCTGATAAAATATAAGATTAATTTTTTACAGTAAACATCCTCTTAGTAGGACTGTTTACCTACTTTTATTTTCTAATATTCATTTTCTTGTGGCTGTGTGGTTTAACTCTACTAGAAGTCAGAAGACCTGAATTCTAGACCTGGTTCTGGTACTAATTATGTGACACATTTAACTTCTCTCATTAAGTGAGTTTCCTTATCTACAAAATGTGGGTTTTCTCCCAAGTCAGCCTTTAGGATGCAGAGTAGTTGTCCATTCTGCACTGGTAAATTTTGATCACTGAGATGAGCTCTGTATATAATCATAGGTTTGGGCAAAAATAAAATCAGGGTTTAATTATCACCTGACAAACCTCTCCAAATCTTCAAATATTTTAATCACAAACCAGCTGTGCTATGCGGAAAGAAAAAAATTTGTGGTCCAAACCTGTGATTTCATCTGCACAGGAACCTGCCAGTATATAAACTTCCCCCAATGCAGATCTGCAACTTGGCCACAACTGAAAGAATGACTTACCCATTGTCACACAGTACGTAACAAAGAAGTAAATTATAAGGCCATTCCTTTATCCATTATATTACATTGTTCTCTCAAGAAATTGTATCAAGTGAAAATGAGTCACTTGAAGACTCTATTTTAGTAGCCCAGGACAATGATAGGCTAGCAGATAAGAAACATTGCTTACTTCTTATTTAGTTTAGAAATAAATACCATTTTGGAAAAGAAAGTGCATTTTAAGAATACTTTAATAGAACTGCATGAGTTCTTAACCTTGGGTCCATGAATTTATTTTAATAGTTAGATAACTATTTCAATATAAATGGTTTCCTTCGTAATATATAAATTCTTTTATGCATTCAAAGATAGGATTCATAGATGTCACCATTCCAGACTGCCAGAAGGGTCTAATGAATGATTAAGAACCCTTGCCCAATTAATTGATTAATCAAATTGGTCAGATAAATCAAACTGGTGACTAAATGTTTTTTTTAAAGTCAATTCTAATACAGAGCATGACACCAAAAGTTGACAGAAAAATGTTAATTCTAATGTATACCTTGCATAATTTTCATAATGATTCGCTATTGAATTATTTATTTTGGTAACTTTCCGTTGTAGTTGCAACCTGGAATTTGTAACTGCTTAGTGTTGGTTGAGATGAACAAAAGCAATACCAGTTTATGTCACCTTTCTTGTTAGCTTAAGAGAAAATTCTCACCTGTAGTACCAGCCTGAACAGATAATGATCTTTCCAGTTGTAGCGGTGACATCATCTGTATTGTTAGTTTTGCTAGATAAATGGCTTCATATTCCTATTTGAAAAAAAAATCACTGCAAATGCACACAAATTTTTCAATGCCTATAATAGCAAAATACATACAACAGATTCTCCATTTTAAATTAAGGAATCTGGCTGGGATTTATACTTTCTAAAAAAACAAAAATAGACTTACAAATAGCATCACACTATTAAATAACTCAGTGACTAATAAATCAAGAAAGTAGTATGAGCTAATTACCAGCACAGTAATGGGACATAAGAGCTAAATTCCAAAACTGTATTCTCCATTTCCAGTTAGCTGGCTATAGGGGTTTAAGCAGCTCTGACGATTAATTCTGTAAAGTAGGGATAATACCTGTCCGTGATACACCAATTAGATGTCACTAAATTAATATGGCATGATTGACAAAAATCAACACTGGCTTTGCAATTCCTTAAAATCAAGAATTGTGAATCAAGAATGTTTTATATCAATCAAATATTTATTAAGTGTCTATATATGCCAGAAACTCTTGTAAGTGCTAAGGAAAAAAGACAAAAGTGGATCAATTCTTGCTGAAGAAACAAAGGGAACAATATATACATACAGGGCTATACAAAACGGTAACCTGGGAGAAGGCACAAGCAGTTAAAGGTATCAGGAAAGGCCTCACACAGAGAGAATAGAACTTAAACTGAGGATGAAGGAAGTCAGAAATTGATTACAAGAAGAGGTAAAGCATTCCAGGCATTGTGGACAGCAAATGCAAAAGCACAGTGACAGGACAATGGAGTACTGTTTGTGAAAAGCGGGAAGTGGGCCTGTGAAATACATGGAGAGAGGTAATAGGTAAAGGCTAAAAAAAATATAGGCAGGGCTGGATTGTGAAGAGCTTTAAATGGCAGAGAAATTTATGATTAATACGGAGTCAGTGGAGTTTACTAAATGGGGAGTGGGGGTGGGAGTGGTGTAGTGGGGTTTGGCATGGTCAAACATGCACTTAGGAAAACCACTTTCTTAGCTCTGTGGAGGATGAATTCAAAGTGAACAAGAACAAATAGTAAGCTGTTACAATAGTTCAGGAAAGAGATGCTGAGGATCTGAAATAAGGTGATGACTATGTAAATGGAGAGGAGTTGGATACAGGAGATGTGTAGGTGACAAGATATAGCAAATGATTAGACATTTGCAATGAAGGAGTGAGAAATTTTAAGATAATAGATATTCTGGGTGACTAGAAGAATGGTGATGCTTTTGATGGAAATAGGGAAGTTTGGAAGAGGGCTGGTTTGGGAAGAATTTGATTTGGGACACAACGAGTTTGAGATGTTTGAAAATCCAATGCAGGAAATAGGTGATGCTGGACGAAAGCTTGAAATGAGTATAAAAAGAAGTCAAAGACTCTTTGAGATAGAGCAGAGGAGGCATTCCAGGCATTGGGACAACCAACACAAAAGGCATAGTCAGGAAATGAACTGTCACGTATGAGGAACTGCAAAGTAGTTTGGCTGACCATACACTACAGTAAGGTGAGGAATATATAATGAGCCTGGAAAGATGTGTCCTTACACAGACTATAAAGGGCATAAAAAGTGAAAAAGAAAAGTTTAAAAGCAAGCATTAGCTTCGTGGCTGTAATAACAGGAGTGAAGGTCTCAGCTCCATCTCTAAGCTCAAGGGTAGGAGGCGTAGACCAAAAAAAGAGAAACTGCAGAACTTTCCATTGGCTAAGTCAAGCAGCAGTCTACTGATATCCAACCAGGGGCAAACCCACAGCTCAGACCCAAACACACATCAGAAACCTGCAGAACAGTAGAGCACTGATCAGACTTTGCCCTGGATCAGACCCCTCTGGTAGCACTGAAAGTCTGAAATGTCCCTGAGAGCTTGCAATAACATGGAATTCAATACCCCCATCCCTTCCCACTTGACCCCAAGAGAGCAGCAGCAGGAACAGCCCAGTCATTCCCTCCAGAAGTGCAAAGAGCTCAGCCCTAACATCAAGTTCAAAGTCAGAAAGGAGACTGGAAGAATGGACCCAGTGGTATTGCTTCTAGGACTGTATCCCAAAGAGGTCATAAAAATGGGAAAACGACCCACATGTACAAAAATATTTAAAGCAGTTCTTTCTGTGGTGGCCAAGAACCAGAAATGGAGGAAATGCCTATCAACTGGGGAATAGCTGGACAAGTTGTGGTATATGAATGTAAATGGAATTTTACTGTGCTATAAGAAATGATGAATAGGCAGACTTCAGAAAAACCTGGAAAGACTTATATGAACCGATGCTCAATGAAATGGCAGAACCAAGGAAACATTATACACCGTAACAGCCACAACAAACAGCAAGGACTGTTTTTGATAGACTTAGCCCTTCACAGCAATGCAAGGATCTAAAATATTTCCAAAGGACTCATAAATGGCAAAATGCCATCCACAGAAAGAACTATGGAGTCAGAATGCAGAACAAAGTAGACTATTTTCTCTTGTTATGTTTTGTTCTGTTTTTCTCATGGTTTTTCCCGTTCGTTCTAATACTCCTATGCAACATGACTAATGTAAAAATGTATTTAGTATGTGTAGAGCCCATACAAGATTGCATGCCGTCTTGGGGAGGGAAGGGAGAGAGAGTAGGGGAGAAAATTTGGAACTTATGGAAGTGACGGTTGAAAACTGAAAATAAATAAATTTTTGGGAGAAAAACAGAATGAGCAAACTGAAAAAGACATATTATGGTGACAGGAATGCTCAGGGAAGAAATCCTGAAGAGAATGACTCCAAAACACAAGTTCAACTAGACTTTCTGGAAGAGATGATTCAAGAGTCAAGTTTAAAAAAGAGACCGAAAAGTTTTTATAAATGAAATGAGAGCAATAGAGGGAAAAAGTGGAGAAGAAATGAGAGCTATATAAGAAAGAACTAGAAAAGGAAATTACAGTTTGGCATGATAAACACAAAAAAATCAAGAAACAAACTGAAAATCATGATGGACCAAAAAAGAATATGACTTGAAATAGCAAGTCATATCAACACTCATGGTATACCAGCAACCAAGGGAAACTGTCCCTCTTCAAAGTCACTCAAACAGGTCTCCAAACCTTTTTGAATGCATATCCCTTCCCTAGCATTAAAAAAATTTTTGAACATGTTATTTGCACTGAATATGTTTCCTTATTTATAATTACACAAACTATTGTAATAAATATTATGTACATTATAAAATCTTCACACAAGTAGAAATTCATAAAAGGATGATATAAAGATGAAATAATATTTGATCCTAGAGTCAAATGGGAGGTACTGAGTAGGGATGGTCAGATCTGTATCTTGAGAGTTGTATGGTGGGTAAACTGAGGAGGAGGAGGATATGAGGCAAGAAGACAATTAGGAGACTATCACAGGAGTCCAGAAAAGAGACAGTGGTTGCATAAGTAAAAAGAAGAGGACAGATATGAGACGTGGAGGCAGAAACACTACTATGTGGAACAGAATATGAGGTTGTGAAAACATGAGAGACTAGAAGACTGGTGGTATCCAAAAGAGTTAATAGGGAAGGCAGGCAACTTGGAAAGAAAGGTGACAATCAGTATGATTAAGATAAAAATCCATCAAAACCTCATCCTATGTAACATTCTGATCCACTCAAAATGAAAAGGGGTGAGGTTCTCATTTGTCTCTGCCTTCAGTGGATACTTACCATTGCAATAATGTCGTTTGGGGGGGAATTTTTTTAATAGCTGCAGATTTGCTGTGGAAAGTGGTCAATTTATGTTATAGCTTTCCTAATAGGCTGAAACTGACCTCAGAAAAAAAAGAAAGCCTTCAACCATTTCATTATTTCCCTTTCTTGTAGCTGGGGGACAAAGGTAGGCGTGGTTATATTAGAGACAAGCTGTCTCCCACCTTCCTACAGGCAAAGCCCAGGTCACTCTTCTTATCGTTACTATAAAGGCTCCAATGTGATATCTCCATTTTACAGATAAGGAAATGTCTCAAAGAGACAAAATGACTTGCCTGTGGTCACATGCTTATTTAAGTGTTATGGGAAGCCAGTATCTTGACTCTTTCTACTACCATGTTGGCTTCCTAATCTTATAAATTAAATAACTTGTCTATCTTCTTTTTCTTATTATAGAATATAAATCATTTGAGGCTAGCTGTTTCTAAGTTTCAGGGCAGCTTAATGTCTCTAAGCCATATTTCTCATCTGTTATAGTTTCTTTAAATGAGTTTTTCAAAATTTTTTGTTTCAAAAAGACCTTTTGTCTTTATATCATCCTCTATTTCCTATAAAACATTATCCTCTATTTCCAGATATAACCCTTTCTTCATGCCTTACAACAAAGAATTTTTTAAAAAGGGGAAGGGGTAAGTAGTAGATCAGCAAAACTAAATATCACATAAACCAATGTTATACACCCACAATTAAGTCTCCCACCTCAGCAAAAAAAGAAGAGAGGTGTATTTTCTTATTTTTTTTTAAGGATTAGCTTGGTACATACCTAGTGTTTAGTTTTGGTTTAAATTGGTTATCATTATAATAAAAATTATGGTAATTTCACAGAATTAAAAATTTGGAAAAGGTCTCAGCAACCATCTCATCCAAACCATACACTGTAAGAATCCCCGCTGTAATATATAAGAATTAGTCATGCATTCTCTGCTAAAAGACATTCAAAGAAGGGAAGAAATCCATGACCTCTGAAGGATTTCACTTCAGGACACCTCTGATTGTTACAAGATTCTCCTGGCATCAGGTCTAAATTGACTTCTTTGCTCTTGACTATGGGTCAAACAGTACAAAACTAACCCACCTTTGCAAATACTTGAATGTAACCATCATGTTTCTCTGAGTCTTTTCTAATGCAGGCTAAACACCCCCAATCTCTTCACCTGCCCCCTCATTTGTCCTGGATTTAAGGTGCTTCATCATCTTGGTTGCCCTGCCCCAAACATTTTCTAGCTTATCAATGTCCTTCAACTACGGCACTTAAAACTGAACATTATATTCCAAACAAGGTGGGGTGAGGGCAGAGTAAAGAGAGACTCAATTACTTATTTCTTAGAAGTTATGCTTATTTTAACGTAGCCCATGATTGTACTAACTTTTATCTACCACATCAAAATTGACTCATAGTAATCTTGCTCCCAAATCTTTTTCAGAAAAACTGATTAATTCTGACTCCATCATATAGTTGTGAAATTTTTTTGTAAGTTTTTATATTTTCCCCAATTTCATTTTGTTAAATTTAGTCCAATATTTTAGCTTGCTAATATCTCTTTGGATCCCAATGTTTCGTGTGTTAGCTATCCTTCCCAGTTCATCGTCACCTGTCAATATGCCAACTATGTTTTCATTCAAATAATAAAAATGTTAAATGTTTATTAAGAATGTTAACCAGCACACATCCCTAGGGTATGCCCTGATGTCAAACTATTAATCAACAATTAATTTATTAATCAATATTACTCAATCAACAAGTACCTACTAAAAAAAGGAATAAAAAGAATCAACCTCTATCTGCAAGGTGCTGACATCTATAATTATTCCTTCCAATCAATTTGTTCTGAATCTATCTAAATGCATTACTTTCTAGTCTACATCTACCTGTAGTAAAGAGAGATACTGTAGTAATGTGGTATAGTAAATTAGTGACATACTAGTACTTTAAAGATTTTAGAATCAAATACAGCTCCCAAACTATAGCTGCCACTGCACTGGCAATCTTACCTAATTAAGCAAATGTCTAAATGAAGAAGAAGAGGAGTAACAGAAGTTACCTGAAGCTGATGGACAAATCCAGCATTAGGATTAATACAGAACCTTCTTTCTTGGACATATGTAAATGCCTCCCTTAAAAGTAAAAAAAAAATAAAAAGAAAAAAGATGTACCATTATGCGTCATGAATATATAATTCTTTCAGAAATACTGCTTTATAATGTAAAGTATCATTGCAGAGTGAAGAAATAGAGAAATCAACGATATGGTATCAAGCAGGACCTAAATTCAAATCCTGCTGCAACAATTATTAGCTATGTTAACACTAAGTAAAGCACTTACTTAACTTCTGAGTCTTATTTCTCTTACCTAGAGAACAAGATTAATTCAATTTACACCACCTATTTATAGGACTGTTATGAAGAAACTTCCCCACACTAAAGATTATTGCTAAGACCAGTTTTCATGTATATTCACATCATATTTCTATCTAGAAAGAAGACTGAAAATTTATCTTGAGCAGAATGATTCTTATACTTTGGGACATAGCCAAAGTGGAAATTCATTTTGCTTGCCCATACGTAAACAAGAGTTTTTCTCTTTCCCTCTCTCTCTTTTGGGTGGAAGAGAGAAGGGTTATGAATAGGCTTCCAAAAAATGTGAAGAGAACAGAAGGAATCACAGACAAGCAGGGAGGTTTTAATAGTTACATGTTGAATTTATTCTATATTTAAAAAGCAAAGCAAGTGCTACATAGTAGAAATTTGCAGTTTCATAGACAAATGAATCCCTCCTTTTATTCTACAATGTAAATGCCAATGTTTTGTGTTTGTGAAGTTCAGAATAAATTTTTTTAAAAACAAAGATTATCCTGGGTGAGAAAAGTTAGCTACCTACATTTAAACAGAATAAAACAAATTGCAATCAGCCTTTAAAATGTATCAAATGAAAATCATTTATTAGCTCACCAAATTTTTTTTAATCTATCTGTTCACTACCAGTATGGCATAAAAAAACCCAAAACTTTTTTTCTCTTTTTGATGTGAATTTAAATGGCAACATTAAAAGTTCTCCTAACAAACTATCTTATTCCTGTCAAGGAAGCCAACTACAAAGTTAAATGCAGGCAGGTGATCAATAACTCTAATAGAACTTTTCTCACTATGAAGACCTAGTCAATATTATGCCACAAACACTACATTAGACTGTGGAATACTTCCTTACCTGTATTTCACTCCAAATGTCTCCATAATGTATGCAATAACTAAGGCAGCACTGAAAAGAAAAATACTTTTAGGATAACCAGTCAAAATTACTTATTAATTAAATACTTTACACAAAGGGTAGCCTCATACCTCCTGGAAATTCCTGCATTTCCATGGACAAGAACTTTTCCTGAAAAACAAGAATTTTGTATTCTAGTAGATATATCTTAATCATCAACTAAAATATACTCATCACTTTATAAAGACAATTCACAAAGAATTAAAAAAGGCTTTTTAAAACAACACACACTTCTTTAAAGATTTTATTTAAGAATTCAAAAGCCTCTTCAATCCATGATATTTGTACAAATTTACTTACTGAGTTTGGATTTTCTTTTTTTAATGCAAAATGTGATTTTATTGGTACAGGGAGCCCTATGAAGAACTTCCTCCACTAAAGCAAATCGGTAGCCTAATATTATAATTAAACCATGATAATGCTAGACACAGCAACAAAATTCTACGAAGGGTTAAAAAAGCTCAGAAAACAAGAATAATCAACACTGAAAATCTCCATCCTCGTAAAAATGGCAATAAACTTGCTGTATCTTGTATTCTTAATCAGTAGCCAAGTAATTCAGATGTTAAAAAAAATGCTTTGACTCCTCTCCACTGATAATTAAAATTAATTAAGGAAAGAAAATAAGATTTACCTCCTGTTTGTAAACTTCCATCAATAAATTCTTTAGTCTGAGGATAAAAATAAAGGTTGCAAAAAAAGAAACAATTAAGATCTACATATAACTGAAAAAAATTCAAGAATATAAATATTTTATGAATAATAAAGTTGCAGAATATGGGGGCATTTCTTAGTTTCAAACATTTAACAATTATTATTTTTAAGTAACTGATGAAGGCTAACTTTGTTAACTTGACAAATTAAATTTTACCAACAAAACAAAGAACTACTAAATGGTAGCATTCCCAAAAAACTTTCCATGAAACATTTTAAATAGTTTTAAAACAAAAATATCAAATACATCCAGAATCCTTAGGGAATGGATAATTATAGTTATATGAATTTTTGTGATAGCTGGAGATAATGAAGAAGCTCTTGGCAAGTAGAAAGGCTGCTATGTTACAAAAAAGGACTTACGAAGGAAAATCCTAGCAAAAAGTGTCATCAGAGAAGTGCACAAGTGAAAAAGATAGGCTAGTCATATGACAAGAGCAAGGGTTGGCCAAAGCAGAGTCCCTGTGCTTACCTGATATTCTTGCAATTTCATGGAAAAGTGAGGGTGGCCCCCAGCATATCAGGTGGGAATGTATGGGAAAATATGGTTAAGAATCACATAAGTTCAACTGGCATGCAGTCTATATCCAATAAGATCATGGGTGCATTTACGTATTTTACTGAGTTTTTCAAATGCAAATCTAAGGGCATACTACGTTCTATCTTGTTTAATGGTGTAAGGACAGGGACTAGACCTTCAGTATCATGGGTATAAAGAACTCTTATATAATGAAATTCCTGCCACCAACGAAGATTGTAATCTTTTCTATAACTTATAGTAGTTGCCTGGAGAACACTTTATAAAGAGGTTAAATGATTTATCTAGAGTCACACAGCCAGTATATCATGAGTTGAGGTCTCCCTGGCTCCAAAACCAGCATTCCATCCAGTACGCCATGTTTCCTCATTAAACAGCATGGTCAATTAACAAGTATTTATTAAGAGCCTCCTACTATGTGCCAGGCACTGTACTAAATAAAGCCAAAATTAATTTGCTCCTGGATGGGTCAATGTCATCACTATAAAAAATTGTGATATGCTGCAGTTAACAGTGGATGATGTGGCAGATAGAGCTGAACAGCTATGGCCCCAGCAGCAATCCTCTCAGGCTCTTGATGACAATCTGCTTAGTGATCATTTGTGTGTTTTGCATAGAGTGAAATATGTAAGGGCACGACTCCCTCAGAAGCATAACACAGCTGATATAAATGAGTGAATCAAAGCAAAAGGTTTTCCCACTCTCCAGAAGTTACTATCACCAATGCTAGTGATGTCCTCTGATTAATGAATAACATTCAAAACATGTATGATTTCCATAGCACTAATACAAAACAGTGTCAAAGAACTTCCTTGGTTACATTGTGCCTACTATTGAATCTGGGCTAAGGTGCTATGGAGAATTTACTCCAATATTTAAGAATGTTTCATCACTGTTGTCAGATCAGAACACTATCTTTATTTTTAAACCAGTTCTCCCTGTCTCACCCAAACTAGAAGTACAAAAATCATGCATGGGCCTAATTTCTGCTGACTGGTATGGAAGTTTGGACCTGCTATTTCCAATTCGGGGTGGTTCACATCCTCTCTACACAGCCTGGTGGGCTCCCTGTTACAAAGGCTCACTACTGGTGCTGGACTTAATTTGGCTACCCAATCAGCTTTCACCCACTGCAAGACTAAGAAATCTATTAGTCTTAGCCTCCCTTGTAACAGGGTTTGCAGTGCGGTGCCTTTATAAGAAGCCAGACGATGATACTTCTGAAAACTAAGCCAGTTTTCCCAAGCCCTCTATAATGTTCAGAAACAAAACTGTATCTTTAGTATTACAACTTTTCAAAGCACTACCTAAATGCTGAACCAGTCTCCTCATGAAAATTCTTAAATGATACCCATGTCCACATGTTGAATCAATGAAGCAACATACCCTGGACATGTTAAAAATATTCCCAGATGTTTCTTCAGGGTGAACATGACCACTGTTTAGCATAAGGAAAAAATTACCCTCACTGATATGCCTATGGGCACAATGATGCCCTTAAGTTGCTGAGATCTAAAATGCTCCGCTCATATACACTGCAGAGGTGTTGTAATGTCTAATGTGGTTTTACTGAGGTAAACTGATAGTCTGAGACATAACTAGCCTTGTCAGAACTACAGAAACAAATTATAAAGTGCAAAGTTCTCAGCCTCTGGGAAAATACTAACATAATAAAATAAACCTATGGACATTACTGAAGTTTGCTATAATGATAAAAATATTAAACTCATATATACTTGGTTCTATGACTCCATCAATAAGTCAATAAAATAACAAGCATTTATTAAATGCTAACTATGCATGCAATGTGCTAAATAATGGGAACACAAATAAAAATCAAAAAAATCTCTGCCCTCAAGGAACTTACATTCTAGTGCAAAAGACAATTTGTGTCAAAAGATGCAGAGAGGTTAATTAGTATGAGGATTAAGAAAAGGTCATTAGGTTTAGCAATTAAATCCCTGGCAGTTTTGGAGAGATCAGTTCCAGCTGAGTAATGAGGCTGGAAGTTAAGACTGCATAGAACTAAGAAGAGAGAGGAAAGGAGTAGAGGTGAATCTTTTATGTACTTAATTATAAACACATTATCTAACCTATCTGGGATATATTGAGACCCCTGGCACATCTGATAAGCATATCCTCTGTTATTTTATTCAAGTCACAGATAAAAATGTCAAAAGTACAATGCCTAGTACAGATCCTTGAGGCACACCTCGACACTTCCAGAGTTGTCATATAATTTAGATTCAGACCCAATAATTCTCAATAACTATCTGTAGGTGTGCTTGTTTAAACCAATTCTGAAAACAATCAAACTGTACTACCAGTTAGCCCACATATTGTTAATGTGGTTATATTATAATTCCCATAAAGAGGATCAAACTTTTCAAGTCAATGTGATTGATGAAGCAAGTTTCCCAGCATAAAATCAAGAATTTCCCACAACTAGTAATGTTCCAGCTAAACTGGAGCTAACTCTGTACTAGGGGAAGAATATTCACATCAGTGAGTTACAGGTCCAATATGAGAGAGCAAGGAATGTTTCATTTTTTTTGGTAGCCTCAGTCCCTAGCATAATCCATGGCACAGAGTTTGATATTGCTCACTGATTGATTAATCCCTTTAAAAATCAAAAAGGGAAAACCAGAGTATACCTGTGGTTTTCTTGAATAGGCCATCCTTAAAATATGAATATAAATTGGCTTCTTACATAATGTTCATATATGCACCAATAAAGTTTAATAACCAGTGTAATTTAAGCATTCAAGAAAAGTTTGAAAAAGGTACTATCACCCTTAAAACACTACAGAAATATGAGTTATTATTACTGGATTCTTCCAGAAAGGCATAATATTTCCTTAAATTGCAGAGTTCCATTCAAAACTAAGTTACAATAAGAATCAATTGTGATACATACCATTGGGAAAAAACGTATTATATTTTCAACTGGATTATCTGCAATATCCAGTACCAAATACCTGAAAGTAAATAAGCCATTTAGAATTAAATTATTTTTATGCAAAGGAACAAGAAACAGTTAATAATGAACACTTCTTAAACCTTAACTATAAAATATATTAAATGGATGTAAAATTTAGCAGAGGAACAGAATCAATATTCAGTATTCATATTTTATCTCATATTGCTTCATAAATATTCTCAAAATATTCTTTGAACATGTACAAGCATATGAAAAACAACATCATTACCATTTTATAGAAGAAAAATCAAATGACAGAGTTTAAATATCTCAGTCAAGTTAAAAGATAAAATTGAAAGATACATTTCTCTTTGGTCTCAATCCTAGCTTAATGATGTTTTAAAATAGCATTTTTTTCCCCAACAGGTCAAGACAATTTTTAGAATTCATTTTAAAAAGACTCTGAGTTCCAAATTTTTCTTCCCCCTTTTCCTACTAATGATTTTTTAAAAGCATATAACTTCTTAAAAGGAACATCCTAATAAAACTTGGTATTTGTTGCTGTTTTACTTTGAAACCACAAGTCACAACATGGTTCTTAGTAGGCTTGCCGATAGGACACTTCCCAAGTTGGAAGAGTAGGAAGAAGCAATATGGCCCAGTTCCATCACAGCTGTTTTGCAAAATCCTAAGACACAGACCAAACCAATTCTTGACTGGGGATTTAAAAAAAAAAAAAAACCATCAGAGTGGCTAATTTTTCCAGCCTAGGTCATCACAGGCAGATAGAAAAAAAAAGGTCTGAGGACACTGGAGAAGGGGTCTAGCCATCAGAGCCTTCTAGGCTATGTACTGTGCAAAAAACAAGTTCAGAAGCAAGTGGTAGCACTGTGACTCTGACCTCAGAAGCCCAGCCCCCAGCCTAGTCTGACTCCTGAAACAACTGAATAACCACAGCAGAGAGCTCAGATCAACAAGTAAACTGCAGTTTTGTCTCTCTGAAGTTCTACAGTTTTCCAGCTACCTTAAAATGGCTGAAACCACTGACTGTAGCAGTCTATTGGAGCTCCAACCAGGATAAGTCCACAATGATGTTGCTCAGGCCCAGACACAAGTCAGCTTGCAAAACAGACCGGAAAAATAGTGATCAGATTACTCTGGGTACAATGAAAGCTGGCCTGAGTAGCCCTCAAGATCCTTGAAGGACACAGAACTCAATATATGAAGAATACAAAAGAGGGCCTTGAAAGGTCCAGACATTCTCTTCAGAAGTGTGTGTAGCGCCAGTCTCTAACAGAAAGTCTGGATTTGGGAAGCAAAACTGGAAGAATGGGTTAAAAGAAAGCCTCTCATCATAAAGAGCTATTATAGTACTAGGGATGTCTAATATATAAAGACTGAAAAAAGAGATTGACTTAAAAATATCTTCAGTCAAAGCCTCAAATAAAAATATAGCTTGGGTACAAATTCAACTAGAATTCTGGGAAGAGATGAAGTAAGAACATATATAACCTATATTAGATTACTTTTTGTCTTGGGGAGAGAAGAGGGGAAGGAGAAAAATTTAGATCTCAAAATCTTATAAAAAATGGAAGGCTGAAAACTATCTTTTACATGTAATTGCAAAAAAATGCTATTTACAATAAAGAGATGAAACAAGAGTTTTAAAAAATGAAGACTTTGAAAATGATTTTATAAATGAGAGCCTTAGAGGAAAGAACTGAAAAAAAAAAAGCTACATTGGAAAAGACTTGCAAAGAACACTTATAGTTTAGCATAAGCAAAACCAAACCAAACCAAGTGTTTGAAATTCTGAATGAACCAAGTATAATAAGTTAATAACGATTCCATGAGAAAAGAAGAAATAATGAAATAAAGTCAAAATACTAAAAAAAGAGGAAACAAGTTATCTTGCATTAAAAAAAAGAATGATCTGGAAAACAGATTGATGCAAGGGTATTTAAGAGTAATTGAACTACCTGGAGACTATGACCCCCTCCTCCCTGTCCCCCAAAAGCCTACTTTATTTTAAGAAACTTCAAAAGAAAACTGCCCAGTTTTCAAAAAGTGAAGTGAAAACTGAAAGAATCCACCAGTCAGTACCTCCTGAAAGAAACACTAAAATTAAAACTCCCAGGAATATCACAGCCAAAACCGTAACTTCTAGGTCAAGGAAAAAGTTCTGCAAACAGCCAGGGGAAAAGAGAAATCAGGCACCAAGGAGCAATCACTCACTATAAAGGACCAGAAAGCTTTATGATATTCCCAAAGACAAAAGATAAAGGCTTATAACCAAGAATAATATAACCAACTATAAAAATAAACTACTCTGAAAAACTTAAAAACTGAGATCAATGTGGTGACCAGGCACAATTCCAGGGAGTGCCCATGATGACACTTACTACCCATCTCCTGACAAAGAGGTAACGAATTCAGGGTCCAGACTGAGATTTAGGTTCTTTTGGACACGGCCAATGTGGGAGTTGGTTTAGTCTGACTATGTCTATTTGTTACAAAGGGAGTTTTTGTTTTCTTTTTAAATTTAATGAAAGGAAGAGTTGACAGGGAGAAAAATGACTTGTTAATTAAAAAAATGTAAATTAAAATTTTAAAATGTTAAAAGATGCTTTAAAGTTATTATTTAAAGAATGTTTTTAGATCACATAATTCTCATATTGGATTTTCATTTCCAAATCTCCTGGGTTACACCTAAAATGCTAAAATAATATGCAAAGAAGACTATGTTTCTTGACACATACACAAAAATGGGACATCAACTATTTCCATGATATGAACAGGAAAATATTTGGAAAAAATGTTATGTTGCAAGCAATCAATGCAGAAAAATTCTAGTTAGTAACCTTCAGATCTGTAAACATTTAAATACATTTTAAACTATTCAAATATTTCCTAGACTCAGAAAATTACTAGATAATCCTGGAGCCAGAATAGAAATAGGTCATTCTTATCTGTCTTTCACTTGTTGGTTGTTTTGTCAATACTCACTCTATCTGCCTCCCCTGGGACACTCGGATTTCTCCCAGCTGTTCCTAACTCCTTTTAAGTGTTTTTACTTCTCTCTGAGAACAATCTAAGAAGTGGTTCTCAAAGATTGTGCCTCCAGTTTCACTAAGTGTGTCTTGAAATCCTAAATTCTCAACTTCAGTTACTTGTTCTTTCTAGCTTGGTTTTCTATCCACATGTTCTAAAGAAAAAAGCAAAACAGTAGAAGGGAGAAAGAAAGAGGAATCTCAAGGGCCCAGGTAATGAGTCTGGCTATTCCACTACTCTGGAACCATTTTCCATTGCCATCTTAAAAGTTCAGAAAGGCTTGATGCTTTTTCTGTTACCAAAAGAAATTTGAGAACCAAGGTCCTAGGGAGCAGAAAAGACAAGGGTCATGACACTGAGAACAAAAAGTACTACTTTAGAGGTAGGAAGGCAAGGTTCAGTTTGTGAATATTGTATTCACATTCAAGGATCTCAGGGTGACTGGAAGAAGAGTCTGGATTCTGAGTAGGAAGCTTATCATGGCCCAGAGAAATGTACATAAATAAGAGTAATTTGCATGAAATGAATCCTACTTAGGAGATCACCTACTGGTATAATGAAAATTTGCCATACTTCCCTCCTCTTATTTCAGAGGTGGGAGAATTAGGGTGTAGAATGTCAGATATAGTAGAAATATCAGTCAGTTTTCCTTTTTTCCTCTTTTTTAATCTGTTAGAAGGGATGGGTCTTTGTAGGATCAGAAATAAATGTGTTGTAAAAACAAGACATCACTAAAAATAAAAAATTTTAAATTTGTCAAATAAGATGCGGTCTATAAAAAAATAAAAGCATTGTAAATGTAAGATGTCACTGTTATACTAAGTATATTTCATGATCTCATACTTACATGATAGGGCAGCTAGTGTATGAAATAATGAGATACTGAAATGATCTCTTTAAAGGGTAATATTACTAAATACAATATTGCTTATTACTGAAATATAAAGTTACTCTTAAGTAAATTTGGCATTTATTTAGGTGAAGATTGGCTCAAATCCTAGGGTACTGAAGGGAAGCTCTGTGTCTGAGGGGCTTGGTAACCATGATACACATTATCTGTAAGTAAATAGTATATAAGATAAAGTGTTATTTCAGAAAATACATGACTTAGGTTAAGAAGACACTCCTAATTAATTTATTTTAAACTTTTGCAAACCCAATTATATATGATCATAAGTGATTTTGATTTCAAAATCACTTGGCACAAGTTACTTTTTTATGAAACCAAAGAGAAGGTCATTCAGTAAAGTTTCACACTAACCACAACAAGCTTTTATCAGATTTTCTGATGCCTAGTATGTGATATGTTGAATCCCACTTCCCAATTTCTCCGATCCCAAATTACACCTACACACATTTCTTACCTAAATAATTGTTGAAAGTTTGGTTTAATAAAGTTTGCTTCAATGTTTTGTCTTATACATATTACATGGGTTATTCCATGTTTCTGTAGTATAGGCAGCTGTAAAAAAAAGTATAGAAGTTTAAAATATGAAACGTCTTCTTAAAACATACATTTTAAAAACATGTTAAAATTCTTAGAAGATGAAGTTCTCATTCTCTGTGTATTTGTTGGGAGGGGGAATGTGCTGGCCTTGGGGGTGCTTAGAGAGAGATCTGCTATGCACCGACACCAAGTGTCACTAAGAGGCTGCCAAATCCAAAAAATCCTGGAATAGCAATGCTTCCCTATATGAATCTGTTCAACCCCTGCAGAAAATGCCCAAGAAAGCAACTTGTTTCTCTTCAGGTGATGCAGCCCCAAGCTCATCAGCAGCCAGAGCTACTGAAGGATGTAGAAAAGAAAATCTCAACACCAAAGTCCTTGGCACTGTCAAATGGTTCAACATTAGAAACAGAAATGGCTCTATCAATGGGAATGACATTAAAGAATATGCATCACCACTTGCATTGCTGTTGAATGCTAGGGACAACTGGGCTTTTTCATCTGACTTGCAGTTCTATATGCACTGTCTTTCATGGTCAGAAGTGAGATCCTAAAAGTTGGGACTGACTTCCTTTTCTATTTGTATCCTCAATATTTAGCAAAGTGCTTTGCTAACATATATAGCAAACTTTAATACATACTTTTTCATTCATTCCTAACAGAGAACCCAGAAATGGTGATCACAGTAGCATAGTTTAAGATTACAAGAGCACTAAGACGATGAATTTTCCAGACAAATAAAATATATTTTACATAGTACTATAGTCATAACAGACATGCCATAAATACATAAAATTTCTGAGCTAACAAGAACTTATTTTACAAACTGAGTCTCATGGCTTTACCAAACCTTTTCATTCCCTCTCATACCTCCCACAGCCCTTCCTTTCTTCCACCCTTAGTTGAGAACTTTGACACACACACACACACACACACACACACACACACACACAAAAATTGAGACTGTTTGCCAAGAACTGGCTCTTCTTTCCTGTTCCTCATTACCACTGATTACAAATTTGAATTAATTCACATTCCCTGAACGCAAAAGGTGGGGGAGAGGGAGAGATAATCAGACTAAGATTTATAATACACCCCATTTTATACATAAGTGAATCACCTACAAGCAATTAACAGAGTTGACTGCTCCTTGGTCACCACCGAAACACAAAATAGCACATTAACTTATACATCGATTCTCCAGGGTTCTCAGATAGATGACATCAATACCAATCATCACCACCATTCCTAGGATTTATGGAGCACCTACGTGCAAGGCACTACGCTAGAAGCACTTTGTAAATATGATCTTATTTTTTATTCTCATAATAACCTGAGTATTTTATCCTCCTAGGACCCCTAATAGGTGTATTATTACCCCATTTTATAGATGAGGAAAATGAGGCAAACATAAATTAAGTGATTTTTCGAAGATCACAAAGCTGAGGTTGAATATGAACTTAAGCTTTCCTGGATCCTGGCCCAGTATTCCATCCACTACCCAACTAATTGCAACCCTTGTATTTTTTCAGAACCATAATCATTTTTACACCTGAGGCAAGACAGAAGAAATGAGTCCTCAGGTGGGGCTGGGAAGACAGAAACCTAGGGATACCAAGATGGGCAAGTTTATTCCATTCCTGTAGATCATCTAGTAGAGCTTCTAATCCATTCATAGAAATTTATTAAGTACAGTTATCCCTTCCACATTGCAAGGGTTAGAGGCATAGCACCCCCTGTCATCTGGAAAATCTATGTAATAGTTTTGGATCACCTCTTCATACCAGAGAAGAAGTCTGAATTATCGAGGTTTTAAAGATAAAATATGTTGATATTATTCAATACTATACATGTATTTTACCCATTTCTAAATTTTCAAACTTTTTTGTGTTGTATACTGGCTTTCATATGTCACCTGCAGTTTCTGCAAAACTCCCCCCAAATTCCCATTTAATTTCTTATGCTGACCCTTGATGGGGAAAATAATGATGTAGAAGGGATAACTACATGGTATGTACAAAGCACTGTGCAAGGTAGTGGATATAAAAACAATCTCTTCTTTCTAGATCTACACTAGGAAATATAACATCTAAATAGATAAATATAATATAGTTTGAGTAGGGAGAGAGCACTAAAAAATACAGGGATAAGGAAAAATTTGTATGAAGTAGCACATGAACTCAACCTTGAAGAAAGTTAGGGATGAATATGGATGCATCAAATGAGGTAGAAATGAGTGAGCAGAATAATAAAAGATGATATATTATGGCCACAAAATATATACTTAATAGCTAATAAGTATAGTTAGGAAGGGCTTCTATTATAGGGATGTAAAACAAAAAAGAAAGAAAGCAAACAGTATCAATGAAACATTTTTAAAATACCCAGAAGGGAGTAGAAATTCAGAAGGGAATCTAAAAAAGAACTGTTTTGTAACTATTACATTAAGGTTAAAATATATACTTTAAAAAAAGTGTATGCTAAGAGAAGTTAACAGTTTTGTATATAATTCTTTTATCTGTTCTTCAGAGTTATTGGTGTTTAAGTCCATAGAATAAATTTAAGAAAAAAATGAATATCAGAGATATTTAATATTTAACTTAGTGCCAAATTAGAAACTTAATAAAGTCTATAAATATTTTTGCTACATAAGGTGAAATCTAAAGAATTCCTAGTCTATTAGATGACAGTACTGACAATACCTACCAGAAAAGAATCAGAAGTTATCACACTATTCAATACAATAAACGTATTTACTAAAAAGAAGACACAATGTTAAGGGCAGCTAGGTGGTGCAGTGGATAGAGTGCCAGGCCTGGAATCAGAAAGACTCATCTTCCTAAGTTCAAATCTGGCCTCAGACACTAACTAGATTATGTGACCCTGGGCAAGTCACTTCATCTTTACCTCAGTTTCCTCATTTGTAAAATGAGCTGGAGAAGGAAATGGAAAACTATGTCAGTATCTTTGCCAAGAAAACCCCAACTGGGGTCATAAGAGTTGGGCACAACTGAAATGACTCAACAATAACAAAGAGGTGATGCTTACAGTTTAAATCTTATAATGTCCTGCATGTCAAAGGGCTGGCTAACATCAAAATTAAATCCCTATCAAAAAGTATTCAATAAAACATGCTAAGGGAATTTTCCCATGGGAATATATTTCTGATTTTATGCCAAATTCAGGGTCAGTTTACTAGAATACAGAGTGTATGCAGAGGAGTACTTTAAATAATCTTAAAAGATATTTTCATGGAAGATGTATTGGAGAGAGAAAAGACTGGAAGCTGAAAGTATTTATTAAGAGTCTATTATATGCTAGGCCCTAGAATTACAAAACAAGGAGGGAAAGAATTTCAACTCTCAGGGAACATGCAGAAGACAATTACATACATGAATATATACAGCATAAATGCAAAGTGAATAAGTAGTTATATAGAAAGTAAAGTGATAGGGAGGGCCCTAGCAATTGAGGAGATCAGGAAGAGGTTCATGGAGAAAACAGTTTTTGAACTGTGTGTCTTAAAGTAAGAAAAGGATTCTTTGCAATGGGGATAGGGAGTAGTAAGTACATTCCAGGAATGTGAGATGAGAAATGCAAAGAAACAAAAAAAGGAGATGGAGAGTCAAGGAATGAGGAACACAGAATAGTTGCTCAAGTATTTATTAGCACTTAAGTGCAAGGCACTGTGCTACGTCCTGAGGATACTAAAACAGAAAAATAGTGTCTTTAAGGCTAGAAAGACAGGTTGGGTCCAGACTATGGTTTTAAATATTATCCTAGATACAAGAGGAAGCCACTGGCATTAGAGGAGACAGTCAGATTTGTGCTTGAGGAAAATTACTTTGGCAGGAGTATATAGGATGGACTGAAGTAGGGAACAGTATTAAGGCAGGGAGTCTGAGGCAATGAAAGCCTAAACTAAGTGGGCAGACAAAAGAGAACAGATTCAAGAGCTATTGTGAAAGAAGAAACATGAAGTGGCAACTGATTGGATATGTGTGGTAACAGAGAGTAAGGAGTCCATGATAATGCAGACTAATAACCCAGAAGGATGGTATCTTTGAGAGAAATAGTAAAGTTTGAAAAAGGGAGTATTTTAGGGAAAAGACTGAAGCATATTGACTCTGAAATATCTCTGGGACACCAATTTGAAATATCTGAAAGGCAACTGATGATGTGGGGACTAGATCTATACATCTTGGAGTCATCTGCAAAGAAACAAACTCATGGGACCTGATGAGATTACCAAGAGAGAATTATAAAGACAGAAAATAGAAGAGGAAGTAGGAAAGAAACCTGGGGAACACTCACAAATGATACTGATTTTGGGCCAGTAAGAGATTGGGGAGGAACAATCAGACAGGTAGGAAGAGAACCAGAGGAGCATAGCAGTAGTAACACATAGCCTTGGAGGGTAATGAAAAATGAATTGGGAGGTAGGGGCAGGGAGGAGGCGGAGTAAGAAGTAAAGGGAGGTTTGGAGGCAGGTTGGGAAATATAATGAGTTCTGTTTTTATTTTAGGATTTCTATGTGACATCCAGCTGGAAATGTCCCATACACCGTATGGTTCTGGAGTTTAACTGCTGAATTCCTAATCATTCTTAAAGGTGTACTCAAATGATATCTCTCTCAAGAAGCTTCTCTTCCATCACCCTACTTGATTAAGGTCTTCCCCCAATAGAGTAAAAGAGGATTAGCTCTGGGATCAGAGGACCTGGGTTCAAATTCTACTCTAACCTTTATTATCTGTTTGACCTTTTCAAAGTTACTTAATTTGCCTGCACTTCAGTTTCCTTAACTGCAAATGAGTTTGCCCCAGATGGCCTCTGAGAAGCTTTTCATCTCTAAATCTATGCTCTCTCACACCCTCTGTAACCTTATAAGGCACTTCTATAATATTCTGTGTGATAATCATTTGTTTTCAACCCTACTAGATGACACTGAGTGTGACTTGAGTGCACTGACCATCTAATCTCTATCCAGAAGTTAATAAAATGTCATGCATGTTAAATAAGGAATTGTTTAATGTATCTGAGTCACTTAAATCTCTCAGTACTCTGGTTAACTCTAAGACTAAAAGCTGCAGAGGTGCTGACCTGTACTAGTTGAGGAGATTTCTTTATCTAGGGTGTTCTCTACCAATGAAATCACAAGTTCAGTCTCTAACCCCTACTCTACAGAAATGGTATATATTAAAATGGGATTCTATACTATTCTCTCTGTAATCGCACAAGTACACTCATTCACTTTGGCTCTCTAGCCTTACTTATCCCTACTTACAGGGTTCCAACAATTCCAGAGATATTTTCAAAAGTTAGGGGGAAAGCTGATAACATATTTAGCTGCTTAAATATACATGAGAATGTGTAAAGAATGCTTAAAAGCCAATTCTAACATCCTTCAAGACTTTTTTCCAGAACTGAAGTTTAAGTTGTGCAAATATTTATCTGTGGGCCTTCAAGATAATGAAGTCCAAATTAAGCATTTTGAAATGGAATTTAAAAAATTGTATTTTTTACATTTAAAGAAAAAAAAACTAGCATAAAAGAAAATTAATAAGGAGCTAATTTAAACTTTAACCTTAAATTTTATACTAACGTAGCACAGAACAGTTTTCTAAAGTGATTTTTATATTTAGTCCTTAAATATTTGCTCTTTTCAATAAAATTAGGTTTTTTTTACATTTAAGTCATCTCAGTTGTATCGCTGTAACCCCACTTGGGAGTTTTCTTGGCAAAGATACTGGAGTGATTTGCCATTTCCTTCTCCAGTTCATTTTACAGATGAAGAACTGAGGCAAACAGGATTAAATGACTTGCCCAGGGTCATACAGCTATAATAAGTGTCTGAGGTCACATTTGAACTCAGATCCTCCTGACTCCAGGGGTTGGTATTCTATCCACTGGGCCACTTAGCTACTCTCATAAATTTAGATACAGGTTAATTCATAGCTTTATATAAAACCATGAAGTGTTTTAAACTTAAAAGTACACTAATACTTTTTGGGATACCATGGCTATGCACTGTCTCTACAGCCTCCACCCTCAAAAGATTTCTTGTGTTATTAGGATAACTTGTAACAGAAAATTCAGTTTTATTTCTATGAACATAACCTAAAAAAGTCATACCTTGCTTTTCATAGCTGAAGAATATGGGCCCAAAAACAATCCCGGTAAGATTTCCTAAAAGAAAAATTAATTACAATTACCAATTTACAAATACTGATCAAATTTAAGTTTAGGACAGGAGGAAAACCTTCTAGTCCAATCACTGCATTATACAATTAAAGAAACAAAGTTCAAGAGAGGAAACAACTTGCCCAAGGTCACACTATTAATTCAGTAGCAAAGACAAAATTAAAATCCAGTCCCTGACTCCCAAGCCAATGTCTTTTCTACTAAATCACACCACTTTATATCATGTTCACTGACTTGAGAGTTTTCATGGAAGTACAAAATATGTTCCAAAGCTTCTTGTTATTTAGAGTAGCCAACGGCTGAAATACGTAATGAAAATGTGTGCTATATGCTAAAATTAAAACAGACTTTAAACCTTACCTTTAGGAACTATATTTAGAACTCATTTAAACAGCTAATTCTAGTAAAACAGATGATATGGCTACTTTTTAGAAGAATGCCATCTCCATATCCTCATAGCTTCTTATTAGCCATTCCTTGCTAGATTCTATGATCAAATTACAGGAAAAAAACTCAACTTCTTTTTGAGACAATTCAAAAGCATTTAAAAGACACTGTGATGACAGGAATACAGTTACTACTGTACATTTAACAAAAACACCACAAATTTAATATTAAAATTGTACCTTCTGAATCTAAAAAGGCAGCCTCAAAAAATGCTGGTGTTAAATACGGGTATCCATTCTAAATAAACTCAATACATCAAAGTATGAAGTCAGAAACTTGAGAGAGCAAGTAAACATTTACTCTACAAAAGCTGAAGAATTTTCACCATGGTTATGTGTTAGATGACAGTACCTGCTGGCTAAGTGTAATATAGCAGTCCAGCTCTATTAAATATCACAAATATTTGTACTAAAAAGGTAGAAGCAAACTGAAAACAGCTGTGTCTTATAATGCACGCTTCCCAACATGCAGGAAAGCCAGTCAATAACTTAATTCCTTTCACATCAAAAGTTTTCAATTCAGTATGCTGAGTGACATTTTTCCAAGAGAAATCAGGCACAATAGAATTCTGCTAGAACTAATACATGATCTAATGTTTTAAATGCTTATAAATGTATCATTCTCATCTTATAGAACTGATTTACTCAAGTTCATACAAATTGGATAAGAAAATCTGTAGCTGAGTCTCAAGCATATTTTCTAATAATCAGTCAAGATGATGTCAACAGGCTTATTTTCTAATTAATCAAGATGTCAATGTTGTAATATTTTGGTCTATATTCTAGGAAGAAAATTATTTACTCTCAATTGTGCTGGTCATTTGCTTTAAGTATCTGATTTACTTTAAATAAAGGGATAATTAATGCATTTACATGACAAAACTATGAGGTTTAAACTAAACAAAAATTAAATGGACTAAATATTAACATCATACCTGCATCTCTCGCCTCATGGGATAGGTCCAATCCTTAAAAACACACACAAACCAGAAGTTAAGTAAAAATTTTCCCAATTTAAAAAGCAAAAGAAATTACAAAACAGCACTATATAATTTTTTTTAAAGACCAAGTTAATAACAAGGACAACAAAAATCATACACTTAAGAAACATTTATTAAGCACCTACTATGTGCTAGGCACTATGGGCTAGCAATGCAAAAACAGGTCAAAGCCATTCCCTGGTCTCAAGGAGCTCACAGGAGGAGATGACAAGCAAATAAATATGTACAAACTATATGCAGGAAAATTAGGAAATCCCTAAAGAGGGAAGGTACTAGAATTAAGACGGGTTGGGAAAACTTCCTGGAAAAGATGGGCTTTTAGTTGGAACATGGAATCAGATAGGAAAGCCAACAGGTACAGATGAAAAGGGACAGCACTCCAGGCTTAGGGGGAGGCCAGAGAAAATGCCCAGAGTCGAAAGATGGAGGGCTTGGGGCGGGTGGAATAGTCAAGAGGCCAGGGTCACTGGATGAATGGCACACAGTGATCAGAAAGGCAGGGCAGAGGGGCCTAGGTTAGGAAGAGTTTTGTTTCTGTTTTTGATCCTGGAAGTAACAGATCCCAGCTATTGGAGCAAGAACTCACTATGTGACAAAAACTCTAGGGAAAACTGCCTGGCCCAGCCTAGGCAGAGACCCAGTTCTGACATTAGGTTGGACTGCACAGAATTCTCTGTGTGGTCCCAGTCTGGTCCCCCTGTCCTTCTCTCTTTTTTTAAATATTAAATTTATTTATTTTAAGTTTTCAACATTGATTTCCACAAAATTTTGAGTTCCAAATTTTCTCTTCGTCTCTCCCCTTCCCCAACCCCAAAATGCTGCGCATTCTAATTACCCATACCACCAATCCACCCTCCTTTCTAACATCCCTCCCTTCCCTTATCCCCATCTTCTCTTTTATCCTGTAGGGCAAGATAAATTTCTATACCCTATTAACTTGTATTTCTTATTTCCCAGTTGTATGCTATATAATTAAAAAAATTTGTTATAGATTATTAACTAATAATTTTATGTTGATAATGCTATTTACAAGTACCAAGAAACAGTAACTAAAATATATAGAGTGAACTTCTAGAGATGCGACTCTGATTTTATTAACAGTACACAGCAATATGTTATCATTAATCGCATTCAAAAAACTCACAACAAATATTCAAAAGTGTTTCAACATTTAGCCTAACATTACAGTAGTGAAAGAACCAGAATTTGAGCCTAGGTCCTTCCACACTTGATCCCACCCTTTTCCCAGTGTTCTTTAGGAAAAGCACTGAGAAATGGGAGTAAAATGAGAGGCAGATGACCAGGATTGTAAGACTAGAGAGAATACCAGGATTAGTAGAAGGAACTGGGACTATTTGGAAGAAAAAAATTTAGAGTAGACATTATCTGTGAGGCTGCTAAATGAAAGAGGGATTAGACTTGTCCTTCATGGCTTCAGAGTATCCAAACAAAATCAGTCCTAGCCTAGTGTAAATTGCAGATGTTCATTTATTAAATATAACATTTCCTCTTTTTCTATTTTTTTGCTTTGTTGTGTTGTTTACAAATTCAATAGCTTACTCAAAAGTATTAAATATGCCCTCTGTGTTAAAGGAAATCTTTTTATTCCCTACCATCTATTACAATTAAAAATTTTGATTTAATATTTTATTTTTCCCCAATTAACATTCCTTTAAAATTTTTTTGAGTTCCAAATTCCTTCCCTCCCTCCCCTTCCCTGCCATGAAAAGGCAAGCAATTTGAAAGTTATACATGTCATACAAAAGTCATACAAAACATATTTCTATTTCCATGTCAGCTACGTTGTAAAACAGACCAAAAAGACCTAAGAAACATTTAAAAAGTAAGGAAGTATGCTTCAATCTGCATTCAGATTCCATCAGTTCTTTATCTGCAGATGGACAGTATTTTTCATCATTAAGTCCTTCAGAATTGTCTCAGATCATTGTGTTGCTGAGAAAAGCTAAGTCATTCACAGTTGTTCATCATATGATATTCCTGTTACTATGTACAATATTCTCCAGGGTTCTGCTCATTTTGCTTTGCATCAGTTCATGCAAAATTTCCAAATTTTTCTGACAGCATCATTTCTTGTAGCACAATAGAAATCATCACAATCATGTACAACAATTTGTTCGGTCATTTCCAAATTGATGGAAATCTCAATTTCCAATTCTTTGTTATACTTCTGTTATAAATATTTTTGTACATATAGATCCTTTTCTTTTTTTCAAACTCTTTAGGATGCAGACCTAGTAGTGGTATTGCTTGATCAAAGGGTACGATGCATAATTCCAAATTGTTTTACAGGATGGCTGAATTAGTATACCACTTCACTAACAATACATTAGTCTCAATTCTCCTATATCCCCTCCAACAATTGTTATTTTCCTTTTCTGTCATATTAGCCAACTTGATAGGTACAGGGTGGCAGCTTAGAGTTGTTTTAATTCAAATTTCTCTAATTAATAGTGATTTATAAAGTATATTTTCATATAACTATAGATAGCTTTGATTATTTCATCTGAAAACTGCCTGTTTATATCCTTTGAACATTTATGAACTGAGGAATAGTTCTTATTTCTATAAATCTGATTCAGTTTTCTACACATCTGAGAAATGAAGTCTGTTATCAGAAAACTTGCTATAATTTTTTCACATTTGTGATCACTACATATCTCCCTCCATCCTTTTCCCCATTTATCCTCTCTCTTTTTTTACCGTCCGTCCTTAAATGTAGTCAAAAGATGCTAACGCCTCCCAATCACCCCTCCCTTTTATCAGCATCACCCTCCTCCCCTCCCCTTCACCTCCTACTTTCCCAGATGGAAAGAAAGATTTCTAAAGTCAATTGAGGGCATATGTTATTCTCTCTTTGAGACAATTCGGATGAGAGTACGGCTCATATACTCCCCTTGCTCTCTACCTTCCCCATCACTGTACAAGCTCTTTCATACCTACTTCTTCTATATCAGATAATTTGCCCCATTTTCCCTCTCCCTTTCTCCCAGTGCATTCCTCTTTCTCACCCCTTAACGATATATATGTATATATATATATATATATATGAAATCAAACTTAACTCATACTTGTGTTCTCTATGTATACTCTTTCTAACTGCCCTAACGATGAGAAAATTTTAAGGAGTTAAGGAGTTTAAGTATCATTTCCCCAAGTAGAAATGTAAACAGTGTGATCTTTTTGAAACCCTTATGATTTCTCTTTCCTGTTTACCTTTTTATACGCCTCTTGAGTCCTGTATCTGGAAGTCAACTTTTCTATTCAGCTCGGGCCTATTTTATCAGGAATGCTTGAAAGTTCTCTATTTCATTGAATTTCCACTTCTGCCACAGAAGGATTACACTCAATTTTGCTGGGTATAATCCTAGCTCTTTTGCCCTCTGGAATATCATATTCCAAGCCCTCTGATCCTGGAATATAGAAACTAAGTCTTATGCCATACTGAATGTGGATCTACAGTATTTTAATTGTTTCATTTTGGCTCCTTGCAATATTTTCTCCTTGGTCTGAGAGCTCTAGAATTCGGATATGTTATCCCTGGGAATTGTCATTTTGGGATCGCTTTCAGAAGATGATTGGTGGATTCTATCAGGATCTATTTTACATTCTTGTTCTAGGAGATAAGGGCACTTTTCTTTAACAATTTCTTGAAAGATAATGTTCAGATTCTTTTTTGATCATAGCTTTCAGGCAGTCCAATAATTGTTAAATTATCTGTCCTGTAACTATTTACCAAAAAGTCAAATTTTCTCCCAATAAGATATATTCTACATTTTCTTCATTCTTAAAAATTTTGTTTTATTGTTTCTTTATATTTCATGAAGTCATTAGCTTCCACTTGCCCAATTATAATTTTTAAGAAATTATTTTCTTCAATGAGCTTTTATAATTCCTTTTCCATTTGACTAATTCTGCTTTTAAGGTGCTCTCTTCTTCAGTAAATTTTTCTACTTTTTCCATTTGGCTAATTCTGCTTTCCAAGGTATTCTTCTCTTCACTGGAATTTTGTACCTCTTTTATCATTTGACCTGTTTTTTAAGATACTGTTTTCTTCAGTTGGTTTTTTTTGGGGGGGGGTGGGCAGGAGGAGGTATATGGATGTGACTCCTTTACTAAGCTGTTGATTTTTTTCCATGATTTTCTTGTATCACTCTCATTTCTCTTCCCAATTTTTCCTTTACCTCTCTTTTTATTTTTAAAATCTTTTTTAAGTTCTTCCATGGCTTGACACCAATTCATACTTTTCTTTGAGGGTTTGGATGTAGTTGTCTTTCCTGTCTTCTGAGTTTGTGTTTTGATTGTTCCCTGTGACCACAGTAACTGTCTATGGCCAGAATCTTTTCCTGCTGTTTGCTCATTTTTCCAGCCTATTTTTTGACTTTTAACTCTATACTAAGGTGGAGTTCTGCTTCCAGAGTGCAGAGGGCATTGTGCCAAGCTACAGGTTTTTTTGTGCAGCCTTTATTCTGGGGACCTATAAGTTTTCAGTTCTTTGAAGGAGGTATGATCTAGGGAGAGGTGTGTGTATTCTCCTGGTCTGTGCTCTGGTCTATGAGTTACCACAAGCAGGTTTTTCTGGCCTGAAACTGTGATCAGGGTCCCAGCTTCACTGAGGCCACAAGCTCTGGTGTGCTAGTGTTCTTTCTTGAACTGGGACTGAACTCAGAATTTGGATCTAGATCCAAGTATAGGCAAAGCAACAGTGTTCTGCCCCTGGTGCCAGCACAAGGGATCCCTGTAATCCCTTCCTGACCAGTTGTCTGAATTCCTTACCATCTGTGGGCTGAGAGGTCCAAAAACCACCACTGCTCTCACTAATTCAGTCACCCCCCGCAAGGCCTACTGCTGGTTTTCTGGGGTGGTCTGTACTAGATTGTAGTCTACTCTCACAGCCTGGTATATTAGACATTTCCTGCCAGCTTTTTCAGCTGTCTTGGGTTGGAAAACTGTTTCACAAAACAGTATATTCCCTTTCATAGGAGATTTTAAAACAAAGGCTGAACAACAGCTTTTAATTTTAAATGGTAGGGGGGGGGGCAGAGCGGAACCAAGATGACAGAGAAAAAGGCAGGGAACTGCTCGCGCTCTTCCTCAGACCTGTCCAAAACTCTTTAAATGATGCCTCAAAACAAATTCTGGAGTGGCAGCATACACAAAAGAACAGGGTGAAACAATTTTCCACCCTGATTTTTTTTGTGAAACAATATATTTCATTTTTAGATTGCACTAATTAATAGGAAATTTTTCCTTAAATCAAAGATAAATGCACTTCTCTACAATATCCACTTCAATGGTCCTCTGGTTCCAAGGAAAATAAGTCTTCAACATGGTAACTTCAAATAGGTGAAGAGTTACTATATCCTTTTCTCTCCACTTTCAGTCTTCTCTTTTCCAGACTAAAACTATGGATCGTCAAATGGAAAAGGAAGTCCAAAAACTCACTGAAGAAAATAATTGCTTAAAAAGTAAAATGGGGCAAATGGAAGCAAATGACTTTATAAGAAACCAAGAAGCAATAACACAAAGTCAAAAAAAAGAAAATAGAAGAAAATGTGAACCATCTCAGTGGGAAAACAACTGATCTGGAAAATAAACCCAGGAGAGATGATTTAAAACTATTTCAGGTAGAAAGGCATGATGAAAAAAGGAGCCAACCCATCATCTTTCAAGAAATTATCAAGAAAAACTGCTTTGATATTCTAGAACCAGAGGGTAAAATAGAAACTGAAAGAATCCACTGATCACCTCCTGAAAGAGATCCCAAAATGAAAACTCCCAGGAATATTACAGCCAAATCTTAGAGTTCCCAGGTCAAAGAGAAAATACTGTAAGCAGCCAGAAAGAAGCAATTTAAGTATTGTGGAGCCAGAGTCAGGGTAACACAAGATTTAGCACCTTCTACATTAAAGGATAAGAGGACTTGGAACATGATATTCTGGAGGGCAAAGGAGAGAAGATTACAACCAAGAATCATCTACCCAGCAAAACTGAGCATAATCTTTCAGGGAGAAAAAACCAGACATTTAATGAGATGGAGGGCTTTCAAGCATTCATGATGAAAAGACCAGAGTTGAACAGAAAATTAGACTCTCAAATACAAGACTCAAGAGAAGCATAAAAGGATAAACAAGAAAGGGAAATCATTAGGAACATAATAAGGTTAAAGTATTTACATTCCTATATGGAAAGATGTTATTTGTAACTCATAGAACCTTTCTCACTGTTAGGACAGTTAGAAGGAGTATATATAGACAGAGGGCACAAGTACGAGTTGAATATGAAGGGATGATATCTAAAAAATAAAATTAAGGGGTAAGAGGAATGTACTGTGAGCAAGAGAAAGGGAAAGATAGAATAGAGTAAATTAATTAACATAAAAGAAGTAAAAAGCTTTTACAATGGAGGGGAAGAAGGAGGAGGTGAGAGGGAATAAGTGAATGAACCTTACTCTCATCAAAATTGGCTAAAAGAAAAAATAAGGTACACACTCAATGGGGTATAGAAATTTATCTTACCCTGAAGGGGAAGAAAATGAGGTGTGGGGGGGTCAGACTGGAGGAAGGTGTAGACAGAAACAAAACACTTTTGAAGAGAGACAGGGTGAAAAGAGAGAAAGAACAGAATAAATAGGAGTAGGAGGAATAGGATATAGGAAAATACAGTTAGCAACAGTAACTGTGAAAAAAAAATTTGAAATAAGTTTCCCTGATTAAGGCATTGTTTCTCTAATATGTAGAGAATTGTAGAGCCATTCCCTAAATGATAAATGATCAAAAGATATAATCAGTTTTCAGATGAAGTAATTAAAATTATCTATAACTATATGAAAAAATACCCTAATTCACTATTGATTGGAGAAATGCAAATGAAAGCAATTCTGAGGTACTACCTCATACCTATTACATTGGCTAATAGGATAGAAAAGGTAAATGACAAATGTTGGAGGGGATATGGGAAAAATGAGACATTAATGTACTGTTGGGGGAGTTGTGAACTGATTCAACGATTCTATAGAGCAATTTGGAACTAGGCTCAAAAGGTTATAAAACCCATGCATACACTTTGCCCTAGCAATACCACTACCAGGTCTGTATCCCAAAAGAGATAAAAAAGGGAAAATGACCTATATGTACAAAAGTATTTACAGCAGTTCTTTTCTGGGGGTAAAGAATTAGAAATTGAGAGGATACCCATCAACTGGGGAATGGCTGAACAAGCTGTGGTATATAATTATGATGGAATACTATTATACTATAAGAAATGATGAGCAGGATGCTCTCAGAAAAAAACCTAGAAAGACTTGCATGGACTGATGCAAAGTGAAATGTACTGGTAAAAGTAACACCAATATTTTAAGATGACCAGCTGTGAATGACTTAGCTATTCTTGCAAAACAACAACGAACACAACTCTGAAGGATTTAGGATGAAAAAAGCTATACATCCCCAGAGAAAGAACTGATAGTGTCTAATCTTTTTTTTAAACTTTCTTTATTTTTCTTGAGTTTTTAAAAATGTTTTTCTTTTAAAACATGACTGTTTTGGATGTGTTTTACATGACTGCACATATATAACCTGTATGGAATTACTTGACCTCTCAATGGGGAAAGGGACAGGGGAGTAGAGAGAGAGAGGAAGGGAAATTGGAACTCAAAGTTTTAAAAACAAATGTTAAAAATTATTTTTACCTGTAAATGGGGAAAAATTAAATGCTAAATAAATGCAAAAAAGAAAAGTAGTTTTCCTTAACAAGGGAAAAGGTGCTTGACTTGCCATTCTTGTTCCCAGAATATTTCAGTCCCAAGGAAGTCACTATTCCTCCACCAATTAGACATTCATCACTCATTTCATACCTCTCTCCCTATTTCGGTGTATCTCTTCTCCCTTTCCTGACATTAGTCTTTCAACACTTTACACTACTCAATTTATTCTGTCTTCTCAACCTAGTTTTAAAACTATTAATTGAGGGGTAGCTAAGTGGCACAATGAAGGCTCTGGAGACAGGAGGACCTTAGTTCAAATTCAGTTTTCAGACCCCTAACACTTACTAGCTATGTGACCGTGGGCAAGTCACTTACTTAACCCCTATTGCCTTGCCTCCCACCTCAAAAAAACCCCCCAAAAACCACACATACCAAAAAACCCCAAAATATAAACTGTTCAGCATTACTAAGTTTGTGCAAAGGTCATGGGTAATAGTGTCCACAGTTCAGTTCTTCCCTTGTGCTAGAAATAAAAATCCTTTGGCTAAGTATGAAAATGTGGCATACTGGGTTAATTCTTCAACAACTCTTTTCTATGTTGGCTGACTTCCAGCTTATCACTGTCCTTTCCAAAATATGGTGCCCAGAAATGAACACTCTAGAGGTGGCCTGACCAAGGCTGAACACATTAAGACCATCAACTCATCAGTCCCTCAGATCTATTACTGCAGCCTCATATTCCATTAGGCTTTTTCTTTTTTTTTTTTTTTGCTGCTATATTATCTTCACATTGTTGACCTGTTTCACTATCAGATCATTAAACCTCACCCATCTTTTTCAAAGTGATATTCAGCCATACTTTTCCATCTTGTACTTAAAAAAAAAAGTTTTATTGAAGAAATTTGCTTTACATTAGTCATTTCCAAGTACTTTCAGACTGAACCCTCCCCTCTCCTGTGACAAAGAAAAACAATGAAGCAAAAAAATTTCATATAGAAACCTTTCTAAGACTACATAAATATTCTGTGCCCTACAGTACAGTACCCCACTTTTCTGCCATGAAGGGGCAAGGTATGTTTTACCTTTCCTCATGGACTTTTCCCCATTACTTCAGAGTTCAACTTCCTTTCAGTGACTTTTTCATTTACACTGTTGTTCCTTACTGGGCCTGACCTGACTCAGACTAGGAGGGGACTGTCCTGTGCCAGATATTGGAATGAAAAGAGATGCCTAGATCATTCAACATTAACAAAAGGATGTTTACTTAGTCACAACAGAAGAATATTCAATAAGGATAGACACTAAGGCCACCTGAGCTGATTTAGCATAAAGAAGCTCCATTGCTGGAGCTGCCCATTGTGGTCCACTAATCAAGAACACTTTTAAGTTCCTCATGGCTGTTTTCTATTCTGACAACCAGAAGTGATGTCAAAAGCCTGAAGACTGTAGTCCCTTAAACTATCCAATTATCAAGAATGGCTTCATTATCTTTCATGAAAACACTTGGCCATTAGGTCATTCACAACTAGGGACAGTTTTGACACCTCTCTGCTCATATTTCTATATTTAATTTTGTCCTTGTCCTACTACCAATTTCTAGTAAAATAACAACAGGAAGATGGGGTATTCTTGCTTTATCTTTTTCTACTGTTTCTCCATTTCAATGCTGGATCTTTGTTCAAAATATATGCTTCCAATATAAGATCTTGCCATCACTCACAAAAGCATTACTTCCATGTTTAGGAACTCTGAAATTCCCTTATCTGATCATGCAATATTGGCATTCTTTGTCTCCCCAAACGAAATTCTGTTCTCCATTAACATCACAGCCTTGAAAATCCTGACACTCAGTTCTCTCCCAAAGCATCAATCACCCTTACTCTAGCTACACTCCCCTCTTTTCTGAGAGGGTCTTCTTCCCTGCTCTTCTCAATTTATCCATATGCCACTATCCCATGGGAAAACGCGGCTTTTCCAGCAAAAGCAATACCCTCTACACATACAAGTGATGCCACTGTGTGTTCTCTTCAGCAAACTGCCTTCTCTATCATCCCTACTTTGTCACTTATCTTCAATTTCTCCCTGTCTACTTCCAGATTACCTAAAAACATGCCTACGTGTCCGTCCCCCCCCCTCCCCCCGCATCCTCAGAAACTCTCACTTGATTTATCTCTATCTCAACCAGTGTCCCTCATCTCTCCTACCTTTTGTGGCTAAATTCCTCGGGAAGGCCACTAGATGTCTCTACTGCCTCTCTTCTTATTTTCTTAACTTTCTACAGTCTTGTTTCTGATCTCACCCTCCTCTGACACTGCTACCATTCTAGTTCTGGAGGGTATCATCTTTTAACGGGATTGTTGCAATAGCTTCATTAATCCATCTGCCGGACAGATAATCTTCCTAAAATGATCTTCTAAAGCTCAGGCTTAAACATGTCATTACCCTAACTCAGTAAACTCCAGTGGCTCCACATGACCTCCAGGATCAAATATAAAATTTTCTATTTGGCATTCAAAGTCCTTTATAACCTGCCTCCTTCACCTTCCTGTTCTTCTGGACCCTCCTGGCTTAAGAGTGATTATCAATAGCAACTGTTGCTGTTTTCCTCCCAGCCTGATGTAGTTATTTTTCTTTGCCTCACTAAAGGGACCATCCCCTGAATACTTCTTAAATATGCCTATTTATTGAACGGCCTCACCCTGAGTACCTGAACAGACTTTGGCTTAAAGGGGCCAAGGTCTCCCATTGCATACTGGGCCATCTCCAGTCATCCTGATGAATATCTGATCACTGGATTCAGATGGCTCTGGAAGAGAAATGAGGCTGGTGACCTTGCACAGACCTCCCTCACTCAAAACAGTCAAGTGTAAGTCATATCATTTCTCTGATGGCAGGTCTTCTTTGGCAACTAGGGACAAACACAACAATACACTACACCCTCCAATGTACCCAGTCAAGGTACTCCATCTCCCAACTGTGAGCATTTTCACTTGCTATCTTTGAAACATGGAATACTCTCATCCCTCCTCATCTTAACTCCATGACTTCCCCAGCATCCTTCAAGTTCTAGATAAAATCCATTTTACAGGGAGTCTTTCCCAATCTCTCTTTAGAACTTGTGTCTTCCTTTTGTTATTTCCTATTTACACATCTATCTAGTTTGTCCATTTATTTGAATACTGCCTCTCTCATTAGATTGTGAGCTCCTCAAGAGTATGGATTGTCTTCTGTCTTGGTATACCCACTGTTCAGCACACTATAGGTTCTTAATAAATGTTTCCTGACAAAACTGATCAGTATAGACTTGACTTGAAATATGACTGGAAAGGTAGCTGGCACTCTATTGTGGAGTGTCTTAAGAGTCCAGGTTAATGAGTCGGTATTTTATCTTAGAGATAGTAAGTAGCCATTGATGGATGATTAGGGATGGGGAAGGTCAGATTTGTTTTAGGAGTATCAATTTGGTATTTATGTGGAGGACAGACTGGAGGCATTGAGAAAAATTAGTAGGCTTTTGTAATAGTTGTGGCAAAAGATGACAAGGGTCTGATCTGAAAAAAAAAAGTATTTGTATGAGTGAAGTGGAAAAAAAAATGGAACTAGGATCAACAAGACCTAGGAACAGGCTGAAAGGGTAAAAGGGAAAAGGTTAAAAAAAAAAAAAAAGAGTAGGGGAAGCCAGGGTTAATTCCAGGATTTGGAATCCAGTTTCCACATTTCTAAAATGGGAGTAATAAGTGTTAAAACTACCTTACAAGCCTGTTATAAAAATCAAATGCAATAAAGTACATAAGATGTGCTATAAACTTTACATATAATACAATATCAAAATAGCTACACTACTAAACTTCCCTCAGACCTTTTTCATTTCTCAATCTTGTACTTGTTTCTGAAACCAAGAGTAAATAACTTAAGCTCCTTGAGGGCAGGTACTATTTGATTTTTTGTTTTTGTATTCCTGCTGGCCAGAACACAATACCCAATTTACCAAATGTAACCTAATATTATATTTTGCTCACCATTCTAAATTGCTGAAATCTTTTTCACCCTGATATCCAACATGTGGCACTTAAAGTTACTTTTTCATGGTACTTTACCATTCTTCAATTTGACAGGTATTTTAATTCTCTTCCCATCCTCTTCAATGCCTATTCTACCTCGAGGGGCAGTTCCTGGTGAAGTGGAGAGACTGGCCAGGCCTGGAGCAAGGAAGATCTAAGTTTAAATCCGGCCTCAGACATTTACTAGCTGTGACCCTGGGCAAGTCACTTTACTCTGTTTGCCTCAGTTTCCTCATCTGTAAAATAAGCTGGAGAAGGAAATGGCAAACCACTCCAGTATCTTTACCAAGAAAATTACAGTTAGGGCCACAACTGAAAAACAGCCATACAACAACTTTACCTTACCCTTCCTTCTTCCTTTAATGTTGTCACTCAAGATATTAGCTGATTACTGTGACAGCTCAAATTTTATACATAAAGTATTTTCCTAAAAGTCCTACGTGGAAAATCAGGAAGGAACATAAACCATCCAAATAAGGATTATTACACAAATTTCACATTACTTAAATGATTTTAAAAAATATAACATAAAAATGACATTACTGTGCTTTCAGTTCTTAATAGCACCCCCAAAATATGCATACTTATTACATTACTTGTCTTGATAATCTTATAAAAGGTTATTAAAAACAACTGACTATACTGTAAATCTTACTTAGTTCTTTTTCCCCACTTTTGAATACAAGAAAACAGGATTTTAAAACCTACTATTTTCAAAGTCTTCCTTAGGACCTAGGTAAGTTGCTAGGGAATGACAGTAAGAAATTTTAATGTGCAGCAGTGAACCAAAACGTGTAGCAGTGATTCTAATATCAAAAGACAAACTGTTCTCACAGAATATCTAAACAAACAAAAAAAAATCTGATACAGAAGAGCTCAAACGTGGTTCTACCAATACACATTCTTGAGTTACTTTTTTTTCTTCAGGTCTCCTGATTCCAGAGGGGAGCAAATGCTCAAATAACTGCAGGCTCCCTTAAAAGTGTGCTGGATGGTACTTTTGAATAAATACTTCTTTTCGGGCTCATCTTGAAATAATTCTCTCATTTGTTTCCTCAAATACATTTTTGGGTTGAATTTGGGATTGGAAAGTTTTGCTCGCTAGCAATGTTAGATATCTTTCTAGCATCATACGTTATTTCCATATGTTCAAGAAGACTAAGAAAAATCAACCCCAAATCAGGTAATGTGCACTTTAAGCAAACCCCAACAAAAACAGTAACAAACAAAAGCGTTGGCTACGGAAGCATTTGGAATACCTTTCGGTCACCCTACTCCTCAGATTTATCTCAGAGACAAGATTTTTAGACGGAAATTCTTAATCATCTCCCTCCTCCCCCAATCAAAATTCTACCAAACTTGGGAAAACTTGCAAAGTCCTGTCCTGCCGGTCCAGGGGTCTCCGGCGACAACTTTGGACGATCCGTCCCAGGAGCGGCCGGCTGCGACCGAGTCTGGCTTTCGGCGGGGCAGAAGGTAAAAAACCCAGATCCTTGGCCGGGCAGAGAAGCTTCTTTCGGCCACGCCGGTCTCCCGGGGTACCTGGCCTCTCTCTGGACCTGCTCCGGTCCGCCGTGATACGGCCTTGGGGGTCATCGCCTCGGCTCGCAGGTAGACCCCACTTTTACCAGGGAAGTCCCGGGAAGCCCCGGCCAGAGGCGGGGCCTGGACGGAGCCAGGCCGAGGCCTGGGGACCGCCCCTAGGCCGGACCGCGCCGGCGGGGAGGCCCATCTCTGGCCAGGCGGTGGCCCGATCCTCCCCGGCCCGACCTACCTCGGCGTCTTCTTTGGACTGCGGGAGGGTGGGAAACTCCAACTTGACGTCCTCCATGGCCCCAGCCAGCCGGGCGCTGTGGTCCGGAGGGCCCGGCCCGTAACCCTCAGGCAGGCAGCGACGGCCGCGGCGGGCGAGGCGGCGGGGGGTGGGGGGGAGGCAGGCTGGCTACTGACACACGAAGGCCACCGGCTCCCGGCGACTCCGGCGGCTGCGACGGCGGCGCAGGGGAGCGTTGGGCGGCTCGTGCTCCGCCGCCATGCTGCTCCTGCTCACCCCACCCCCCTACCCCGCCCCTTCGCCTCCCGCACTCCGGGGCTGCGAGGCTCAGCTCGGCCCGGCCTAGGCAGAGCGCCAGCCCTCCCCCCGCCGGCCCAAGCAGCGCAGGTCCACGTAAGGGGCCGCCCCGCCCCCGCCGCCCGGTGTCACCGCGCCGGCCTTGGCCACGCCCCTCCCCCGGTCCGGCCGGCGGAGCTGACGTAGCCACGCGGGCACTTCCTCCCGCCGCGGGCCGCTGCTGGGCACGCCGAGGCCCCGGACTCGGGAAGTCGGTGTCAGTCCGGGCTAGGCCGGCCTGCGTCGTGCTTCCGAGCGCCCGAGGCCCGAGCTGCCTTGCCGGACCGGCAGTCGGTTCTAGTCTAAGCCCCAGTGAACGGAGAGGGGAGGCGGCGGTGCCGGAGCCTGAGGGGAGCCTTTTCCTTCCCCGCTGGGTGCCGACGGCGCTGCCGGCCCCACGCGCACGGAGTGTTTCCAGAAGAGCGCAGATGAGCTCAGTTCACTTTGTTAACTTCTGTATAGCGTGGGAGCCTCCGACACGCTGCGTTTCTGCCCTAGGACAAGTGGCTCCGAGAAACTAAGACCATAAAGGGCGGAGCCGATGCCAGATACATGTGGGTAGGTGACGTTTCAATGCCAGATCTCTAGAAAAATGAAGTAAGTTTAGTACAAAAGGGGTAAACTGTGCGACTTGCAAAAATGCCGCACAGCTGACGTAGAGTAACAAGTCAAGTTTTCTGTAGATTTTTTTTTAAATCTACTATAAGGAAGGAAAATATCCTTAAGCATCCGGCAATAACGTTGAGGAAGGGGTGGAGGGAGATGCCGCTGGGGAAAGCCCTTCACCAAGGCAGACTGGCCGCTGAGCCTGACTTCCCAATCTCGGGTTTCATGTAAGTGGCCGTTCAGGCTGCCTAATTATGACGGGTCAGTCATGTCTTGAACTTCTGTGACGAACCTCTGGTCTGATTCCAGACGGTCTTCTTTTTTCTTAAATATTTATACTGATTGCCTCAAGTGTCTGAAGGAAAAATTAAATCCCTTTTCCCCCTCAGTTACAGTAAGGGTGGCAAGTTACTGAAGAGAGGAAAACATATTTGGACTACATAACTCAGTTTAGGTTCACAAAGAAAGGGAGGTCGTTTAGTCTATCCTTTTCCTGAAAGGAGGCCAACAATTAGTGACTCGATCAGCAGTATACTTGATCTTTTCCTTAAGTTTTCACTAAAAAAAAATCCTAAGAAAATTTAAGTAACAGGTTACCTAAACATTGAGTAGCTTGCAGTGTTTCAAGATGTAGTACCACATATTTTATGTAACTGTTGAAAAAGATTAAACCTTGTGATTGTTTTATTATGACATCAAGTCAAAATCTTTCAAAAATAGACAACTCAAAGTAGAATGTCAGATGAAAGATGATTTAGCTGATTTTTGCCTATTAAAGCTAATTAACTGAAGCAAAATTTCAGCACTTTTTATGAGTAAATTGCAGCAGGGAAAAATAGTTTTAAGGATATATTCATACATATCCAAGATGATCTGGGATCAATCTGAGAACCCAACGCTGGCGCCTCGTGGAGAAAAGAAGCAACTCTACTAAAGGCACTCTACTTCCTTGCTTACCAACTCACCTCCCAGCCTGAACTCTAGTTCCAAGGCTATATCCCAGAATCAGGGACAGCCCAGCACTGGCAAGATCTGCCATTACCTGAGATGCCTTCCCACCTTGTCTTCTTTCTTCACCCAGGCTACTTGACTCAAAAAACCTGGATAATATGTAAGTACCACCTGCCCTATCACTGCATCTTCTACTTACTTAACCTAGAAATCACTGGGCCCTGAAAACCAGCCCCATTGTTGCACACTCAGGACCTTCCTATTTACCCTGTGCTCTATTTCAGAGTGAGCTTCTTGTGAACAAACTATCTCAGTTTTACCATTTGTATCACCAAAACTTAGCACATAGTAAATATACCTTACTTAGGTTTGAAATTAAAGTAAAATGAGACACTTGCAGAACATGTGACAATTAACAAAAAGGTTTACTTAGCCTTGGCAGAAGAAGGAAATTGAGCAGAAAAGGATATTCAAACAAAGATACAGAATTGATTTATTTGGGCTCAGTTTTACTGCTTCCATGTTACTCATGATGATCTGAGGTCAGAAGCCTGAGAAAGAAGCCAGGTGACTATTGCTTCCCCAGCTTTTGTACTTATGGCATGAGGAATTAAGGTCTCAGTGCCTTTCAAGGAAAAAAGTCTAGCCTTGGTAGGGCCTTAAAGATATTGCTCCTAACACAAACTCATTTAATTAAACGAATTACCATTAACACAGTATTGAGAATACAAACTAATTGCTTTACAAAATGTATCTGTTAAATACTATTAAGTGGTTTGTGCTATAAGTAATCTCAATGTATTTTCCACCCCTCTTCCATACCGTTTGTATGTGGAAAGTGTGATCATCTTACCAATAGCATTAGGGATCTTAGAAGTCATGCAGTCCAACATGGAAGTTTCTTTTAAAAAGGGCACACAATATTCAGCTAATGTTTGAAGGCTGTTTTAGTTTTAGTAAAACTGCAATTTTGAGCAAATGATGCTAAACTGATTATCAAACTAAAATTATCTTTAGTTGTTTTTTCACCCTCAGCATTTTTAGTCAGTATCAAATGACATATTTCCTTGCAGCCTTTACTGTCTTATCATGGGGAAGATCTATGCACAGAGAAAGTCTTTTTGGGTCAACAGTTTGGAATATACCCTAAACATATTAAGGTGTGCTTTGTTAGCAGGCTACCTTACCTTTAGGTACAATCAAAGTACTAATTCTTCCATAGTCTAATAACTACTAAAAGCAAAACCAAAAACCAAATACTTTCAGTCTTGATGGGGAAAAAAATTCCCCCCTCAATTCAGGCAAGATTAGTTAAAATTTTTTTTTAATAGAAGGAAACACTATACACACAAGTTGATTTGAGAGGCACAGTAATGCATTATAATGTAAATGAAAATCCATGATTACTGACAGGTTTTGCTTTAAAACTAACTTTTAAATCCCTCAAATTCAAGAGACACTGATTTGGGCTGTCATATATAAAACTTACCAAAAACCCAAAAAACTGTGACAAATGTATTCTCAATCAAGGCTATTATATTAAGAGGACTGAATCAAACAAATTTATTCAACTCTTTGGGATGAAGAAAACAAGTAAAATAATATAAAATGTTACTTAAGAAAAGCTCTTTTGAAACTGATACCTCAAGTCATTTCAATATTTTACAAATTGCCCACAAAGTAACTATTTTTAAAAATTCTTATCCAACTCATTTAATTTGCTGCAATAAATACAACACTGACAAATGTTTTTGTGCCAGTATTGTATATAGAATTAATGAATTATTACTATGTCATATGCTTTCAATGAGATCATATCCAATACATACATTATTTTCCTCAACTTTATTTTTATATTATGCTAATGTCTTTTAAGAATTATAACTTAGACAGGTTTATAGTCTAGTTTAGATTCCAACTTCTTAGAATCAGCCACTTTTCTGACTGCTTTCATGAAATCTTCCTGTACTACAAAATCATGATCAGCACGAATTGCAAACATACCTGTGAAGAATAAAGTAACAATTAACAATGCAGCTATTTATTTCATTTTTTCATATTTACTTTTTGTCCTAAAAGTGCCACCATTTAAAAAGTATTTTTAAGTATTTTTTCCAATCAAGGAAAGTGTACCTTTTCTCCCTCTCCCTTCCCATTGAAAAAGGGAGGAAATACCCCAAAACTCTTCTTAAAAACCTCAAGTGAAACAAGCTGCCACATAGATCATGACTCCCCCCTCCAATATGTCTCAATCTGTACTGAGTCCATCACTTCTCTAATTTCATGATGAATCCCCTGAAATCATAGTAGGTAATCGTGTTGATAGGCATTCCTAAATCTTTCAAAGTTGTCTTTATAATACTGTTTTTTATTGTATAAATTATTCTCCACCAGTTCCTATGTTTCCCTTTGTCTTACTTTTCATTCACCTGTTCAAGCCCTGGCAATTTATTTAGCTTTTAACACCACAACCGAACTTAAATCTCAAAGGTGTCACATTAATTTTCTTAATGATCTCATGAAATAATTACTATTTTAAAAACAAGACATGGATGGCACAAAAATATCAGGTAGACTGAAAATGGGGATCACAAAGCAAGTCAATACCAGAACTAAAAACAGGATATTAGAAAACTTGTATTTATAGAAATTTTACATAGAGCAATTCATCATTTTCTAACCTAATACCCTGCCCACTCTAGAATCATAAACTGCAAGAATTCATACGTTTATCAAATTATGGAAACAGAAGATAATTCAATTTGAAAAAATCTCTTACCTGCTTCAGTGCAAACATTTCTTAGATCTGCTCCATTAAAGCCATCTGAGAGTTTCACAATTGCTTCATAATCTAGTCATAAGTAATACTGGAAATTAACTGGATTATATTCAATGTCTGTCCAATACTGAAAAGTTAAACTGAATTTCTTCCTTTGAAATAGGGGACCTTTGTCATTTTTATTAATATGCCATAAGAATACTAAAAATTATCTAATTTATTATCCTGGATTATACTTTTTAAGAGTACAAATTGGCAATAATTGAGGTTTTAAGTAAGAAAATAAATTAACTTCCAAAACTATAACTTATTTCAATGTACTGGTTTGTATTGTTTCTAAGTGCTAGCTACTTGACAAGTAAAAGAGCTAAGAACTTTGTTAGTACAATAGTTGAGGGACTTGGTACACCAAATGCCTAGTAGCCATTCAGGGATGTGCTATGCCCACTGGCAATGGTGTATTTTTTTTGGCAGACTTGTTGAAGATTGGCAATTCCTATCTGATATCATGAAAGTAAAAACCATTAAGTATAACCCTTAATTGGATTAAAATTTATCCCAAGACCAAGAGCTCTCTATTCAAAGATTCTTACAACAGTATAGTCAGTTTAGTTATTGTTTCAAAACAAAAAAAAGTTCTTCAGTTTTGAAAATTAGAATTTGTTCCAACACAACTGAGATATTAGGGAACATTTTGAGCATGACTCAAATTTTGAGTTTGCTTCTGAGATTTCTTCCTCAAGAAACAGCAAGAATGCAGAAAACTACCAATTCACAACAACTGAAAAGTTAACATCCTCCTGAGACACCCACTTCTACAATGTAAATCTTTTTCAAGATAAATTGCTGTATTTATTATATGTCTTCTGCTGTAGTAAGCCCAGTGAACAGAGAAGGGTGCTCCACATCATCCCCATTTCCACCTGGATCTGCAGGGCTACTCCTACTTGCTTGCTCCTGCAGTCCTAAGATGGAGGCAGCACCCTGAGGCTACAGATGTCGCTGCTTATTGTAGTAGTTTATTATAACATATATATATATATACACATATATATATATATATCTTAACCATTTAATATGTATAAAATCATGCTGTTATTAGGTTCTTATCTTTTATGTCACTGATGAAATTTTTGAGCACTTTTCCCCTAGGTCTCATTTTTCACATAAGCATTATGGTTTTTATTAAACAGTTCTGCTGAGCAGGATGCTTTTTTGGGAATGCATATGTCAAATTATAGCAGAACTGACTATAAATGCAAAAACTGATAATAGCCTAAACGTCCAATACGTGGGACTGGTTAAATAGTTGTAGTACTTTGATCTAATACCTGAGATCTTAACCGGGGAAGGGAATGTCAAAAAGAAGGTGATGTGATCAGACCTGCATTTCAGGAAGAAAATCATTCTGGCAGCTATGTGGAGGATGAACTGGCATGGGGAAGAGACTTGAGGCAGGGCAATAATGTGAGGTGACGAGGCCCTGAACTAAGTTGTTGATAATATGAGTAAAGAGAAAGGGCTAGAGGCAGAAAATGCTATCGAAGCAGAAAAGGCAAGATCTGGAAACTGAATATGTGGTGGGAGGAGGATTAAGGAGTTGAAATTAACACTGAGGTCACAAACTTAGGAGATCGGAAGAATGGTAGTGTCACTGACAGAAAAGGAGAAAAGTTACCTGAAGGGTAGGTTTGGAGAAAATGTAGTAAGCTGTGTTTTGGACATAAGTTTGAGATGTTTATGGACATTTAGTTTAAAATCCCCAACAGCTAGTTAGTAACATGGGACTGGAATCGAAGCTTATTTCAATATACAGATCTGCACTGAGATGGTAACTGAATTCAAAAGAGATGATATCACCAAGAGAAAGTGTATAGAGAAAGAGGAAGAAACAAATTCCCCTAAGAGTCACTATGCATGATATGGATAATGAGCCAATAAAGGAGACTGAGTTGTCAGTCAAACGGAAAAATGGGATATTGTCATGAAAACCCAGTGGAGTGAGAGTATGAAAGAAAAGAAGGTGTTATTCAACAATGTGAAATGTTGCAGAGAGATCAGGAAAGGAAAAAATTGAGAAAAGGTTGTTACATTTTTCAATTAAGAGATAACTGTTAATTTTAGAAAGAGCAATTTCATTTTTAAGTTGGAAGACATCACAAAAGGTTGAGAAGAGAGAGAAAGAGGAAATATTGAATACAGACATTGTTTCCCCTAAGAATTTGGTTAGGAAAAGGCAAGACATAGGATGATAGCTTGAGGGGATGGTAAGGTCTGGTGAACATTTTTTAAGGATAAAAGAACCTTAAACATGTTTGTGGGTAGCATGAAGAGACAACCAGGTAGGGTTTCTGATGGTTAGGAGTGGAGGGGATTGAAGGAGTGACCTGTTGGAGAAGATGGGATCAGAACTATCTCATTATCAGATACTGGAAGAAAAAAAGGAGAGCTCCTGGAAAATGGTATATTTCAGTAAAGTATGAGTTTAAAGGATGCACTGAGGAGCCGAAAGAAGAGTTCTGGAACAACCTCTCACAGAGTGAGATAGGGAATTGATTACAGAAGAATGAGAATTGCCTCAGGCATCTCCTTTCTCACCAGGCTGTACTTTCTTTGGCTTCTTCACCATGGCCTCAAGTTAAGTACTTTCCTTTCCCCTTTCTATCTTCATCCCATTTCAGCTTTCTTTTTTGTCTTTCCCAGTTAAGTTTCATAAGGACAGTGTCTATCTTTTTTGTATTTGTATCCCCAAAGCTGAGCACAGTGCCTGGAGATAGTAGGCACTTAAATGTTTGCTATGACTTTGACCTTGCTGCAGTGAGGGCCTATTTGAGGTTACATAACAAAGTTATGACATAAAGATTAATTCATGTATATGAAATAGTTATCAACTAAGTTTTATTGGCTCTTGGAAATAAAAAACTTAATTTTTTAAGAGTACAGATCAAAGTATCCCAAAACTTTGAAAGCATAACTTCTCTGTTATACAGTAAGTGATTTTAGCCAAATCTTAAAAACAACAGCAACAACAACAAAATACAGGTTAAGAATAATAAACCTATTAAGATTTTTTAAAAGTCTGACAACTAAGGGAGAAGAAAAATTATGAAATTTACGTATTTGTAATAATCATAACTAAACTGAGGTAAAAGTAAGCTTTATTTCTAATCACTACTCCTCAGAGATCAGTCTCAGCTAACTTTTTATTTTAATTTGGTGGGAGAAATATCTTAATGTACTTTCCCCTCCCTCCCTCCATGAAAGTTACGGTAGTTTTTCCTTAAATATATATTTAAAGAATACTTGAAATGTGACTGGCTCAGAGGATTAAAAGCTATGGCTACTGACATCTTTCTTGTTCGACAAAACAATCACAAGAAGCTCCAGCCTCTTTCTAAAGCTTAGCTAGCAAACCATGATGGACAATCAGAGGAAAGGGAGCTTTACTCAGCTGAGTCAAAAGCTAAGATGTCCTCATGGTACATCACTCTCCCTGGTTTGGCTATCTAAATGTCCTAGGTGGAGCGGTGGAAAGAGGGCTGGGCCTAGAGTCAAGAAGACCTAAGTTAGTTAACACCTAATGTCAGATACACACTAGCTGTGTGACCCTGGGCAAGACACTTTACCCGTCTCCTCAGCTGTAAAATGGGATAGTAATAGCACCTACTTAAATGAGATAATAGAAGGAGCTATGTAAATGTTTCTTCTCTTTCTATTCCTTTTCCCTTTTGATAACTGTTAAATTGCTTAAAAATCTCTCATTTTGTTCTTATATTAAATCTAATTCACCAGGGGACTGGCCTGCCCCAGGCCTACCCTAAAAAAATAATCTGTAAAACACAAAAAAATCACATTTTAGGTTATTTTTCATACCTATTTCACCATGTTTTGTGATAGGACCTGCATGAATCTTCAATATGTCTAATCTTGCTTGTTCATTTGGTAAATCAATATCTGAAATTAATAAATATTTGTTTAGTTGAATTTGAATCTTTAAAAAAAAAACCAAAGGGCTGTGAAAGAAAAAGAAAGCAACATATTTTAAAAAAGAAAAAGCTAACAGCTGAAGCTAACTTACGTATTTTTCTATCTAATCTTCCTGGACGCAGCAAAGCAGGATCCAATGTGTCTGGTCTGTTGGTAGCCATGATCATCTTTACTCTGTGTAAAGTATCAAATCCATCCATCTGATTCAGTAACTAAGAACAAATGGAAAACCAAATATTTTAATAGTTTACTTGCCTGACAGCTTGAAATGTCTTCCTCTAAGCATTAAAGACATAAAATGACAAAAGGCCTAAATGGTTATTTCACTATACCTTCTTTATACTTTGCATAGGAGACCTTTTCTCAAAGTGTCAAGAAAGCAATAGAATGGCAGGTGCTATTATGAAAATTTCTATATTTACAACCAGCCTTCATAAAGCCCCTATATAAGGTTCAAGAATTATAAAACTAGAAGTACACAGTTCATATAATAATGGATGTATAAAGGCACTATTTCCTTTCCAAAGGTAATAGTGTGTTATATACAATTGAAATAAATAAAATATTTATATAATTGAAAGGAATCAAGTATTAAGGAGTAAATACTTCTACAAGGTTTTGTTGAATAAATTTCATAGGAAGAAATTACATTATAAAATACAAGTTTAATAACAAACATGCATTTTCCCAATTTGTATATTAACTGATCAGATGCTAATCACATAAAAATAAATGAAAAATCTGGGTTGTTTATAAACTCAAATTATTAACAGACAATTTGTATACATTTTCCTCTGAATAGGCTCAATTAATTTTAAAATTTCATACCATTCTTATAAGGCAGCACACTTTGCAGCCATACAGTGACAAATCTACCCTGCTGATATAAAATAACACTTTATTTACTTTCTAACTGCCAAATCCAAGGGCCCTTTTCAGTTCTTACATTCAACTTTTCTGTAGCATTTGATACTTCTGATTACCTCTCCTACAGAGAAGAGTGGAGAAGTCAAGGGGGTCGGTTTGAAAGACACTGCACCCTTCAGCTTTTCCTCCTTCTTGAATTGCTTCTTCTGTCTCTCTACCACCCTTTAGGGGGCTCACCTTGGTCTTCTGTCTTTCATTTCCTCTGTCTGACAATCTCATTTACTCCTATGACTTCAACTACCATTTTAATGATGATATATACCTACAATATTCCTCCGGTTGTCCTACTAACATTAACCTACTAACTAACCTGAATATACTGACAAATTCAACAGTCGAAACTTACTGCCCTTTACCTTTTATCTGTTCCTCTTCTTGATTTCACTATTTTTGTCAATGTCATCATTCATTCAGTTTCAAATGTTTGCAATCTTGGGATGTTTGACTCTTATTTATAGTTACTACACTGGTATATTCCACATCCATAACATCTCTCACATCTGTCCTCTTTTCTCTAGTTCTACTGGCACTACCCTAATCCAAGTCCTCTTAATTTGTCTGGACTGTAACAGCAGCTCTTTCTCAGACCTTCCATTCACCACTACATCTATCTTGCAAACAGCTCTTTATGCACAGGCTTGGTCGTATCACTTCTCTGCTCAAAATATCTTCAGGTGATTCCCTTTTAAGATGTCTCCCTTTTTAAAATGAGCATTTTTGGTCTACTCACACTTACTTCTAATAATTAAGCAGAAGGAAAAATTATTATTATGGTTTTAAAATAACTTTAAAAAAACATGTAGCTTATGTTTTGCCACTAATATTCTAACCATACAAAATTATGAAAATAGAACCAGACACTGGCAAATAAAAACCTTTTGTCTAAAAAAAAAGTTTCTAATTTAAATCTCTATTTAGAAATTTGAAATTTTCAACATGTTGTCAGCCTCTAACTGTGAAATTTTAGGAAATATTAATGGTGTTTAATAACAAATGTAAATAGACTTCCTTTATAAGCCCCCTTAACAAAACCTTACCTCCATTAGAGTTCTCTGAATTTCTCTATCAGCTGAAGTACCCTCAGAAAAACGACGGCCACCTAAAGTGAATATAAGATTTAGAAATTTGAACGTATTTCTATTTATTTTCATATCTAATTACAACAAAATAGAATTTATTTGAATAAACAAGACAATAATTTTTTTAAAGTTACACTGTCAAAGTTAGAACTATACAATCTTTAATTTTACATTTTGTCAGTGTTCTTCAAATGCAAGTTTGTTGTAACAGCCAAAGAAGCTGAATATTTAATTCCCCCATTCTACAAAGATAACTGGAAAAGAAGGGGGAGGGGAAAAAAAATTTCTTCAAAATTTCAGTCAAATCCTTCTAAGTCTAAAATAAAATTTGAAATCAATTCATCTTACCAATAGCATCTATTTCATCCATGAAAATGATGCATGGCTGGTGATCCCTGGCATAATTGAACATTTCTCTGATCAAACGAGCACTTTCACCGATGTACTTGTCTACAATGGAACTGGATACAACCTGATGAAAACAGAAAAATGAGATTAAAAAGTATAAAAACATTTTTCATTGCAAAAACCATACAAATTATGAAAAATTTACCTTACCTTTAAAAAATTGCAGTCCAGCTGGCTAGCAACAGCTCTTGCCAAGAGTGTTTTTCCTGTTCCTACGAAGGACATTTAGAATGCCTGTTAATTAAATGTTCCCCACTTATCATTTTCTTGCACACAGGCCCTAGTGAAAGCCTCAAACATAATTCTACTGCCAGGACCACACCTAAATAGATTTATAAGTACAACAATGTATACTTTCATGTCTGAATCTTTCCATAAGTCTTCTACACAAGGTCCAATACATGCTAGTCATGAAGACTCCTGAGAGATACCTCCCCATTACTCCAGCAAAGGGGGAAAGTAAAAACAAGGACAGAATACACTGTCTCTGGTGGAGGGACACTGTTGCGATAACCAACAACAGCTTCTCCATTTCCCTTCATTTGTTGGTGCCTCTATTCTTTGTATGACTCCAGAGCAAGAAATGGAAGCTTCTGTAAGTACTCTACTACTCCCTTTGAATACCTGGTAGGCCTTATGAGAAGACAAAGGCACTCTAGTTTAAATGAAATGGGAGTATACTAGGGAACAGAGTTCTATTGGAATTCTCCAATAATTTGAGGGCTTCCTTAAAAGCTCAAAGAAACACTTAAGTAGACCACAGAAATTACAGCATAATAATAAGCACTCAAAGTATATACTGACCTGGTGGTCCATATAGCAAACAACCTTTTGGAGGTATTATTCCTACACGCTGAAATAATTCAGGGTTTGTAAGGGGTAATTCTATTACCTAAGGAAAGAATAAAAAGGTACAAGGGAGAAAGAATGTTAGTAAAACTGCAGAAATGCTATAGTCTATTGAAAAGCTCTTTTATACAGATATGATTATGATTATGTATAGCTGCTGCTCAATGTTTTTGTATTAGTGTTTCTATTAAATACAATTCAATATTTTAAAAATCAAAATTTATCTATAGAAACAAATATCAAAATAGGCATATCACATTAACTCTTTTGAGACCATCATAAAAAAGATTAGAAAAATAGGGAATTAATTGACTATACTGTTACACCATTAACTAAGCTCCTCAAAGGTGGTAGTGAAAATTCATTTTCCACATCAACATTTATGTTTAGCCAACAGAAACCACAAGACAAGAGCAGGCTAAAAAATATAGGTTTCACCTGTGATCTACATTCTCATGCTGTCAGTTGTCCAAAAGATGAAGAGATTTTCACAACACTGGGAATATGACAGTCTAAGTGCTGAGAGCATGGGAAAGCCATAAAACTCATAAATAGGCATGAGATTGTAATTGTCGATTCCACATTAACTAAAGCAAAACTCATGACACACTAGTGTGCTTTGGCCAACTCTTCGAGGAACACCACTCTATGGAGTTCCTACTTTCCTTCTGTTATATTGGCATTAAATTCAATTTTATAATAATATAAAGGTGTTTTAAGGAAGTAAGCTGATGAGTGGAATAGACCTTGAACTCTTAACAGATTACGGGAATACAGATTAGTAAATGTGGGAGTAAGTATAAATTTATAATGAAATCAACAGGAAAATGTAACTCACAACGATTTTTCGGGAAGTATCTATTCTGTAAATCAAGATAAATTTATAATTGATTTCACCTCTAAGAGGCTAAAAGAAAAGCCACTCCTAAAGTGAGTATTTTATTAAATAGCAGGAAATTAATAATATATTTTTAAGTATAGATACCTACCTTATTATTATTCCAAGGTTGATGGAGAAAATGATATAGGATTAATGCCAAGATTACATTACTTTAACAATTATAATGTAAAATAACCATGTAGTAGAACAAGACCTTTTCTTTTGGACATGACCTATGATTTCAGGTAGGGAGTTCTTGCCAATGTACGCCAGTACCTTCTCTGCAACTTATTGTTTTAGAAAGCTGTCTGAGGTTCTAAACTATGAGCTGACTTATCCAGGGTCACACAGCCAGTATGTATCAGAAGTCAGGCTTGAATTCATATTTTCCTGATTCTAAGACCAGTTCTCTATTCCTTTACTACAACACGTTGCTTCTTGAATGATAGTTAACACTTTAGGTTTTTTTCTTTTTCCTCCTATCAAAGTCAAAGAAGAGACTTTTTCTGCTATCCATTTGTCTCCATATTACCTAACAACATTAATATTTTTTCAGGGTTAGCTTTCTCCTCTCACAGCTATAGACATTAACTGGTTCATTATAAGTGACTGCCACTTATTAACAGTCATATTGTTACTTCCTTCAGGCATCCCGAAACCATCACTATTTAATGTTAACTTTGGGAAAAACAGAACTATACCTCTCTTAATTCTCTGATTTGTTCAGAAAGCCCTCCAATCTCAGAATAAGAAACATTCCCAGGGTCTTCATGAGACATGTTGTAAACCAGAGGATCAACTTCTCTTGGCAAGTATCTGTAAGGTTAAAATAAGTATATTTATTTTAAAAGGCAAATTTTCTTTCAATCTACAGATATGGTAAAAAAAAAAATGAAAAGGTGGGGGAAACTATCTTATGAAGAAATTATTCAAGGGAAAATGTTTTTACATGTACAAACAGTCACTTAATTGTTATGCCCTTTTTTAATGAGCAGGGTTTTTATAGATCCATCCATCAATCATAGGTCAGCTTAAATACTAATAATACACGTTAGAAAAAAAGAGATGAAGTTTTTTCTTATGTGATCAAGTCATAAATTTTTTTAGATAAACTTTACCTTCACAAAAACAGAAGGATGAACTATAACAAAATGGATTTTGAAACCTACCTCATGATAGTTAGTGTAGTCATATCCAGAGCAACTCTCGTCCCTGGCTTCAGCTTACTCTTGTCGAGCTAATTTTGGAAAGTAAAAAAGTGTGATATAAACATTAAATGAGGCAAAAATAAACATGACCTACGTGGGCAGTAAAAGGCTGAATTTTAGAAACATAAAGTTTATTTTTACTCCTTCATTGCAAAGAATGCTGTTATCACTATATAACTTTTATCTTGCTAGAAAGGCATATAACAGAAATTTCAGTGTATATCCCATTCTAAGTGACAGCCTGAAATAATGGCTAGAAAGCCAGTGTCGGATTCAGAAAGATCTAAGTCCAAGCCTTGCCTAACACATACTGGCTATCTAACCTTGGGGAAAGTCATTTAACCACTCAGTGTCCCTAGACATTGTCTAAAACTAAAATTACAAATGGCTGCTGATAGTAATAATAGCTAACATGTATGAAGTACTTAAGGACTGAAAACTTTATACATATTGTTTCATATGATCCTCTGTGATCATGTGAGGTAGTGAAGTAGTGATGTAGGTGTTGTTATCACCTTCATTTTACAGATGAGGAAATTTGCCCAGCACCACACAGCTACTACATGTTCCTAACTCCAGGTTGTCTATCCACTACTCCATGCTGCCTCAAATCTGGATTGTTAGAATGAATTACCTCAATAAGAGTTCTCAGTATGTCATTATGGGTCTGGACAAAAAGAGTACTTCTGTACTTCCTGTAAATATTGAACCCCTTTCTACAACACAAAGTTGTGCCATAAAATACTTTTACTGGTAAAGGTAATATAATTGACAAATTAAATACTTTGTTGACCCTTGCCCTATTCTGTCCCCCAGAACAACCAAAAAAATTCTTGAGAACCGAGGATTTTTTTGAAAGTGTGTTGAGAAGGAATTAGAAAAAATCAGAGATCATAGATATACAGATTTAGCACTGGAAGGTCACCTAGCCCAAAGTCTTTGTTTTACAGATGAGGAAACTGAGGTCCAGAGAGGATAAGGGATTTGCCCAATGTAAAAAGTTGTAAGTGGCAGAAGCAGGATTTGAACTCTGGTCCTCTTACTTAAAATCTAATATTCTTTTCCTTTGAAGCACACTGCCATTACCACTACAGCAGTTTACTGAATGAATTTGAAAAAGTCAGAACTATTTCCCAAAGGCCATTTTTTTCTTCTAAAATTTGTCCTGCTTTCCCACATAAGTTCTCTCCTAATTTGAATTTTTCAAAATCTTGCATCCTTAAAGTAAGTATGAAAGCAAAATAATACAAGACTGTTGCAAAGAAGACTGGAGGTCCTTTACTTCTCCTCACTGCCTCCTACATTCCAAAGACGAAGGGCTGATTATTTTTCCATGAAAAACACAATAGTGGCCACATAATAGCTATATCAAATCAGTTAGTGAAATTCCTATGAAACTGTTAGCTTTTATTCACTGTGATACCATCTAGACACAATCTAGACATAAAAATCCAAAATATTGAAGATTTTTAAAAAATGTTTTCTCCCCACTCCCTTAGCCTAAAAGAAAAACCAAAACCAATACCAACTAAGGTTCATGTGAAACTCTTTTGAATTTTCCTTTTTCATACTGATGATAATTATCTATCAGTAAAATCTTTTTTTTTTTCAGTTTAGACAGTCTCTCCTTTCCAAGTGGCTAATGGGAGAAAAAAATGAAACGAAATGACTGCATGTAAACGTGTTTGCTTCTATAATAGTATTTCAAAGCCTAAAAACAAATGCATTTTGGATTACCTATGTTATATTATCATTGAAGCAGTATATTACAATACTGATGTACCACATTATTTGAAATTGGTAAACTATTTTTTTTTATATTTTATCTACTGGGACAGTTGGAGACAGATAAAGAAAAATTGATAGTCAAAATGAATTGAAGCTTTCTAGAATTTCTCTAGTATAGGTTTTTTATGTCAAAAAAAACACTGATAGGAGCTGAAGAGAGATAATTTGAACAGAAGGACCTAAAGAGAAAGAAAATGAAGAAGAGAAAAGAAGAGACCTGAAAGACTAGAACTTGAGAAAAAACAAAAGTGATAAGACAGGATAAGAGGTTATGTAAGACTATTACTTTCATGAACTTCAGTAAGTCATTTGCCTTTCTTGTCCCAGTTACCTCACCTAAGGTCCCTTTCAGCTCTTAATATTTGTTCCTAATTGGGGTATGATTATTAAGATGTTAATAAAGCAAAGAATCACTAAGGAGGAAACAATGATAACTCCCATCCAAAGATTCCCACAAGAAGTTTACAAGTCAAGAACAAAGAATGTGGCAAAGTGCTGTCAGGAGAATCTTGCAAGTGATTTTAACGTTTCTGTTTCTGCAAGAGCCAGCTTACTGTGTTGTCTATAGTCAAAGTAGAGATGGGTCTCCCTCCTAAAAAGAGAATACCTGTCTACCATACAGAAAGAATGCAAAAGATTTTAATATAACAGTGGAAAAAATAACCTAAAGAGGCAAAGGCAAAATCTGACCTCTGTTCAGAGGCTAGAGGGAGGACAAATGGGACAGAGAGAGAAATGGAAAAAGTTTATAGATTCTTCCCAGAGAGGAAGGGGTAAAGCTTCAGAAAAGGATGAAGATGCTTGCATTAAAGTACAAGGGTTCAAATCCTACTTCTGACACTAGTTGAGTGACCTCAGACAAATCTCTTACACTCCCTGAACCTCAGTTTCCTCACTTGTAAAATGAAGGAGTCAGACTAGATGGCTTCTCAGATCACTTCCAACTCTAGTTCTATGATTCTAATATTCCCTTGGGAGAAATCATCCAGTAAGGAACAGAATTAACCCTGTGATCCCTATGAAGATGAAAACTGATGAGTGATAATGTTGACTGACCCTCACTGAAAGGTACTTAAGGCAGCTATTTTTTGACCTAAGAAAAGCTGCTACTTTCTTCCTGGTTCATGCATTCAGGACTTGACAACCTCCCTAATCAGACTGTCAAACCTGTTTAGCACTACCTACTATGTTAGAAACAAAAGAACAAATGATAGCTCCACAAGAACTCTAAAAGCACTGCTAAAGATCATGAAGAATTGGGCAATACAGTGAAGATCTTGGTATTTTCATTACAGCTGCTAGCAAACATAAGGGTCTTGGAAGAAAAAAATCAGATTCTGGAAAACAATTGTATTCTCCCTCCCCAAATTTCAGATGTTTATTCATTTGTTAAACCCAACATGATTTCATGCAATATGAGAGAAAATCTAACATTTCCTTATTTTATTCTCTAAGTAGAGGATAAAAAAGTTAATGAAATCTCTCCTCAGTGCTCAAGTTCAGGAACCAATGAAGGAGAATCAATGAAGGACCAGCCTCCTGTCCTGGTTCTAGAGACCAAGCCAGGATTAGACAGCCTCATATGACCAGAGGTGGACAGAGACAAGACCAAGAGACTAGCAGCCCTGATGGTGCTGCAGTTGGCCCAGGAGCAGCATTCTCAAAGAAGTCAACCTTCTGATGCCAGACATGGTATCAGAGTCAGAGGCAGTGTGACAGCTGGTTCAGGATGAGAAAATAGAGCCATACGGGGAGATAGCTGATATTCCCAGCCTCCAATATATTCTGACTCCACCACATGAACCACGCATGGCAAGATGTCTGTGTGGGTTTTTGCTCATCCTGAGGCTCCTATTTTTTTCAACTCTCTCACCTCAAAGCATTCAGGCACTAAGGAAGAAAAGGAAGTAATCAGGAAGTCAGGTCCACCTGAGTTAAATAGCTATTATTCCTCTAAACTGGGGGCCAAAAAACAAAGTCCTTGCCCCACACAAAGAATGGTTCTCTGCCCTATGCAGGACCTTCCCCAGGACTCAGCACCCCTAAGATGGAGTTTGCATCCACTAGCCTCTTTTTCTACCTTTGCTCAGCTACTACTGTCAAAAGCCATGTGCCCTGCACCCATCTTCTATGCAGAACTGCTCTATTCCTCTTGGTCTACTTACTTGAGACCTCAATGCCACTTTTGATCTCTCTGAGGGGACACTGCCTCTGAATTCCTCAGGTGGGAGAATGTCCTTGCTGCCTTAAACAAGCTGGATAAACCCTTCATCCCCAGGTAACCAAGAGTTACCTTAATATTGCTTTCAAGAGACTGCCACTATTCACTATGAAGAATCCCAAGCCAGCAATTTCCCTTTATAGAGACTCTGCCCACAAGAGGAGATGCCCTTTGAGGTCCTCAGTCTCCTGTTCATTGGCTTCCCCATAGGGATGAAGTCGAATTGCCAGACTCCAAAACAGCATCATGGAAGAAGTCAGGCGATCCCCTTGCCATTCCAGAGCCCTTCTCCAGTTGGTGAGGGATAGGCAGACTAGAACAGGAAGGATACAGCACAGGGGGTTCAGGGAACCCCACACATTAGTATTCAGCCCAGCAGAGGCAAAGACATCATCAAGGGGTCCTGAGAATGGGATGTGTCTCCTGTGCTTATCACCTTGGCTCCTTCTGCCCCATGCTTGTCCTGGAGTTCTATACTTCTTCATCAACTGACAATTCAACTCCTTACCTAGTATTCCTTCCTATTTAACTCCACCTGATTCTTTGACATTGCCTTCTCTTCCTCTCCAATGCTCTTACTGTAACCACTTTGTACGTATATTCACATACATGTATTAAAGTATTAAATTGTATTTAAGTATTAAATGTATTAAAGTATTCTTAAAAAAAAATAAAATGATCACTTTTATCTTATACATTTAAAAACATTCTGAGAAGGAGTCCATGGGTTACAATAACAAGATTATAGAGAAATACAACCTTGAAATAATTTAGAACTCTGAACAACATAATGATAAACTACAAGTCCAAAAGAATTAAAATGTCACAAGTCACTCACAGAAGAAGATATACACATTCAGACATGGTCAGTGTAGGAATTTATTTTCCCAGACAATGCAGTCATGTACTAAGGGCTTTATTTTTTGTTTTTAAATTTGCACAAACAGAGAGGGTGGTGGTAGTGAGGCATGTAAGGGTCACACAACTAGTATATTCTGGAGGGACAGATTAATTATTAAAAAAATGTGCAACATTTATTTCAATATAAAAATAAAATGAGATCACTTTTTCTTTCACACATTGCAGTTTTAATAAACTAGAGTAAGAAGAATAAAGGAATTCAAGATGAAGGGAACGGAAACGTTAGTGATAAGGACTGGACCTGTGATTTCGCTGATGTACGGAACTTCTGTATAAATGAATGCCTTCTACCCACACAGACCAGCGTATTTCTCTGAAATTTTCTCTCATCTTAAAAAGTTGCCTAGAGCATTGAGAGGTTAAGTGACTTGCCCAGAGCCAAATAGCCAGTCTCTAGCTACTATTCCATGGTGCCTATATTATTAGGAATCCATGACATCTGTTTTTAAATACATGAAAGACTGTTACATGAAATCAAGTTTGTACTTTTCCGCTTGGTTCTACAGGATCAACCACTGCTAGTTGCAAAAAGGACAGATTTTGCCTCAATGTTAGGAAAAACTTTTGAACAATTTAAGTAATACCTTTGAGAGATATCCTTTCACTAGAGGTTGCCAGATGAAAACTAGGTTAACACTTTGTTGAGACAGTGTGGTTGAAGGGATTATTGGTTCATATGGTGGCTTGCCTAAATGGCTTCTGAAGTTCTTTCAAGAACTTAACTCACAATTATAGAATCTCAAGAGTTACCTTAATATTGCTTTCAAGAGACTTTAAGATTATGACTTAATATTGAAATATATCATAGGGGAAAATTTGGATTATAAATTTAAGCTTTATAATTCTTAAATGAACAAACATAATCTTAGAATATGCCAAAGTCCTATTCCAATAGGATAATGTTCTTCCATTTGTCTAATGGCACTGTGGTTTCATTACAGCTTGCAATTTCAACAATTTAAGAGAAAAATCCAGTGTGTACAGTGGTTACAAAGTGACAGTCCTAGAAGACTGAAAACCAGTCCAGCTATGACCTAGTACTAAGGTCAAGAATTCAGTGAATCTAGGAATCACCTCTTGCCATAAGTAATAGCCTCATAACTGCTCTCCCTGCCTCAAGTTTCTCTGAGCTCCAAAGATCCAATGTGAACTCCTTGGTGTGATATTTAAAGCTCTACATGTTCCTTCTTATCTTTCCAGTCTTCTTATATTTTACTTACGATAATAAGCAGTATCCTAACTCCTACTTCTATACAATTTAAGCTAGTTTTTCTTTGGTATGCAATTTATCCTTGACACTTGGTTAGATTGGAGGACTAAAGGCTCAGGCAACTTGCTGGTTGCCTGAATGTAAAACAAGCACAAGGAACTCCAGTGGCCTTCCCTCTGATGCTTGTTTGGTGGATCACAATGTGTAACTAAAGAAAGGAAGCTTCACTCAGCTGAATCAACTTAACAGTATCTTCAATTCCTATGTGTACTGAATACCCTCCTGCTGTGGCTAAGTAAATCTTTTTGCTAACCATTGAATGACCTATGATTGTCTCATTTTATTTCAATATCAAATCTGAACTATCAGGACATGGGCCTGACTACAATAATCTTGTGAAGAATGGGGGAGAGGAGGGAAGGAGAGGAAAGGTCTTTCCTTCCTGTTCCCCCTATCGGGAGATTACTGAGTAAATTGCCTGCGGGTATGTAGCACAAAGTGAGAATGTTCTGTCTTTTAAAAATTACATTCTGAAGATAATTTTGATAAACTTTTAGGCTACTGTTTTGTCCCTGGACTTACTAGCTGTCAAACTAGCCAGGAAGAATTGAATTTGAGGGGGATAGAAAGCAATGATTGTCCCCTTCACTCAAAACAAAACCCAAAAATAACTAAATGCTTAAGAGTTACATTTGCTCTGCCTTACTGGAATTATATTGTTAATGGTCATCACTCAATTGCCTCAGAGGAAGTCTACCAAAAATGGTCCCTCCCAGGTTTGAGAGAGTCATATTTTGTGTGTGAAAGAGGGCAGAACTGTTAGATTTTGAATTTTTAAAGAAATTACAAAGCAGTTAATCAAGCAAACAGTTTTGTCCTATGACAGAATATAGTCAGGTAGTTGAGGGAAGCAAGAGGGACCTCAAAAGTAAATACAAACTAAGGTAAATGTCTGGAACTTTAAGATTGTCTAACAACTATGCTGAAGAAATTCTAAGGGTTTTCTTTTTTGTTTTCCTTTTTCCTCCCTAATTTTGAAATTATGAAACCAACGGGAATTCCATCTTATGGCCTTTGATTTTTTTGGTGTAAACCACTGGGGGAAAGGACAATGTTCAAAGCTCTCTCTAGGAGAGCTTGGAGAAGATCAAGGAATGGCACTGCTTGGCTTTCTGGCAACAAGTGGGAGGTGAAAGTGTGTACATATCTCCCACAGAAAAGGGTAAGTTCCTTACTGAACTCAGATGATACAAAGAGATCTTCTGGGAACTGGGGTTATAGACAAATGTGCAAACTGCACCCCTGTTAATTTGTTCAGAATTGGTAGGGGTGCTGAATTGGTTTAAAAAGATTCCACTTTCACTTCCAACTATATACAGTTGTCTTTCTAGATTCCAGTGAGGAGTCCCTGCAGATCTTAAGCTGCAGGTGCTCTCCTCTGCCCTGACATGTACGTGAAACTGAATTGGTCATTCCTAATTTTGGTGATAAACTTTGGAATTTAAGATGTTAGGGGCTTTTGTGTACTTCAGTGAAGGCTGATTGGTAGCAGAAGTAATTTCTGCAATGGAGAGTATTACCACCCTGACACGACTGGCCAGTCATTTGGAAAATACTGAGCCATGTGCCTAACTTCATCAACTGTGGTAGATCAGCAAAGGGATGAGTTGATGTACCAGAGCCCAGAATAGGCAAAGAGTTAGGCTCCAGAAGTAGATGCACCCATGCACATCATTGGTCTGCAGCAAACCTCTTCCTAGAGAGACAAGGTCAGGCCTCCTACAGAGGGGCAGTCAGGCTAAAGAACTAACAACCCAATAGCACTCAGATCCATGGCAACACCTATCCCAACAAAGGAGAGAAAAGCCCAGGCTCTAGTGGAGACAGTTGTCCTGCCCCAGCATAGGGAGTAGAGGGTGACCCTGACAGAGATGATAGCAGACAAAGATGTATGCTCCAGCACCAGTAGACAAACAGTGGGCAGAAAGAGGCTTCAACAGCAATGGACAACCAAGTGGCTGCTAGTCAAAAAAGAATAGACATTAGTGTGCAATAGCAAAAGGCAAAAGCACTGCAGTTCATTGTTTACTCCAATTTATAGCTGACTGAGTCTTCCACGCTGCTGACAGTACAATATCCATTTATCACTTACAACTCCTCCCCAGGGAGGGCTTGGAGAGGATCAAGGCATGGCACTGCTTGGCTTTCTGGCAACAAGTGGGAGGTGATAAGAAAAAGATACTGACAGCCTGAGCTTTCATTCACCTGAACCAACCAGATTTCAAGGATAGTCTCAATAACTTTTAAGGAAAAACTAGCCTAACTGGCAGGGGCTTTTGTGTACTTCAGTGAAGGCTGATTGGTAGCAGAAGTAATTTCTGCAATGGAGAGTATTACCACCCTGACACGACTGGCCAGTCATTTGGAAAATGACCACCACAGAAAAGGGTAAGTTCCTTACTGAACTCAGATGATACAAAGTGTCTGTATTTTATTCTTCTTACCCATAGGACTCCCAGGAAAGAGAAGATCCTGGCTGATAAACTTGTGAACACCGAGTATTGGAGGATCCCTGATCTGTTATAAATATTGGTAATGATGATGGATGTGTCAGCATCTGTGTGACAGTCTTGATGTTTCTGGTACTGATCCAGCTTATGGTCCTTATGGACCTTTACTAGGTCACCATATCTAGTGCTAGAACCAACATAAACTGCAAAGATTGTCATCATTCATCCCATGGAATGTCATTTATAAATAAGTCATTTAGCTTTGGGACCCAGTCTTTCATAGGACTGATTCAGTCACACCTTCAGGGAGCTCTTAAATTATTTTGGTTTTTCTTTTCCTCCTGTAAGCACTACCTAATCAGACTTCTTAAGTAGCAAAAGTCAGGAGTGACCAATAATGTTCTCAAAGTTCTCTAGACCTTACTACCAAGGAATGGAATGTAGTAGGCACAGAATCCTGCCCCCCTGCCAGTTAGGCTAGTTTTTCCTTAAGAGTTATTGAGACTATCCTTGAAATCTGGTTGGTTCAGGTGAATGAAAGCTCAGGCTGTCAGTATCTTTTTCTTATCACCTAAGCACAGGACAACCATAAAGAGCTTCACAGTTATGACTAAATAAATCTTTTGCTAACTGTTGAATGACCTAATGTTGCCCCACTTTATTCTAATATCAAATCTGAACTACTAGGATACTAGCTTGAGTCAGGCCCAGCCTGGAATGCTTCCACACAGTACAATCCAGCCATATTAACTTACTGTTATTCACATAACACTCCATTTCTAAGCTTCTGCACTGTCTCTGCTCCCTGAAATGCTCTCCCTCCTCAGTCCTGCCTCTTAGAATCCTTGATTTCTTTTATTATTCAGTTTAAGCATCACCTATACAAGGTCATTCCTGGTCCATCAGTGTCTTGCCTTCTAAGCTTCTTTGTATGTCTTTTATGTTTTCTCTCTCATTACAATAAAAGCTCCTTGAGGGCAGACAGATTTGTTTCACTTTTGTCACTGTATTCCTAGCACTTAGCACAGTGTCTTGCACAGTATAGGGGATTAATAAATGCTTGATGATTGGTACCTAATGTATCTTCACCTATGAGTGTCTTCACCAATCACCTTTGTAAAATGATCACATTATAATACTAAAAATGTCTGGTCCACATTTTTCACTATTATTTTCTAATGGCAAACAGCTACTTTTTTAGTAAGACAATTATAAGTTGATTTGGTAACTAACACAAAGAACAGACACCTTCAATACTGATCTAAAATCAAAATCCTAAGCTACCAAATTTTCCCAGATGTGGCTTGTACCAGGCTATGAGGGAAAGTAAAATGGGACATGATTTGAAAGGTAGGTGGGAGACAGAATGTGGAGGCCTTTAAACACCCAACAGAAGAATACACATTTTATCCTAGATATAAAAGAGCCATTGAGGAGTCTTAGCAAAGAAAGTGGCACAAGAAGGAGCTACTGGAATTAGCAGGCTATTGCAACAGGCCAGGTGAGAGGTTATGTGAATAGAAAGGGCAATGGATATAGGATGTTGTAGAGGTATAATTGACAAGTCCTGATAGCTGGATGAATATAAGAGTAAGAGTAAGAAGAGTAACAGTACAAGTAAATTTGCAAACCTGATTGGTTGATCAGTTGTAAAGATAGTGGTGTCACTGACAAATAAAAAGAGTTGGGGGAAAAAGTCAGGATTTTGGTAAAAAGATCTATTTTGACATGTTATGTTTGGGAGTGGTGTAAAAGGGAGCTAGTGATGGGACACTAGGGCTTTAGGAAGAAATGAGAAGAATCAATATGTATATTTGGGAGACAACTGCACAGAGGTCAATGAAGCCAGGGAAAACAGATAAGATCACTAAGGCAGGATGTAGAGAAAGTGGCCCATAACAAGGCACTGGAGTATACCCACCTTTAGAGGAAGAGATGGATAAGGCAAGGTAGATTGTAAAATAACAGTTAAAGAGTGGGGAAGATCAAGAAAGTATTGTCATAAAAGCTGAAGGAACTGTCTTCTGAATTTGTGGGAGAAGGGCTAGAAGAAAGGAGAAAATCTGGAGCTCAAAATTTAAAAATGAATATAAAAAATAAGTAAAATTAAATAAAAGATAAAGAAAAAAAAGTATCCAGGAAAGGATATACAGTTGGTAGTGTCAAAAGTTTCTGGGAGGTTAAGGCTAAAGACTGAAAAAAGCTATCACATTTAGTAATTAATAAATTACTGATAATCTTAGGAGAGATCAGTTTTAATATAGTAATGGGGTCACAATTCTGACTGCAAAAAGTCAAGAAGTGAACAGGAGGTGAGGAAATGAAAGTAATGGCTTCCTAAAGAGAACAATAAATTTGGCTTCCCTGAATAGTATAAATCTTAATACTGCTTTGAAACATAGGATTGGGAATTAAGAGTTTAAATCCTGACTTGTAACTAGCTGGGTAATTTTCAATGTCACCAAACTTCTGCATGCCTTAATTTCTGTATCTAAAAAAATGGGGGTAGCTCTAAAATTGTATAATTTCTAAATTTATGGAATTTATTCATTTATTCACTGAATATTTGGTCAAATGAGAAAAAAGGTAAAACTGAATTACCTGACGCCGACAACCCACAACATATCTTGGTCCATTTGTTGCTTTAACAATGACTAGAAAAGAAAAAAAGGCCAGAATTATTTTTTAAAGACATTTGCAAGAAGCAATTTGGAACAATACTCCAAAAGTCACTAAAATTGTGCATATGTCTTCATCCCAATATCCTTATTAGGCAAATACTCAAAATATTTTTTTTAAAAACAGGAAAAGGTCTTCTTTATATGTACAAAATTATTTACGGTAGCACCTTTTGTATCAAAATTGTGGAAATAAAGTGAGCACCCATTATTTGAGGTATGGCTAAACAAATTCTGATATATAAATATAATGGAGTATTATCTTGCCAGAAGAAATGATGAATGGGACAGATTCTGAGAAACCTAGGGGAAGTGAACAAAACCAGAAGAAAAATTTATACATGGACTACAATATGAGGACAACTGTGAAAGACTTAAAAACTCTGATCAAGGCAGTGACTAATCACAGCTCCAAAAGTCTAATGATAAATCATATTTCTCTTTTGGCACAGAAAAAACAGACTGTAGGCAACTGAATGAGATATGGATATGCATGTGTATGTGTATATATATATATACATACATACATATATATATGTATGTATATATATATGTATATATATATGTTATGTATGTATGTATGTTTTCAGACCAACCAATACAACACAAATTCATTTTGTTTGATTATATTCATTTGTTACAAAGCAGCAAGTCATGAAGAAAGAAAAAACATCATCCAAAAAACCAAAGAAAATATCATCAAAACATACACATTAAAAGAATTTCAGATGGGGACACATTCAAAATGGGCAATGTAGATAATACTATGTTAAAACTGAAATACACAAAAAACTACAAAGCTACATGTGGTAGTTTCTTTTTTCTGACCTTGTCATATATGGAAAGTCCATGTTTATTTGTGACTGTCAAGTTCATAACGTATATACACATGTGTATAATGTTTTTTAAAAGATATCTGTAGGAGGGAATGTTACTTTATTTAAATCATCCAAATTAAAAATGACAATTCAGAAACTACTAGTTGAAGGAAAAACTAACTTGTCAAATTGTTCTTTTAAACTATTCCATAAATTTCAAAGGAAAAGCATATTTCTGTATGTATTTTGTATATTTTGACCACCTACTTACATTTTTCTTCTGTTAATTGTTTAAGCACTTCACCCACAATCTACAAAAGAAAAAAAAGTGTTACTATTTAATGTAATTACCTGCAGTAGCCAAAATTACAACCAAGTCAACAACTTACCTGCCCAACACTTTGAAGGGCCTTCAGATCATTTTCAGACTTTTCATACTGCTTGGTAAGCTCTTTCAACTGTTCTCTTACTGAAATAAAACAACTAGTATATTAAACAATTGTTTACAACTTGAAATTTTATTTAAATATTTTGTTTAGTTTTTATCAAATCTGTGACATCTCAAATTTCTTATTAAAATACGGAGAGATTATACAAAGAAACATTTATTAAGTCTGTTTCTAATGACTGATTGTTGATTTTAAGTCAAGTAGCAACCTGACTTTTAAGGGCTATGTATTCGATGATCTTAGTTTCCACTGGCTAATGGGTTTTCTTATCAGTGGTTGTTTACGTATACTGACAGATTAGAAAAGATAGTTTTTATGCTTCCAATTCAAAATATATTGCATCCTAATCATCCTGTAACCCAAGCACAAGATTCTGCTATTCCGATCAAATGATCGATAAAAATAAGATGTGTTAAAAAGAAATGCTGACATCCCTTTCGTTTAGGAGATGAATGGTGGGTAAAAGTGCTAGGTGCATTTAGAACGGTTGTCAGGGTCCAGCCCAAGAACCACCAATGTTGTTTGCTTCTCCCCAGAACCACACAGACATCCCTTTAGGGGAGCTGCGTAGGAGTTGTCCCCGTACCCCGGCGTTCTGCATTCCAGAGCTTCCCTCCTTAAGCCCCTGCAGCTCCCGTCCCCTTTGGGGCCTAGAGCAAGAGCCTCCGTCTCCTAAAGTGAGTCGTCCTCAGGCCCAGGCACCTTCTCCACTGTGCTCGGCCTGCACCTGCAGCGGGCCAGGTCCTTTCCCCCTTCTCCGCCCGGCGGGTGGGTTTCCTCCCGCGCCCCCGGGGCTCTGGCGGCATCCCCCCCCAGGCCGCAGCCGGCTCGGAGCGGCCGCGGCTCGGGGCACGATGACAAAGCGCCTTGTGCTACAGCCCGGCTCTTGTCGTTCAAAAGCCTGCCCAGAAGGTGGCCTCCCCTCGGCGAAGGGAGGAGCAGGGAGAGGGGGGCCCAGAAGGCCGTACCAAGGCGGAATACCTACACTCTTTGAGGCGTCCATCGATCTCCTTGTGCTCAAGCAGCTTCTTACGGTAGTCCTGAAGAGCCTTATCTCTCGGGTCCGCCATGATGAGAAGACGCCTCTCATAGGGGATGCTGGGAATGTCCATGGCCGCCGGGGCGGGGGGGAGAGGGGCGGGGACGGGAGGGGAGGAGGAGGGAGAAAAGGAACTGACACGCACGATACGCCCCGCCTCCCTACCCAGGTTCCCCCCACCCACATCTCCTCCTTCTCCCTCTCTTTTCCCACCTCCCACCCTCTTTCCCAGGAGGCACTTCGGCTCGCTACGGGTAGGCCCGACTCCTCCACCCGCGGAGCTGAGCGTCTGACCTCCCCGTACACCGTCCCCTTCTGGTAAAGGCTGCAAATAGCGAGAAGCCGCTCCTGGGCTTCTTCCGAGGCTTCAGACATAGCCAGACTCCTGCCGCTGGAGAAAAGAACTTTGAGTTAAAAGTGGTTGGAAAAAAAAATCAGAGAAACAAAGAACGTTTTTTTCCAAACATGTCTGGGTTGCCAATCATCTTATCCAAGAGCATAACCTTATTTTTCAAGCGCTTAAGGCTCTTTGTAATAGTACTTGATAGCCCCATTTCTGAAACGTAGGGTTTTTCTCCTTTGTACACAGCTTGCATGATTACTTATTTCTTAGGAAATCAGGAAAGGAAGTAATCCTGAAAGTCAGTGAATAGTATCTATACAGCACTTGCTGACAAAGCACTTTACATACATAGGTACCCACTTAGACCTCCCTTCCCTGCCTAGGTGGCCCTGGGAGACTCTGCTGCTGCACTCCGTGGGTCTGTATTTCTAAACTCACAACAATCCACCCCCAAGTGCTCCCCCCAAATCCCCTCCCCCCCTTACCCTTCTGTAGTTAGCCCACAGGACACAATTTGTTGTTGTTCAGTTCTGTCGACTGGAGAACCAATTTGAGGTTTTCTTGTCATCTATACTGGAGAGGTTTGCCATTTCCTTCTCCAGCTCATTTTACAGATGAGGAAACTGAAGCAAACAGGGCTAAGTGACTCGCCCAAGGGTCACACAGCTTATCAATGTCGGAAAGCACATTTGGAGTGTCTTCCTGATTCCAGGCTCAGCACTCTATCCATGGACCAACGGCACCACCTAGCTGTCCACAGGATACAATTAGCTCAAAGCAAAGGCATAATATGAAAAAATAGCAACAAAACTTCTTCATAATCCTGAGGTATTATAACAGCAATATAAACAGCAATAGTAGGAAGACTGGTCACTTATTGTGGAAAAGCACATAAATAGGGCATGTTACTTAAACAATTTAGACTTCCAAAGTCTCTCCTTGTTTGATGTCTCTCATGAAGTTCTCACTCTGCTCTTCATGGGATCTCTGCTGGATAAATCACCATGACCACCAGGAGTTTCAGTTCTCAGGCCTCATACCTGTTGAGCAGGATTTCAACTTCAAGCACCAGCCTCTCAATTCCTCTTGCCAACTAGACTCTTTACATGTACTCCTCTCCAACTGACACTACCACAATGTTTCTACTTATAAGATGTCATTGTCAATGGAAGGATGGGAGGAAAGAGAAAGAATCCTCCCCCCACCCCCAGCTTTCACTGAGGCACAACAGAAAAGTGAAAAGCAAATTGTCACTTCACAGCTGACTACTGCTTTTTTAAAGTCCACCAGGGCCATGACTGATCCTATAGACAGTTGATGGCTGTATTTCTCTGTTTCATCAGTTGTCTATCCTTTGGTCAGTCCTTTATAATTCAATCAGGTTTGCTGAGGAACTTTTTTCTCACTTTGTGGCTGAGTTATTTAGGTAGCCTCCTAGTATTCTATTTGATTTTTAGAAAAACTCCTAAACACTTCTGGTAACCATGTAACTGTAGCTTCACCAGCCCCTTCCACAGGGACTTAGATACTGTTACTATATCTTTAATAATGAATGGAATCTTGGGTAGCTACTACTGTTTCATCTGTTATCTGTGAGAAGTCTATGCTTATTTTACTTTAATGTTTATTCTGGAGATACTATTAACTGTGATGCCTGTGGAGGACAGAACAGAATAAAGTCTTCTTTCCTGAGAGAGGGAGTGATGTAAATGTCAAGGAGAAAGTCTAAAGAGGCATTTCCTGTGAGAATTGAGTTTAACTCTTGTCTTAGAAATAAATATTATGAAGTTAATTCTTGGGAAGAGACTTTGGCATTTAATTTGGAATTCAGGAGGAGCAGGGGAGAGAGTTTATACTACTTTCTTTTCACTTCTCAACCCCTGGCATCTAACTTCTGACTTTATTATTCAAGTGAAACTACTCTCACCATAGTCACCTCTAACGTCTAATCAACTATGACTCTTCCACTAACTAGCTATGTAATTTTGAATTTCCAGTTGGATTTGGAAAAGTGATTCATTCTGGCTATGGTTTTCCTGTCTCCCAACAGATACATTGTATACAATTATTTGTCTTTGTTATGTTATTTGTTACATTTTCATGTTATAATTGTGGAATTTTTTTTTTTAAGACTAGAAGATAATAGAGAGGAGAGGACAGGATAAGACAGGAGAGGAAGTTTGTGAGGAAGGGGGTTTATCCAGTTTCATAATTTTTAATAAATTGAGGAAAGATTAAGGGCTAATTGACTAATTAGAGGAGTGTTGAAATTTTGGTAATTTATGGGGGAATGTGAGAACATAGCCCTTGATTATCTTAGAAACCAGGATGTAACAAGTAGAAGGTACGAGTGGGTTAGTCATTCCTAAAACCTGTTCACATCTCCTAAAACCCAGATATTAAAACTCATATATTACATATCCTCAAGAATTCCTTTGTAACTCTTGTGTGATACCCATTCTCTCCTTTACTCCAGTCTCTGCCAAAGAAGTCACCTCTCTTCTTGTCAAGGATCACCCTAATATTTAAACCCTTAGTCTCATTCCTTCCTATTTCCTTTGACAGACTGCCCCCATATAATCCTGGACTTATATCACTAAACTGCCTGCCTTTTGGATATATCCCATGTATGTCCTATAAGCATGTTAAAAGCACAAGAGGATTTTTCTTTAACCAGTTCTCCCTAATTTCCTTATTTCTGATGACTAGCATTATCTTCCTAGTCATCCAGTTTTACAAACTCAGTCAACTTTTATTTCTTACTCTCCCCACCATATTGATGTTTCCAAGTTCTACAGTATTCTTTGAATCTATCCTTTTCTTTCTTTTTACATGACCTCCATGTAATTCAATCAGTCAACACTGACTAAATGCTTACTATAAGCCAGAGACACTCACTGTGTTAAAACTTGAGGATAATAAGAAAGATAAAAACTAGACCTTGCCTTTAACGAGTTTATATTCCAATGAAAAAGATAATTTTTTAACTTTTATTTTTTCCTCCAAATTTATTTATTTGTTTTCAATTTTTAACAATTACTTCCATAAGTTTTAAATTTTCTCTCCCTCCCCAAGACAGTATGCAATCTTATATAGGCTATACACATATATTCTTATTTTTTTCCAGTTATTTGTTGTTTATTCAGTATTTAGGGTTAGTATGACACTTGAGGAATTGGTTGCATTGTTGTACATATACAGATCTTTTTATATAATATGGAAATTTACAGCTATTGACATATATATATATGTAGGCAGACAAAATCAGGTTCTCTAGAAAGGTGATACATGGGGGCCATACTGTAGTGCCCTAATGGAGGGGAGCACAAAGGTAATCGATGCATCAATAAAGAATTACTACTGTATGGTGTTTTGTATCCAGGAGTGTTGTCTTCTGGATCTAAGGGAACCTGTAGCACCTACATACAAAGTAGGTAGTTTATATACCTGTGGGGCACTGGTTCTGCTTGACACCAACCACTGAGACTATACAGGTCATATTCAGCATCATATG
>CM053769.1:429447993-429571745 GCA_028658325.1 Potorous gilbertii | reverse complement strand
CCCATTTCTAACTTTAGGAAGAAACTAGAGTGTGTTCACAGGTTTTACATTTCTGGTGTTTAGTCACTAATCAGAGGAAGGATTTGGTCTATAGAAGCAGATCATACATAACCCCTCAACCCCTGTCCTGTTCTCTTTATGGCAGCACATTCAAAGGCTTTAAAATTGCAGCTCCTTCTGGATTCCCCAAAGAGTATCTGCGCTCTTTTTTAAACGGCTCTCCTCCTCTGGATTCAGGTTGACCTTCACCACATCTGAAATGCCATTCTGCCCCAAGACACATGGGACACTAAGCCAAGACACATGGGACACTAAGAAAGACATCCTCTTTAATGCCATATAGGTCCTTAATCATGGTGGAAATTGGATGCACTCCCCTAAGATTCTTCATAATACTTTCTGCCGGATCTGCCACAGACAAGCCAATGGCCCAGGAAATGTAGCCCTTCAGTTTGATTACCTCATAAGCACTTTCAACTACCTGTTTATGAACATCTTTCCAATTTTCTGCATCAGCATCAGTTCCCAAAGAAGGATGAAGGTTCTTTAGAGACATACCAGCAAGATTCACACCGCTCCACACAGGAACACTGGAGTCTCCATGTTCCCCAAGGACCCATCCATGACAACTTAAAGAATGAACACCAAGTCTTTCCCCCATTAGGTAACGGAAACAGGCAGAATCCAGATTGCAACCATTTCCAATAACATGGTGTTTAGGAAAGCCACTTAGCTTCCAGGCCATATATGTCAAAATATCCACTGGATTGGAAACAATAAGCGGCTTGCAATTAGGGCTGTATTTAACAATATTGGGAATGATTAATTTAAAGACATTCACATTATGCTGGACCAAAATAAGATGACTTTCTCCCTCTTGTTGACATGCCCCAGTCATAACAATGACCAGCTTTGAGTTTGCAGTCACACTGTAGTCTTTGCCAGAAACAATCTTTGGTGTTTTGAGGAAAAGGCTGCCATGTTGGAGATCCATCATCTCTCCCTTTAGTTTGTCTTCTATTACATCAACTAGGGCAAGTTCATCAGTCAGTTCCTTTGTTAAGATACTAATGGCATGTGCCATGCCTACTGCACCAACTTTAACAACAGTGATCTTGTTCTGGGGAATCTGGTCCTCCTTTGGACGTTCAAGATAAGCTGATTCTTGACAGTTGATGCCATTTTGGAGGGTAGCTGGGGGGATAGCTGGTCAGGCTGCGAAAGTTCTGCGATAGATGTGAGGCAGCTGCTCGCAGGCTCGCACAACCCACATATATTCTTATTAAAAACATTTTCACGTTAGTCATGTTGTATAGAAGAATTAAAATGAATGGGAGAAAGAATGAGTAAAACTAAACAAAACCAAACATAACAAAAGAGAAAATAGTCTGCTTCATTTTGTGTCCTGACTCCATAGTTCTTTCTCTGGATAAGGATGACATTTTGCAGAAAAAGATAATTTATAAATAACTGTGTACACTGAAGATAAACATAGAGTAGGTGAGATGTAATCTCATAAGAGAAGGCACGAACAGTTGAAGGAAGGTTGTGAGTAGAAGATAAACATTGAGGTGAATCTTGGAGGAGTCCAGTTTAATAGCAAGCAAAGTGGGATTTTTTTGTTGTTTTCTTTTTGGAGTTCAGTTTCCCAAACTCAAGCTAAATTGAGAACATCTGAAGGCTCAATTTCCTTTGAACCCTGATAGTTCATAGCTCTGCTAAGTCATGTAGGTTTCATGCCTACTGACTTTGAGCCAATCAGGAGCCAAATCTTTGTTTTCTATATACTGGGAGGTTGGTATTTTACTTTGGGAGTTTGCTTATGAGAAGAATCTTGTGATTCCTTGGTAAAGACTCTGAGTCATCATATGTTCAGACCCTCTGACTACTCAGATTTAAAGGCTCTCTCAATCCAAGGGTGTTTGTAAAGTATATAGCAATATTGCTTTGATTCAGGAAGTAGAGCACTGTCTGTTGGTCTTTATTTCTCTGTTTATACTTTCTTTGTTTGTATTTTCTGAACGTAATTACAAAGGATTGTTGACCCCTTAAACAGCTATCTTTCCTAGTAAAGCAGATCCAAGAACATGTGCTAGCAGCCATCCTGAGTATACCAGTGTGATTACCTATACATCCAGAGAAGCTAAGAGCCATAGGTGAGGGAGCTGAGTATTCTGGACATTGGGAGCAGCCAATCCAAAACACAGAGTCCAGAGACAGAGTGTTGTATGTAAAGAACAAGATCAGTGTAATGGCATCATCGAATACTTGAATGTGTATAAAATATAAGAAGACTGGAAAGGTAAGAAGTGCTTTGAAAAGTTGTAAAGAGTTTTTAATGCTGAGTTCCAGGGTCTAAGATGGCAGAGTAAAGAGTGAATCACTGCCACTCTCCTATGTTCACCACTGAACAGCCATAAAATAGTGTCCCAGAACAAATTTTGGAACAGTGGACCCAGTGGAAAGATGGGTTACATCTTTTAGCCTAGGAAACTTGAAGGATCAGTAAGAAAGGTCTGTCTCACTAAGATAAAAGGGGAGCATGTCTAAGGACAGGAAGTAGCCCCGTAAGCCCCATCTCAGAAAACTAGTGGGAGAGCCTGAGCCCCAGTGTGGTGGAGTAGGCAACCACCAATACAAGGACCTCCTTTATGCCTTAGCATAGCCAGGAGAAGGGGAAGACTCCTGCTCTGAGAACCACCATGTGCTTCAGCACAACCCAAGGTAGACCAGCATCTTCCCGCTGCCAAACATCTTCATGCTGAAATAAAGTCCCAGAAAAGCAGGCATCCTCTAGCAGCTGATTTCCCTGGGCTTTGTTGCAGCTCTGGGTGGGCAGGTATCCTCCAATGGCTAGATTTTCATGTGCTTCAGTGCAGCCCAGGATAGTCAGACATCCTCCAGGGGTTAGACCTCCATGTACATCAGTGTAGCCTGGCAGAAATGCAGAAAATCCCCACCTGGTCTCAGTACACATCAGATATCACCACTAAGATTCTAGCTCAGCACCAGGTAAGCTGCCAGACCCCTATTGTCTCCAGCTACCAGCATCTGAGGCCCAGTGCATGAAGCCAGTGATCAGGCCCCTGGCCTCCAGAATAAGAAGCTATGGACAGCAGTACTTGTGTTCCAGCCATAGAGTTCAACTTTAAAAGCCAGAAAATAGGCAAAAAACATGAGCAAGAAGCAAAAATGAACATTGACCATAGACAGTTACTATGGTGACAGGAAAGAGCAAAACACAAACTCAGAAGACAAAATTGTCAATATACTTACATCCAAAACCTCAAAGGGGAAAATGAACTGATCTCAAAGCTGAAAAGCTTTGTTAGAAGAGCTCAAGAAGGATTTTAAAAGTCAAATGAGACAGAAGAAACATAGTGGGCAGTGGGTGGGGGGAGGATTGAGAGATCTATAAGAGAGAATAACTTAGAAAAGAAAGGACAAAAATTGATTGAAGTAAACAGTTCCTTAAAAAATAAAATTGGCCAAATGTGGGGAAAATCCACTGAAGAAACAACTCCTTAAAAAAGTAGAATTGGCCAAATGGAAAAAGAGGTACAAAAGCCAGCTGAAGTAAATAATTATTTTTTTTTATTTTTCCACCAACATTAATTAATTTGTTTTCGGTTTTTAACATTTACTTCCATAAGTTTTAAATTTCCTTCCCATCTCTCCCTTCTCCCTCCCCAAGATGGCATGCAATCTTATATGGGCTCTATACATGCATTCCTATTAAACACATTTTCACATTAGTCATACTGCATAGAAGAATTAAAATGAATGGCAGAAACCATGAGAAAAACAAAGCATAACAAAAGAGAAAATAGTCTGTTTCATTCTGTTCTGTGTGTTCTGACTCCATAGTTCTTTCTTTAGATGTGGATGGCATTTTACATCATGAGTCCTCTGGAAATGTTTTAGGTCCTTGCATTGCTGAGAAGAGCTAAGTCCATCAAAAACAACCCTTGCACATGGTGGCTGTTACTGTGTATAATGTTCCCCTGGTTCTGCTCACTTCACTCAGCATCAGTTCATATAAGTTTTCCAGGTTTTCTGAAGTCCACCTGTTCATCATTTCTTATAGCACAATAGTATTCCCTTACAATCATATACTACAACTTGTTCAGCCATTCCCCAATTAATGTATATCACCTCAATTTCCAGTTGTTGGCCATCACAAAAAGAGCTGCTATAAATACTTTTGTACATGTGGATCCTTTTCCCATTTTTATGATCTCTTTGCAATACAGTCCTAGAAAGAGTATTGCTGGGTCAAAGGGTATGCACATTTTTATAGCCCTTTGGTTATAGTTCCAAATTTCTCTCCAGAATGGTTGGATCAGTTCACAGTTCCACTAATAATGAATTACTGTTCCAACTCTCCCACTGTAGAGAACCTTGAGGGGTTTGAAAGAGCCCCTGATCAAGAGTTCCCCTCCTCCAAGGGAGAAGAGTAGCTGGCTTGAGAAGCTGTGATACATTGTTCTCAGGTGCATGTCCTTGAATTTGGGTGTCAAAGTTCCAGGAATCAGGGCTCCTGCTATATAGAATAACATTCTGATATAGAGGCCTTGAAGCCTCCCTTTCTACTTATCACCATCTGCTCTGTTTCATGCTTCAATCACTACCTTTATGGTTTTTTACTATTTAAGCATCCCGATTCCCTGAATCTCAGTATGTCTAGAATAAACTCAGCTTGTTCAGACTGCTGTGTTCTGCCTGTCTTTTCATCCACACTCTGTGAACCTGTAACCACCCCAGACCTGCTGGACTGCACTGGCTGCAGCATCCCGCATCTTCTCCAACATTTATCATCTTTCTGTTTTGTCATGTTAGCCAATTTGATAGGTGTGATGTGGTACCTCAGAGTGGTTTTGATTTGCATCTCTCTAATCAATTTAGAGCATTTTTTTCATATGACTATAGATAGCATTAATTTCTTCCTCTGAAAACAGCCTGTTCATATCCTTTGATCATTTATCAAGTGAGGAATGATTTGTATTCTTGTGAATTTGACTCAGTTCTCTATATATTTTAGAAATGAAGCCTTTATGACAGATACTAGTTGCAAAAATTCTTTCCCAGTTTTCTGCTTCCCTCCTAATATTGGTTGCTTTGGATTTGATTGTGAAAAAATTTTCAGTTTAATGTAATCAAAATTCTTCATTTTGTACTTCATAATGCTTTCTATCTCTTCTTTAGTCAAAAATTCTTCCCTTCTCCATAAATCTGATAAACACACTATTCCATGCTCCATTAATTTTTTATAGTATCAGTCTTTATACCTAGATCATGTACCCATTTGGACTTTATTCTTGTGTATGGTGTTAGGCATTGGTCTATGCCTAGTTTCTGCCACACTTTTATCCAGTTTTCCCAACAATTTTTGTCAAATAGTGACTTCTTATCCCAGAAGCTGGGGTCCTTGGGTTTATCAAATGGTAGATTGCTATATTCATTGCCTGCTGTATCTTGAGTACCTAGCATATTCCAATTGTCTACCCTTCTGTTTCTTAGCTAGTACCAAGTGATTTTGATAATTGCAGCTTTATAATACAATTTGAGATCTGGTAGTGCTAGCATTTCTATTTTGTTAATTCCCTTGATATTCTGAACCTTTTGTTCTTCCAGATGGATTTTGATATTATTTCTTTTATCTCTATAGAATAATTTTTTGGTAGTTTGATTGGTATGGCACTGCATAAGTAAATTAATTTAGGTAGAATTGTCATTTTTATTATATTAGCTCAATCTTCCCATGAGCAACTGATGTTTTTCCAGTTATTTGGATCTGACTTTATTTGTGTGAAAACTGTTTTGTAACTGTGTCCCTGGGTCCCTGGTTTTGTTTTGGCAGGTAGACTCCCAAATATTTTGCAGCATCTACAGTAAATTTAAATGGAGTTTCTCTTTCTATCTCTTGCTGTTGGACTGTTACTAATATATAGAAATGCAGATGACTTATGTGGGTTTATTTTATATCCTGCAACTTTGTTAAATTTGTTAATTATTTCAAGTAGTTTTTACTTGATTCTCTAAGATTCTTTAAATATATCATCATATTATCTGCAAAGAGTGATAACTTAGTTTGTTCTTTGCCTATTCTAATTCCTTCAGTCTAATAAAATAATTCTTTATAAATTAGAATTGGGCAAATAGAAGCTAATGATTCTATGAGGCATCAATAATCAGACAAAATATGAAAGAAGGGACAGCATATTGAGGAAAGGAATAATCAGAAGCAAACACTATTGTGGGGGGACATTTCAAGGGAGAGAATTAAATAAATTGAGGGCAGGACAGGACAGAGGAAAATGTTTTTTGCAACATAACTCTTAAGGAAGTGCTTTGCACAGCTACACATGTATGACCTATAAATAATTGCTTGCTTTCTCAATGAGGGTAGTTGGGGAGGGAGGAAGGGAGAGAGTAAGGAATTCAAAATTTTAAAAATGAATGTTAAAAATTGATTTTGCATGCCACTGGAAATAAGATGTGCAGGTAATGGGGTATAGAAATATTTTTTGTCCTACAGAAAAATAGAGTGAAGGGAATGGAAGAAGAGGGGATGATAGGAGGACACACTGGAGAAAGGGGTGGATGGGGTGCACACTGTCCTGGAGTGGGGGCTGGGAGACATGGGGATACATTTTGGAATTCAAATTCTTGTGGAAATCAATGTTGAAAACTGAAAAATAAATTATATATTAAAAACAAGCAAATAAAAAGAATAAAAAAAACAGAAGAAAATGTAAATACCTCATTGGAAAAACAACTGACCTGGAAAATAGATACAGGAGAGATAATTTAAGAATTATTGGAGTATATGAAAGCCATGATTAAAAAAAATCCTGGACAACATCTTTCAAGAAATTATCATGGAAAAGTGCACTGATATCCTAGAAGTAGAGGGTAAAACAGTCATTGAAAGAGTTCACTGATCACCTTCTGAAATAGATACCAAAATGAAAATTCCAAGGCATATTGTAGCCAAATTCTATAGTTATCAGGTCAAGGAGAAAATACTGCAAGCAGCCAGAAAGAAACAACTTATGTATCATGGAACCACAGTCATGATTGTGCAAGACTTAACATCTTCTACATTAAAAGACTGGAAAGCCTGGAATATGATATTCCAGAAGCAAAGGAGCTTGGATTACAAACAAGAATCAACTACTTACCAAAGCTGAACATAATCTTCTAGGGGAAAAGATAAGACATTTAATGACATATTGGGTTTTCAATAATTTCTGATAAAAAACCGGAGCTAAACAGAAAATTCAATCTTCAAATAAAAGACTCAAGAGAAACATAGAAAGGTAAACAGGAAAGAAAAAAAATGTTATTCAGTAAGGTTAAACTGTTTACATCCCTACATGAGAAGATGAGAAGATGCAACTCTTAAGAACTGCATCTTTATTATGGTATTTAGAAGGGGTTTACATAGAAGGTATGGGTATAAGTTGAATTTGATGTGATGATAAAAAAATTGAATAATTAAGGGATGAACAGGACAGGGGTGGGGAAACTGTGACCTTGAGGCCACATATGGACCTCTAGATCCTCAAGTGCAGTCCTTTGACTGAATTCAACCTTCACAAAACAAATCTCTTTGATAAAAAGATTTGTTCTGTAAAACTTGGACTTAATTAAAAAGCTGTACTCAAGGACCTAGAGACCCCAGGATCCCCACCCCTCTCTAGGAGAGGAGGAAAGAGGATACAGAATAGGGTAAATTACATCATATGAAGAGGAGCAAAGAGCTATTATAGTAGATGGAAAGAAAGTGTGTGTGTGTGTGTGTGTGTGTGTGTGTGTGTGTGTGTGTGTGTAAACATTGTTTGAACCTTACTCTCATTAGATTTTGCTCCAAGAGGGAATAACACACACATTCAGTTGGTTATAGAAATCTATCTTACTCTATAGGGAAGTAGGAGGAGAAAAGGGAGGGGGGTGGATAGAAGGCAATGAGGAAGGGAGGGAAGAAGTAGTAGGAGAAAGGGGAAAGAGAAGGGAGGGGGACTAATAGAAGGGAGGAGAGACTGAGGGAGGTGATGGTCAGAAGCAAAACATGATGAGGAGGTAAAGGGTGAAAGGAGAGAGAAAAGTATAAACATTAGGATAAATAGGATGGAGAGAAAGACATAATTAGTGATCATAACTATGGTTATGAATGGGACAAACTCATAGAATGGAACTGAATAGCATAGTGGATTAAAATCCAGAATCTTACAATACATTGTCTACAAAAAACATCTGAAGAAGAGAGATACACACAGAGTAAAAGTAAAAGGCTGGAGCAGAATACATTATGCTTCAGCTGAAGTAAAAAAAAAAAAGCAGGGTGTCAATCCTGATCTTAGCAAAGCAAAAGCAAAAAATAGATCTAATTAAAAGAAATAAGAAAAGAAACATCTTCCTAAAAGGTACCATAGACAATGAAGTATTAGCAATACTAAACATATATTCACCAAGTGATATAAATTTTTAGAGGAGAAGTAAAGGGAGTTACAGGAAGAAATAGACAGCAAAACTATACCAATGGGGGACCTCAATCTCCCCCTCTCAGAAGTAGATAAATCTAACCACAAAATAAACAAGAAAGAAGTTAAGGAGATGAATATGATTTTAGAAAAGTTATATATAATAGACATCTGGGGAAAACTGAATGGCAAAAAAAGGAATATACCTTTATCTCAGTGGTATGTGTTACCTATCCAAAAATTGACCAGGAAAAACCTCACAACCCAGTGCAGAAAGGAAGAAATATTAAATGCATGCTTTTCAGATTATGATGCAATAAAAATTATATGTAATAAAGGGCCATAGAAAGATAGATTAAATATTAATTGGAAACCAAATATTAACCTAATCCTAGAGAATGAATGGGTCAAACAACATATCATAGAAACAATAATTTCATCAAAGAGAATGACAATAATGAGACAACATATCATACTTATGCGAAGCAGCCATAGTAGTTCTTAGGGGAAATTTTATTTCTCAAAAAGCTTACATGAATAAAATGGAGAAAGAGGAGATTAATGAATTGTGCATGCAACTAAAAAAGCTAAAAAAGAACAAATTGGAAGTCCCCAATTAAATACCAAATTAGAAATTCTGAAAATCAAAGGAGAGGTTAGTAAAATTGAAATTAAGAAAAATATTGAGCTAATAAATAAAACTAAGAACTGGTTTTATGAAAAAAAAACAATAAAATAGGCAAACCTTTGGTCAATTTGATTAAAAAAAGAAAACCAAATTATCAGTATCAAAAATGAAAAGGATGAATTCACCACTAAAGAAGAAGAAATTTAAAAAATAAGTATGAGTTATTTTGTCCAACTCTATGCCAATAAATTTGATAATCTAAGTGAAGTCAATGAGTATTTACAAAAATATAAATTGCCCAGATTAACAGAATAGGAAATAAAATACTTAAATAACCCTATTTCAGAAAAAGAAATTGAACAAGACATCAATGAACTCCCTAAGAAAAAATCTCCAAGGCTAGATGGGATTACAAGTGAATTCTACCAAACATTTAAACAACAATTAATTCTAATACTAAATAAATTATTTGGGAAAATAGGTGGAGTCCTACCAAATTCTTTTTATGATACAAATATTATGCGGATGTGTGTGTATGTCCTTTGTTGCTAAAGAAGATCATGCCATCAGAGAAATAATGACATGACTTGACTGTTTTGAGTGAGGGAGGGCTGTGCCGGTCACCAGCCTCACTTCTCCTCCAGAGTCATCTGAATCCAGTGACCAGATATTCATCAGGATGACTAGAGATGACCCAGGATGAGGCAATTGGGGTTAAGTGACTTGCCCAAGCTAGTGAGTGTCAAGTGTCTGAGGTGAGATTTGAACTTAGGTTCTCCTGACTCTTGCACTGGTGCTTTATCCACTGAACCACCTAGTTGCTCATATGATGCTGATACTTAAACCAGGAAGAGGCCAGAGAAAGAAAATTATAGATCAATTTCACTAATGAATATTATTTAATATATTTAAATTTAAACATTTATTTACACATTAATTGAAAATTTTTAACTGAATGTAAATTTTTTGCATTGTGATTGTGTTTAAGATTGTGTTTAATATTTCAACATTTCTCAGTTTCTAAGATAAATATTAGCAAGGAGATTATAGCAACTTATCACGAGGAATTGATACACTATGACCAGGTGGGATTTATAGCAGAAATGCAGGGCTGGTTCAATATTAGGAAAATTAATCAATAGCAAAATTAACAGAAATCATATGATTATCTCAATAGATGCAGAAAAAGCTTTGGACAAAAAACAATATCCACTTCTATTAAAAACACCAGAGAGGATAAATGGTCAAAAGGTATGAACAGGCAGTTTTCAGAGAAAGTAATTAAAGTCATCTATAGTCATATGAAAAAATGCCTAGCAGAATGTGCAGAAAAATCAGCAACTCTGAAGTCAATTAAGCTCATACCAGCTTTGAAGCAGATCTTCAGCCATTTGGTGGTTTACAGACCTGCAAGACTTCCTTACAGAGAATCCTTGTTTTGCATCCCCTTATCTTATTGTTTGTGCTCAAACCCTGAATTGTCAGACTGATTTGTGAGGGATCACATATCTGACACCTGGAATGCCTTACTTCCCCTCTGTGATCCCCCCTTCTTTGGGAAAGGGGACTGACTATTTCTCACCTTTCTCTCCAAATTCCGTCTCCTTTTGTTTGAAAAGTATAAATATCTCACTCTTTCCAACCGGGCCTTGAACGTGTCGGAATAAACCCTGTTCCAGCTTGCAAGCTTCATCTCAAGCAAATAAATGCATTTATAATCTAGGTAAACTATGAGCCGACTTTGGTTCATTCCAGATTCCCCTTTCTGGATCCGGGTTTTCTTCCGTTTAACAGTCCACAGGGGTTTTTCTGTTTCAGAACAAAGGGGAAATAGCACTTTTAGATTTTATATTATAAAGCAGCCGTCACCTGGTATTGGTTTAAAAAATTGAAAACACTACACAAGGATGAATCAAAAACATCCTGTCTGAGCAACCAGTTGTGTCCACTAACTGTACACCATGACGACCTTTAATTCTGGAAACAGCTGGCTTCTATTTGCTGAGCCGTGGGAAGAAAATGTCTCACTAGTTCTGTGTGTTTGTGGCTCCTTCAAACATAGTTCTTTACCCTTTAACAATGCTAAGAGGCAAGGACCAGCAATTCTCTGTTCTTCAAGGTTCCTTGGTTGTCAGGAATGGTGGAAATGGTTTAGATTCTTGTATCTTAACAGAGAGAAAAGGTTTCTGTTTCAATTAGGTATTTAATTTAAGGTTACATATTTGCAACATTCTCTTTGGTAGAGCACATAAATGATTTTAGTTTGAACAAGAGGTAACTTTAGACTTGTTTCCTTTCTCAACCTACTTGGCCTGCATTTCTGTCTTTATTATACTATCAGAAGCAAAGCTTTGCAGTATTTAGGTCAGTCATAAACACTTCAATTTCCCTCTGTTATCATTCTGGGCTGATGGTGAACAATTAGAAAGCATGAGTTAACGTCTTCCTTAATCTGAATATAGGAAGAAGTGGACAAGGGGGGGGAGGAGAAGATGAGATGGAAAGTCACTCTTGAGAGAAAGTACTGACTAATTTCCTTTTTGCCTCCTTCCTCTCTGGTTGGAAAAACAAGTCAATGCTTTGCTGTTCTGAGTTTAAGCAGAAAAGTCCCACAAAAAAACTTAGCGCTGGATGTAGTGCACTAATGTAGGCCCAGCAAGCAAGAAAAATGACCAGACAATGCCAGTCTTCTGAAGAAGGGAAGGGAGAAGAAAGCCCCAGGCAGGGAAATCCCAGTGCTTGCTTGCACAGGTTCTAAAGCACAACCAACCTCACATCTAGAAACTCTGGAAAGTAGAGGCCAGGGTTATAGAGCTGGGAAGTCGAGAAAGCTGCTCACTGGAGGAAGAGGAGGAGAGGTGCCTGAAAGGGAGGAGGGGCTTTAAGGGTGGCACCCAGGAACCCAGCGTCTCTACCTCGATTCTCTGTTGCAGCCCTGTGTGCTTCTCGAGCCCCGGACTGGCAACTCCTGAGGGTTGGAAAGAAGAGAAATAGCAAATAAGAGGCTAGAGGAAGGAGCGTGGGGACCACGGTTGGCGGTTGATGCTTTTAGGTCCGCTTTTGTGGGACTGCCGTGCGGCTCGCACTATGTAGAGGAGGGGAGCAGAAGTGTTTGTGCCAGGTAAGTAAAAGTTAGAGAACAGATGAGGCTCTCACGCATCTGGTGCAGAAGTGCCTTGTCCGAATTGTAAGACTAGTGGTTTCCATGAGAAGTAGAGCCTGTGGCAGCTGTGGTACAGCCCGTGCTTTCTACCAGCTGTGTTTTATGTGTGTAGGTTGTTTTGTGTGCCCTTTTCTCCTTACCTTACAATAAGGGCGTATGCCCATCTTTATTAGCATTTTCTTTCTGGGTGTATGTGTTAGTATATGCGTGCTTTCTTGCTGTCTTGGCCAGGGAGAAGTGCTTTGGGCTCCACCGAATAGTTTTGGGTTTTTTTTTTCCGCTTTCAGGTGTAAGCAATATTTATGTGCGTTAGTACATTACTGTGTGCATCTTCCTGCCTTTTGAATAACTATGTGTGTATGTGTGTTATTTACTGGCAGGAGAACGTTTCTGTTGTGTCCTCTTACTTAGGTATATGTAGTGTAATAATTACAATAACGACAGTAATTAATAGCATTTATGCAACACTTTGTATCTAATATTCTCAACAATGCTGTAAGGTAGTGGCTATTATTACTCCCATTTTACAGATGAGGCAACTGAGGCTGAGATAAGTTAATTAAGTACTTGCCCAGGGTCACAAGCTAGTAAAATGCTGCAAGCAGAACTGAATCTTAGATCTTAGTCTGGCACTCTGTCCATTACACCAGCCAGTCTAACCCTAAATGCACTTCATGGTTACTTAATGAAAGAGCACTAGATTTGAGGAAATTGAATTTGAATTCCTCTTTCCTATTTAGTACCTCTATGACTAAATCGGGACCATTTGCTTTAGCAATTGTAATGAGATCTTTTTGACTTGGAAGAATTTAAAAGTCAAAGAGCTGATCAATTTCTCTTATCCATTCCAGTTCTTTCTGTTCTTGCTTCTCTGGACTTACTACTCCAGCTTGTGTTTTGGAATTGGGAACCTCCCTGAAGGGGCCTATTATCCTGATGCTATGCATTTTTTTTCTCTCTCTTTCTCTCTCTGTCTGTCTCTCACACATACACACACTATCTGTAGTGTGTACACACTACACACACACACACACACACACACATACATACTACACAACACATGCATATTGTCATCTGAACTAGAACTGGCCTGTAAGCTGTGAGTGGCTGGAGCCAAGCAAACAAAGTAGAATAGTGATAGGAGAATCAGGACACAAACAAAAGTTCAATTAATTTTGGAGTGAGGAAAATGACTAAAGGGAATGCCCCCACCTAACAAGGAGGGCTTAACATGGTGGACTAAAGACAAGTCTTGTATACACACTGAACTGGACCATGACAAAATCATGTTTAGGTCTTGAATTATCCATCAGCCATATGGGAGCAGTATTGCCTCAAGTTTTTGGGGTCATACCTACCCTGAGGGGCCCAGAACAAGAGTTTTGTGATGGGACAAGAGTGCAGTACCTGCTAATAACAAAGAAGAGAGATTATTAACATGTGGGAAATATAAGAAATCCTTCAGCAAACACCTGGTGCTGGTGTTCACTGTAATACACTTTGCCGAGGGTGATATCATCGTAAGTGCAAAGGATTATTGTTATGCCAAGCTCATGGCACTGACTGTTTGCTGGGCTTTAGCTCTGGGAAACAGGGTATCTCTAAAATATTTTGATAATCTATAAAACACTACTTATTTATATTTTTCAATAATTTGATCATAATAATTTTATTTTAAGTTCCAAGTTCTCTCCCCACCCCTGCTTCCTTTACCACTCTTTTTGAGAAAGCAAGAAAAACAAAACCTTTACAAATATGGAGTCAAGTAAAACAAATTCTCTAATTAGACACATCCCAAAATAGAAAGAAAAGGAAAGAAGGGAAGAAAATATACTTTGTTTTTCATGCTGAATCTGTCAACTGTCTGTCTGGAGGTAGAAATAATATTTCATTATGAGTCCTTTAGAATTTTGGCTGGTCATTGTGTTGATCAGAAGGCTTTAACACTGATTATCTTTACAATATTGCTATTACTGCATAAATCTTTTGGTTCTGCTCACTTTATTTTGCATCAGTTTACACAAATCATCTCAGGTTTTCCTAAAACCTCACCTTTATCATTTCTTATAGAACAATAGTACAGTATCACATTCATACACTTATTGCTGGATACCCCTTCAGTTTTCAATTCTCTAAGAACATAAAATAATTTTTCTTCTTTTTCAAAAGAATTTTGCTATAAATATTTTTGTATAAATGTATACTATCCTTCTTTGGGATAGAGACTTACTAGAGGGATTACTGGATCAAAAAATATGCACAGTTTAATAGCATTTTGGGCACATTTCCAAATTGCTTTCCAGAATTATTGGACTATAAATAGCGTATTTGTGTAACTATTTTCCGACAGTCCTTCCAGAATTTGTCATCTTCCTTTTTTTTTTTTTTTTGGTCACCTTAGCCAATTTGAAGATTGTGAAATGGTACCTCAGAGTTGCTTTATTAGTGATTTAGAACATTTTTCATATAGCTATTGATAGCTTGAATTTCTTTCCTGAAACTGCCTATTTATATCCTTTTTGGTCATTTATCAATTGGGGAATGATTCCTTTTCTTGTAAATTTGACTCAATTTCCTACATATCAATAGAAATAAGACCATTATGAAAGAAACATGATGCAAAGATGTTACCCCCTACCTCCCATTTCCTGATTTTCTTTTAATTTTAGCTGCATTGGTTTTATTTCTGTAAAAACTTTGTAATTTTATGTAGTCAAAATAATCCATTTCACCTCCTATGAACTTTGCTGGGTTTTATTTGTTCATGGATTCTTCTGTTCATAGAACTGACTGGGAATTTCTTCCATGATTTCTTAATTTCTGATGTCACTCTTTATGTCTAAATCATCTATCCATTTGGAGCTTATCTTAGAATATGATGTGGAATCAATAAACATTTATTAAGTACCTACTTTGTACTTTCTACTTTTCCCAACAGATTTTGTTGAATAATGAGTTCTTTCTCCGATAGCTAGGATCTTGGGATTTATCAAAGACTAATTTAATATTGCTTATTTGGTCTTGTATATTGTCTACCAAATTTATTCAACTGACTAACCTATTTTTACTCAATACTAATTTTTTTAAAGCTTTGTAATATAGTTTTAAGATTTGATATTACTAGAGACTTCTTCTTTCCCACTTCCTCTCCCCATTGATTCCCCTAATATTTCTAACTTTTTTTCTACAGAAGTATTTTGCCATTATTTTGTAAAACTCTTTTAACTCTATAAAGTAAGGGGATGGGCCCTTTAATGAGGCAAAGAAAAATGACTACATCAGACTGGGAAAGAAACAGCAACAGTTACTATTGATAATCACTCTGAAGCCAAGAGGATCCAGAAAACAGCCTTTAGACAGGGCCTAATGTCAAATCTATGGGCTTCAGAATGCAGTAGGTTTAAGGTTTTGGGAAGAGAAGGGAAGGGAAAGAAGGGAAGGGAAGGGAAGGGAAAGAATCTGGCCAGTAAACCACAAGTTAACTGGGCATCCTTTGGCCATGCAAATTTACCTTCCTTTGGAAAGGAGAAGGAAGGGGAGGGGGATTCAGGAGAGGAGGAGCTGAGTTACCCAGCTAGCTGAGTCTCCATTCAGGCAGCTGCATCTACTCACAGATTGTTGTGTTTGTCCTTTGTTGCTGAAGAAGACCATGCCATCAGAGAAATGATGAGAACTTGCACTTGACTTTGTTTTGAGGTAGGGCTGTGCAAGGTCACCAGCCTCACTTCTCCTGCAGAACTGTCTGAATCCAATGACCAGATATTCATCAGGATGACTGGAGATGGCCCAGGCTGCAATGGAACTTTTAAAAACTGTTTTAACTCTATAAAGTCTTGGTTGTTTAATTGGCATGGTATTGAATAAGACATTAATTTAGTTGGTATTTTCATTTTTATTATATTGGCTTAACCTTACCATGAGCAGGGAATATTTCTTCAAAATTTAGAATTCAGAAACTGCTATTCTCTACCTTTTTATGAGTGAATTCATCCTATTTGGGCAGCTAGATGGTGAAGTGGACAGAGTGCCTGGAGTCAGGAAGGCTACCTGAGTTCGAATCTTGCCTCAAACACTTAATAGTTATGTGACCCTAGGCAAGTCACTTAACCCTGTTTGACTCAATTTCCTCATCTATAAAATGGTTTGGAGAAGGAAATGGCAAATCACTGCAGTGTTTTTGCCAAGAAAATTCCAAATTGGTCACGAAGTACTAGATATGATTGAAAATGAACAATAACATATCCCATTTACCTTCACAATGTAACTGCTGTCTTTCCATCACATTCTGTTAAACTTTCCATTCTCTTTCCCCACCATTGTCTCCTCTTTAAGTGTTTGATTTGCTTCTACTCTTCTTTTTATCTCTCTACTCTCTTTCTCTTAACACCTTTCCTTCTTACTTTCCTGTCGAGGATGGTAGATTTATTTACCCAGTTCTTTGTATATTTGCTTTCTTCCCTAGCCAAATCACATGGGAGTGAGGTTCAGATGGCACTCACTTTCCCATACATTGTATAAACTGCTCTTTGCATTTCCCATTGACTTGAGATAATTTTCCCCATTCTTCCTCTCCCTTTCACTTTAATCCCAGTATATTTCTCTACCTCACCAATCCATTCTTCTTTTGAGGTCATCAAAACATAATAGAAGCATTTTCAGGTCATCTATCAACTTAGACTTCCTCTAAAACCCCTGGTGATGATAAAGTTATAGCATATTACATGTATCATCTCACCATATAAGTCTGTAAAGAATTTAAGTTTGTTTAACTCCTCATCTTTTCTCACTAATATATACCTTTTTATGTTTCTTGAATCCTGTTGATGAATGTCAGATTTTCTACTCAGCTCTGATTTTTTCATCAGGCATGCTTGAAATTCCTCTATTTCATTAAAGATCAGTTTTTAAAATCTGATAGTATTATATTCAGTTGTGCTGGTTAGATCATTCTTAGTCATAATTCTGGATCCTTTGACTCTTTGAATATTATATTATAAACTCTGTTTCTTTTCAGTAGTTGTTATTGAATCTTACGTTATCATGACTATAACTCTGAGATCCTTGAATTCTTTTTGACTACTTGAAGTATTTTCTCTTTGAACTGGATTTTGGCTATAATATTCCTGTGTGTTTTCATTTGGGGATTTCTTTCAGGAGGTGGCCAGTGGATTCTTTCAGCTTCTCCTCTGCTTTCTAATCCAAAGATATTTGTGCAGTTTTCCTTTATGCATTCTTGAAATATGATACCTAGGCTGTTTTTTTTGTTCAGGTTTTCAAATGATTCTTAAATTATATCTCTTTGATCTATTTTCTGGTTAGTTGTTTTTACTATGGGATATCTTACATTTTCTTCTATTTTTTAGTCTTTTGATTTTGTATTTATTGTTTATAGATGTCTCACAGTCATTAACTTCCATTTGGCTACTTCTAATTTTCAGTTAGTTATTTTCTTCATTAAGATTTTGTAACTTTTACCAAGCTACTAATTTTCTTTTTACCATTTTATTGCATTATTTTCATTTCTCATTTTTTCTACTACTCTCATTTGGTTTTTAAAATAATTTCATTTTTATTCTTTAATTCTTCAAGGAATTCTCATTGGGATTGTGTTCAATCCTAATTTTTCTTTGAGACTTTGCTTGTAGATGTTTTCAAGTAATTCTCTTTTTTTGTGTCTGGACCTTCCCTATCACCACAGTAGGTCTTTGTGGTGGAATTCTTTGATTTGTTTGTTCTATCTTTCAGCCTACTTTTTGACTTTAGACTTTACATTACTGCTGGACACTTTGTACTTCTGAGATGGGGTAGGGAACACTATGCCTGAGCTGCTTTTTTTGACATACTTCTATCATTTTCTTAGCTTCCTCTGGGAGCCTGTATGTTTTTAGTTCTCCCAAACTGCTGTGATTTGGGGTAATGTCTCTTACTACCTTCCTGGTGCGAACTCTGAAAGTTCTTGATCTAGGCTTGTTTTTGTTCACTTGTGCTTGGTTGAGAATTTCAACCAACTGCTACTAGATTCAGTCAATGGTATCTCTCTGTGTGGTTCTACAGGTTTGGAGCTCCTGAACTGCAGGCTCCTCTTTGGTCTGGCTCATGTCCTGATGATTCTACTGAAGGCTTATTTGCTGGGCTAAAAGCTAGAACTAATTTTTCACTCTGCTTCTGGCCTCAGAACCATGTCACTATTCACTTTTCTGAACTTGTTCAATGCTCAGTACCCAGGTAGGCTTGGAGCTCTCTCATAAGTTCCTCTTTGCCACAGTTCTGTGACCAGGGACTTCCAATGATAGAACTTCCAGAAGGTGCCTCTTCCTGTACCCAATGCTAATTCAGGGATGCTCTGGATTATCTTTCTACCTTGGTGCCTCCTGCCCTGGTGCATTATCTTGGCCCCCTTTCTCTCCCTGTACACTGGAATGTTTCCCACTGCTATTGTTGCATGCTCCTGATCAGCACCTGTTCCAGTGTTAGTAGACTTTTCTGTCTATCTCCCAGAGTTTGCCAGGGCTAGAAAGATGACTCACTTTTTCTTGGTTTTCCCAATCAGAATTGCATCTGGTGTATTTCCAAGATTGTTGTGGAAGAGGTGTACTGATTGAACTAGGCAAAAATACTTCCCCTCTATTATCTTGACTCCACCCTATCAGTGCTATAATTCTAAACCTCTAGTACCTGAGAGTCTCCACTATTGTGTTTCTCATTGACAATCAGTCAGAGGACTTAATTAACTTTTAGAAAAGGCTACTTTCTCCCAAGACTTTCAGGACATTTGGACCTTCTAAAACTCACAAAACCACTTCACGCCTGACCAAATATATCATGAAAGTTGCATTTGCCTAAGATCAAGAAATACAAAACACAAAAGAAGGAGTTACAACCATGTGCTTACAGCTACATGAAGGCTGGATGGGAGAAAGGATGGGAGACAGACCCATCCCCTACCCTACTCTTCAGCCTAGTTATAATTAGCTCTCTTGCTTCATAGTGAGAAAGGAAATGAACTTTGAGCCCTATACCTTGCTTTTGTATAACCTCTAAGTTGTTAGTTTTTCAGGTTTAGCAGTCAATTAAAGGATTCTTCATTATTATACTAAACAAACTCCTCTGAGCAACCAGAAGCAGAGTCCCTTCAAGATTCTACACAATTAACTGAAAGTAGGAAGGGAATATTTGCATATATTCCTCCTAACAGCAGGAAGGACAAATGTGAGCATGTTCCATGAACTTGTTATACTTTCTTGAGGGAAAATGCTTGCCCAAATGAGTGATTATGTGATAATAGCTAATAATAATTGTTCATTTTATCTTTTGTGGTGCATTCTACCTGCTCTTTGCTTATGAACTTTTCCCCTCTCCATAAATCTCATTTATTATGTATTATATAATTTAGCAATTTAGAGTTTAATTTGCTTTATAGTGTGAGGTGATGTTCTGAACTAATGAAGTTATTAATTAGGCTAGCTAATAATCAATAAATTGATGGCCAGTGGTTTCTCTCATTAACCAAAGACAAAACCATGGAAATCACTGAATGCTTTTAAATATCTTTGGAAAAGGGGGTGTCCCTAACAGGTGAAAATCCACCTGGATTGGTGAACAGTTAATGAGGGTGTAGACTTTTAAATGATGAGGTGGGTTGAAAACCTTCAGCTCCTCCTGCTGAAAACATAGTTTGATCATGATACTCAGCTACCTGGAGCAATCTGAACATCTCTACTCAAACCACTCTGGTTGGTTTTCTCCTTCATGAGTTGGGTCACCCTAAACTCTAATGTAAGGGTGCAAGGACATAGATGCAACCAGCATTAGGAGGGAAACAGAAAACTGGGAAAGAATTTTTACAACCAGTGTCTCTGATAAATGCCTAATTTCTAAAATATGCAGAACTGTGTCAAATTTATAAGAATACAAATCATTCCTCAATTGATAAATGATCAAAGGTAATGAACAGGTAGTTTTTCAGAAGAAGAAATTAAAGCTATCTATAGTCATATGAAAAAATACTCTAATTCATTTGTGTGTGTCCATTTTCAGGGAGGATCATGATATCAGCGAAACGATGACATGACTTACAGTTGACTTTGACTTAAGGAGGGAGGGCCGTGCAAGGTCACCAGCCTCACTTTCTCCTCCAGAGCCATCTGAATCCAGTGACCAGATATTCTTCAGGATGACTGGAGATGGCCCAGGATGCAATGGACCCTGGTTTTTTTAGGCTAAGGCCTTATCAGGTACTCACTTAGAGTGAGGTAATGCCCATTCAGTGAATAGGCATTTTAAGAAGTAGTCAAGGGATGGTCCTTTTAATTAGGAAAACAAAAAGAATCAAGCTGGGAGGGCAAGACCCTCAGGGTTGCTGTTCCAAAGACAAACAGTTACTATTGATGGCCTATTCACTGAATGGGCTCTGGAAGAGAAACTGAGGCTGGCAACCTTGCATAGCCCTCCCTCACTCAAATCAAAATCAACTGAAAGTCAGATCATCATTTTGCTGATGTCATGGTCCTCTTTTAAATCACTATTGATTAAAGAGATGTAAATCAGAACAACTCTGAGGTACCACACCATACCTGTCAGATTTGCCAACATGACAAAAGAGGAAAACTATAAAAGCTGGGGAAGATGGTGGAAAATCAGAACACTGATGCATTGTTGATGGAGTTGTGACCTGATCCAACCATTTTGGAGAACAGTTTGGAACTATGTGCAAAGGGATATAAAAATGTGCATCCCCTTTGTGTCAGCAATAGAACTATATCCCAAAGAGATCACACAAATGAGAAAAGGACCCACATGTACCAAAATATTTATAGTAGCTCTCTTTGTGATGGTAAAGAATTGGAAACTGAGGGGATGTCCATTAATTGAGGAATGACTGAACAAGTTGTAGTATATGAATGCAATGGAATACTATTGTGCTATAAGAAATGATGAGCAAGCAGACCAGAAAAACCTAGAAAGTCTTACATGAACTGATCCTAAGTGAGGGGAGCAGAACCAGAAGAACATTGTACACAATCATAGCCACATTGTGATGACTAACTTTGATAAACATGGCTCTTCTCAACAATGCAAGGTTCTAAGACAACTCCAAAAGGCTCATGATGAAAAATACTATCCACATCCAGAGAAATAAATAGAGTCTGAACACATATTGAAATATATCATTTGCTCTCTCTTTTGTTTCTTCTTTCTCATGGTTCATTCCATTGGTTATAATTCTTCTTTACAATATGACTAATGTAAAAATATGTTTTCTATGAATGTATGTGGAGCCTATATCAGATTGCATTCCATCTTGGGAAGGGGGAGAAAATTTAAAACTCAAAATCCTGTGAAATTGAATGTTGTAAACTAAAAATAACTAACTAAATAAAAATTTTGCTGCAAATTTCTCTGATAAAAATCTCATATGCAGTTATATAAGGAATTGATTTAAATTTATAAGAAAAAAAATCATTCATCCCCTAACTGAGAAATGATCAAAGGATATAGACAAAAGATATAGTTCTTCAAGGAAAACATCTAAGCCCACATGAAAAAATTCTCTAAATCACTAATAGTAAGAGAATATATATGGAAGCAACTTTAAACTTCTGTTTTATTCCCAATAGATTGGCAAAGATGACAAAAACTAAAATTAAGGGGGTGTTGGAAAATAAGCACATTAATGACTTTTACTGCAACTCTGAATTGATACTGCTATTCTGGGAAACAATTTGGAACTATGTCCCCAAAGTCAATAACTGCAAATATTCTTTAACCCAGGAATACCTGTACTATTCCCATAAAGATGAAAGAAGTAGGAAGAGAAACCTTATATACAAAAGTACTCATGGAAATTCATTTTTGTAGTAATAAAGAACTGGAAACTAAGGCGAGTACCCATCAGGTGAGATTGGGGGGAAAATAAAATTAAAAAATAAAAAAGAATTTAAGGACACTTTGCACTGTTCACAGATTTACAGAAGGAGACATGTAGGGAAAGAGAACAAAGATTCTTGAATGATAGATGACTGCTGGTCCTAGAGGAGGCAAGTAAGAATGAGAATCAGTGCACAATTAATGGATTAGCCTTAGATGGTTTAGTCAACAGCAGAGGAATTTCTTCATTAGATGGAAGGAAAGAGAATAATCAGGCTGGTATATGAGGAAATAAAAAAGAAAAGTGAAGAAGTTTGTAGCTAGATAAATGGTGCCAGACTCAGAAATGGGGGCTACTGAAACAACCATAAGAATTCCTTGCAGGCCACATTTTGACTAAGAAAATCACCTTAATATTCTCTATGTATTATTGTACTTTTATTTATTTTATTAATTATTCCTAATTACATTTTAATCTGGTTTGGGCCACCTGAGAGTGTTGTGGTCAACAGGCCACGTGTTTGACAGAAATAATCTTCTTCAAGCATTGGGGTGAAGTATACAATTGGTGGCAAGAGGCAAAATGATAAGATTTGGAATAGTTGTGTATGAGCAACTGAAGTTATGTGCCATGATTTTGTAGTGGATGAAAATAGCTTTACTGCAAATTTATCTAATAATGTTCAGCAGCTGAGACAAATGAAAACCCTAAAAGACAGAGTTTCTGAGTAATTAATAGTCAATTTATTAATTAGACTAGCCCATAATCAATAAATTGATGGTCAGTGGTTTCTTCCAGTAAACCAAGATGCAAAGAGAGACCCCGAAATGATTTAAATCCCATCTGAAAGGAAATTACCTTGACAAGTGAAGATCAATCCTAATTAATGAAAAAGTGGGCTAACTGTCTTCACCTAGTCCTGGTAAGAATGTGGCTTGATCATGAGACTCAACAACCTCAAGGCATCTGGGTAGGGAAGTTATCTTCATCCTGATCTCTCTAGCTAGTTTTCTCCTTCATGAGCTGAACTCTAATGGAGGAGATCAAAGACAAATGGATCCTCCTGCAGGCACAAGTTTGCCCAGACTGGATTCTGACTGTACTCTAAACAGAAATTAAGTCTCCTAGTTGGGTGGGGTCCACCCAAAATTAACTATCATGTTTCTTAAAGGGTTAGGAGCAATTTCTTTACTCAGTCAAGCCTTTCAAAGACTAACTGACTTTTAATGGAGTTGGGCTTTAATAGAAAATAGAATGGAAAAGGATAGATCACAAATTAATAATTCATTACTAATGTAATAGTGTAATATTAATTTTTCTCAGCAGCCATGAATCAAGAACAAAAAAATTGTATGGTGAGGTTTACCCAGGGGTGAGGATTCATACTTAAGGAATGGTGGAAGGTCAGTGGATCAAAGGATTCCTTTCAAGGAACTGGTGATATCTAGTCTGGAAACCCTCAGGGGAATATAATAGCCATTTTCTAATACTGGAAAGACTTAAATATGTAAAGGAATAATTTGCCTTTTTCTGTCTGACTCTCTAGGGAAGAACCTGGAACAATGGGCAGAGGTTGTAAATTTAAGTTTAATTCAAAGAAACTCCATGTCCATGTTGAAGTTTAGGGCTGCTGAGACCCCAAAAGAGAAACACACTGGATCCTGCCTGAATGGATTTGACCCAAGCCTTCTTTTAGCCAAAGAAAAACTAAGTTTATTAAAGATCCGCCATATTGGATAGACTCTTAAGGAATCTGTGCATCTGCAAGCAAACTAGATAGTATCTGAGCCCCTGTGACACTTGTATGAATGAATCTGACCACTTTCATGGAGGCAAGATGGATCTTATATACAGAAAGACTGTGGGAGGAATCTAGGGGGTGACCAAGTAGTTTGGGGTGGCTGGAGGAGGGGTCCAGGGAGGAGCTTGATGGGAGTGGCCAGTAGGCTGGGGTGATTACAGGTCAAATCTAGAGAAGATCTCGGCGGGAATGGATGAGACACCATGAACCAAGAGATTGGGGTTTTAGATAGAATCAAAGGCGGGAAGTAGCCAGAGGCAATCTGGAATTAACAGAGATTTGGGAATAGGGATAATAAAAACCTGAGAGCCTCAGGTGAATGCCAGATCAAGTGGGAAGATTCAAAGAGAGTTCAAGGGGGTCCTGAGAGCTTGTACCCCATCAACTCCAACAATTTAAGCTGTCCAAAAATAGAAGGCTGACTAGAGAGTAGGTGGCTTCTCTCTCCTTAAGAGTCTTCAAGAAGAGGTTGGTTGGACATTTGTTGAGTATTTTTTGTATGGTTTGGAGAAGTTTATCATTGAGGTATATTTCAACTCTCAAATTCTGTGATTCTATGACTAGGGAAATGGATTGTGAAACATTAAGGTGATTACCCATTCATTAGGTAAGGATGTATGTAAGTAAATCCAGACTCTGGCACTGAACTGGGAGAATAGGGGAAGATCAAGGGAATGAAAGTCATAAGAGTTAAAAAGTAGATTTAAAAGTTTGCAAGAGTTGTGTGCGTCCTTTGTTCTCAAAGAGGACCATGACATTAGGGAAATGATGACATGAGCTGTAGTTGACTTAGATTTGAATGAGACAGGGCTGTGCAAAGTCATCAGTCTCTCTTTCTCCTCCAAGGCCATCTGGGTCCAGTGGCCAGATATTCATCAGGAGAACTGGAGATGGCCTAGGTTACAATGGGAGACTCTGACTCTTTTAGCGATGGTCTTTTTTTTTTTTTTAATCAAAGAGTCGATCCCTTGAGTAACTACTTAAAAAGACCTATTCACTGAATAGGTGTTATCTCACTCAAAATGAGAACCTGAAAAGACTTTAGTCAAAAAGGGTTTGCATCCTGGGCCATCTTCAGTCATCCTAATGAATATCTGGCCACTGGACCCAGATGGCCCTGGAGGAGAAAATGAGGCTGGTGACACTGCACAGCCCTCCCTCACTCAAATCCAAATTAACTACAAGTTAATATCATCATCTCCCTGAAGTCATGGTCCTTTTCAAGAATGAAGGACAAAGGAAGGACAAATACAACCTGTGAGTGAGTAGCAGATCTCCTCTCTTCTCTCCCCTTCCCCTTCCCTCCCCTATCCTCTCCTTTCTCTCTCCTCTCTTCTTCCCTCCCCCCACTCTCTCCTTCTCTTCTCTCTTCTTCTTTTCACTCTTCCTTCTATTCTCCTTACCTGAGAGTATTCTGCCCAAAGGGAGGTAAATTTTGATGGTCAAAAGCTACCTAGTTAACTTGGAGTTTACTGGCTAGATTTCTTTCTTGAAGACCAAGCTTTAAACTCAGTTCACTCTAGAGCTCATAGATTGGGCATTAAGATCCTTGCCCTCCTAGCACAGAGTAAATGTAAATACAAAATAGTAACTATTTCTCTTTTACCCAGCAACCCTTAGGATCTTCCCCTTCCCGTTTAATTTTTTTTTTTTTATGAAAAGGGGCATCCCTTGAGTAACTGCTTAAAGTTCACTGAATAGGCATTATCTCACTCAAAGTGAGAACCTGTAAGAGTAGGATATGTAGAAAGATAAGAGGTAGTGGCTGGGCGAATGAAAGTTTAAGTTCTGGATCTTGGAGCTAGTACAGTTCTGAGTTGTGATGCCATAGTTTATTTAATGAGAAGGTGAGAAATAAGCTCTTGGATTTGAGAAGTTTGAGGAATTCAGAGGTCAAGTTGATAAATGGGCTGTTAACCTGAATATTGAAGCTCCTGAGGAAACTTGCAAGGGAAAGGAGTAGAGGAAGACTGTGAACAATGAACTCCTTTAAAAACTTGAGAAAAAGACTAATTTGGAGGTGAATAGATGACAACAACAAGTATGGGAGAACTGCTCTAGGTCTCTTTAAAGAGCAATGATCATTGAAATAAAATGGGAAGCCCCAATTAGGAAACAGGTAATATACCTAACTGGTATAGAATAGATCTTGAATGGCTAGTAAAGAAGGAAATGAAGATGCATATCTTCCCCTCATTTACTCCCCCTAAATTCTAGCAATGCCAAGGCTGAAACTCTTGAGTATAGAAAAGGCAAAAAATGTCTATGGACTCTACAAAATACAACTTTTATACAGGTAGGACTGGGCAGATGACCTAATGTCTGATGTTAAATGTTTAAGAATGGCTAGATGAGGGCAAACACATCTTCAAATGAGAAGAATGAGGGCTATAACCTAGAATGATTGACATAGGCAAGTGGAAATAAATTTGAAATGGAAACAAATCCTCCCCTTTGAATTACATTATAATAGTATAATTTTCCACTTGATTTATGAATATCTAGTTTACTAAACTTAAAAGTACATATACTATCAGACCTTATTCATAATAGTCTTGGATTTATTTTTCTTCTAATTTTAGAAAACACTTTTTACAGTTGGCTTGAAGGTAACTGAAGATTTTTTTAAAAAACAAAATAGAATTTTGATTTCTCATAATCAGCACCATAAAGAATGTTATATTTCAACAAATTTCACATATGAAATTTCCATTTTCCAATTACAAAGAAATTTAGGTCTTTTTGTAGAAAAAAAGAGCTTTCTACAAACTTCTATCTGGCCTACATTCAAGCATCGATATTCACCTAAGTGCCACATATCTTTTAAAAGGTATTTGACTTCTGGGAATGAAATGGTGCCATTTTTTTTTTGTTTTCAGTATCATTATTTCAAATGTGATCACTTCCTGTGTCAGAAACATTTCCTACTGCTGTTTTTGCTTTACATATTTGTGGACAAGTCTGACTATAGCTATTTTATTCATGGACATGTTTGATCTACATTGAAAGTTTTTTCCCTTCAGAAACAAAGTAGAGCATTAATAAACTGAATACTTATGATAGTAAATTGACCCAGGCCTGTGATTTCATTGGTGCAGGGTATTCCATGTTGTTGGATACTTATCTGTATTTATGAAGATCAGTATGGTAAAAATGTAATTTTAAAATCTGTACATTGTTTTAGTCATGTCTGACTCTTTGTGATCCCATTTGGGGTTTTATTGGCAAAGATACTGGAGTGGTTTGCCATTTCTTTCTCCAGCTCATTTTATAGATGAGAAAACTAATGTAAACAGGGTTAAGTGACAACCCAGGTCACACAGTTAGTAAATGTCTGAGGTCAGATTTGAACTCAGAAAGACGAGTCTTCTTCACTTCAGGACTGGCACTCTATCCACTGTACCATCTCACTGCCTTGATAGATTATTTGGAATTTGATTTTTGTGAATGTGTTCATCAACAAATCTAATTTGTCCCTTCTGACCTGGTTTGTAAGTCTTTGAATACTTTTCCTTTCAAAGCTGAAATAATGAAGACAAATATATTTAATTAAAACTAGATCATGAAGAGAATCAGTGTGGTATGGTGGAATTCACCACATCAATGAGATCACAAGTCAATTTCTTATCCCCTACACTCAAGAATGAAATCAAGGCTGTACTTTTAGGGATCCTTTCTATATTATATTACTAGAGAATTGTGAAAGCATAGCCTATAGAAGAAAACTCTGCAATTGCCCCTTCAACTGCCTTACTACCCAATCTACAATCTTTTACAGTTTGGCATTTGAAACTTTTCTCTCAGGCATCATGGGTGCCACCTTAATTGCCAAATGAAATGGCCTTTTTTTTCAGTCTTTAAACTCCTTGACTCTTGGGTAATATAGACTATCCTATCTTCCTGTTTATTCTTTCTTGAGTTTTCTACATACCTTTTTCTCCTATTTTTCATCTTACCTGTTTGAGCATTCCTATTCTCTATTCTCCACTGGATCAATGTCCTCTTCTTTCAGTGTGATGTGCATGTGTATATGATTTTCAAAGATCCAACATTTCCGAGATTAACCATGGAATTATGTAAGAATTAAATACATACAGGTGGGATGTATGTATCTAGGCAGTTATATGGTTCTGTGGATAGAGTGTTAGACCTGGAGTCAGGAAGACCTAAGTTCAAATCTAGTCTAAGACAGTCATTTGCTGTGGACCCTGGGCAAGTCACTTAAATTCTGCCTTAATATACCAGAGAAGGAAATAGCAAACCACTCCAGTATCATTGCCAAGAAAATGCCACATGGGATAATGAAGAGTTAGACATACAAGTTTGTATGTGTGTGTCTCCCTACCATTGTATTTTAAGTTTGTGTCTATCCTCCCCACATAGATTTTTTAAAATTTGTAGATGAGGACAGCCCAGGGTTTTTTTTTTGAATGTGGAAGATTTTTCATTACTGTTTTTTTTTAATTGCATTTTATTTACTTATTGGTCCATTTTAAGTTATGAACTGTCTCCCTCTCTCACATTCCACCCTGCAGTAGAGGCCACCATTTAACACACACACATGTGTGTGTGTGTGTGTAAAACTATACTATACATACTTCTTTTTATCAGTTCTTTCTCTGGAGGTGGATAGCATCTACCTTCATAGGTCTTTTATAGTTAGAGTATTTCTACTACTTGGAATAACTTAGTTGTTCATAGTTATTCTTTGAACAATATTGCTGTTACTGTATACAATGGTCTCTTGGTTCTGCTTATTTCATTCTTTATTATTTTATGCAAGTCTTTCAATGTTTTCCTACAATCAATCTGCTCATCATTTCTTACAGCACAGTAGTATTCCATCACATAGGGGTGTACACATGGGTGTAGGGTATGTTCAGGGTAGACTATTAACTTTGGTGTGAGGGCTGCTTTCTACCTATGATGTCCACTTGATTCACCCAACTCTTACCTGTGGCTCCAAGAAGTTGTAGCATGTACAGTGTTTACACTCTGATTAGCCATTTCAGCAGATGGGGTAAACCAGGATAACTTAGGTTTTTGAGACCCTTTGGCAAGTTAGCAAGGTGTCTGCCCAAAGTGTTGTGAAGACTGGGCAGATAAAAACAGTTTGTTCCAATGGTCATGAAGGCAATCTGACGCAGGTGTTGTGAAATGCTTAGAGTTTGGTTAGTATTGAAGATACCAAGGTCATTGATATCACCAGCCATCTTGATTTTTGTCTTGTCACTGGTTTTTGATGATTATGAAGAGAGAATGAGACTGATGATTTTGGCAACTGTACCTCATTTAAATCCAGATTATGCACAAGTCAAAAGATATCACTTATACCATTTTCAACATTTTTATCTATTTCAAAAGTCCTGTGGTGACACACAAGTGACAAAGCAGCGGGTGTGGATACACTGGGAACTGTAGTCACAAACTTCCACACAGGTGGCCATGGCCATAGGGTTGTCCTCTCACTGGACTGAAGCAGTAGTGGAATTTGACAGCCCTCTAAGTGTGTGAGCAGCCCCCTTTTTTTTTAAAGGAATGCACTGCTCACCTCCTGGTTTGAGGAAGGAAGTAGAAAAGGTGCCCTAAAATTTTTCTGCTTCACCCAAACCATGGCATTCATGGATCCCACCCTGCAGTCAAAACACAATCTCACACAAAATGTATAAAAACTTGTAAAAATTATTCCATTCACCATCAGTAGATAAGATGTACACACTCTTATGGACAACATGAAATCCAGTAGACCTGAAATATGAACAGCTCTTGCTGTGAGAGACCTCAACAGTTATCATATCCAAATAGCAGCTCTAAGGGAAAGAAAGCTGGCAAATGAAGGCCAGGCTACTGAATTCCAAGCAATTGTCACTTACTACTAAAGACTTATGCATCTCATGATTTTCCCATCACTCACACTGTCTTCCAATTACCTAAATACAATACCCTCACAGCAAACACTGACATTTAATTGACTATGTCGTTGTAAAGAGAAGAGACATACAGGATGTGAGAGTGACAAGGCAATGTGTGAAGCAGAATACTACACTTACCATAGACTCATCCTTTCCACACTAAATATTCTCATTCAACAAAAGCAGTGGCTGCAAGGAAAGACTACTAGAAGACCTAATATCAACAGATTAGATGATTTCTCTGAGTGGGAAGATTCCTTGATAACTTGGAGGGAAATCAGAGCCAACACACAGTTGGCAACAGATGAGCAGAAAAGGAGTGGGCAGCTTTCAGAGATTTGATAAAGAGTACTGCATTTTATTCATCTGGCCAGAACACTCACAAACATCAAAATTGGTTTGATGAAAATGGTGGGGAAGTTCAGAAGTTGCTAAATGAGTTCTCTGCAGGGTTTAACAGCAGGATAGTTCATCATGTCTAATAAGGCAGCATTAAACTCCATCAAAAGTAAAGTGTAAGGGAAACTCAGAGAGATGAAGGATTCCTGGCTTAGTAGGAAGGCAGATGAAATTCAGTTTTACACTGACAGCAACAATCCAAAGTGCTTTTATGATGCCCTGAAGGCTATTTATAGGTCAAAGATCTATGGTGCATCTCAGCTACTCAGTGCTGATTGAGTCACATTGATTAGTATGATAAATTAGTATGATTGATAAAGATATGATCCTGAAGAGATGGACTGAACACTTCCATACTCTTCTCAACCTACCATCTTCAACCACTGCTGAAGCCAGTGACCCTCTAGCTAAACTTCCAACTGCAGAAGAGGTTTTGAATGCCATTCAGGTCCTCTCACATGGTAAAGAGCCTGGTGCTGGTTCTATTCCAATTGAGATTTACAAGGCATGGGGTCCACTGGTCCTATAAAAACTAACTGAAAATTTTCAGGTTATATGACAAGAGAAGGCTATCCCCCAGGAGTTCAAGGATGTCTCCATTGTCCTTCTCTATAAAGGAAAAGGTTATAGGCTATTCTGTAGCAATCACAGTGGGGTCTCTCTCTTAGTCAATGCTAGCAAGATTCTTGCCAGACTCCTTCTTAATAGCTTCCTCCTTCACCTGAAATATGGTCATTGAGAGCCAATGTGACTTCAGAAAGGGCAGAAAAATGATTTGATAGTGTTTGTTGCCCTACAACTGCAGGAGACATGACAGGAGCAGAACAGAAGTCTGTATATAATGTTTGTAGATCTGACTAGGGCCTTTAATACTGTCAGTTGTGGGGGTTTGTGGAAAATTATATCAAAATTTGGTTGCATGGAGAATTTCAAAGGTTTTATACATCAATATTATACATTAATTTCATGCTCGCATAATTGCATTGAATTCTGGAAAATGGATGATGCTCTCTTGCTTTCCCATTTACCAACAGAATCAAACAAAAATGGGGGTTTGCTCCCATTCATGATGTTTTCAGCAACATTGTCAGATACCTTCATCAAAGGCAAAAAGAGCATCAGGACCAGCTACTGCACTGATGTTAAGTTATTTAACTTGAAAAGGCTACAAGAAAAGACTTAAGTGGAGGAAAAATTAGTGCATGATTTTTTGTTCACAGATGATTGTGCACTCAATGTAGCCTCTGAGGCAGAGACACAAGAAAGTATCGATCATTTCATTCCTGCTTGTACTAATTTTGGCCTAATAATTAAGATCAAGAAAACACATTTTCCACTAGCCAGCACCATGCCATACATACATGGAACCACTGGTTACAGCAAATGGGGACATATTGAATGCTATGGATAAATTCACTTACCTTTGCAGTATACTTTCGAGAGATGTCCACACAGATGATGATTTTGATGCACACATTGCCAGAACTAGCTCAGTGTTTGGAAGACTGAAAGAAAATGTGGGAGAGTAGAGGTATTAGTCTATCCACCAAACTGAAGGTCTACAGGGTCATTATGCTGAATTCATGGCTGTATGCCTGGGGAACCTTGACAGCATACCAGTGCCATGTCAGAAAACTAGATCATTTCCATTTGAATTGTCTTAGGAAGAATCTGAAGATCACCTGGTAAGACATTAAGGTCCTTTCTTGAACTAAACTGCTGAGCATTCAAAGTACTTCAGAGAATACAACTCCAATGGGCTGGCCACATTGTTTGAATATCAAATGTATGTTTGCCTAAAAGACTATTTTATGAACAAGTCACACAAGCAAGTGGTTGCATAAAGATCAGAAGAAGTAATACAAAGATATTCTCAAGGTGTCTCTGCAGAACTTTGCAATTGATTGAGTGACATAGGAGATACTGGCAAAGGAGCCCACCTGCATTGAAGAAGGTGCTATTATCCTCTGTGAACAAAGCAGAATTGAAGTAGCTCAAAAGAAATGTGAAGATTCACAAATTTAAAGATATTTCCACGCTAAATGTTCATAAGGACTATTTGTGTCCAATCTATGGTAGAACCTTCTGGGGTCATATTAGCTTGATCAGCCACAGCTGGACACTTTGTACCTTGACTCCAACATAGTGACATCATTTTGGTATTCTTAGACAATGAAGGACAGCAACCAACCAACCAACCATTTCATCACAATCACATACCACAACTTTTTAGCCATTCTGCATTTGATGGGCATCTTCTTAATTTCCAGTTCTTTGCCACCACAAAGAGGGCTGCTAGAAATATTTTTAAACATTTAAGTTCTTTTTTATTTTTCCCTGATCACTTTGGAAAACAGATCTAATCGTGGTCTTCCTAGGTCAAAGGGCATATACAGTTTTTTAGCTCTTTGGGAGTAATCCAGATTTTTCTTCAGAACGGTTGGATCAGTTCATAGTTCCATCAACAAGTGTCCCAATTTTTCCACTTCTCCTCCAAAACTTGTCATTTTCTTCTTCTATCATTTTAGCCAATCTAATAAGTGTGATATATTTCCAAGTTGCTTTACTTTGCATTTATCTAATCAATAACGATTTAGAGCATTTTAATATGGTTATATATGTGTATGTGTGTATATGTATTTCTCTTTCTATACATATAAGCATATATGTATGTATGTATATGCCTGTCTTTGATTTCTTCATCCATTTTGTTCATATCCATTGACCATTTTTTCAGTTGGAGAATGACATATTATAAATTTGACCAAATTCTCTATATATTTGAGATATGAGACATTTATCCAAGAAACTGTCTATGAATTACTCCTCCCGGCAATTTTCTGCTTTCTTTCTAATCTTGGCTATATTGGTTTTATTTGAACAACCTCTTTTTAATTTAATGAAATCCAAGTTATTAATTTTACATCTCACAATGATCATTCTTTTGTTTATTCATGAATTCTTCTCCTATCCATAAGAACATGTTTCATGTTCTTCTAATTTACTCATGACATCTCCCTTTATCTCTAGGTCATATATCAATTTTGACCTTATCTTAGTAAATGGTATGAGGTATTGGTGTATCCCCAATTTCTGTCAGACTACTTTCCAGTTTTCTCAAGTAGTAAATTATCCCAAACTTTAAATCTTTACATTTTCAAATACAATGTTACTGTAACTATTTACTACTATATGTCATACATGTTTTCTGTTCCACTGATCTGTCTTTCTACTTCTTAGCTAGTATTAGATAATTTTGATAATTACTGCCTTATAATATAGTTTAATATTTGGTACCACTTAAACCTCTTTCTTTTGCATTTTTTAAATTAATTTCTTCTAAATTGTTGACCTTTAGTTTTTCTAAATTTTTAATATTTTTTTCTAGGTCAATAAGTTTTTTTGGTAACTTTATTGGTATAGCACTAAATAAGTAAATTATATTAGGTAGAATTGTCATTTTTATTATTTTGGCTCTGCCCACTCACAAACAATTCATATTTCTCCAATTATTTAAATGGGACTTTATTCGTATAAAAAATGCTTTTAATTATGTTCATGGAATCCTTTGGTTTTTCTTGGCAGGTATACTGCCAAGTATTTTATGCTGTCTATGGTTGTTTTAAATGGGGCACATCTCTTACTATCCCTTTTTTCACAGTTTTGTTCGTGACATATAGAAAGGCTGATGATTTATGTAGGTTTATTTTATATCTTGCTACTTAGCTACAGATAATTGTTTCAACTTTTTAATTTGAATTTCTAGGGTTTCCAAATACAGTATCACATTGTTTGCAAAAAAAGATAGTCTTATTACCTCATTGCCTGTTTTGATTCCTTCAATTTCTTTTTCTTCTGTTATTGCTATTGCTAGCTTTTCTAATACTATATTGAATAATATTGTTGATAATGGGCATCCTTATTTCAATCCTTATCTTATTGGGAAGAATTCTAGCTTATCTCCATTATAAAATAGTGCTTGCTGGTGGTTTTAGGTAGATGCTTTTGTCATTTTAAGGAAAAAGTTCATTTATACGTATGTTTTCAGGTTTGTTTGTTTTTTTTAAATAGTAATGAGTGTTGTATTTTCTTAAAGGCTTTTGCTGTCTCTATTGATACAATCATATGATTTTTGATATATTTGTTATTGACATGCTCAATTATATTATTCCTGGCATGAATCCCATTTATTCACACATTTGGTCTTTGTGATATATTGTAGTATTCTCCTAGCTAGTATTTTATTCAGAATTTTTGCTCCATATTCACTAATTAAATTGGTCTCTAATTTTCTTTCTCTGTTTTTGCTTTTCCTGGGTTAGATATCACATCAACTTTTTTTTCCCCATAAAAGGAGCTTGTTAGGATTTCTCCTTTGCCTATTTTCCAAATAGTTTATGTAGTACTTGAATTAATTGTTCTTTAAACGTTTGGTAGAATTCACTTGGGAATCCATTTGGTCCTGATGATTTTTTCTTAGGAAGTTCAGTTATGGCCTGTTCAATTTCTTTTTCTAAAAATAGTTTTATTTAGATATTTAGATATTCTACTTCTTCTGTTCATCTGTTATATTTTTGTAAGTGTTATTCCATATCACTTAAACTGCTAAATTTATTGGCATGTAATTGGGCATAGTAACTCCCCGTATTTGCTTTGATTTTGCCTTCATTAGTGGTATATTTAACTTTTTCATTTTTGATACTAGTGATTTGGTTTTCTTCTATCTCTTTTTAAAAATATTAACTAACAGTTTTTCCATTTTACTGCTTCTTATAAAACCAAATTCTAGTTTTATTTATTAGTTTAACAGTTTTCTTACATTCAATTTTATTAATTTCACCTTTGATTTCTAGGATTTCCAATTTGGTGTCTAATTGGGGATTTAAATTTTGTTTTTTCTAGTTTTTTTTAATTGCACACCCAATTCATTGGTCTGCTTTTTATTTTACTGATTTAAGCATTTAGAGATATAAATTTTCCTCTACTGCTTTGGTTGCATCCCATAGGCATATTTTCTCATTTTTCTCATTCTCTTTAATAAAATTGTTTGTTTCTGTGACTTGTTCTTTAACCCTCTTAATCTTTAAGATTTGGTTATTTAGTCTCTAACTTTTAATCTGTGTTTCCACGATCCTTTGTTAAATTGTTGCATGATGCTATGAAAAAGATGCAATTAATATTTCTTCTTTTCTGCATTTAACTATAAAGTTTTGTGTTCTAATTTATGGACAATATTAAATTTAAAATTTAATTTAAAAGGTATGAGAAAAAGGCATATACCTTTCCATTTCTATTCAGTTCTCCTGATATCTATCAAATCTAGCTTACCTAAGATGCTATCAATCTCCTTGATTTCTTATTTATTTTTTGGTTAGATTTATTTAATTCCTTAAGTGGAATGTTGCTCTACTATTACAGTTTTGATAACTATTTTCACTTGTAATTCAGTTAGCTTTTCCTTTAAAAGTTTATATGCTTGGTACATATTTGGTACATATAGGTTTAGTACTGATATTACTTCATTATCTATGGTACTTTTAATCATAATATAGTTTCCCTGTTTGTCTCTTTTAATTAAATCTATTTTAGCTTATCTTTGTTGATCATGATTGCTACACGTGCTTTTTTCATCAGCTGAAGCATAATCATTTCTATCCCAGCTCTTTGTTTTTACTCAATGTGTATCTCTCATTTTAAAATGTGCTTCTTGCATATGACATATTAGATTGTGGTTTTTGATCTATTCTGCTTTCCATTTATGTTTTATCAGTGAATTTATCCCATTAACACTCACAGTTGTGATTATTATGTATTTTGCTCCAACCTATTTTCCTCACTGTTCATTCTTCTATCCCTCTCTTCTTACTCTATCCTTCCTAAGAGGTCTAATTGACTTGTGACTACTACCTCTCTATTCCACACCCCTTCAAAGAAACCTGCTTTTATCTTATCTACTTGCCCTTTTATTTCTTATTTCCATGCCCTTCTAAGTGTCCCTTCCTTATACTATCCCCTTGCTCTACTATTTCTTTGTAAGCTGAGAAGACTTTTATATCCTTCTAGATTTTTGTCATTCTCTTTTTTAACCCAGTTCTGATGAGGATTAGGTTTTAGCACTATTTTTTTTGGCCATGAAGGATTATACTCAATTTTTCTAGGTAAATTATTCTTGATGGCAAACTCAGCTCCTTTGCCCTTTGGAATATCCTGTTCCACTTCTCCAATCTTTTAATATAGAATAGATAATATAGAATCTATAGTATAGAATCTGCTAAATCTCATGTTATCTTGATTCTAGTTCCATAGCATTTAAATTGATTTTTTTTTTTTGGTTGCTTGTAGTATTTTCTCCCTGACCTGGGACTCTGAAACTTAGCTGTAGCATTCCTGTATTTTCATCATGGGATCTCTTTCAGGTGGTGACTGGTGGATTTTACCCTTCAGTTCTAAAATTTTAGGGCAATTTCCCTTAATCATTTCTTGAAGTATAGTGTCTGACTCTTTCTTTGATCATTAGTTTCAGGTGGTCCAACAATTTTTATATTATCTCTCCTTGATTTCCAGGTCAGTTGTTTTTTTTTCTTTTTAAAATTAAATTTATTTATTTTCACTTTTCAACATTCATTTCCACAAAATTTTGAATTTCAAATTTTCTCCCCATCTCCCCCCCCTCCCACCACCCCAGGACAGAATATGTTCTGATTTCCCTTTCCTCCAAACTGCCCTCTCTTATATTACCGCCCCCCCCCATCCCCTTCCCTTCTATTTTCATGTAGGGCAAGATAGATTTCTATGCCCCATTGCCTATATATCTTATTTTCTAGTTGCATGTAAAAACAATTTTTAACATTCATTTTTAAAGCTTTGAGTTCTACATTCTCTCCTTTCCCCTCTTCCCACCCACCCTCATTGAGAAGGCAAGCAATTTGATATAGGTTATTCATATGCAGTCATGCAAAACAATTCTGTAATAGTCATCTTGTGAAAGACTAATTATATTTCCCTCCATCCTGTCCTGCCCTCCATTTATTCTATTCTCTCTTTTGATATGTCCCTCTACAAAAGTGTTTACTTCTGATTACCCGGTCTCCCAATATTCTGTCCCTTCTATTATCTTCCCTCTCTTATCCCCTTTTCCTCCTGCTTTCCTGAAGGGCAAGATAAACTTCCATACCCAACTGAATGTGTATGTTATTCCCTCCTGAAGTAGAATCTGATGAAAGAAAGGCTCACTTATTTACTCTCACCTTCCCCCTTTTCTCCTCCACTGTAAAAGCTCTTTCTTGCTTCTTTTATGTGAGATGATCTACTACCTTTCCCTTTCTCTTTCTCCCAGTACATTTCTCTCAACCTTAATTTTTTCTTACATGTCATTTCTTCATATTTATCTCATCCTGTGCCCTCTCTCTCTCTCTCTCTCTCTCTCTCTATATATATATATATATATATATACACACATATACATACACGTATATATACACACATGCACACATATATACACATATGGATGTAAATATATACGTGTGTGTGTATATAGACACACACACACACACACATATATATGTGTATAGGTGTATATATATTCCCTTCAACTACTCCAATACTGAGAAAGGTCTCATGAGTTATGAGTATCATCTTTCCATGTAGGAATGTAAACAGTTCAACTTTAATAAGTCCTTTATGGTTTCTTTTTCCTTTTTAGTTTTTCATGCTTCTTTTGATTCTTGTATTTGAAAGTCAAATTTTCTATTCAGCTCTGTTCTCAACAAAAAATTCCATTTCTTCCCTGAAGTAGTATACTACTAAGTAAATTTAAGTTTTGCTGGATAGGTGATTTTTGGTTTTAATCTTAGCTCCTTTGACCTCTGGAATATCATATTCCAAGCCCTCCAATCCTTTTGTGTAGAAGCTTCTAAATCTTGTGTTACCCTGACTATATTTCTATAATGCTTGAGTTATTTCTTTTTGGCTGCTTGTAATATTTTTTCCTTGAGCTGGAAACTCTGAAATTTGGCTATAATATTCCTGGGGATTTTCCTTTTGGGATCTCTTTCAGGAGGTGATCAATGGATTCTTTCCACTACTATTATACCATCTGGTGCTATAATATCAGGACAGTTTTCTTCAATAATTTCTTGGAAGATGATGTCTAGGCTTTTTTTTTTGATCATGGCTTTCAAGTAGTCCAATACTCTTAAAATTATCCCTCCTGTATCCATTTTCCAGGTCAGTTGTTTTTCCAATGAGATACTTGACATCATCTTCTATTTTTTTCATTCTTTTGATTTAATTTTATAATTTCTTGATTTCTCATAAAGTCATTAGCTTATATCTGCTCCATTCTAATTTTGAAGGAATTATTTTCTTCAGTGAGGTTTTGGGACCTCCTTTTCCATTTGGCCAATTCTGCTTTTTAGGGCATTCTTCTTTTCATTTGACTTTTTGGATCTCTTTTGCCATTTGGATTAGTCTAATTTAAAGGTGTTATGTTCTTCAGGATTTTTTTGGGTCTTCTTTAGCAAGCTATTGATACATTTTTTCATTATTTTATTGCATCACTCTTATATCTCTTCCCAATTTTTCTCTACTTCTCTTACTTGATTTTGAGAATCGTTTTTGAGCTCTTCCATGGCCTGAGAACAATTCATATTTTTCTTGGAGGCTTTGGTTGTGGGACTTTTGACTTTGTTTTCTTCTCTGGTTATATGTTTTGATCTTCCTCATCCCCAATGACATAAAAAAATACCTTTTCACTGAAAAAGTAAGAATCTATAGTATGTCTTTGCCCCTGTTTGTTCATTTTCCTAGCCAATTACTTGACTTCTGAGCTCTTTATTAAGTGGAGGTTTCCAGAAGCAACCACTGCTTCTGCAATTGCTGCCACTGCCCTGAGGCTAGGGCTGGGGCCAGACTATGCTCCTCTCTCAGTCAGATGACAGACCCTTCCCAATGACCTTTGAAGCTGTCTTTGGCATTTTTGGCTTGAAAAGTCTAAAAACCACCACAACTTCCAGTGATTCAGTCCTGTAAGGCCTGCTCCAGCTTTATCAATACTGGCATAGCCCACACCAAACTGTGCTCCAGTGCCAGCCCAGTGTGATAGACCCTTCCTGTAGACCTTCTGGATTGTCTTGGGCTGGAAATTTGCTTCAGTCTGTCATTTTATGACTTCTGCTGCTCTAGAATTTGTTTAGAGTCATTTTCTACAGTTTTTTGAGGGGTTTGGGGTGAGAGTTCAAGAAGGTACCTGCTTCTACTTTGCCATCTTGTCAGTTGTTTTTCTGATGAGATATTTCATATTCTCTTCTATTTATTCATTCTTTTGATTTTGTTTCATTGTTTCTTGTTGCCTTGTGTAGTCATTATATTCTCCTTATCCAATTCTAATTTTTAAGGAGTTATTTTCTTCTGTAAGTTTTTGTAAATCTTTTTTTCAATTGGTTGACTTTCTTTTCACAGTTTTCTTGATTTTCTTGCATTACCCTTATTTTTTCTTCTGATCTTCTATTAACCTCTCTTATTTGATTTTTTAAAAGTCCTTTTTGATCTCCAAGGACTCTTTTTGGTTTTGTGACCATTTTTACATTTTTTTAAAGTAGAAATAGCTGTCTTCTTCTGAATTTGAACTCAGATCTTCTCTATCACTATAGTTGCTATCTATTGTCAGGTTCTTTCTCTTTTGTTTATTCATGTATGTGTATACACACACATATGTTAGCAGCTTTATTTCATTTCTTGGTTATTTACTTTGTGTTAGAGTCAGGCTCTAGTCATGAGGTGTGGAGGACAACGTCTCAAGCTTTAGGTTTTTATATTGTTGATTTCTGAGGTCTATCTGGGGTCCTGATCTCAGGTACTCATTTTTGTCCCTACGCCATGACCAAGGGCCCCCAGCAATGCTGTGACCTAAAATGCTCTTACTCCCTACAATCCCTCCTTGAGCTGCAAGCTTTAGCTCACCCCCTTGTTCTGCAACCAAAACCAAGGCTTCCATTCTCCTGTGAGTGACCATAGCCGGTTGGGCCCCTTCTGCCCCTCTGCCATCCACTCACTATTGTGTACTCATTTCTCCTTACTCACAGCCATAGCCTAGGACAGCATCTGGTCAGCACACCTACACTCCATGATGTGCAGCACTGGAGAACCCTGCAATATTCCTCTCATCAGCTGTCTAATCCCATATTATCTGTTGGGTGAAAGTTCCTGAAGCTGAGGTTGCTTCCTATACAATGCTCTAGGGGCTTGTTGTTTGTTGATTCAGGTATACATGCATGGGGAGGGTGGGGGATGGGGACAGAGTGTCAGGTTTTTCCTAATGTCCTTCAAAGTTGTCTTAGGCTGGATAACTGTTTTGCTTCAACTTTTCATTATTTCTGCCATGATAAAGTTCACTTTGAGGCATTATTTTAAGAAGCAGGTAATTTCCTGCCTTATTCTGCCATCTTGTCCAGAATTCTCCTCATCTGTTCTTGATATGCTATTTGAGTAAATTCTTTTGATATGAGGTTTTTTGGGTTTACTGGATGTTCAATAGGAAACATATTCGTGAGGTCCAGTAATAGCAGTCACCCATCAGTTTCGCCCTAGAATCCATGAAAGTTATTGCTTTCCTGGTGACCCAAACTCTGAAAGAGCTATAAATATTTTTGAACATCCTTAGAATTTGTTTTGTTATATGTTTATGCCTCCCTTAACTTACCTTCTCTTTAATTTTCCCTTTTCCCTTTTCTCCTTTTCTTCCTCTTTCATTATTGAGTAAAATGTACACACTCAACTCTTATGTGTGTGTATTCTGTTTTTGACAGTTCATATGAGAGTGAGGTTCAGCTTCTCTTCTTCTTCCCACCAGTATAGTCCTCTTCTTCTCTTTTCATTTTTTTCTTAAAATCATCCAGACATTACCAAACCACGCTTTAGCCTTGTCAAATTGGACTCTCTCTCTCTGAACCCTAATGATAGGATTCAGAGTATATATATGATATAAATTCTATATACATGTATGTATATACATATATATATATATACACATTAATGGAAGAATTATTGATATATATGAAAATTATATATATCTATATATATAATTCTCCCATATTTGAATGTAAACAGTCTGTCCCTGTCCTTTATCATCATTTATTCATGTCATTTTTCAAATGTTTCTCTTCATTCCTGTGTTTGCACTTCAAAATTTCTCCACATCTCTGACCTTTTTATCAGGAATGTTTGAAAGTCTTCTATTTCATTAAATGTCCATTCCCCTCCTCCCATCGCCCTGTAACATCATATTATCTTTTATTGGGTAGGTTACTATTGGCTATAAGCCCTATCATTTGCCTTCTAGAATATATTTCAAGTTCTTCACTCTTTTATTAGGCTAATAAATCTGATCAATCATGTGTGATCCTGACACTTGGTAGTTGAATTCTTTCTGGCTACTTGCAGTATATTTTCTTTTGAACTAGAAGCTCTGGATTTTGGCTATTGTGTTCCTGGGAATTTTCATTTAGGTATTTCTTTCAGGAAGTGACTAGTGAATTCTTTCTAATTTTACTTTGCCTTATGGTTCTAAGAGAACTGGTATTTACTTTTAAGGTTTCTTGAGATTTGATGTCTATGTTCTTTTTTCATCATGGCATTCAGATAGCACAATGATTCTTAAAAATTTTTCCCCTGATAAATCTCTGAGGTCACTTGTTTTGCTTTGAGATACCTTATGTTTTCTTCTACTTTTCAGCCTTTTGACTTTATTTTAATATTTCTTGTTGACTCCTGGAGTCATTAGCTTCTATTTAATCCATTCAAAATTTTAGGAAATTTGTTGCTTGGGCAAGGTTTTATATCTCTTATGCAAAGTTTATTCCCTTTCCAATTCTTTCACAACTCATTTCTTTTTCAAATTTTCTCATGTATTCTCATTTCAGTTTAAGAAATACTCTTGTTTTATCTCTTCCATGAATTATAGTTCAGTTTGTGCCTAAACTGTGCTTTTCTCTGAGACAATGCTAGTAACAGTTCTGGAGTCATTCTCTTTTTCATTTATGTCTTAGGCATTACTGCCATCATAACAGCTCTTTATGATGGGATTCTTTTTTTTGTTTGCCCATTTTTGCAGCATATTCCTTTGGACTTTGGACTTGATATTAGCACTGGACTCTGTGCCACTACTTGAGGGAAGGTCTGTAGTGGTCTTGTTACTGCTTTCTTAGGGCATTGAGTATTGTGCTAATCCAGAATTTCAGGGTAGGTTGGGGACCTACAAGTTTTCAGTGTTTCCAAATTGGTCTTATCCAGAGCAAAGTGATTTCTGCCACCCTTCTCACCCTGGTCTATGAGTTCTTGTCCTGGGTTTGGGTTTGAAAAACACAAAACTGCTGCTGGACTCCACCTCATCAGCCACCTGGGAAGCCCTCTTGGATCAGGCAGTAGAATAGTAGATTCCCTCTAAGTCCAGGGTTCTCATCCAGGTTACTACTCTGCTTTTTGGACTAGATGTTAGAAGTGACATTCCTTTGCATATGAGATCTGAGCCACACTACTGTTGCTGGTAGCTTCTGAGCTTCCTCATTTTTCTGTACACTGTTCAGGGCTTCCTATCCAGGAATAAAACTACTTTGTGCAGATCCCCGTCTCATTCCACCCTGTGTCTGTGATGTGGGATTGGGTAGTGGGCAACAAAGCTTCCAGTTGACACCTGTCCCCATTGCAGGGACCTGGTGTGGGTCTCAAGGTATCCAAGATGTTTACTTGCACTAGTGTACACTTTCTCCCTGGGTGTTGGAGTGCCCCATGGAGTGCTCCTGGCCTGACCCTGTCTCTAGTGTCTGAAGCCCTCCTCTATCTTATTCTCAGTTGAGCTAGACAAAGTACTTAAGTGTTAATTTTTTTCTGGATTTTCCCATCAGGATTTGATCTGGTGCCTTTTCTCAATCTCATAGGAATTTCTGGAGATGAGCTCAGTTACATTCTTTTCTATCATTTTATCTTGGCTCTACTCTCCTAGTAATGCTATTTTCTATGAATATTTGGTTTTTCTACTGTTATTCTTCTTACTGTTACTCTCTGTAATATTTTCCTCCATCCTCTTCTATTTAAAAAATTTTAATATGCTATTAGACATATGCAACAATACCAACAAAGAAACTTGCTTATTAAATGTTTGTATCTAAAACAATTTGAATATATAATGTATGATAATGAGGTTATGTACAAAGTGGACAGAGGACCAGCATCAAAACCAGGAAGTCCTGGCTACAAGTACTGCCCCTGTCACATACTAGACTATATGATCCTGGGTGGGTCACTTAACCTTGCGGTGCCTCAATTCATTGGTATAGAGAATGCCTTAGTAAGGAAACTCCCTTTCCTAATGCTTGTCTGCAGCTTTACTGTAACTTATTGCAGTATTTAGAATATCCCATAACTGGCAACATTTTGAAAATCTATAAGATGTTTATTTTGAAAAGAAACTTAAAATTCACTTAATATTCCATAGAATTGATTTTTAAAAATGTTCATAAATTATGAACCTGTATGAGTAGAATGATGGCAGTTCCCTTAGCTAGAACATGGAAGTTGGGAAGAGAAATAGGATTGGGAAAGGTAGACGTTGATTTTAATATATTTATGGGGGAAATCTAATTTGAAATGTCTAATAGGGAATTAGAGATGTGAGTTGGAAGGTCAGGAGAAATATTAGATAAGTAGATTTGAGAGGTATAAATTAGAGACAGATGATAATTTAATCCATGGGAGCTAATGAGATTATCAAGTGAAACAACACAGAGGAAGAAGAGAAGAGGGCCCAGGTGAAAGTTTTGAAGGAAACCTACTTTTAATTGACATGACATAGATGAAGATGCAGTAAAAGAGCCTGAGGCGTGGGAGAGGGGTAGAAAGAGAAATAGGAGAAAGTAGTTTCATGAAATTTAGAGAGAAAAGAAAATCAAGGAGAAAAGGACTATCAACATGTTCGAAGGTCATTAGATTTGGTAACTGAGAGATCATTAATAACTTTGGAGACAGTAGTTTCGGTGAATAGGAACTATGTCTTATACTTTTATATACCATAACAACTCTGAACAATGCTAAGCACATTGTATCTAAAAGGGACTCAAATATAGTAATTTAATAATTAACAACTATTTTTAGGAGGATTTCAGGCCAAATGTTAGGAACATCCCAAGAATTGAAATTGTGTTGGTTGCTGCCTTTGGGGGAAAACTTCAGGAAAATGAAGAGAAAGAAGTCACATTTTTCTGGTTTGTAGTTGTTGAGTAATTGATAATTTTCCTAATTCTGTTATAGATTAAGTGATTGGGAACAGCTCACAAATACCAGAAAGAGGATCTTTTATGGATTCCATCTATGAAGGCAAGAAATAGTGGCATTGTTGAATGCTTTTGGAAGGTTAATTTTGATGTACAAAGATAGACTTTAAGGTAAACCACATCTAATGCCATATGTAGAAAGTCCGGTAAAATGGAGCTGGAAAATGCATTTGTAATGAAATGAACCTTTTTTACATGAAAACTTCATTACCAGATTCTTAATACTGATTTTTCATTATATTATAATAAATTTGAACCTAATATGAATCTTCAAAGGGATTTTAGAGAGTATCAAATCTAACCCACTCTTATTATAGTTCTTGAGAAAATTGAGAAGTTAAGTAATATAGGTGGTAATTTGCAGAGCTAAAATTTCACTCAAGGTCTTTTGACTCCAAATCTCTGTCCATTGCACCACAAAATTCTCTTCTTTGTTTTCATTTGATGATTTCCCCTCAGTCATATTTTTTAGTTTATATATATAATACCAATATTTTAAAGATTACTTTATGTAATCTTTAATACTTTGATACCTGTTTGTTTACCCAGAGGCTGGTCTATAATGGTTATTAGAACAGTCACTCCTTATTCAATACAGGTTCAAATTTTTCAATTAAAAAAATTCTCTTCCTTGAAATCATCCTTAGACTTGGATTTTTATCTTTTTTCCCCCCAAATAAATAGAATAGCCTTAAAAATTGATCTTAAGGTTCTGAATAACCTATATCATAAAACATAGGTATAGTATAGAAGTCATGTTTCTGACTTTGATCTGCTTAAAGTTTGAGATGTAAAGAAAGGTAAAGTTTGCAAAAATACGAAGTATGTTCAGGAATATCCTTATTCATGCTGAAAATTATATTAGTTTGTTGAATGACAAAAACTGGATAGATACATTTTTAATATATGTGTATATATATATATATATATATATATATATATATATATGTAGTTAATTATTTTATAGAAAAAAATTTCTCTCTTTCTCTCTCTCCCCACTAGCTGCTAGGTATAATTATACTTGACTTCCAATTCTCTAAAAAAATTTTTTCCAAGTCAATTTTATTTTATTTTAGAAGCAGCTAGGTAATGCTGTGGATAGAACTCTGGGCCTGAAGTCAGAAAGCTTTGAGTTCAAATTTTACCTCAGATACTTACTAATTGTGTGACCCTGGATAAGTCATTTAACCTCTGTCTGTTTCAGTTTCCTCAACTGTAAAATTGGGAAAATAATAACACCTACCTCCTAGGGTTGTTGTGAGGGTCAAAATGTGGTAATATTTGTAAAGCACTTAGCTTAGTGCTTGGCATATAATAAGTATCATATAACTGCTATCATCATCATTATAATTTTAGTTAAAATTTTTCTTCCTCCCATCTACTCCTTCAACTCCCCATTCTCCCATTGACAAAGCAAGAAAAATAAAACCCAATATAAACATGTATAGTCAAGCAAAACAAATTCCCATATTGGCCGTGACAAAACAAAAGAAAATATAAGCCTCAATATGTCAAATAATAAAGTTAGTAAATAAACATTTATTAAACAACTATTATGTGCCAGGCACTGTTCTAATCTTCATGCCGAAAATATCAACTCTCTATCATGAAGTGAGTAGAATGTTTCAACATGAGTCCTCTGGAACTCTGCTTTGTTATTGTATTGATCAGAGTTCCTCAATTTTTTCTAATTCACTTCAAAATTGTCATTGTTATTGGTTTGTGAGGCTGGTGACCTGCACAGTCCTCTATCACTCAAAACAAAGTCAAGTGCAAGTCATGTCGTCATTTCTCTGATGTCATGGTCTTAGAAAATGAAGGATGAACACAGATATGTATATATCCATATCTATCTATGTATGTGTATACATATGTATATATATATATATACACACACACGTGTGTTTGTGTAGATATGTGTGTATATGTATTTTTTTGGTCATGGCCTTCAGGTAGTGCAATGATTCTTGGTGAATAGAGCACTGTGCTTGATCTCAGGAAGATCTCAATTCTAATCCAGCTTCAGACATTTACTAGCTGGACCTAAGGACAAGTTATTTAACTTCTGTTTGCCTCACTTTCCTCAACTGTAAAATGGGTTACTACTTACCTCACTGGGTTATTGTGTAGATCAGATGTGATAATATTTGGGAAGTCCTTGGCATAGTGCTTGACATGTAATAAGTGCAATGTAAATGTGTATTCCCTTCTCTTCCTCCCTTTTTTTCTTGATTTCTTTTCCAGGTCAATCATTTTTGCTCTGAGATAACTCACATTTTCTCACTCGCCTTCATTATTTTCACTTTGAGTTAGTATTTCTTGATGTCTCATGAACTCTTAAGTTTATATTTGGCCAGTTCTAATTATTTTCTTGGGTAGGAATTTATACCTCTTGTTCTAAGTTGTTAATTTTCTTTACAAATCTTTCACAGTTCTCATTTCTTTCAAATTTTTCTTTTACCACTGCAATTTGGTTTTAAAAATAATTTTTAGTTCTTAAAAAACCATCTTTATTATCTCTTCTAGAAATTCTTGGTAAACCTTTATGAAAGCTGTATTTTTCTTTCAGGCTTTGATGTCAATCTTTTTGAGTCATTCTCTTCTTGTGGGTTTGTGTCTTGAGTTTCCCAGTTATTCTTCATGATTTGATTCCTTTTTGTGGTGGTTGTTTGTTCATTCTTCTAGTCTGTGGGTAGGCTCTATACACTTGTGGGGGGATGTCTGGCCTGAATTTCTTTCCTGATTCAGGATTGAACACTATTCTAAGTCCAGAGTCCATCCACTTCATCACTTATAATAAGTTACAGAAAGATAAGAGAGCATTCTCCAATGTTCTTAAATGCTTAGTAGGATACAGAGTCAGGTAAAAATAGCTTTAAAACTTTTTATTTCAGCTCTTTCTTCCTCATTTACACTTTGAATGAATTATATTATTTTCCTTTCACAGTGTGTTAAAGAACATAGAAATTGTACATCTGGAAAGAACCTTAGAGATCAACTATTCCTTACTTTCCTAAAAGAAGAAACTGAGGTGGAGGGGCTGAAATAAATTGTTTATAACTAAGGTTTTCCAACCCAGTTCAGCTTTTTCCATTACACCATGCTGCCCCCTAATTTTATCATCTTAAAAAAGACATTTTCATATAGAATTTAGAACTGTGCTAATTCTTTAATAAAAATACAATTAATCTAGATCTCTAAGTTGTGAGGACAATTTTTCTGGCAAAAGCTTTTGTATATCACCAACTTTAAGTAAAAGTCCTAATATGTTAAATTAAAAATTAAAATATATTGTACATTCTAGAGCTTTAAAAATACATGTTACCTTGTGAAGTTATTTTAAAATTTTGTTGTTTTTAAAATTAAAATGGACATTTTATCATAGCTTCTAAGAATATTGAAAAAATTTCACTTTGTATATGCATGTGTATGTGTGTACATATTTCTTCAAAGAATTTCAACAAATGTGAAAAAACTAGAAAACCTGAGGAATGTTTTGAATATTCATTGAAAAGAATGAATTATTTTGAATTGTGTTTATTTTGGTGAAAATAATGGAAGGTTCTTCATATAGAATAATAGCAATGGAAGCCTGTTAAGGCTGACACTCATATGAAGTTATATATTTGTAAGAGGAGAACTAGATTGTTTTGATAAATTTTTATACTTTGCAAAGTTTTTGTTCTGATATTGTTATATAAAATTAAATGTTTACTCTTGATTAAAATCTAGAATGTGAGTTTCCATGGAGTAAAACCTAGGTTAGGCTTTGATTAACTTATTTCGGAGCTACTTGGAATAATACCTAATGCAGTCAGTAAGCTAATTAATTTATTAAGCATTACTATATCCCAGGTATGGTGCTAAGCACTGGAGATGCAAAGAAAGGCAAAAACAAAACAAAACAAAGCAAAAAAACTCCTTGATCTCAAGAAGTTCACAAGTATAATGAGGGAGACAACATACAAATGACTATGTTTATAAGCAAGATGTATACCGGTATATTGGGGGAAGTCTGACAGGGAAAAACTAAGGTTAAGGAGGACTGAGGAAGGTTTCCTGGGCAAAAGGTGAGACTTAAACTGAGACTTGTAGGAAGTCAAGGATAGCAGAGAAGCCAGAGGCCAGAAATGGAGTCTTGGGGGATAATCAATTAGAAAAACCCTACTCTCTGGAAATGGATAATGCATAAGAAACAGCAAAAAGGCACTTTCACTGGATCAAGGAGTACACTAAGGGCATTAAGGTGTAAGAAGACTAGAAAGCATGACCCAGAAACTTCAGCATAATTTATACTTATATTTTTCAATACACGTTTCCATATTGCTTTAATATTGTATTATATAGGAGGATATGGAGGGATACTTAAATGGTGATAAATGAAGCAATAAAGTTTATTGCTAAGACCTTGTAAAAATTTGATTAGTTTTATGTACATGCTTATGTTATTCCCCAAATACTAAAATTGATTTTTAAATACTTATTTAATGATTTTTTCCTCAGGAAAAATGACAAAAAATCTAGAGTTAGAATACTTTACATATTTTGAGGTTTAAATATAATTATATATTTGGAGTCATGAGATTTTTAGCTTTCTTTAAGAAGATTACATGGAGTGATATATTTGACTATTTCTTTTCTTTTTTTCCCAGAACTGAAGCTTCTTTTATCAGGGCACTCTTTCTCAATACAATTATTAATATGTCTTATAACTATTGTAGAAACTTGTGTTTGAAAATTTAGAAACTTGTTAATGGTATCTATGAAGTGAAAACAAGGGACTCTTTCCTATCAAATCTTTTTGTATTATATGATAAAGTAATGCAAATAAATAAAACATGCCATGCAGTGATGGGATTTTTAGTTTAATAATCAGGGAATGATTAAAATAGTATCTAAATACTTACCAGGTATTTGAAACACTCAAGTGATTTCCTTATATTATCAAGTGTGACTATATGGTTTCGCATATAAATTACTATACGTATTCAATTGTATTTTCAGTTCCCTAGTCCTTTAAATTCTATAGTTTGTATTTTAGGGAAACTGCATCTGTATAGTCCATTTACCACCCCACCATCCCCCACCAAATGTTGACCAAGTCGTATCTCTGCAAAGGGCACAGAACCACTTTTATTTTATCAGTAGTGCTTTGTTACATTTTAGTGAAATAACAAATAATACATTCATTGGCCATAGCTATATTTTTGCAACTAGCTTGCAAATGAGTAACAGTATTTCTCAGCAATGTTAACAAAAAAGAAAGGAAAGAAGGAGGCATGGAAGGAAAGAAAGAAGGAAGAAAGAAGGAAAGAGGAGGAAAAAGAAGGAAAGAAAAAAAGAATAAATAGAAAGCTATGCATATAAAAGCCAATTTTTAGCAACAAATTACATCAGTAAGACTACAATCAGCCAAAATGAGTGGTCAGAATTCCAAAATTAATAGCCCTCCATTAAAAAAAATTGTAAAAACTAGTACTGCTAGTCACATAGAACTTTATGCTTCATAACAAGACTAATCTTCCATATTCATGAATCAAAAAAAAGTTTTAAAATTGTCATTATGTGTTTCAGTGCAAAATGAATAGTAAGCCACTAGCCCTTTGCTCATTTACATACACTCCCTTCCTTCCAGACTATAATTAAAGTGCTCCTAGTGCTTTGGAATTCTTCAGCAAAAATCAGGCCAGAAGCTTAGATCGTTTATTTTATCTTTGGTGATTTTTTTGGAAGGAAGAATGCACAGGGAGAAACAATAAGGTAAGGGTTCAGGGCCACTAGTTGGTGAAAAAAGCAAGTTTCTAATTCACAATTTGGGTAAGTTAAACTAAAGCAGCTGGAAGAGCCAAGATATTTAATACTAAAAATATCTTTATTTTTAAAAAGTCTTTTAATATTTTGCTTGCCAATGACCTTATCTTGGGAAATCCAAATACAACAAATTTGCCCTTGGACCAGGGAATGAACAAATGACAAATATTTTTAGTCAATGGTGGATGCATTATAATAATATAGCTTACATTATCAAAATTTTAAAAAATTGAAGCATTCTAAAAATTTGTATTGATAAAATAATTATATGCAAATGTTAAATTGCTACATGTTTTATCCTGGAGAAATTAGTTAATGGAAGATTTTGAAGCACAAGTGTTTCCATCATTGGATTTTTTGAACACTAAATAGACTTTTAATTATAGCTGCAGTATTTTATCTGTTTGAATTAAAAGTCATATCTGCATTGTAAAAAGATTCTTTAGCTATGTATGAACAGCCTACTCAACAATTTAAAACAAAAACTTCATTATACTTTTGGTTAAACCTCTAGTAATATTACTACTTTAGTGAGGTTATTACTATATTATGTATTATATTATTTAGTGAGCAATATTAACTAAAATGCCTTTCAGATTTTAATGAAACCAAGTTGAACTTCCCCAGGCAGTACTGGAGAGAAAAAGTATTCTAATGAATTAATGTTAGTTTTTTTTTTTTTTTACCAGTTGATATCTTTTAACATATAGTGACAATTGTCCCAATCTAAATTGTTGCATATTTTCTAGTACCCGCTATTGTTCTTGTTGTTTCCCATATAGACACACTTTAAAAAATACATTTAAAAATTCTATTATAAAATTAACATATCCTCATTATCAATTTTTTTTCAGATATAAGAGAGAGCATGAAGAAAATGTAATTTAGTTTAAAAAGGAAAGCATTCTCTTAAACATTGTTAGCCACTTTAAAAAATCCAATCCACTTACTATGCACACACTTGTTTATTATCCCAGTGTTTGACATTGCACATGTAGAAGATATATAAAAATAGGAACACCATATACTAAAAATTTGAGGCAATTCATGTTCTGAAGTACTGCACTTATGTTTACTATGCTAATCAATTATGATTTAATATACTTGAAGATAATCCCATTACTGATAATTAGCTCCTCTGATTACATTAACCTAAAATAATTCTTTCAACAGTTTTTGTAGCCCTAATCTAGAAAAAAATATTTAAAAAATCCTAAATAATTAAAATTGTTCATTTTGTGAACTGTACCTATGAAATTGGATGGTTCCAAGAATTTCTACCATTCTGAAGTTCTAATTCACTGTTCCTTTTCTGAAGAAACTAGGTTTCAATACTTCATATAGAATGAAATCATGTTACTGCAAAAGTCTTTTGAGAACTCTAGTGAAAGTGTTTATTAGCTAGTTTTGCCTAATAAGAATTGACAATTACCTTTTATTAACTACGCTAGTCACCATTGTGTTAAAGTTACTACAACAATTATAAATGCTTTTGAGAAAATTTTGGGTAGTGTTTTAGAATTCATATTTAAAAAACCATTTCTTTAGAAATAATAATTCTAGTATATATTTTTAAAGTATTGAACTGTTATGTTTGAATTCACTTCATGCCCTTCTAATTAATTTTGCATTTCAGTACAGAGAACATCAGTGAATACATAATATATGCTTTTGATGTAGAAATTGTCCAAGGACTTGTTGATAGGTACTGCTACCAATTATACTTACCAACATGCAGAGACATTTTAATATCCAGTTTATTATATGTTTTGAGCAAAGACCCATGGTTCACAAAAACCAATGGGCATTTTCAGAATTATATAGATTTTAGTTACAATGTCGGATAATTACACTGGAATTTTGCAGAAGGCAAAAGAAGGTAAATATATTCAAAAAATAGATAGGAGAACGGGAAGATCTGAATCAAGTAAAACAAAAACAGAAACTAGCCAGGAAACACTGGAACTATAGCTGAAATGTCAATCTAGATTTTTGTAGAAAGAAAGAGCAGGAACTAACTAGGTAGCACCAAGACTCTAATTGATGTCTCAGCTTGATTTTTGTAGGTTCTAGCTAGTTGTATGACCTGCTTTGTGGTATTGAAGCCAATACTAAAAGACACTTTGATCTTTTCAGAAAGACTGCTGCCAAGGTTTGGTGTATAGTAAAACAAAACAATTTGAACATAAGAAAACAAAACAATTTGAACCCTAGAATATTGTTTTTGAGATTATTGTTTATTCCTCTAGAGCATAAAGAAAAAAGTGCAAATATACATTTATTTTTCTAAAATCAGGAAATTCTAGGATCATTTTATCTCCAACTCTTAAGTTTCAATTCTACTTCATTTGTAATGAAGAGATCCTTAGTAATGGTTTTGTCTTACATTTATACAGCTAACTTTAGCTTTATTTTTTTCCCTTAGTTATAAAAGATAATGGAATGTTAATGTAGATAAAGTCAAAATACTTAGAAAATACATACTCAAGAAAACCACTTTAGGAATATGGATTTTGGTGATGTTATCAGTTTTGTGGAGAAGAATATAAGCCATAGTGGCTGTGCATATCTAAGTTACCACAAGCAAAGAGTAAAGGAGCGGAATCCGATGTTGGTCCATTCATATGAGGATTGACTATGAAACTGTTGCCGCCACTTCCAGTTATGGTTCCATACCAACCCAAGCCTTGTGCATTAGATAAACTGCAACGACAACAACAAAATTCAAACTATGCCTAGGATATATAATTAAAGTGGTCACTATTAAAAAAAAAGCTTTTCAATTAACTTTAATATTTAATTTCAGTGATCCAGAACTTTGTGTTCCCACTTCAATCTTTCTCCATCAGCTCCAAAAATGAAGTTTAGCAGGAATTTGATGGATTTTTAGACTGAAATTTTTCTGTATCCTGTTATTGTTTTATGCCTTTGTTATCTTACTTACACTAATCCGGCTTTAAAAGACAGTAGCGCCAGAAGAAATATAAAATAAATTTTATTTGTGAATAATGACTAGTAATGTCCGAAACAAATTTAAACAAATATTTAAGCGCCTATTGTATGCAGAGCACTAAACCTGACGGCAAAAGCAAGTTCAGATAAGGGCCTTAATGGAGTAGTTTCCCCTGCCTGAACATATAACCCGAGTTCACATAAAAATTTTCAGAGGATCCCACAATGCCTTCAGAACTAGGTCTGGGACCTTATCTTCAGGTCACAGGAGGTCTATTTCTTGATTTTTCAATGAATTTTGAGTGATACTAAATATATATATTCAAGTTTATGATGAATGAGGCAATACACCTAGAATGATTAAGGATCTAGAAGATAATTTCCCAGATCTTCCAACCAGACCTGTAGAATCATGGGTAAAGGCAGGAGGAATGAGGAAGGATAGCTTTCAATGACCCTTGTGCCCATTGCTTTAAGTGCTTCAGTTAGTTTTGACATATGACTACTATACTATCATATAAGGTTTAAGGGTCAAAAATTCTTTCTCCAAAGTTAAGAGCTGTTAAGAATGGTTCACCAGAGCATTAATCCTGTCTAATTGCCTTTGTTCACATCTACCTTCCTTCTCTTGAGCCTCCAAGTCTTGGCAAGTCATCATCACTGTCATACCGTCTTGGATTGTCAAAAAAGTAAGCTCTGGAAGTATAACTGTGACTATTTCCAGTACCATCAGGAGCCTGTGAACAAAAGAATATATAAAAACAAGTATGAAAAAGTTGTCTTCAAGTAATGACAAAGGAGGCTGACACTTTTTGAACTTACACATAGAAAAACTTCATGATTTTTAAAAGAAGTGTGTTTTAAGAATTTATAATATCCTACCAAATTCTGGTTTGGCTTCTGTGCTCTGAAAAACAACACCATTGACCAGGCTGGTATATGTTCCCACAAAAAGAGGATCATGCCAAACACTACATATTCTTCTTCACTGATGTCTTCCACATGATTCTGCAAGTATATAGTATGTTAAAATACTTTTGTTTCATTTACAAAATGTCCATTATGACCAAATTGCCTCAGATTGGACACAAGCATCAAATGAAAAAAATCTAATGCACTAAGAAAGCAATTAGAAGTACATAAACAAATGAAATCACTTTTAATGGTCTTCCATGTGATACCTGCAATATACATAAATGTAAAATATTTTTATTTTGCTAGCATCTAGTTAAGGATAGTTCAATTACAACTATGATGATTTCAGTAAAAAAGGAAACTTTTTGAAAAAAGAAAGAAAACGTCTTTAGAGAATTCTCACTTTTTAGGTCTGGTGTGTTAGATGGTACACAGAAAAACAATCTGGATACTTGCATTTGCATGAGCAAGAACAAGTAGTAACATTAAAAACAGTTGCATAGCTGATAATAAGATACTATTATAGCCTACTCCTCCATGCTTTTGCTCATTTTTCATTCTATTCGTCGTTTATAATGGAGAACGGAAGCATAAGGTACTGCAGCTCTGGTAATTTCTATCCCTTAAAACAATACTTCTCAACTTTGTATAAAGAATACTCAAGTATTCTTTCTAATGCTATCTCTTTTTAAATGCTATTCTTAAAGACTAATCTACATATGAGATAAAGTAATATCATATATTATCACTCAAGAAAATTAGAACAGTATACTTTTGCATGATGATAACTAGTTACCAAGGTTTATACAAGTTTAGTGCAGTATTGCAATAGATGATGTTTTGTATTTTGTTTTTCTTATTACCCTAGCCCTTAAGGTTGTACTGTATATTGCATACAGTAAACACTTAAACTCTCATTTGGATTGGAGAATTTTAGAATAGAGATCACTGTACTAAGTACTCATGGTCAAGGAACTGTTTCTTTCCATTATTGAAGTTGAAAACTGTAGGATTAGAGCAATATTCTCTCCTTAAAATTGTAATTCTCAACCAACTAGTCAAGTTATATACTAGTTCTGAGTGGTTATTCAAAAAGATATTCAATTTTACTTTAAGATATGAGATAAACATATATAATACAAAAAGAATTGAAGACGTTCTTAAAATAAAAGATAGCTTTATTGCCAATATCCAGATGCTGGTAATATTTCCTCAAAAGAAATATGACTAGAACTCTTTCTAAAAGTGTTTGAATAAGTTATAAATGCTGCATGTAACTGGAAATTAGTAATAAGTTAAGCAGAATTAATAAAAGCATCTAACAGCTAGCATTCATACTCAAATTAAACTTTATTTTATTTCTATAAGCTTAAATTAGTAATACACATTATGGAATTACCTTTTCTGAAAGATTATCCCATCCAAAGTTAAACGGATTTTCTATAGTTTCCTGAGATAGAGTAATCACCACCAAATTATAACAAGCTCTTGAGGAATAGAGAAGAACGACTATTGAGCTTACTGTAACAGTCTGACACACAGATGTTCCCTAAAAGAGATAAAAACATGATGTCAGAGTTATAAATGAACTTAAATGATTACCTATATAGTAAAAAAAAAAAAAACTAGAACTCAGTTTTAGAAGATTCTCTCCATAAGTATAAGGGGTGAGGATGTTCCCTTTTCAACATAAAATGAGTCAAAGGACAAGATGGGGAATAGTTGGGCATTTACAGGCTGAGTGCATTATTTTGTTTGAAGTGTTGTGAAATTCCATTTAGAAATACATTTTGAAATTACAAGATAGATCTTTCAGAACAAAAATAATTCTTCTATTACCCTAAGTTTGGCTCATCCATGCTACTTACTCTCCTCACTAAGTTTACAAATAGTGTCTGATAGTGTCTGTTATATGTATCATAGGCTAACTTGAGGGATTAGACTATCCCCCAAAACACGTCAATTAGAAATTCACTCAGCAGCATGATTTCCTCTATTTTTCAAGGGAGAAAGACCTACTTTTGATAGTCATTGGGAGCCTTTTAGAAAGGGGTTATTCATGAAGGAGATGAAAGGAAAATGGGCTAATAGAAAGAGAACACTTAGAAAGTTGCAAAATAGTCCTTTTGGAAAGGAGTTGGTCTTTAGAGTCACATAATTTCATGGGAATGAAATTCTCTCATTACAGTATTAATGATAAATATTAATAAAAAGGTCACCAAGAAAATAAATGAAGTTTGTATGCTAACATCTGTTGCAGAGGATGTGGAGGTAGAAAAAAATCTACAAGGATCTCATTAATTAACTACAAATGAATACTTCAGTGCAAAGGCAGGCATAAGGATAGAGAATAAAATGGCTCAAGATCAAGCAACTACAGGCTAAAAAAACATAGTCAAAATGGAATCTTTAAGTCTATGTAATGCATAGTTTCTTCAGGAAGAGTCAGGAGAGAGTGGACAGTGACAAGTCCAATCACAAGAGTAAAATGATAAAATAGATGAGACAGGTAGTGTTTATATAGCTTTAAGGCTTGCAAAGTACTTTGCATACGTTATCTCATTAGGTCCTCACAACAACCCTGTGAGGTAGGTGCTGTTAATCCCATGTTCTATTGTCATTTAAAAGTTAGTCCTAACTACACAGGAAATAAAATAACTTGAATGATGCATATAGTTGGATGGGTAGCCCTTGGAGCTTGGCTAGTTATTGCACAGAATATAAAGTGAGTCCAGAATTGTATTGAAGATTTGGCTGGATTACAGTTGGGAAATTATATAGTGCTTTAATAGATCTCAAGCTTCTCCTTGGAACAAATGACTTTTTTTTAACACCAACATTTTTCTAGTCATGCTATGGCTCTGAAGTATGGAATACTAGTACTCAGAGAATGAAAAGTTTTGGTCAGCATAGGGCAATGAAGAGTTTGCGTGGTAGGAATAAGTAGGGTTTGCAATCAGTAGGTGCTACCAAGAAAGAATTACACAGAAAATGCATCCTCAAAAAAATGTACGATTGGCAAAGGAGGTAAAGCCAGTTCTGGTAAAAGTGAAGGATTAGCCTGCATGTTCCCTATCTTTAACACATATACGATATCAAGAAAGCTAGAAAAATGTCTATGGAAAAGTTTGACAAAAGCAGCATGAAATGCCAAGGCATAGATAAGTTATCATCTATACCACTGAAGTGGTTCCTCAAACTTTAACATCAGATCCATTCTTGGATCACCGTGATATTAAATGTCTATTTCTAAATTTTTCTCCTCAATATTGGTTTCAGTTATATATCTTTAATATTTCCAATTCAACCTTTTCAGTTTATACTACAGTCATAAATATAAACTTGTGTTTGTTACCATTCCAGTAATAGTATACCCTATACCACTACGCTTACCAGACATAACACTTGTGGTGTTCTAAATTGCAAATAGCTGCTAAAACTAATTCAAAACATTCAAATAGTATGAGTTTTGAGAACAAAGACTAAAATTAAGTTTTTGGTCAAACTAATGGGTTTGACTTGGTTACTGTATGCCATATATAATCTCCATTGAAATATCTTTAATAATGTTAGACTAAAACCTCTAGTAAAATTTATAAAACAAAAATTTCTAGAAACGAGGCAGCTAAGTAGCACTGAACTTAGAGTCTCAAAGAGCTGAGTTCAAATGCTGCCACAAATGCATACTAGTTGCATGAAACTGGGAAATCCAGTTAACTTTCCTTGGCCTCAGTTTCTTCATCTGTAAAATGGAGATAATAACACCTATCTTCCACAGTTGTGTGAGGATAATATAAGATACTATCTCTAACGCACTTTGGAAACCTTAAAGCACTACATAAATGTTAGCTATGAATCCCTGATTATAGTAGCTTACTACATGAAGACTAAGATTAAACCCAAAACAAAACATTATTTCCACCTTACTGGGAAACTATCTTGCCTTCTACGACTGGGTAATGATGCCAGCCAAGGTATGTATTATTCCCTGCCTAAAACAAGTGTTAACATTTTAAAAGTTTTCATCCATAAGGAATACCAAGGTCTTTAGCAAATGACTGTCCTTTGGGTATAGAACAATTTATACACACATATACACAGATAGACATGTACAGACACATATGTAAATGTATTTATTCACACACAAAGATGACAATTATGGCTCAACTATAGCTTCCCCTCCTTATTTCTCCTCCCCCAAAATGGAACAGGAACTTTCAGAGCTCTTTAATTTTTATTGAACCACATAGATTGTAACTAAATAAACAAAGGAGGAATATGAGATGTCCTCCTTCCTCAGTTGCCCTCAGAGAAAAGAGAGGGAACAAAATGAGGAAGAGAGAATTTAAATACACTTATGGATAAGGCTAAGTTTAGAACCACTTTTAAGTATTGTATATTAATTTTAGAGAATAAAGTAACACGTTAATTTCTAAGCCTATGCACTAATCAACTCTTTTATAAAAAAATCTGACTTCAATGTTAGGAATAGGAGGAATTTTAGTGATTTTATAGGACAACTTCATTTTACAAAATAAGCAGTTGATATATAGAGATATAAAAACTAAATTAATTGATATTCAGGAATTCTTAAGCAATAATTTTAATATAAATTATTTTTCATCCCTACTAGGTTAATCCAGTAAATAATGTAAGGCTGGCTTAAAAGTTTTCCTTGGAGAGGCAAATAAAGGAATTGACAGAGGTGATTTTTGTATCTAGAAGCAACAGATATAATTTCATGGGACATTCATCATTTCAAATTGCGGTACTTATTATAAATATTTGTAAAAATGTCACTATGAAAATGATTGCAGTATATATGAAAACATTGATTGCAAAGAACAAGGTGGTAGAAAAATTCAGTGAAGAACCTTGTAAATTTGTCTAAATTAAAACTATGTCAAGTGCCCCAAAATTCTTAGTGTTGTTCTAAACTTTTGATAATTTCAGAACTACAAATGCTACAAACTTACAAGAACATCATTTTAAAGTTTAATTATATAAAGTTCTTTCACATCTATTTGGTTTTATGAATTCTGAATAATAAACTTTTCGTTTTAATTTAACAAGACAGGGAACTCTGCCATTTTGCATTGCATGTGCAACAATTTTTGAATTTCTCAGATGAATGAATATGTAGGGGACATTCTTTTGCTTGCCTACCTTATTCATCTTATCTATCTCCATTAGGTTTTATCTTGTAGGGTCATGACAAAACTGTCATGTACACATCAAAACCTCATTTGCTGGATAATTTTAAGGAAAGAATTACAAATATGTTCCTTTTAATCACTGAGCAGTGAGTGCTGAGAGTTTTTACAAAGTTCAAAAATAAACTAGAGCAATGCATAGCACAAGATTATTTATTATTATTGCTGAATTTTAATTAGAAACATTAAAATTTTGAAAAAGACTTTCAAAATATTTTAAGGCTTGTTGCATTTATACTTTGGAATTTACTAAAGCTTAAAACTGTACTAAGACTTTTGGGACAGTGTGTGTGTATGTGTGTGTCTATACACACTCTCATAACATCTGACAGATGATAATCTGAGATCTTTTTCTAACCATCAAAGTCTATGATTCTGTGGGTACAGGGGTGGATAAAAAGAATGTTAGAAAATATGGTTCAGGAGTAAGAAAGGAGAGGCAAAATGTTTATAGACTATGCAGAAGCCTTTCAGCTCTACACCATAAGAAAAGGAGGGAGGTGCTTGACTTGGGCAAGTGTCACATAGTATCAAAAGATGAAGATTTTTCTTTTTGTTTTGACAGGAAATGACTGGTTACTGACTTGGAAATATTTTCCAGTTGCCTACTATGTAGGGTTGTACCACCAACAAAAACAAAAATCAAATGGACAATCCTGGAAGAATAAAAATGACAAAGTTATTGCCTACAAGCAAAAACAACCTGGGCTATATAATAAGCAAACTGTTATAGGAAATGGATGGGAGGGCAACAGACATAGATTATACTGATTTCTTAAATAAGTTTAGCTAATGTAAATTAATTGGCATAATGAGATAAAAAAGAGCTTAGAAGCTACCTGAGAAAAATGCAAAAAAAATTGAGCTGCATCATCTTGATTAAGCAGAGAGAAATGAGGAAGCCAAGGACAATAGTTAAGATCTTTAGAAATGAATTTATATTATGTTGGAAAAGGAAGGATAGTGGAAAATTACACTAGAAAACAACAATAGCAAAAGACTTTTCTTCGCAACCATAAAATAGGTGAATTTTTTAGTAGATTTTTTTTTTGCCTGACTTCAAATTTTGTCTATCACCCACCATTTTCTTCAACTTTATGTAAAGAATCATTTGACTAAACAAAACTGGGCTCATTTAACTCACCTAAAAATGTAGATAATGACAATATCATATTGTATTTTGTCTGTGGAACATCCCTCATCAGCGTCCAACATTAGTCAGGCAGCATACTTGGACTCCACTTGCCCTGGTATTGCTTTTCCTTGTGAAGCTTTCTTGATGGAAGCATTCCTGGTGCTCAATCACTGATAGCACCTAGGTTTTCTAGGAAGAAGTCCAAATGTGAATCCAAGAAATTTATCTTGATTGACATGTTATATCCCTTAACATTATAGATTTTGAGAGGATCATTGATAATTTCTTGTTGATTTTCTGCTTTTTAATTTCCCCTAAAATTTTTTTGGCGACTTTTGGAAATGTTTTCCATTCTGCTCCTTCAACTGTTCTTCAAACAATGACCTTTAATGACTTTCCATATTGAGGACTTACAAGCATCCCTTCTGATTTTAGCCTGATTCTTGGAAATTTGTTCTTCAGATTAAAAATACAAACAAACCCTGCATTGTTTCAATTCATCAACTTGATAAAAAATTTCGGTAAGCCAAGTTTAATGTATAATGATAAGAAAATTCAAGCTTTACCATATTTTCCCCTGAAAAATCTGTTCTTTCCTTGGATGTCTGTGTTTTGATATAATAGTATTTTCTGTCTCCGATGCCCTATTCACAAAGAAGGCATCAATATAAGTCAAATTATAGCCTCAGTGAAAGATCAATCATTTTCAGATTTCCCCTAATATGCCAGGATTACTTTTCATACAGAATGCTTCTCAAGATGCTTATTTTTTTGAACAAATTTTGGTTCCCTCTTGAAGGAGGTTCCATATTTTTAATCTAGAAGTAAAAAGTTCCACTTGATTCTTAGAAAGGTATTGAACAAAGTTCTTAAGTATGCTCAACAGAGGATCTTATGACAGAAAGGCTACTTCAAATGGGAGAGGGAGAGACCACTTCTTTGGTTGTCTCCTGCCTTGTCATCAGGTTCATATTTATTCAAATTACAAGTTTCTTGTACTATGTAAAACATGTCTTACTGTGAGGATGATAGATTTGGATAGTGTATAGTATGTTTAAAAATAATTACTGTTAAGTGAAATCTGTTAATAGTCTTATTCTCTCTAAATCAGAGGAATTGCCAATAGTGTATGATGAGAACTAGGCATCCTCCCAATCAGTAACCTAACAAATTGTATTTGCCCTATATCGCTGAAGAAGACCATGCCATCATACAGGAATGAAGGAAGGAAGGAAACAAACATTTATAAAGTTCCTACTATGTGCTAGGCACTGAGCTAAGTACTATATACATATTATCTCATTTGATCCTTACAACAAACCTGGGAGGTCAATGCTATAATTATGAACCCATTTTACATTTGAGGAAACTGAGGCAGACGGAAGTTAAATGAATTATTCACAGTCACTTGTGGCTAGTGTCTTAGGTTGGATTTGGATTCTGGTTTTCCTGACTCCAGGACCAGCACTCTATCCATTGTGTCATCTAGTTACTTCAACAGCACAACTGAAGGGCCTAAACATTAGTTTGATCCTTTTTTTTCTCTAAATTAGAGTTCATGTGCTTTCTTAACTGAAGGAGTAAAGTTTAGTCTGAGACTTACACGTTAGCTCACAATTTAAACAATTCTGATGACTGACAAAGCACACTAAGAATTCAAGTAAATGTATATTAACATCTCAAAAGTACAAAACAATTGAGAACAGAATTGAGAGAGAAGTCCGATATACATTTGGATGTATATACACAAATATTTGTAATCCTTCCTACATGTGTTGGCTCCCCTTTATTAAAATGTGAGCTCCTAGAGTGTGGGGACTGGTTGCATTTTCTTTTGTATCCATTGGCACTTAGCCCAATGTTTGGTATATAGTAAATGACTAAAAATGCTTTTTTTCAGTTCATTCACTCTTATAGAATTCATTGAAGCCACATAGCAGATGAGATAAGTATTTACAAAGCATCCAAAAACAAGCCAAGTAGTAACTCTTTCCTGTCTCTTCCACCACACCACACTTCATTACTTCTTCATATTGCATGGTTTATCAAAATATGCATCACTAAATAATGGTAGGTGATAGAGAAATTTCTTGTATTTTTGAAACTCAGATCAAAACACACACACATAGAGAAATTTGCCTGCAAAATTCATATATTGTTTAATAAAATGATAAGAAACAATGGACAGCTTTGTAAAGTCTGATGAAGAGATCCAACTAAGTAGATTCATTCTGGGGGCATTTGAGTTGAAAACTAGAATGAAGATAACAGACAAAAATGGAAGAGACTTATAAATATTTAAAATTTTTTCTCAATTACATGTAAAAATTTTTTTAACATTCATTTAAAAAATTGATTTCCACATTCTCTTCTTCCCTTCCCCCTCTCCCTGAGAAGGCAAGCAATTTGCTATAAATTAGACATGGGCAGTTATGTAAAACATTTCCATATCAGCCATATTGCAAAGGCAGATGAAAAAGAGAGGGGGGGGGGAGAGAGAGAGAGAGAGAGAGAGAGAGAGAGAGAGAGAGAGAGAGAGAGAGAGAGAGAAAGAGAGAGAGAGAGAGAGAAGTATGCTTCAATCTGCATTCAGACTCCATCAGTTCTTTTACTGAAAGTGGATGGCATTTTTCATCATAAGTCCTTTGGAATTGTCTCATATCATTGTATTGTTGAGAATACCCAAGTCACTCACAATTGATCATTGTATAATATTGCTGTCTCTGTCTCTGTGTACAATGTTCTTCTGGTCCTGCTCTTTTCACTTTGCATCAGTAGATGTAGGTCTTTCCAGGTTTTCATGAAAGCATCCTGCTTATTGTTTCTTATAGTACGATAATATTCTATCACAATCATATATCACATCTTGTTTAGTCTTTCCCCAATTGATGGGCATCCCCTCAGTTTCCAATTCTTTGCCACCACAAAAAGAGGTATTTTAAATGTTTTCATACATATGGGACTATTTTCCTTTTTAAAAAATCTATTTGGGATAAAGACATAGTAGTGGTACCACTGGGTCAAAGTATCACTATGTCCTCTCCAAAAAGCTCTCCAGAATGGTTGGATCAGTATTTAGAGTCTCACGACCCCTACAATATTTGTCATTTTCCTTTTCTGTCATATTATCCAATCTAAAAGGTGTGAGGGTAGTACCTCAGAGTTGTTTTAATTTGCATCTCTCTAATCAAGTGATTTAGAGCAATTGTCCATATGACTATAGATAACTTTTATTTCTTCATCTGAAAACTTCCTGTTCATATGCTTTGACCATTTATCAACTGGAAATGACTTGTATTCTTATAAATTATAACTCAATTCTATGTATGTTTGAGAAATGAACCTTTATCAGAGAGATTTGATGTAATTTTTTTTACACTTCCCTACTTCCTTTCTAATATTGGCTGCATCAATTTTGTTTATGCAAAAATTTCTTTAATTTTATGCAATCAAAATTATCCATTTTACATCCTGTAATGCTCTCTATCTCTTGTTTGGTCATAATTTTTTCCCTTATATATAGATCTGAAATTTTTCTTTGCTCCCTAATTTGCATATGATATCACCTTTTATGTCTAAATCATGTATCTCTTTTGAGTTTATCTTGGTATACGTTGTAAGATGCTGATCTATGCCTAGTTTCTGTCAAACTGCTTTCTAGTTTTCCCAACAATTTTAATCAAATATTAAATTCTCTTATCAAAAGCTTGAATCTTTGTGCTTTGTGCTTATGATTATTTACTATTCTGTATTGTGTTCCTAATCTATTCCACTGATCCATTGTTCTACTTCTTAGTTAGTAACAGATTGGCTTGATGATTACCATGTTGGAACACAGTTTGAGATCTGATACTGGTAAACCACCTTCCTTCACAATTCTTTTTCTTTCCCCTTCCCCAACCTAGCCTTTTCACTTTGTTTTCCTGGGTATTCCTTATCTATTGTTCTTCCAGATGAATTTTGTTATTTTTTCTAGATTTCTAAAATAGGTTTTCTGGTAATTTAATTGGTATGACACTGAATAAGCAAGTCACTTTTATCATATTGATATGGTCAGTTATTCTGATGGTTTTTCCAATATCAAACTAGCTCTGAATTCCTGGTATAAATCCCACCTTGTCATAGTATATGATCCTTGTGATATAATGCTGTAATCTCCTTGCTAATATTTTATTTAAAAGTTTTCCATTAATATTCCTTATGAATTTGGGAAGGTTTCTTTTTTGCTTATTTTTACTTTTATAACACAAATATGGTTTTGGTACCTAACTCAGAAGAGTGGAAACAGAAAGAAAACTATAGACCAGTTAACCTAGTGAATATTGATGCAAAAATTCTAGCACTCCAGATTAAAAATCCCAAATTAAACACCAAATTGGAATTAATTGTTCTTTAAATGTTTGGTAGACTTAGCTTATCAGTTCACCTGATCCTGGAGATTTTTTCTTAGGGAACTTATTTATGGCTTGTTCAATTTCTTTTTCTAAAGTAGGGTTATTTACTCAATTTCCTTTTTTGTTTAACTGGTCAATTCATATTTTTGCAAATATTCATCTATTTCACTTAAATTTTTAGATTTTGGCATATAATTGGGGAAAAATTTAATTTAATTTCCTCTTCATTGGTGGTAAATTTACTGTTTTTATTTTTGATACTGGTAATTTGGTTTTCTTCTTTTAAAGTAAACTTAACTAGTGACTTACTTTATTTTATAAAATCAGCTCCTAGTATTATTAGTTTAATGGTTTTCTTACTTTAAATTTTATCAATTTCTCCTTTGATTTTCAGGATTTCCAATTTGGCATTTAATTAGGATTTTTAATTTGTTTTTTTCTAGTTTTTTCCCAAGTTGCATGCCCAATTTATTGACCTCTTTCTTTTATTGATGTAAGCATTTAGAGATAAAAAATTTCCCCTATGTACTACTTTGACTGTATTTCATAAATTTGGTATGTTGTCTCATTGGTGTCATTCTCTTTAATGACAAATTAATGATTTAGGACATAATAATTTAATGACAAATTATTGAATGTTTCTATTTGTTTTTGGACCCACTATTCTTTAGGATTATTAAATTTCTAATGAATTTTAATTTATATGCCCATGGTCCTTTATTGAATATAATTTCTATTGCATTGTAGTCTGAAAGTGATGTATTTAATATTTCTGCATTTGGTTGTGAGGTTTTCATGGTCAATTTTGGGGAGGTTGCCATATGAGAAAAATGTATACTGATTTCTACTTCCATTTAGTTTTTCTCCAAAGGTCCATCACATCTAACCTTTATAAAATTCTATTCATCTCCTTACCTTCTTTTTTGTCTATTTCATAGTTAGATTTATCTAGCTCTTAGAGGGGAAAGTTGAGGTACCTCAAAGTATAGTTCAACTACTTTCCCTTTAAGAATCTGAATGCTATGCCATATGGTACATATATATTTATTGTTGAATTTCATTGCCTATGGTACCTTTTAGCAAAATGTAGCTTTCCAGTTTGTGTCTTTTAATTAGGTATGTTTTTGCTTTAGCTTTATATGAGACCATGATCACTACCCCTCCTTTTTTTTAACCTTAACTGAGGCATAATGGATTTTGTTCCAGTCCTTTATTTTTACTCCTTGTGTATCTCTCTGTTTCAAGTGTGTTTCCTGTAACAACATATTATTGGATTCAGGTTTTTAATCCATTCTGTGATCTGCTTCCATTTTTATGGGTGAGTTCATCCCATTCACATTCACATTCACTGTTATGATTATTAGCTGTGTATTTACCTCCATCCTATTTTTCCTTTCTATTATATTCTCTCTCTCTTTCTCTCTCACCTCCCTCAAAAGTCTATTTTGTTTTTGACCATTGCATCCCTTAATCTGTACACCATTCTATCAATTCTCCCCCACCTCCTCCACCATCTCATCTCTTTTCTCATCTACTTCCCCAGTAAGGTAAGATAAATTTCCATATCCAACTGAGTTTTTATGTTATTCCCTCTGAGTCCAATAAGACTAAGATTTAAGCATTGACTGAGACCTCCTCTACCATCTTCCCCATCCATTGTAAAAGCTTTCTTTCATGCCTCTTTTGTGGGTAAATTTTTCCTGTTCTTCCTCTCACTTCCTCCTTCTCCCAGTGAATCTATCCCTTTTTCTCATCCCTTCATTTTATTTTTTAGAAATCATCTCATCATAGTCAACTCACAGCCATGTATACTCCTTCTATCTGTCCTAATAATGATAAAGTACTTAGGAGTTATAATTATCATCTTCCCATATGGAAATATAAATGGTTTAACCTTATTTTATACCTTATGTTTTCTCTTCTATGTTTACCCTTTTGTACTTCTGCATCTTGCATCTAAAAGTCAAATTTTCTATTCAGCTCTGGTGTTTTAATCAGGAATGCTTGAAAGTCCTCTATTTCATTAAATATCCATTCTCTTTCTTTCTCTTCCCCTGCCCCCAGGATTATACTTAGTTTTGTGGATTAAGTTATTTTTGGTTGCAATCCTAGCTCCTTTGCCTTCTAGAATATCAAGCCCTATAATCCTTTACTGTGGAAGCTGCTAAATCTTTTGTGATTGACTGTGGCTCCACAATATTTGAACTGTTTCCTTCTCGCTGCTTGCAGAATTTAGCTCTAATATTCCTGAAAGTTTTCATTCTGAAATCTCTTTTAGGAGGTTATCAGTGGATTGTTTTCATTTCTATTTTACTCTCTGGTTCTAGGATACCAGAGCATTTTTTCTTGACAATCTCTTGAAATATGGTACATAGGCTCTTTTTTTCATCATTGCTTTCAGGCAGTCCAATAATTCAGGTTTTTTTGGTGCTGCTGTTTTCAGAGCTAGTTCTAGGAGTTTGTAGGTTTTTAGTGCTTCCAAGGTAGTATGACCTAAGGAGAGTTGTGCTTTCTTCTCTCCTGGCCTGTGCTCTGGTCTTTACCCAGGAAGAGACCTTGTTTCCCTGTAGCCACAAGTGCTAGCTAGCGTTCTTCTGCATTCTGGAACTCTGACCAGGGCTCTAGCTCCCATATGGCCATAAAAGACATTGTTCCATTTGGCCCTGGAACTGTAACCATGTCCCTTGATTTGCTGTAGCCATAGGTGTTATTGTTCCTTTTTGCCTTAGAACTAACACCAGATCCCCTGATCCCTTGTGAGCAATCTCAAGCACTCTTCTCCATACTGGAACTGTGACCAGGGCCTCTCTTTTCTTTTGGCCATAAGCATTAGTGCTCCTCTTTGCCCTGGGACTGTGACCTGTGTATGAGCAATGCAACAGAGTCCTGAGTCCAGCTCCAGCAAAAGGTTTACAATCTTTTCCTGACCAGTTGTGTGATCCACTTACCATTAGTGGGCTGAGAGCTCCTAAAGATGTTGCACTGATGCAGGTACCTTCAAGGCCTTCTGGTGGAGCCTGATGCTTTGTATTCCAAATCAGCCACTACCCTGAGAGACAGACCTTTCTCACTGACCTCCTTGGTCAGTATTGACCAATCTTGGGCTGGAAAAATCATTTCACCCAAACTTTTGTTGGTTCTGTTCGTTTGTTTGTTGCTACAGAATTTGATTTGAAGCCTTATTTTAAAGTTGCCTGGATGGGATTTTGGGTGAGTTCAGTTGAGTTTTCTCTCTTACTCTACCATCTGGCCTCTGTAAAGATTTTTAAAGCCAACTCGAGGTCCATGGAAACCATGGCTTGTAGAAAAAGATGGTAAGTACAGATGGATTAGACCAATTATATCCAGAGGATATCCACACTGGGGAGCAAACAAATTGAGGGTAGTGAGAAGTTAATTCTCAAGATATCTGAAAAACAGGAGGATACCAAATGCTTAGAAAAATCTCAGGTATCCTTCCCTCCAAAAGGCAAAACTGAGAATAGAAGACTAGTAATTGACCTTGTCTAATTTATCTCTTCCAAGTATTATGAGAATGATTGACACACACAGGGCATCTTTGATGAATGGGGCAGTACTTTCAGACTTTTTACAAATAATATTTTATATAATACTATATCTTCAGTCATACACTTTAAAAAGGCATAGAGAATATAAGATCCCACTCTGCTTTGTTATAAAACAAATTGATTCAGAAGTATAAAAGTCCACCTTACAAACTATCCAACAAGGTATCTCCCTATGTATTAGAAAAAATTGAACTTTATTATACAAAATAATTTTGTTTGTTGTTCTTCTATATATAAGACATAATACAGGAAGACAGATCTATGTTCACCAAATTAATTTGCTAAAAATTGGGCAGAATACTTAAGGAAAAGTGATTCCCTAATGGAATCTTCTAGTTATTCTTGCTTGTGGATGACAGCTTGTTGACTAAATAAAGTCCTAAAATAGTGCTTCCCAAGTGAGACCTGTAAATACTGAAGAAAAAAAACAAGTCCTGAATGCATGAAGAATGCCTATTGTCCATGTAGTTGGATAGACAACTCTTAGAACTCATCAGTCAATACACAGACACTGGACAGACACTGACAATGTGTAATGAATTGTGTTCACAATTGAGCAGGAGAACCTGATTACTTTTGGGAAGTTTCACAGTTCCTTTAAGGACCCTAAGCTTATTTCTGACACCAAGGTTCTTCTTTTAAGATTAACATCCTTCTGATGATATTCTATGGCCAAAAGTTACAGAGTACTAGTCTGAAGAACTGACTTGATGACCACCTAAAGGGTAATGGGGAGGTCATAGGGTGAATTGAGCAGGCTGCAATAAATTACAAATGAGTCATTGCATGAAAATCTTATAAAAGGATGTCAGAAACATTTGAAAGGTAACAAAAGGAAATAAACACTTACAAGTACTTACTTTGGGTCAGGCACTATGCTAAGCACTTTTCTAAATATTACTCATTTGACCCTCTTAGCAATACTGAGGGATGGGGGTGAATAGGTGCTATTATAATTCCCATTTTATAGTTGGAGAAACTGAGGCAAACAGTGGCTATGTGACTTGTCCTGGGTCATATAGCTTAGCAAGTAGGTGAGGTCAGATTTGAACTGGAAAATGACTGGGAAAAGTGATGATCTAATCATGTAGGAAGTGTGAAGATAACCAAGGGACAGCTCAGTTTTTATCTATACTCAAAGGAAGGTTCCTAGTACTCTGGATGAACCTTCTGTGTTAACTTCATGTCTGCATATTGGCAAGTGTCTCTCAGGATAGGCAGGCAGGGGCAAGTTGAGATAGGGTCATAGATTTAGGACTTACATGCCCCACGTGGAGTAAACAAATAAAAGATATTAATGAATAGGAAAGGAGACATAGACAACAAATATGGGTTACAAGCAGGTACTAAGGGATTTTGATCAGCACCTCTGAAATTAGTTTTCTCACACAGCTGAGATCTCAGATCTAAGTATCTAAATCATATTGCAATGGTAATACTAATAACTATCACTTCTAAAGCACTTTACAAATATTTTCTCATTTTATTCTCATAATAACCCTAGGAGGTAGGTGCTATTGTCATCTCCATTTTAAAGAAAAGAGAACCAAGGAAGGCAGAGCTCTATAAGTGACTTGCCTAGTATCATACTGCTAGTAAGTATCTAAGGCTGGATTTGAATTCTGGTCTTACTTATCCAGGTCTAGCAGTCTATGTAGTGTGCCATCTAGTTGCCTATATATAGTATCTTGGAAGAGAGAATCCGAAATTCATTCTAAGTGACAGCACACTTACCTTTGATTTGAGGTAGACATTGGCTGATGACACTTTTGTAATTTTGCATATGTAACTAACTAATGAAATGACACAAAGAATGACTAGGCTATCACTAATTAGTGCTTGAGCAAATATTGTCCATTTCAATTGATTATTTGAAATATCTCCATGAACTAACATTGAACAAGTTAAGTTCGTCACCAAAAAGAGAAGGTTTGCCAACATAAATCCCAGACGTAGAAGAATTCTGAAAAAAAAAATAAAAGCAAACCTGTTAGATGTACTTACAAAAATAATGAAAGAAACTGAAAAATCAGTTCATGCTTCCTCAGAAGTGTAAATCTTATGTCTTAGAAAAATTCTCAGAAGCTTCTTAACCTTATTGAAACCAACTTTACCGATGGAACATAAAGACAAAACTGACAGTTTTGGACAACACTAGGAATACTAAAGCTCAAGAGTTGAAGTTAGTGAGAATAATAAATAATAAATGAAAATAATAAAAATATTTTTTAAAGTTATGTTGAAGAAAAAGATTGAAGAAAGAATAGGCTATCTATTTGAGGTAGATGGTATGATGATAAATGATAATATCTTCTTTTTATACAGTACTTTAGGGTTTACAAAAGCACTTTCTTCATGACTTGTGAGGTAAAATATACAAGAATTATCCCATTCTACGGAGGAAAATGAGAGATAAAGTGACTTCTACTTCATTCCATAAGGCTATGGGGAAAGGCCTGAGCCAGAATCTGACTATAATTCTAGGATCTTATTTACTTATCAAATAGATGATAATGATTATGATGATAGAGAGAATGCAGAACTTACAAACTTAGTCTGTAGGTCTATAGATCTGATGGGCAGAAATCTGAACGAGGTCTTACTTTCTGAGGGCATTTATATCTACCAGTATAGGGCTGACATAATGATGACTAGACCAGACAAGGCAGAAAGTAAAAGGAGCGGGAGAAATAGAGTTTGTTCAGTCAAGTTTGGGACAGTGCATTAGAGGATTCAGATTATTCTGGATATAATCCTACATGAAAACAAAGCAGATGCCAGCAAAAATTAACCCCAGAAGAATGAGAAATGTCATGGGCACAAGCACTGGGTAGTATTGCTGATAATATTAATCAACAACTTGAAATTGAGAGATACTGGGGTCTCCAAACTTAGTTCTCCTTTGACCATCAGTAAAATGGTACTCTGTCCTTAAGGAGCTAGCTTTTGAGAATTAATGTTTTGTTGAATTCACCTGCAGCTTTACCCATTGTGAAGTACGCACAACTAGATCTCAGCAGTCATCAATTGATGCCAATTATTACTGTGAGGGATGAAAAACCTGGCAAGCCCCTCCAGTGAGTTGTTTTGAGCCACATGGTTGGTATGTGAGAGAGCCTTGAGGAATGGGGCAGATAATTTCTGAATAGTGGCCGAGTTGTCTGTGACTTGGAGGGAATAAGATTAGAAAATTAAAGGACTTCATCTTTGGGGTCAGGACTAATAAAGGAATTTTGCCATCCCCTCCTCCCACACATAATTATCAGTGAAGTGGGGTGGTCATCAATATGGAATTGGGGGGTCATGATACATTGTTTTTTGTAAGTGCAGGAACTTATTACCCCTTAAGATAAGGCAGCTATTTCTGCCCAATATCCTAACTAGTTCATGTGAGTGTCCCATTTACTAGAAGCCATGCCTACAAAAATAACAAATTGGTGCCTCCTTAAAAGGGGATGAGGTGTAACTTTCTAGTCCAGAATTTGTTTGGATCCAGCCCCAAGAAGTTATCTACAAAGGTACTAGGGATAAGAAGAGACTTCTTTTAGATGCTGTTCTAGTTCTGATTTTCTCCCTTTGCCCTTCCGTATTTTATTTTCATTGCATAGCTGTCTAAGCCTCAAAATGCCTATCCCTCATTCTCCTCAAAGGGCTCCATTTACTCCAGAGAATCTGTTCAGCTGATCCTCAATTGGCAGATTTCCTTTGCCTCCAGGTTAGTTAGGGTAACTCTTTTTTTCAGAAAGATTTGTGGGATCAAAGAGTAGAATTTTAAAGAGATACTTAGCTTTTTAAAGGCACAGAGAATGTGAAGCTGTTTTTGTATTAAATATGGTGAATTTATATTTTCCTGAAAGAAAAAGGGATATATTACCTGACTTTATGGCAATCACGAGTCCTTGGAAAAGGGTGAGGGATAGTTCATGCCTAGCTCCAGTGAAAGAAGAAGGCAGCCTCTACACAAAGTCCTCAAACAGGTCAGGGAGATTTAGTGTAACCCTTCCAGTAGGACTTCTAGGGAGAGAAAAGTCCTGACAGATTGGAAAGGTAACACTGAGTAGGTGAGATTTATAGGGTAAATCTCAGTATTGACCCTGGTACTAAAATAAGCTGCATCCAAGAGCATAATGACCTCTAGAAGTTATCTTTCTATAGATGACTGTGACTTGTGAAGATGAAAGATAACTGACAGAAATATCATCTGCACTATGGCCCTGACATTTCTAGTGCTGTTTCTGTTTATCATATCTCCTTACATCAGGAAAATCATTGGGAACTTCTAAGAAGCCAACCATTTTTATACTCAATACCATGTTTCTAATTCAAGCCCTGATTAATACCACTTCCCTCAGCCTCCTCTCCCCTCTGACTAGAAGGCAGAAACTAGACCCTCTCAGCTTACTCCATTTTACCTCTGCTGCCTTACCTGGTTAAAACTGCTTGGAACAAGGTACCCTATGATAAGTATTCCCTTGTTCAAATTTGTTAATAACTCCTTTGATTTTCAGAATTTTTATTTTGGTGTTTAATTGGGGTTTCTTTTTTGTTTGTTTTCTGTTTTTTTTTCAGTTGTACATCTAATATGTTGATCTGCCAATTCTATTTTTTATTTTACTCAAGTTTTTAGATATATACTTTCCCCACTAAACTGTTTTGGCTGCATATCACAAATTTTGGCATGTTATCTCATCATTGTCATAATCACTAATGAAATTATTGATTACCTCTGTTATTTATTTTTTTATCCATCCATTATTTAGCATTAAATTATTTAATTTACAATTAATTTTAATCTTTGCTTCAAAGGCCCTTTATTGAATCCATATCCATAATTTTTATTGCATTATGATCAGTAAAATATATACTTAATATTTCTGCTTTTCTGCATTTGGACGAGAAATTTGTAAGCTAGTCAATTTTTGTAAAGGTGCTATTCACAGCTGAGAAATAGGCTTACTCCTTTCTAGTTCCATTCAATATTCTCTAGATGTCTATCATATCTGATTTCTGAAATTCTATTAATCTCCTTATCTTCTTTCCTGTATTTATAGTTAGGTTTATCTAGGTCTAAGAGGGATAAATTGAAGTCCAATATTATTATAACTCATATAAATTTTCCCTTAAGGACTTAGATGCTATATTATTTGGTGCATATAAGTTTAATATTGATATTCAGTGTCTGGTAACTGGTTATTCTATTGTAGGCTTAGATGCTCGGCTAAAGAATTCAACTGAGTCACTGTTTCCCTACTGAGATCATGGTCACACAGATAAAATTTACTTCAGAATTTGTTCCTTACTCATTACACAGCAAGGACCCATGATCAGGACCACCTCTCTCTGCCCTGGATCTGTGACCCAGAAATGGGTAATGGGCAAAAGAGCTTCCAGATACCAAATGTTCCTGCACCAAGTGCTAGTTTAAGGATCTTTTGGAATCTTCCTCTATATTAGTACTTCCTTCCCTGTGCCTTTTCTTGACTCTTTTTCTATCCCTGGGTACTAGAATGTTCTTTTCATGCTCCTTGCCAGAATCCATCCCCTGTGTCTACTGACTTTTCTATCTGGACTGGACTGGACTGGAAAAATAACTCAATATAACTTTTTCTAGATTTTCCCAATCAAAATTCAGTCTGGTACATTTTCTAGATCATTGTTTAGTATGGACTGTGGCAAGCTATACTCAGTTGTCTCTTTTTATTCCCCTCTTTTGACTTCATCTTTGTAGAACTGATTCTTAATCAACTAGGGTTTAGACTAGATCTTTGATGCTTCTTTCAAGTTTGAGATTCCAGTATTTTATGATTTAATGTCAAATTAAGATTATGTTTAGAAGACTCTACTAGACATAAAAATCTCTATAAAATAAACATTTTTTGGAAAAAATAATGGTACTTTACAAAAACTTTTTTCTCTTTTGCATTATTTAAAATTCTAGCTTCTGCATTTTTATGACCATTAAGCACAACACTATGAAATTAATGAATGGAATGGACAGTTTTTTTAAGTTTGTAGAGGCTACGTACATTCCTTATAATGATTTATTATAATTCTTTTTTTGCAACTATTTACAACAATGGCTAAGTTATATGCCAGATTTTGATTATCTATCTACCTTTAGATTACCTATTACAAGTGATACTTTTTAGCTTGACGTACCTTCTCATTTTGCTCACCTTCCAGGGCTGTTGTGAGACTCAAATGAGAAAATAATTGTAAAGTGCTTAAAACAGTGCCTGGCATACAGAAACGACCATATAAATTTAGTCATAATTATTATTTGCTTTAGTTTCAAACTTTCAATACAAAAGCCTTGACTTCTATTCACTCAGAGCAGTTCTTTGAAGCCCCAAAGCCTGACTTTCTGTCTTGTGCCAGAAAAATTGAGAAATGTTACATTTTGTTTCAGTCTGTGTATATATGGTAGAATTATCTCCAAAATGTAATATTAAATAGTTGTAAGGAAGAATGAAGCAAAGTTTGGAATGGTAAATCAGTCTGCTTCCTGGTATAAAGGTATGCCTTTTTAAGACTGACAGTTTTACTAATTGACGACAAAAACAATAAAAACAAATGGGAGACTTGTGTACTTGAGAAACATCAAGAAAGTATCCTGCAGAGACAAAAACATTCATTCAGGGTAAAAATGGTTGCATTGTCCTATGTTCCAGCATCAAATTTATGTGTGGCTGACAAGATTAACTTTGGAAATAATGTTAGAACTGTTTTGTAATTACTGAACAAATGAACATTGCCTGGTCATTACCTGTTAAATGGGAAATACAGGCAGGGGCTCAGGAGCTATAGTGTAAAATACTAGGAAGGCATCTCTTCCACAAAGCTTTCCTCCTAAAATCCTGAAAAGTTAAAGTTGTAGGATTGACCATGACCTCTTAGAACCCCTCAATTTGCTAGCACAGGGACAAATTGGGTGAATAAGTCCACTTGGTGGGAAGGTATTGGTTCATACACTCACTACATTAGCTTAGGCATATTCCAGTAAGGAAGTCTTTGATTTTTTTGCTATTTGGATTATTTACACCACTGATTCAATAGTTTGGATACAGTTCCCAGTATTTTGGGAATGATTTGCTCAAGATAAATGACCTAAAACAAAAGTCTTAAATTATATAGTGATTCATGATAAAACTGACATTTAAATATCATTTTTAAGATGCTTTATGTATATATACACTCACATATGCATATATACACATACACAAGTATGTGTGTGTATGGTTCTATATATAGAACCATATATATAATTATGTCATACTCTCTCTCTATAGAACTATATATATATATAATCTATATAAATAGATTATATATAATCTATATAAATAGATAATATATAATCTATATAAATAGATAAATAAATCTCTACATAAATATACATATAAAATAAACTATATATAATATATAATATAATTATGTATATCATATATATATATATATATATATATATATATATAAATAAAATCTTGTGAGGTAAGTACTATAAATATCATTTCTATCTTATAGATGAAAAGACTGAGGTACAGAGATACTAAGGAACTTGCCCATAATCACAACTCATAAGTGTCAGCTGCAGGATTCAACACCAGGTTTTCTTGGCTCCACTATACTATGAAATACAAAGATTTAATCTGAATGATTTATTTAATCTATGAATTTCAAGGGTTTTAATTAGCATGATTATAGAAAGTTAGAGATATCAAGGGCTGTCTTTAAATACTATGTAGTAAGGCCACTTCATTTAACTGATGTGTCAGAAAAGTAAAGTGACTTTCCTAAGATCACATGATAGTGACATATCAGAGGTTAGAAGCTAGATTTCCTAATCTAGTAAGTACTTTTCACTGACAGTTTATAATCTACACATTGCTATAGAAGTATGAGTTCTTAAGCTAACAAGTATAGAAGCAAATGCTATTTCATAGGACTATAAAGAAATGCCATCCTAAATTAGAGTAATTTATCACAGTTATTAGAAATTACTTCAAAAACTGGGGATCGGAAAAGAGGTAGAAATCATCAGTAACATTAAGAAAAAGAGAGAACTGATTAAATAGATTAACCCCCAAATTAAGTAGTTACATTGAATTAACACTTGAATGCAATTTGAAAATAAAAAGAGAATTTTTTCCACAAGGTTAATACTTTTGGTAACTTTCATATAAATTTTTTTTACAAAAACTTAGCTCAGATCTTCTAAACTGTACTTTCACTGCTGATTTATCTGGTGAGAAATGTCTTATTTGTCATTAAATATTTCTGCTTATGATACTTACTTGTTTTTGTCAAGTTCAGCTGCACATCTGACTTTACAGATAACCTATAAAGAAAGATTTGAAAACTGCATTAGCAAATATAATTGAGCACTTGGACATGCACAGTATATTTACAAAATACTATAGTAGCTACTAAAAAATAAAAGTTAAACTGATTAAAATTAAATGTTTGTTTTTCTTCCTATTAAAAAGTAAGAATTGTTAAAAAAAACATAGAAGTATTGACATAGAGTTTTAAGGTTTGCAAAGAGCTTTACATTTATTATTTTATTTGATCCTCATAATAACTCTGCAACATAGGGGTTATTATTACCCTTATTTTACAGAGGAAGGTGCTGAGGCTAAGAGAAGTTAAATGACTCCCCTGCGGTAATACACCTAGTAAGCATCTGAGACAGGATTTGAATTCAGGTCTTCCTGTCTCTAAGTCTAGTTCTCCATTCATTACACCACAGTGCCTTTCCACCTGTACCTTAAAGGAAAATTAAGTTAAAAGGATTAACAATTTATTTCTGTGTGATCAGCCTTCATGATATTATGCAAAACTTTCCTAATTTATTAAACACTATATTACATGTCAACTATCCTGAACCTCACATTACAAAGATGTTTAGATTTATGCCCCAATTATGTATATAAATTAGAATATGACTTATTCTTTAAGAGTCTTTTATAGGAGGAAAGAGAGATGGAAATAGGGGACTGAAAAAAAATGCACCCAACAAAGAAGAGAAGCAAGATTACAAAAGTGTGGCAGGTAAATAGAGATTTAGTTCCACAAGGAATTAAGAAGGAAAGGTATATTCACTAAAGGATAGCTTAATACAACTTTGACTTTGATCATTTATCCTTCCATTACATACTGTAGTCTCCAATATTTATAAAGAAGTGCATTTAGCACTGAAGATTATGTAAAAGAAGAATAAGCTTCCTGACTTTTGTTCCATCCTGGGTGTTATAATTTAAAAGAAAAAAGGCATATATATTACACACACACACACACACACACACATATATATATATATATACCATCTGTGTATATACACATATGTACATATATATACATGAAAACTGATCATTTGCTGTCTTACATTGTTGTTTTGAATAGGTGCCTTAGCAAATTGTGTCTGATTTCTAGGGGCCAGATTAATTACATTGGGGTGGGGAGGGACTAGTAGCCTAACCACTTTGAAATAAATTCTTCTAGCTTCACAACTCATAAAGCAAAGAAAATCCAAAATGGATCTCAGTTCAGTATATTCACCTTTCACTTCTAATGTGGTGATGGCAAAGTGGCAGAAAAGAGAACAAAGGATACTGAGCACCAGTTGTTAGAGTATCTAAAAACATTAATATACCTGCTGTACTCTAAATGTGAGATCCATGTCCAATAACCAAGGTATGGATAAATGACTAGAGGAATCAAATATATCAATTTTACATTCTTGCTATAGGAGATATCAAAAGAAAGCTGTAGCTAAACTGAGAGATTTCTTCATTTGTCCAAAAAGCATTTACTTTTAAAATAAATTTTTTTGATATTTTTTGTTTTCACATACTCTAGATTTCTTTTTATATTCTTCCCTCTCCTCCACTCCTCCCTGAGAGCAATTTCATGCATTTTTTTAAAAGTGGCTCAACAGAAAAGAAATCAGCAAAACTGATCAACACATCAAAATATCTGAAAATATATAGGAAGTGGCAGTGTGGGGTAGGGAGAAGGCTGAGTTTGGCTAAACTACAGAGCCCTCAGATGGCATCTCTTGACATGGAGAAGGCTAGGGAGCCTTATTTTCAGAAAGTTTTGATTATGTAGAATGCAAGTACCTTGGAGACAAAGAAGCACATGGGGACATTCTATAACTGATTCTAGTCAGTTCACTACACAGTGAAGTGGAGGCTCTTTGATTGCCTTTCGAAGGCCTTAAAATACATGTCAGCCTCAGCTACTTCCTCTTTGCCTCAGTGGTCTTGGGGTGATAATTTTTTGCTCCTGGCAATCAGTGAAAGTGACTTTGTGAATCTGAAGGGCTTCCAGAATATGTGTTTTCAGTATCACTGCCCCAAGAAGCAAGGAACAATCTTTGAGAATCACTCTCTGGACCCACACCAGCAGAGGTTGAAATGAAGCCACATGTGGATATGGATTTGATGTAGGCAAGGCTATGAAGGAACTGAGTTAAGTTGATCCTACAGCCCCAAAAGACAGAGGTAGCATAGAGGAGAGTTTGTGTGTGTGCCTTTAGGGTAACAGGAGAAACGTTTATACTTTGTTCTTGCTGTATCTTTGAAATAAATAATCCTTTGTAAAAGATCAATGTTAAATTGTTATGTGTAATTGGGGTTCTATTAGATAGTCTAATAGACATTAAGAGATGGGAGAAACAAAGATAGTGGGATCTTATGCTCATGAAAGTAGAGAACAGGCACCCCTGCTAAATTATAGGGTATCCTAGAGCTTTGAGGGCTAGGGCAGCTAGAGTACCAGGAGTGAAGTCAGGAAAACTCATCTTTCTGACTTCAAAATTTGACCTCAGATACTGTGTGCTGTGTGCCTCTGGGAAAGTCACTTAACCTTATTTTTCTTAGCTCTTTCTTTGTAAAATGAGCTGGAGAGGGAAATGGCAATGCACTTCAGTAAAATTCCAAATGATGTCATTAAGATACAACTGAAATGACTGAACAACAACAAAAAGCTTTGAAAAAATACCCACTGAAAAAACCCAATTCCTTAAAAAGTAGAATTGACCAAATGGAAAAGGAGCTACAAAAACTCACTGAAGAAAATAATTCTTTAAAAATTAGACTTGGGCAATGGAAGCTAATGATTCTATGAGACATCAAGAATCAGTCAAAATCAAAAGAATTGAGAAATTGAAGAAAATGCAAAATACCTTATTAGAAAAACAACTGACCTGGAAAATGGACCCAGGACAGATAATTTAAGAATTATTGGACTACCTGAAGGCCATGATGAAAAAAAAAAAGAGCCTGGACATCATCATTTAAAAAAAAATATCAAGGAAAGTTACCCTGACATCCTAGAACCAGAGGGTAAAACAGTCATTGAAAGAAACAACTGATCATCTCCTAAAAGACATTCCAAAATGAAAACTCCAAGGAATATTGTAGCCAAATTCTAGAAATAACAGGGATACTGCAAGCAGCCAGAAAGAAACAATTCAAATATTAAGGAGCCACAGTAAGGATTACACAGGATTTATCAGCCTCTACATTAAAGAACCAGAGGAATTAGAGTATGATATTTGAGAAGACAAAGGAACTAGGATTACAACCAAGAATCACCTATCCAGCAAAACTGAATATAAAAAATTTCAGGGGAAAACTGGACATTCAATGAGGTAGAGGAATTTCAAGTATTCTTAATGAAAAGTCCAGAGTTGAACAGAGAATTTTACTTTCAAATATAAGTTTCAAGAGAAGCATAAAAAGGTAAGCAGGAAAGGAAAAAAATTATTCAATAAGATTTAAGCTGTTTTCCCTACACAGGACGATACTTGTAACTCTTGAGAACTGCATTTCTGTTAGGGCAGTTAGAAGGCATATACATAGACAGAGGGGATAGGTATAAGTTGACTTTGATGTGATCATATGAAAAATTAAGGGGTAAAAAAAAAGGATTGGACTGGAAGAAGAAAAAAGGGAGAGGCAGAATAAGGTAAATTATATCACATGCAGAGACACAAAATATCTGTTACAGGAGTGGGAAAGAAGGGAGGAGGTGAGCTTTGTTTGAACGTTATTTTCATCAGATTTGGCTAAAAGAGGGAATAACATATATACTCAGTTGGGTTGGAAGTAGGAGGGGAAAGGGAAAAGAAAAGAGAAATGGGGGCCTGATGGAATAGAGGGTAGAAGTGTAGGAAGGGAAGGGACAAATGGAGGAGTTGATAGAAGGGAGGGCAGATTGAGGAAGGTGGTGGTCAGAAGCAAAACTCTGTTTAGAAGGGACAAGGTGAAAGGAAGGTGAAAAATATAAATGGGTAAAAATAGGATGGAGGGAAATACATAATTAGTAATCATAACTATGAATATGAATGGGCTAAACTCCCCCATAAAATGGAAGAGAGGATTAAAAATGAGAATCTCACAATATATTATTTACAAAAAAACACGTGAAGCAGATACACACAAAGAAAAGGTAAAAGGTTGGAACAAAATAAGTAAAATAAAAAGGCAGAGTTAGCAATCATGATCTCAGACAAAACAAAAATAGATGTAATTATAAGAGATAAGGAAGGAAATTACATCTACCTGAAAGGGACCATAGAAAATGAAGTAATGTTAATACTAAATATGTATGGACCAAGTGGTATAGCATCCAGATTCTTAGAGGAGAAGTTAAGTGAATAATAGGAAAAAAATAGAGAGCAAAACTATGCTAGTAGGGGATCTCAACTGTTCTTTCTCAGAAATAGATAAATCTAAGCACAAAATAAACAAGAAAGAAGTTAAGGAGGTGAATAGAATTTTAGAAAAGTTAGATATGGTAGACCTCTGGGGAAAACTGAATGGGGATAGAAAGGAATATACCTTTTCTCAGTGGTATATGACACCTACAAAAAACTGACCATGTATATGGGCATAAAAACCTCAAATCTGATGCAGAAATGCAATGGACAAAGGAAGAGTACTACGAAATTCTTTTTATGACACAAATATGGTACTGATACCTAAAACAGGAATGGACAAAACAGAGAAAGAAAATTATAGACCAGTTTCCCTAATAAATATTGATGGAAAAATTTTAAATAAAATATTAGCAAAGAGATTACAGCAGTTTATTACAAGGATCATATACTGTGACTAGATGGAATTTATATCAGAAATGCAGAGCTGGTTCAATATTATGAAAACTATTAGCATAATTGACAACATTGATAACAAAACCAATAGAAATCATATGATTAGCTAAATAGATGCAGAAAAAAGCTTTTGACAAAATACAGCACCCTTTCCTATTAAATACACTAGAGAGCATAGGAACAAATGGAAGTTTTCCTTAAAATGATAAATATTATGTATCTAAAAGAAGCAGCAAGCATTATATGTAATGAGGATAAGCTAGAAGTATTTCAAGTAAGATCAGGGGTGAAACAAGGATGCCCATTGTCACCACTATTATTACATGCTGTACTAGAAATGATAGTGTTAGCAATAAGAAAAGAACAAGGAATAGAGGGGATTAGGATATGCAACGAGGAAACAAAACTATTACTCTTTGCACACGATATGATAGTAGACTTAGAGAATCCTAGAGAATCAACTAAAAAAGTCCTTGAAAGAATTAACAACTTTAGCAAAGCTGAAGGATTTAAAATAAACCCACACAAATCATCAGCATATATATATATATATATATATATGTGTGTGTGTGTGTGTGTATATTAAAAACAAAGCCCAGCAACAAGAAATAGAAAGAGAAATTCCATTTAAAATAACTGTAGATGGTGCAAAATATTTAGGAGTCTACCTTCCAAAACAAATCCACAAACTACATGAATACAATTACAAAACACTTTTTACACAAAGTCAGATCTAAACAACTGGAAAACATCAATTTCTCATGGGTAGGTAGAACTAATATAATAAAAATGATAATTCTACCAAAATTAATTTTCTCATTTAGTGCAATACAATCAAACTACCAAAAATTATTTGATATAACTAGAAAAAATAAGAACAAAAATTAACTGGAAGAACAAATCATCAAGAATATCAAGGGAATTAATAAAAAAAACCTGCAAAGGAAGGTAGCCTAGCTATACCAGATCTGAAACCACATTGTGAAGCTGCAATCATTAAAATTGTCTGGTATTGGCTAAGAAATAGAGTGGTGGATCAGTGAAATTGGTTAAACACACAAGACACAGTAGTCAATGATTATAGTAACCTACTGCTTGATAAACCCAAAGACTCCCGTTTCTGAGATAAAAACTTACTATCTGACAAAAACTGCTGGGAAAACTAGAAAATGGCATGGCAAAAACTAGGCATAAACCAACAGTTCACACCATATACCAAGAAATGTTTGAAATGGGTACATGATTTAGACAGAAGGGATGATACCATAAGCAGGTGTATCAGTAAGCACCCTCACATACACAAGGGGGCCTGCTATCACAGTTCTTTGATCTGCTTTTCTAAAAGGAAAGGCAGCTTGAATCAAATGCATGTATCATTCACTTAGAGATAAAAGTCAGTACCCTGAACTAGAGAAAATACAGAGAAATTTAAATCAACAGAGAGTGCTTCCAAAACTGTCTGACATAAGCAATACATATAAATCAACACTCAGGTCCACCTGTCTATTCATAGTTACCAGACAATCCCAAAAGACTCATAATGGAAAATACTAACCACATCCAGAGAAAGAATTGGGAGTCTGAATGTAGATTGAAGCATCCTATTTTCATATACACTTTTTTGCTTCTCATAATTTTCCCTTTTTGTTCTGATTCTTCTTTCACAACATGACTAATATGGAAATATGTTTAACATAATCATACATGTATAACCTATGTCAGATTGCTTGCTGTCTGGGGGATGGGGGAGGACAGGGAGGGAAAAAATTTGGAACTCAATATTTTACCAAAATGAGTGTTGAAAACTATCTTTACGTGTAATTGGAAAAAAATTAAAATACCATTATGGAGGAAAAACACACATTTCCAGAATATTCCCATTATATAATGATGCTTATCTTGTCCTTGGAGAATTTTCATGATATTAAAAAGATAGCTCTATGCTTATTTGTTGAATTTTTGGTGTAAAAGAATATCATGCTTTTGGAAATGCTTCTTCTGCATCTATCAAGATAGTCATGTGGATGGTGGAATTTTCTTTTCCTAAAGTTGAACCATTCTTACAATTTTGATATTAACCTAACTTGACTATAACCAATTATTTCTCGCATGTATTGCTGCAGTTTATTTGACAGGATTTTATTTGATTTTTGAATTAATATCTGTTAATAACATTAGCTTTCTCCCCCCATTGTTTATGTGTTAGGACTCTGTCTCATAAAAGGAATCTGGTAGAAGGCCATTTCTTAATTTTTGAGAATTGTTTATTTTCTGATATTAGTATTAATTATTCTTTAAAGGTAAAGTGGATTTATAATACATCAGGATCAGAAGTTTTTTCTTTGTAGTTCTTTTACAGATACTCTATTTCCTTTTCTTAGGTCAAATTACTCTATTTAGTCTTGTATTAGCCTGGGTATTTTACATTTTAAAAGATAACACTATTTTATCTTCTTAGTTATATTATGATATAACGGTTTACAGTAGATTTTATTAATTCTATTTATTTCTTCAAGTTTTATGATTTCACCTTGTTCATCTACTTTTTCAATTTGATTTTTTGTCCTCTTCTTTTTAATCAGTCTGGCAAAAGATTTATCAAATTATCCTACAAACAAACAGCTTTTGGTTTTCTTTATCATTCCTGTAGTCGTTTTGGTGTCCAAATTGTTTTTGCTTAATTTTTAAATAGCCCCTATTTTGTGCTTATTTTAGGTTTATTTACTGACTTTCTAATTTTTAAAAAGCACATTTAGTTCAATAATTCCTTTTTAATTTAGCCAATGCATACTTTTTCCCCCTTCCCTCCCTTGAAGATTGCTTTAGTCGTATCTCAGAAATTTTCACATTTTGTATCATTGTTAAAATTTTCTTTCATATAATTATTTTTGTGATTTGTTCTTTAACTTATTTTGTCAGTCAGTTTTTGTATGAGCAATGGTCCCCCTACCTTGCAAATCTCAGCTGGAATAGAATCAGCACCAGGAGTTTTGCCACATGAAAGGAGCCTAATGGCACTCTTCTTCAGTTGAGAACATTATGGAAGTGTTCAGCCTATCTCTCTAGGATCATGTTCTTATCACTAATCAATGTGGCTCCATCAGCACCAAGTAGCTGTGATGCACCATAGGTTTTTGGTCCATAAATAGTTTTCAGGGAATCATAAAGTCTCTTTGGATTGTTACTATCAGCATAAAACTGAATTTCATCTTCCTTTTTCCTGAGTCAGGAATCCTGCATCTCTCTAAGTTTTGCTTGTACTTTACTTTTGATGGAGTTAAATGCTGCCTTCTTAGAGATGAATAAACTATCCTGTTGGTAAGTCCTGTGGAGTTCTCTTTTTTCATTTAGCAGCTTCTGGAGTTCCCCATCATTTTCATCAAACCAATCTTGGTGTTTGAGAGTGTTGTGACCCAGATGAGCAAATGCAGTGCTGTACGCCAAATTTCTGAAAGCTGCCCACTTCTTTTCTGCTCCACTGTTGCCAACGGTATGCTGGCTCAATTTTCCCTCTATGTTAGCAATAAACTGTTCATGCTTACAGAATAGCTCTAACTTGTTGACATTAATTCTTCTGGTGGTCATTTTGCCTTGGTGGTGGCACTTTTGATGAATGTGAATATTTAGCTTGGAAAGGATAAGTCTATTATCAGTCCAGCACTCTGCACCACACATTGCTTTTGTCACTCTCATATCATGTCTGTCTCTTCTACTTACAATCACTTAGTCTCTTGGGGCAGTTAGGTGGTGAAGTGGATAAAGCACCAGTGCAGGAGTCAGGAGGACCTGAGTTCAAATCTCACCTCAGACACTTGACACTTACTAGCTGTGTGACCTTGGGCAAGTCACTTAACCCCAACTGCCTCATCCTGGGTCATCTCCAGTCATCCTGATGAATATCTGGTCACTGGATTCACATGGCTCTGGAGGAGAAGTGAGGCTGGTGACCTGCACAGCCCTCCCTCACTCAGAACAAAGTCAAGAGCAAGTCCTGTCATTATTAGTCTGAGTCTACTCTAACGTTAAAGTCACCCAGAATTATAAGCTTGTCCTCTTTTGGCACATTGACGATCAGGGATTTTCTTTGACTTCATCAGAGTTCGTCATGGTGGGAGCATAGGCACTAATGGTGGTGACATGGCATTTTCCTGCAAGCAATCACATTGTCATGAGCCTGTTATTCACTCCTTTTGGCAGGCATACCAGCTTGCTGACTAGATTAGTTTGGATTGAAAAACCTAAAAGCACTTGCTTTCACTGCAGTAACTCCAGAAAAACGTGTATCCAGCTCCAACTTCAGTAAGCTGGCCTTCATTTGGCAGTCTTGTTTCACTCAGGGCTGCTATTTGGATGCAATAACTATTAAGATCTCTTGCAACAAGAGCAGTTTGTCTTTCAGGTCCACTGGATTTTATGTTGTCTATAAGTGTGTGCATGTTCCATATGCTGATGGTGAGTGGAATCATCTTTGTAGGTGTTTTTGTACATTTTGTACGTACATACAAAAGCTGACTGAAATATTCCAGGTTATATGGCAAGGTTATCTCCTAGGAGTTCAAGGAGGCTTCCATTGTCCATCTCTATAAAGGTAAAGGGAATACATTGTTCTGCAATAATCACAGGGGAGTTTCTCTTTTAGTCATTGCTGGCAAGAATCTTGCCAGAGTTCTTCTTAATAAACTGATCTTTCACCTGGGAGATGGTCATCTACCTGAGAGCTGGTATGGCTTCAGAAAGAGCTGAGGAACAATTGAAATGGTGTTTGCTGCCCAACAACTCCAGCAGAAATGCCAGGAGCAGAACAGAGGTCTGTATACAACATTTGTAGATCTGTTCAAGGCCTTTGACACTCTTAGTCATGAGGGCTTATGGAAAGTTATGTCCAAATTTGGTTGCCTGGAGAAGTTCATTGGTATTGTACATCAGTTTCATGATGGCATGTTTACTCAGGTTCTGGAGAGTGGACAATGCTATCGTGCCTTCCAAGGCACCAATGGAGTGAAACGGGGCTGTGTGATTGGTCCCATGCTTTTTAGCATGATGTTTTCAGCCATGTTGTCAAATGCTTTCAGTGAGGATGAACACAACATCAAGGTCAGCTACTGTACTGATGATAAATTCTTCAATTTGAAAATGCTATAAGCCAAGACCAAAGTGGAGGGAGTGTTGGTGCATGATTTTCTGTTTGTAGATGATTGCACTCAATGCAGCCTCTTAAACTGAGATGCAACAAAATATGGATCAATTATCTGCTGCCTGTGCTAATTTTGGGCTAATAATCAACACTAAGAAAACATAGGTGCTCCATCAGCCACCACCCACACCATCCATATGTGGAATCATCAGTTATAACAAATGGAGAAATTTTGAATGCTGTGGATAAGTTCACTTACCTTGGACATGTGCTTTCCAGGGATTGACAATGACATTGACACACGCATTGTCAGAGCTAGCTCAGTGTTTGGGAGGCTCTGAAGAAAAGTTTAGGAGAGAAGAGGAATTAGACTGACTACCAAACTGAAGATCTATACAGAGCCATTGTGCTGACCTCATTGTACTATACTATGCCTGTGAAACACAGTCGACCAGTGCCATGCCAGGAAATGGAATCGTTTCCATTTGAACTGTCTTAGGAAGATTTTAAGATCACCTGGCAGGATAAAGTATCAGACACTGAGGTCCTTGCTCAAACTAAACTGCCAAGCATTCAAACTATGTGTCAGAGAGCGCAACTCTGATGGGCTAGTTACATTGTTTGAATGCAAAATGTACACTTGCTAAAAAGACTATTTTATGGAGAACTTGCATGGGGCAGGCAATACCATGGTGGTCAGAAGAAGCAATACAAGGACACTCTCAAGGTCTCTCTCAAGAACTTTGGATTTGATTGTGGGTCATGGAAGACACTGGCACAGGACTGCTCAGTATGGTGTGTCCACATGAGAAATGGTGCTGGGCTCTATGAGCAAAGCGGAATTGAAACAGCACACAGAAAACATAGGTTCTGCAAATTTGGAGTAACTATCCCAAAGGTTCACATGGAGTACCTGTGCCCAGTCTATAGTAGAGCATTCTAAGCTCATATTGGTCTGATCAGCTACAATTGTATACATTGAAACTTCACTTTATCATGGTGATGTCATTTTGGTCCTCTTTGAAAACAAAGGACAACAACCAACCAACCAACCATTTTGTCAGTCAAGAAATATTTGTTAAGCAGATACTATATTCCAGGCATTATGCTAAGTACTAGGGATACCAAGAAAGGTAAAAGATGATCTCTGCTTTCAAGAAGCTCACAGTTTAATGATTGAGACAAGATGCTCAAGAAATTCATTCAATTTTATATTTTCCCTTTTAAAAAATGTTTGATTTCTTCAAATGTGTGAGAGGGCCATTAAAGTCTCCTAAAATTATTGCATTATTATTTATGTTTTTTTTGGAATTCAGTCCTTTATGAGTTTAGATACTAACAAATTAGATGTAAGTTTTTATGTTGATATTAGTTAATAGTTTCTTTTGGCATAATGTAGATTCTTATTTATCTTTTTATGTTATACAGTTCCTTACTAACTCCTGCTCACTTCATATTCATTTCCCTCCCCAAATTCAATGAGATCTCTTCTCTGGGTTCATTCCTTCTAACCTTTTGGGATGTCAGTTCTCCCCATGAACTTGATTCCCATTCTCTTGTAAAGTTATTGTCTGTGTAGGCTCAGCATTCTCATAGGCAGTAGTCTCTCTAAGAACCAAATCCCTGTAGACTATACTCATTCATTTCCCATTGTAGAATATATCTTATTTGGGAGCATTCATCACTGAATTGAGATTTTCCCCTTTCTTTCTCCCTTTCATTCCTTTTCTTTGCCATCTCACCCATTCCTTTTCTTTGCCATCTCACCCATTCTGCAGTTTTATCTTTCAAAAAATCCCAAAACAAAATAAAAAGAAACATCGATTGATCTGAAAATGGGATATTATGGGGTTTATTCCTTGGTGCTTTATGATTGTTCCTTGGTTCATCCATGAAAGTTCCACCTTCAGTCTTGTCTCCTTATATTTTTATAAGAAATCTCGATGTTAAGTGTTTTTAATCCCATACATATCTCTTTTCTACCCTAGTGTAATTAAAAGTTGTTGCCTGTGCCTTTGTTGGTTGCTGTATATCTGTTGTGGTGGTGGTGGTGTTTGTAAAGCAAATAATCTCCTCACACCTAGTTTTTTTTAAAGAATACTTCAAATGTTCCTCTAACCAAATTTCTATCTTTTTATTGATGATTAGTCACCTTGCTCTTAGGGATACATACCATTCTCTTTTAAGGTTTCTGGTGAGTGTAGGATAATCTTGTGCTATTTCAGTTTCCTTTCTTCCATATTTAAGGGTCTTTCTCCAGGTCATTTGCAGAATTTGTCATTTGTCCTTGGAATTGTTAAATATAACCATATTGTGTGGAGTTTTCAGCACAAAGTTTTTTTGGAGGTGATGTGCATTCTTTGAATTGACATTTTATTCTACATTTAGAAGTTCTAGGTAGTTTTCTTGTATTATTTCTTGCATTTTGGTGATCATTTTTTTTGACACCTTTTTCTGGGATACCTGTCATCCTTAAATTGTTGCTATGCATCTTGTATTCAAGATCAACATGTATTGCTTTTATAGAAATTATATTGTCTTTTAATTTTATTTTGTTTCTTTTCTTCTAGATTATGCTTCATGTCTGTGCATTTACATTTCCAATTAACTGTCCTGTCATTTTTTTTTGGTGAGTTTTGCCACCATGGATTCAAGTTTTTCTATTTTGACAATTATTTCTACCATGCAGGGCATAATTCATTTTCATGATTCTTATTTTTCTCTTGAAAAATGCTGCTGCACTTCTTTTCTCTCTTGAAAATACATAGGGTCTTCTGACTCATGGGATATTGACTCATTATCATTTCTCTTACAACATTAATCAGAAATGTTTGTACTTGTTTAGATGACCAGAATCCATTTTCTTTACTATTGGCTTATCTATATGAGCTCAAACTTTAACCTGAATTTTCTTCATCCTGACATCTTTGGTAATTTCAAACTTTTCCCCTTATGTTCCCTTAATGTTCAGTTTGGGATTCCTTCTTCTTTGAAGGATGATTTCTCCAGGAACTGGACCTTAAAATTATTTCAGTCTTCCTCCCATACAGGGAAATCTACTTTTAACTCACTTCAGTTTCTGTCCAAAGTGATCTGGCAGGGACAACTAGATGCCAACCCTCTTTTGTATAGGCCTGGCTGAGCCCCATACACATTGGCACTATACCTCATTTCCCTTTATTTTTTCCTTATCTGACTGAGCACTGGCACATAGCAAGCTGTCATGCTGTCACTTCAGGCAGTGTAGGTTTCCATGTTTTTTCTACCTCTGCCTCTGCTACACAAGGATGCGGGGAGGCAAAGCTGAGTTCTGTTGTAAGTTGGGTGGGGTAGCCATGCCAGGGCCTGGAGGCTCATGAGGAAAGGAGTATTATATGAGCATGGTAGGAATTAAGGGTTAACCTTCTCTGCTGTTACTTCATCAGACTGTTACCTAGACAGAGTTCTTGGTGTCTTGGACTATGGAGGCAGATGAAGTTTCATTATCTTTTGAATATAGTTCGTATTTCAAAGAAGCTTGAGAAGTCATGAGCATCAAACAAAATATTTATCCCTGCATCTTACTGGTAACCTGACCCAGAAGAGCAGACTGATTTTCCACAAGTTTAGTTGAGGAGACAAAAGATATAGGATAATAACAATGGAGATAGTAGACTCTGGTGAAGTTTAAAGCTGAGAAGTCTGGCAAATAATGGAATTCACAGAGTTGGTTTTTGTCATGAATTCAGCTGCTACAAGAAATATTTTGTGGGACATTGGAGTATTTTCATATTCCATTGCTTAGAATAAGTTTTTGAAATAAAGCCACACTTATGGTGCCAAGATAGTGGAGTGAGGAAAGAACTCCATAGAACCCTCCCAAATTCTCCTCCAAACAATATGAAAACTGCCTCAGAATTGATTGAAGAGCAGCACAGCAAAAAAGGTGTTCTCACTAAAATGTGGGGAACAAAGTCAGAGAGAAGCAGCAGCCAGTCTCACAGCAAGGGACCTGCAGGAAGGCTCCAAGCCTGGGGCAGTTCACCAGAGAGGACCTGCTCTCCTGCAAACCAGCAATCTCTAGGCAATCCAGCAGTCCATGCAGCACAGTATGGGCCTACCCCAGTGGCTCCAACCAAACACTAGTCACCATTGCTGACTAGTAGTGAGACCTCACCCCCAGGGCCCTCAATCAGAGAAACCCTGTTTCCATAGCAACCCAGTAGCAAGACCCCACTGCTGGAGGTGACAAGCAATAAGACAAGCGACGGAAATACTATTTCCATAACAAACCAGCAGCAAGGACCAGGCCAGCAGAGAAACTCCATACTTTGGGGAGGTCAACAGTGTGTCCCTACATCCCAGTACAAACCAGATGGGAAGCCTAACCTCCACTATGAGCAAATAGCTAGTTCCTGAAGCCCAGTGAAAGACAGCAGCAAGATCCTGAGCCCCAGCACACAAAGCTTGGGACAATGCAGAACCAGAGCCAACTCTCACATAAAAACACCAAGTCACAAAAGAGGCAGAAACCATGAGCAAAAAACAGAAAAAGAACTTGACTATAGAAAATTACGATGATGACAGGGATCAAGGTCTTAAAAGAGGACAACTGCATCAAAATGGCTAAATGTGAAGCCTTAAAGAAAAATGTAATTTGGTCTCAGGCCCAAAAAGATATCCTGGACAAGCTTTAAAAGGATTAAAAAAATTAGAAAAGTAGGAGTAAAATTATGGGAAAAATGAAAGCAATGTAAGAGAATCATGAACAAAGAGTCAACAGCATGGAAAAGAATATACAAAATTTTACCAAAGAAAATAACTCCCTAAAAATGGGATTTGCCAAATGGAAAAGGTAGTACAAAGGCTCACTGAAGAAAATAATTCCTTAAAAATTAGAATTTAGCAAGTGGAAGCTAATAACTCCATGGGATATCAAGATATGATAAAATGAAATAAAAAAGTAAAAAACAAATAGAAGAAAGTATGAAATTTTTCATTGGAAAACAAACTGACCTAGAAAATAGATCCAAGAGAGATAATTTAAGAATTATTGGACTATCTGAAAACCATGATAAAAAATAGCTTTGAACATCATCTTTCAAGAAAGTATAAAGGAAAACTGCCCTGATGTACTAAAACTAGAGGGCAAAATAGAAATGGAAAGAATATATTGATCTGAAAGAGATATCACAATGAAAACTCCCAGGAATATCATAATCAAATTTCAGAGCTCACAGATAAGGATTGGTGGTTGGTAGGTAAAGTTTAAACCTTACTCACTATAGAATTGGCTCAAAGAGGGAAAAACATACAGTCTCAATTGGATACAGAATTCTACCTTACCCTATAAGGAAGTAAAAAAAGAGACAGAGACAGGTGGGGGAGAGAGGGAAATGATAAAAGGAGGAAGATTGGGGAAAGCAGTAATCAGAAGTAAAACACTCACGAGGAAGGACAGGGTGAGGGGTAAAAGAGAAGGATAAAGAAGGGGAAAATAGCATGGAGGGAAATATACAATAGATTATCCTAAGTATAAATGTGAATGGGGTGAGCTCCCCCACAAAACAGAAACAGATAGCAGAACGGATTAAAAATCAGAATCCTATAATATGTTGTTTACAAGAAATACATTTGAAGCAGAGACACACAGAATAAAGGTAAGGGGCTGGAGCAGAATCTATTATGCTTCAGCTGAAGCAAAGAAAGTAGGGGTAACAATCATGACCTCAGACAAAGCAAAATCCAAAATAAATCTCATTGAAAGAGACAATGAAGGAAACTATATTTTGCTGAAAGGTACCATCGACAGTGAAGTAATATCAATACCAAACATATATGCACCAAATGGTATAATATCCACATTTTTAAGGGATAAGTTAAATGAGTTATGGGAGGAAATACAAAAAAAAAGCTTTATTATTGGAGGTCTACTACCTTCCCCTCTCAGAAACAGATAAATCTGACCAAAAAACAAAGGAGGTAAATAAAATCCTGGAAAAGTTATATATGATAGCTCTTTGGAGAAAATTGAATGGGAATAGAAAGGAATATACCTTTTTCTCAGCAGTATGTGGCCCCTATACAAAAATTGATCACATATTAGGACATAAAAACCTAACAACCAAATTCAGAAAAGCAGAAATAGTAAATGCATTCTTTTCAGATCATAATGCAGTAAAAATTACATTCAATAATGGGCAATAGAAAGATAGCTTAAAATTAATTGGAAGCTAATCTAATCCTAAGAAATTAGTGGGTCAAAGGACAAATCATAGAAACAATGGATAATTTCATTAAAGCAAATGACAACAAGGCAACATATTAAAGTTTATGGAATGCAGTCAAAATGGCACTTAGAAGGAAATTATGTCTCTAATTGCTTACATTAATAAAATAGAGAAAGAGCAGATCATTGAATTGGGCATACAATTAAAAAATGTTAGAAAATGAACAAACTAAAAATTCCCAATTAAATACCAAACCAGAGACACTAAAAATCAAAAGAGAGAATACTAAAGTTTAAAGTAAGAAAACCATTGAATTAATAAATAAAACTAGAAATTGGTTTTACAGGGGAAAAAACAATAAAATAAATAAACCATTTGTTAATTTGAATAAAAATAGAAAGAAGAAAACCAAATTACTAGTATCAAAAATGAAAGGTGTGAATTTACCACCAATGAAGAGGAAATTAAAGCAATCACTAGGAACCATTTTGTCCAATTATATGCCAATAAATTTGACAATCTAAATGAAATGGATTAATATCTACAAAAATATAAATCACCCAGATTAAAAAAATAAAATACTTAACCCAATCATAGAAAAAATCAATAAACCATCAATAACTTTCCCGAGAAAAAATTCCCTGGCCCAGATGGATTGACAAGTGAATTCTACCAAACATTTAAAATACAATCCCAATACTATACAAACTATTTGGAAAAATAAGCAAAGAAAAATTGCTGCCAAATTTCCTTCTCTGACACAAATATGGTGTTGATATCTAAACCAGGAAGAGCCCAGAGAGAGCAAATTATAGACCAATTTCCCTAATAAATTTCAATTTAAAAATTTAAATAAAATACTAGCAAAGAGATTATAGCAATATATCACAAGGGTCATAATTAACTGTGATCATGTAGGATTTCAACATAACTGACCATATCAATAACAAAACCAACAAAAATCATATGATTATCTCAACAGATGCAGAAAAAGCCTTTGACAAAATACAACACCCATTTCTATTAAAACATTAGAGAGTTTAGGAATAAATGGAGCTTACCTTAAAATCATAAGTAATGTTTTTATCTAAAAGCATTAGTAAGCATTATCTGTAATGTGATAAGCTAGGAGCCTTCCCAGTACAAACAAGGGTGAAGCAAGGATGTCTATGTCACTATTATTATTTAATGCACTACTAGAAATGTTAGCTATAGCAATAAGAAAAGAAAAAGAAATTAAAGGAATTAGAATAGACGAGAAAATAAAACTATCTCTCTTTACAGATGATATGATGGCATACTTAGAGAATCTAGAGAATCAACTAAAAAACTGCTTGAAATAATGAAAATCTTCAACAAAGTTGCAAGATTCAAAAAAAATTTACATAAATTTTCAGCAATTGAGAATTTGAAAAGACCTTAGTTTAAGAGGGCCAAAGTCTCCCACTGCATCCTGGGTCATCTCTAGTCATCCTGATTGATATCTAGCCACAGGACCCAGATAGCTCCGGAGGAGAAAGTGAGACTAGTGACTTTGCATAGCCCTCAATCACTCAAATCAAAGTCAATTGCAAGTCATGTCATCAAATTCCTGATGTCATGTCCTCTTTGAGAGTGAATGACAAACCACAATATTACAAAGTTCAGCAGCAAGAGATAGAAAGAGAAATTCCATTTAAAATAAATGTTGACAATATAAAATATTTGGAAGTCTATCTACCAGGACAAACCCCAAAACAATATAAAAACAATTGCAAAATACTTTTCATACCAATGAAGTCCAATTTAAATAACTGGGAAAATATCAGTTGCTCATGGATCAGCCAAGCTAATAGAATAAAAATGATAATTCTATCTAAACAAATCCATTTATTCAGTGATATACCACTCAAACCACTCAAAAAATTACTTGATAGTACTAGAAAAATAATAACAAACATCATCTGGAACAATAAAATGCCAAGGCTCTCAAGGGAATCAATTTTTAAAAACATGAAAGAAGTGGTCTATCTGTACCAGATCTCAAGCTATATTATAAAGTGCTAATTATTAAAATAATATGGCACTGGTCAAGAAATAAAGTGCTTATAAGACATCCTAATTGTGATGTCCAATTGAAAATTCAAGAATATATTTCAGGAGAGAGGTTAGGGCTAGATTAAGAATATCTGAAAAATTCCAATAATCTGAATAGTTTCTCTTTTGTGTTTTTAAAATCTCTAACACATTTATTATTGGACTGTAAGACTTTATAATTTCTTATGTGATAAATTTTTGATACAGGTAATTCTCACCATCCCTTGTAAAAACATCCCTGTGCAAAATTGTTAAAATAAGTTTAAGCTATTATTCAATATGATTTCTATTTAGCAAATATTTAAGTATTAATTGTGGGCAATACAGTATCCTATGAGGTCTCAATAGAAAAACAAAACAGTCACTGCCCTTGAGGAGTTTATACTCTATTGAGGAAAAACAATTATATAAATAAAGCAACAGAAGATAATTTGAAGGACAGTAAATGTATAGTGAAAGTGTCATGGGCAAGATGGCACCTAAGTTAAACCTTAAAGAATGATATGGATGCTCAGTGGTTACTTTATTCCTGATAACCACTGCAGAACACTGATGATATGCAATTATAGATAGCAGAGGGGTCTAGCAGGTGTCTGGATTAGTAAATATCTGAAGATCAGGCTTATGAAAGTGAGACTGAACCCACATTTGGCACCAGCTGTGAACATTCATCTTAAAATGGAAGAGGGATGAAATCCATTTGTTAGAATACTATTCAGAATAATGACGAGGCTCTAAGTTCTATTAGCATAAGCAATCTAATACTCTGAATAGCCTGAGATATAAAAGCAGGACACATGTTGAGGGATTTCTTTTCTGAGTTTTAAAGGATAAAGTATCTGTACCAAAGGCTACTTATATCTAAACAAATCTAGAAGCCCAGGACCAGAGGACCTGTCACTGCAAATCTAATGACTTAAATACTTTGTCACAACTCTTTGCTTCCTAGAACACCAACTCAACAAGTTGGGGAAGGAGGCCGTTCCATTGATGACACATTCAAAAGAGTTATAGGACTCCAGATTGTAGCAGCTCTAGTTGTTTGAATGACTCGTCTCCTATGGCTAGCAGACTCTCGTTCCGTAACTGGATCAAAATCTACTAAACATTTCCTCCCCACCAATGTAGATTATGTTATTTTTTTCCCCTGAAAAGGCCAGGAAACTGTTCTCAATATTAGATTGGCCCAAGGAGCTAAGCGTTGAGCTACCCACCTCTTGGCACAACTTCCCAGTCTCAGACTTTGCTGACTTGGCTTTCTCGTTACCTGAAGGCATAAAGAGGTCCACTCATGTAGAATCTGAAACCTTCAGAATAGCTTGGTGTCCCAAGCCCTGCTGACTAGACTCATTTGTGTCCTCTTGAGCTGAGTACAGAATCAGGTCCGGACTATGACAAGTAGCATAATCAATAGCTGGAAAGAGATGTCTTTGTGGCTCCTAGCATGGTTGAAGTAGGATAATCAGATGAACTCTCCAGGTATGTGCTGGTTAAATGTTTAACAAATTGCTCTTCATTGTATATAAGATACCCGTTAAGTTTAACCTACATTATTAATAATTATCTATCACTTTAGATATAAACAACCAACAAACAAATCAAGCCCTCATTTATAGTTTTGCTGATTTGGGAATTGTTAGCTGATATGAATTGTCTTCAGCACATCTCTGGCTCTCCCTCAAATTATCACATTCTGCTAGGCAACCTTAAATGAGTCTTCCCTTCCTAAGTGCTTCCATGCATACCACGACATTGATGAGTGTTGATTGGGCTAGAGGAGACTATAGTATCTGAGGTCCTGGATCAGATAGTGGCCCTAATGATGGAGATGGGTAGGACATAAACCTTAAGAAAACCAAGGTCCAGTCCACTCAGCCAGGTTTTGAGGGATAGAGGGAAAGGAGTTAAAATAAATTATCCTTCAGATAAGATGTCTTTGTATAGTGATTAAGGACTTAGCTTCAACTTGTCTTTCTCTTTTTTTTCAGAGTCCATCAGTTTTTTTTATTAAACATATTTTCACATCAGTCATGTTGTAAAGAAGAATGAGAACTAATGGGATGAACCATGAGAAAGAAGAAATAAAACAAGAGACATAGAGAAAATAGTATGCTATGATTTGCATTCAGACTCCATAGTTCTTTTTCTGGCTGGGGACAGCATTTTCCATCATGAGTCTTTTGGAGTTGTCTTAGATCCTTGCATTGCTGAGAAAAAAAATCTATCAAAGTTAGTCGTTGCACAATGCCGCTGTTACTGTGTACAATGTTCTTCTGGTTCTGCTCATTTCATTCAGTAGCAGTTCATATTATGTCTTTCCAGGTTTTTCTGAGGTCCACATGCTCATTATTTCCTAGAGCGCTAGTTTTCTCTTTTTAAAAAAATTCTCATCCCCTTTCATTACATTAGCCAAACTGGGAGCACTAGCTGTTACTAAACTGTACCGTCCATCTCCTACCTCCATGTATTTGATTAAGCAAGCTATCCCTTGTGCAGGTCATGTAGTCCCCTTCCTATCACAACTTTTTCGAGTCCTTAAGTTTCTTTGAGGATCAGAGGCTATCTCTTCAATGATAATAGCTCATATTTATATTGTGCTTACTATGTAGTGCTTTATAATTATTACCTTATTTGATTCACATAACAACTTTGGGAGGGAGGTAATGTTATTACCCTCATTTTACAGATGAGGAAACTGAGGCAAATAGAGGTCAAATGATTCACCCAGGGTCATACAGCTAGTAAGTGTCTGAGGTCAGATTTGAACTCAGGTATTCCTGACTCCAGAACCAATACTCTATCTACTTCACCTAGATACCTCATGAAACCTTCCCTAATCCATGTTTGTCCTTAGCCCCACTAAGAAATGATTTAACGAAACTTAAAAAAATGTCTGTTTTCTAAAATACCTTCCCCTTTTACCCCCTCACAAGTTTACAAAAGAGAACTCTAAGGACCTTTGAATAGTTCCAGGAACTACCCCCATCTCTTTATCATATCTAATAAAGCAGGTAGTAGAGGTTTAACAAAAGGTGATTAGCTAACTGATTAATAAAGAAGATACTACAGTTATCCCTTCCATATCAAGATGCAGTATGTCTATGATTAAGAAAATCTGTGTAAATTTTTTTGGCTCTCTCTTGTATCAGAAAAGAAGTCTGATTTTTTTCTGTTTCTTTTATAGGGTATTTACAGTAACTTACTATAAAATTTGGGTTGATATTATACAAGACTATACACCTATTTTATGCATTCTTGAGTTTCTAATTTTTTTCTGTGTCATCTGCTGGACTTTACGGGTTGTTCATGACTTCCTCAAGACTTCCAAAAAAATCCCATTTAATTTCTTATGCTGACTTTCAATATATTGAAACTGACTTCCAATATATTGATGAGGAAAATCAAGATGTGGAAGGAATAACTATTTCCTTTGGCCTAGTGTGAATGGCTATGCTAAAGTATACACTCTTTCCTTTGCAACAACTTAAGTATTCTCTCTCTTGTTTTAATACCTAGCTTTTCCTGCCTAGGTGCCTGGTGCCCAACATATGTCCTAAGTTGGTCCTACATAGCAGTTTCTTACCCAAAACTGCTTTGTAAGGAACATATCTTTTTTTTTGTGGTTACTTTCCCTGGGTTATATAGCTTAAGACGAGAGGATAAAACACACACCCACACTCACAAACACACACACACACATATATATACATACACACATATGTATATACTTAGAAGTATATACATATGAATATATACACATACACAAACATATATTCACATTATCTATGAATACATACATGCATACAAACATAACTACCCATTATATATATACACATATAAATATGTGTATATATCTTGATCTCTCTCTATATACCTGTCATCTATTAAATTGTGAGACACACACGTCCATCACCTATTGAGTAAAATAAACCCTAAATGCAGTTTACTTCTATGTCTATATCCTATGCTGGTTTAGCTGGACTAGAAGGACCTTGAAAATTCTCATATCACTTAAGAAAAAAGTTCTTTAAACAGCAAACTTAAGACAACAAACATACAACTAGTATGATAATGTATTTTGTTTTTAAACTTATGGCATTAGCAATAATACTACATCCAGAATTATTACTCGAGAATTAGGATTCCTCTATTTCTCCTTTCCCTTCCCAGGATTCCCAACAAAAATGACAAGATAGAATGGTTATTGGGACCTTCCTGAAGCTAAGTAGGGAAGAGTAGGTAATAATCTACAGCTGAATTTGGGAAATATATTTGCTATTCTGGTAATGATTTCTTTATCAGCTGTCATCATACTAGTGTTCACTATTTTCTGAAAAGGATTTTTAAAAGTATAAGTGATGAAGTGTCTATCACCTATATAGACAAGCTAAAGAGCTTGATTCTAGGAGAGGTATGATGACCAAACATGAGTGGGACCTTTTCCCCATCCAAGACAAGTGATTTTGAAAAACAGGCCTTCATCCTTGGTCTCTGCATTTGTTCTTTTACATTCTAAGCATAGAAAGTATAGTCTTATATCCTGTGACCTTCAAAAGGTCAGGAAATGAAGTCACAGGAATCTAGCAATTGGATTCCAGGTTAGGTTTTGCAGCCAGTCCAGCATCCATGCCTTGATGAACAAGGAGTGACTTTCAGGACTTAGACCAGCAGAAATTGAGCCCAGCAGTCATGATGCACCTAGACATAAACTTGGTGGGACTAATGTTATGTAGGCTGTTTTGAGTCTATTCCCTCCTAAAACTAAGGTGATATAGGGAGAGTATGCAGCTGAGGTGTTAGACAGAAATATTTGTATGTTTATTTTTATTATATCTTCAATATAAATTTCCCTTGGTAAAAGCAGTTGTTGTTAAGTGACTAAATAGAAGCAAGGCTAGTGACTGACCATATTGGGGGTTGAAGAAAGAGCTGGCTGGAGGTTTGAGAAGAGTAGAGAAGAGAGATACCCCTAACTCTTTCAGTATACTCCAGAGTCTAGAGAGGCAGATATAGCCATCCTGGCTCTGGGAGAGGAAAACAGGGCATGTTCACTACACTATAAACTAGATAAGAATGTAAATTAAATGCAAAAACACCCATTAGGTTTTCTAAACTAATTATATATCATTTTAAAAAGAAACTAAGGAAAATAAAGATTTTGTATCAACTCAGGAATATACGTATAATAAAATATTCATAGTATCACTGTGGTAGCAAAATAACTGAAAACAAAGTAGGTGTCTACTGAATGGGTAACAGTTGAAGAAATCATAATATATGAAGGACAAATAACTACAAAATAAGAGATAAGAGGAATTCAGAAAAGCATTGGAAGATTTGTATGAACTGATACAGAATAAAGTAAGCAGAAGATACATAATAATTATAAATGACTAGAATACAAAAAGAAAACCCAACTTTAAAAACAATCAGTTTTGGAGAATAGATATTGAACTGTTGGAGGGAGGGGAATTATAGGTATAGAATCTTGTGAATACTGTCAGAGGCAGTCTTTATATTGCTTGTTTTTTGCTTACTTAAAAATTTTTTTATAATGAGGGCAAATTCAGAATTACAGTAACAGAAGGTATTATTAAAATTTACTTATTTTAATAAATACTTATTTAATTAAAATTAAATTATTATAATAATTTATATTATACATAATTATATATTATTAAATTAATATTACATTATAATAATGAATAATTATTTATTATATTATATAATATTTATATATTTTAAAATTATATGATATTTTATATTATATAATATTAACTAATATAATAATAAATATAATTAAATTAATAAAAATATATAATATAATTTATAAAATTAATTAAAATTAAATTAAAGTATTAAATTAAGTAAATACTTAATTTGATAAGTAAATACAAAGGATATTTGGTCCAGTGAAAATCTGACATGACTCACATATTTGTTAACTCAATATTTTCTTCACTAGCCCTGTAATTTCATTAGTATACAGAACTTCTGGGTAATGAAACTCTCTCTACTAATGCAGGTCTGTAACACATCAGTTGCCTGGGGGCCTAGGATCCTACCAATAGTATGTTCAGAAGCAACACTTGAACCCAGGTCTTCCTGACTTTGAGGCTGGCTTTCTATCCACTATGCTTTTCTCTCCACTATGCTTCTTTAACTATAAATGAATAGGAATAAAATTAGTGAGAAAGATAATCAAAATTGTGAAATCCGAATATCTGAATTTTTTAAATGTTTAATACTAAATTTGGAACCAGGAGACATTGGTTCTTCTTTGAAGCAGCTAAGTGGCACAGTAGAAAAATGCCGGATTTGGAATCAGAAAGACACAAGTTTGACTCTTGCCTTGGACATTTAATTAGGTGTATGACCCTGGGGAAATCATTTAACCTCTCTCAAACTCAGTTTCTTCATTTGTAAATTGCATATAATAATAATACTTACCTCACATGACAGGAGATTCAAATAAGCCAATATGAAAAAAAATTTGTAAATCGTAAAGCGTTCTATAAATACTAGCTATTATCATCAGTTCATTTTTTTTTTTTGCTATTTTTATTTGCCTATGTAATTGTAGTTAAATTATTTATTTATTTTTATTTGCCTATGTAATTGTAGTTAAATTATACCACACTTTCTTTATCTGTAAAATGACTTAGATGAACTCCAAGTTCATCAGTTCTAAATCTATAATCATGACTTATTTTTAACTAGGAAAGTGATTTCTAATTAGAATGTTACTTTCTAAGTAGGTGTTTCTGAATAGCTTGAAGAAAAATTTATTTTCTACAGTATTGTAGAGCTCTTCAAAACCTTTCTACTACTAACTTGACTATCACTTTTAAAGGATTTAACACCTCTCTTCCCCAAACCCCCTAATGCTTAGGGTTCTTTTCAGCAGTTCAGACATCCATACATCCATCGGATTATTATGTGAGACAACTAGTTTCAATATTTCAAGGTATCATACTACGGAAGTATAATTCAAAAGTCTTGAGCTTAGATTACAGAAGCCATTATTTTTTCTTCTGCAAAATGTAATTCATAAATTCAGTGTTTGAGTCAAACAAACTCTATTCCAGTATAATTCTCATACTCATTGCAGACCTAGAATGTTTACATTGGTATAAATGCCATTTGAAACTTTCGGAGCTTTAAACATCAATGTCTCATTTAAGGAAAATCTATAGTAAATTAGAATTCAGTTGTAAACACTGGATATCAGTCTCTTATTAGGAGTGGTGGAAGGATAGAGAATGTGTATTACAGGAACATTAATATGAATGGTCTCATATAGCTTTTAAACAAAATTGAAGACCAAGATACACAGAGTCCTCATTTAGGGGTTTATCATCCAATTTATTATTACCCTTGCCTTTTGTTTCTCTTGCCAGATGCCTCAGGTTTAAGCATTTCATGACCTGGACTTCTCTTAATTTTTCCTACCTGTTGTTTTGTGAAACTCAGGATGAGTTAATTTTATATGGTTAATGATTATTTAAATGGTTGGAAGAGTAGGAGGGTGAAGTTACCATAACTTTTCAGATTGCACTGTCTCTCAAAGACAACTGAAAGTTGGTTATATATTAAGAGAAATGCTCACATACACTAACTTAATAAACTACTCTTTTATATACAGCTGCCAAATTAATATTTCTAAGGCACAGATCTAGCCTCCACTCAAGAAATTTCTGTAGTTCCCTATTACCCTTAGATTAAAATACAAACTACTTTGTTTGGCATTTAAAGCCCTGCACTCTGACTTCGGTTATCTTTCCAATCTTAGACATCACTCGAACTCACATAATCTGCTCCAGCCAGAGAAGTCTCACACAGTGTACTGATTTGGTATACCTCATTTATTTACTTATCTGAGAACAACATATTTTGTTCTTTTAGCAGGATAAAAGCTTCTTGAGGTTAGGGAGTAGCTCATTTTTTATTTGTATTCTCAACATCTAGCATAAAACCTGACATAGTTAATGGCTAATAAATGCTTGCTGATTAACAATTAATTAATTGATGACTGATTAATAATAAATATTTATTAGTTGATTATTTTATTATTCATTAATTAATAGCAATATAATAATAATTAACACAATACTAGGTAATACAAACCAAGATTAGTCTATGATGGAGTAGATTGTATTTCTTTCTGAAGATAAAAGTCTCCTAGGTTCCCCAAATCCCTTTTGGCATCATTTGGGAACTTCTGAAGCACTGAAAGCACATATGTCATATAAGCATCTATGACAACCCCAGATACCCATAACTATTTGAAATAGGTCAAATAGCTAAGTGCTGCAGAACAATGCAACCCAACCAGCAATACTATTCCAGAAGAAAGAAATAGGGTGTTGGATTGGAATCCAGCTATAAAGCAAGTGACTGCAAAAACAGTTTTATGGTTTTTGTAATGAGCACAAATTAAACTGTTTTATTAGCAATAACAGGACTAACTTTAAAAAGGTTTGACAAAGCACCAAGTAGTTAGGGCACTTGGCACGTTCACTCATTCATAATGCTTGCTGTATACTGTTATAGAAGGACCAAGACAGGTCTATATTCTTACACCTCAGTTATTGCCTATGCTAATAAAGCTAGTGAGCCACGTCAGTGTGAGATTTCTTGAGCCATAGTGAAAAAGATGTAGGAGGGTACATAAGCTGCTAATAAAAGAAATGCAGCAACAATAGAGAAACAGCTCTGCCTGGTGACGTAATGGCTGGCAGTGGGCCAGATTTAGCAGTTCAGGTACAGCAGGACTACTGAAAATACTACTTGTTCCCCCGTCACTTTGTTAGTGCTGCAGTACTCCTAGGGGAGTCAGGATGCTAAACAAAAGGCTTGTTTTGTAGATTAAAGTTACAAAGCATTTGGACACGAAACTGAAGTGTCAGCTGCTTAAATTTAGAATGGAAAGTACTCATGGCAAAAGGTAAACCAACAATCCCGGGTTAGTGTCCAGGTGACCAAAACTCCTCTCATACCATTCTGGGAGGCTATCTCTGGTACCCTCCCCTCCCCCATCCCCCCACTCCACCCCCGGACTCCCAGGTCCCTTTCCTCTCCGCTCCTCCTTACCTCTGCCAGGTAGAGGTTGAGGAGACAGAGTGTGGAGAACTGGAGGCAGGAAGGAAAGCAGTAGAGCAGCCAGCGGGAGAAGAAGTGGAGGCTAGAGGGAGGCCAGAAAAGGGGCAGGGAGCCGCCGAGGGAGAAGGAGGCGGAGAAAAGAGTGGTCCTGAGTGCTGCCCACGAAAGGCAGAGGAAGAGGCAGAGGCTCTGGTAACTCAGCCGCCGCTCTCCGTAAAGGAGTAGCCGCCACAGCTGCAGGTAGGCAAAGGAGAAGAGGGCAGCGTATAACAAGGTATGCAGGATGCTCAGGGAAAGCTGCGCGGAGCCCGGCACCACAGGGACAGCGGCAGCTCTTTCGCCTTCCTCGACTCTACTGCTGCCCATTGTCGCCCCACCAGCAACCTCAAAAGCGACTGGGGAGCCCCTGACAGTCACGCTCATGAAAGGAGCTGGAGGTGGGAGGCTCAGCCGGCAGGGAAAGACCGAACTGGGAGCCTCCAGAGTCAAGGGGGTTGGGGGGAGATGAAAGGATGTCCTCGTCACACCCCTTCCACCCCAGCCTGCGGGAACGATGATGACAGGAGCCCTAAGCCACGGCCGAATCTCGGAGCTTCCTTCTCGCTTCCGGGGCTGAGGGTGGGTGGGCAGATGTGGGCTCCTCCTCCTGCGGCTCCACAGTTGCGAAAAAAACAACTCGGGACTGAAAGCATCAGCTGAGAAGCCGGAGCGTTCGAGGAGCTCGCTCCGCACCACTGGCTCGTCGGGATTGGCTCAGCTGGGCACGCCTCCAGCGAGCACAAGTCGGAAGGCCACAGATCTGGGGACCCCATGGCAGGCAAGCTAACAGCTCGTGATTGGGCGGCGGCTTGCTCCCGCTTACGTTGCTTATTGGGCTCGTGTCAGCTCCGGCGGCTCCTTTCGTTGGAGGACTCCCTCGCTGTGGGTCACCTATGGGCAGCTCCGGGCCCACCTTCTTTTGTTCCCATTGGCTTCAGGAACGTCTGCGTGAATAGCTTGAAGAAAGGGCGAAGCCTTGGGGGATTGTTTTCCTTTTTACTGGATGGGGGCGGAGAGTCCCTCTCAGGTAAGCGTAGTTTAGTCTCCTGATGTGGGTCTAGGGAAGGATGGCGAGGTAGCCCGACGTGGATCTTCCTCCTGCAGGATTTATCCTTTAGCCCTGGTTCGCTTCCACAGCCACATCCTTCTACTTCCTCAGGAGCTGCAGCATTTTTGTGTAACATCTTCCCCACGGGTGTGGAGAGACTGGGCCACAGACAGTGCTTAGGGAATACCAGGCAGGTGAGTCATGGTGGTGTGTGGGTTTTTTGGTTTTTTGTTTTTAAATTCAGAGCCAATGCTGACTTCTCTCCCTGTTGTGGGGTGGGCTGCCAGTAAGTGGTGGGGGAAGGATCCCCAGGCCTAAGCCCCTTGTGGTATGCCCCTTTTTGTCAGTCTGGTAAAAATCTATGAAGCCCTTTTCAGAATGTTTTTAAATGCATAAAATAGAACACATAGAATGACAAAGAAAACCAATAATATTGAAATAGTTAACAAAATATCTATTTAAAAAAGTTCACAGATCCCCTGCTCTAGGCAGTGTTGTAATATTTGTCAGTTGAGGTAGATAGACTACCTTCTGTAGTTGGCTATTTCTCTCACTCTTCCTGGCGAATTTTCCTGGAGATGAGGGTTGGGAGTGAAACTAGAGAAAGTTCCATAGTTAAGATTTGGTTGGTAAAGTCCACACATCCCTAACTTGCAAGATGTCCACAATACAGAAAGGAGATGGGAAGGGAGTCAAGTGCATCCCAGAAGTGGGAAACTTGGAATCTCTGTCTTTTTACTCCTAACTCTGTGCTTATGGACAGTTTTATCAGAAAAATGGGATTTGATGGGAGGTTTGAAGAAGAAGAAGATTTAGAAAGATGTCCTAAGAATGACTAGAAAGAAGGGAGGTAGGCAGAAGAGGTGAAGATGAGAGTATCTATGGCTGCTTTGTTGAAGACATTGATGGCACACCAGTAGTTTGAATTTTGATATAAGACTTTTGTGGGGGGGGGTCTGTAGGGACTCTGAAATGTTTTGAGCATTTAATATGTGTGCCTGTTGTTTACACTGATAAATGTGTAAGTTTGTGGAGAGCAGGAACTGTTAAATTTTTGTCTTTGTTTTGGTTTTTCCTAGTCTTTATGTGCTTGTTTCCTAGTATGTGCTTGTTGATAGAGGAGAGTGGCCATCTCTTTCAAAGACCTTTACTCAAGAGAGGCATAGTATGTGGTTGGATTGATTTTAGAGCTTCTTTCTTGGGAAGAAATAAAATCCATGGGCATTGTTAATGAGATAATAAGAGTTTATTGACTTTTGCTCATAGACAATTTTCCTCATTTGACATTTTAATCAAAGAATCAAGAAAATCTTGACTTTTTTTGAGTAGAAAGATTTATACAGTTTTTCCATGTGTAAATTGTTATTTAAAAAACTAGAATATGAAAGATGAGAGTTTCTACCAAATTTTGTTTTTCAAAATCTAATATCATGCAAAAAACATTCATTTTGATAATTGACTCTTTTACCCATATTATTCATGCATCATGAAGCATGTAGCAAAAAAGGCAACAATCTGAAATTCAATTTTTAGACTTTTTGGATACAATTTTTACCCCTCCCAAGAGCAATGTGTTTTCGTTGTTAATGAAAATGTATTTTATAATTGTTATCTATCTTTCTATCTCTATGTAATTTGTCCTTGTGATTTTACTAGTGTAGGGAGCTCCTCATGTAGAAATTTCATTTATTGTCAGGTTAGCAACTATTTATAATATAGCCATTTAGTTGTTACATGGGACACAGAGAGGTTGTTGCTTCTCTATGTTCATGCTTTTTTCAGAGGTAGAAATGAAATTCAAGTCTTACCAGGTCTACACAGAACTGCTTCATCAATATATTGATATATCCTGTAAAATATTTTACTCATTTATTATTGATGGCTTGTCATTAGCAAATATGTAGTTTTGTGTATAGATTGTGAATTAAATGCAGAAATAATATTTTGTGAAAAGTATTGATATTTTATTCTATCCTTTTTCTGCAAACATACAGATATATTAGAATGTATTTATTCTAAACATTGTGATAGGTTCTGGAAATATGTATACTAGAAAGAGATAGTTTCTATTCCTAAAGTTCTGCTAAGGAGATACAGCATGTTCAAAGATAAATAAATTCAAGACTTATACAAAGTAATTGGGGAGAGGAAAGAGTAACAACTGGGGAAATTAGGAAAGACTTCTTGTATACTCTAACACTTGAGTTGAATCTTGAAGGAATCTAGGGTTTCCAAGAGGTCAGAGGTAAAGAAGAACATTTTAGTTGTGGGGGAAAGCCTGTGCAAAGGCATGGAAGTGAGAACTGAAATGTCCTGTATGGGGGAAAGCAATTTGGGAGGGTAGAGGAGTAAAATGTAACCATGGAAAGATGGACAGGAGCCAGGTTGTAAAGGATTTTAAATACCAAACATTGGAATCTTTTTTTTTTTAACCTAGAGACAACAGCAATCAATTTAAACTTCTTGAGCAAGGGAGTAGTGTAGTTTGGTTTAAGCTTTAGGAATATAATTTTTTAATAGCTTTCTAGAGTATGTGTCTCAGTGGGAAAGGACTGAATGCAGGGAGCCCAGTCCAGAGGCTATTGTAATAAATAGTTTGGGCTGGAGGTGTCAGGGACATTTTGTTTGTATACTTGTGGGAAATTCTCAAGTTAGGAGGGATTTCAGAGTCTCTCATGTCCAATCCCTTAACCAGAACAAGAATCCTCTCTATCAAATAGCTTTGCTTTACTCTAATCTCCCATAGTTTTTCCCCTTTGCTTCCTGAAAATACTTTCCCTCCTGAAATTTTCCTAAAACAAAATGATCAGATTTCTCTTTCTAGTCCAAATTAATCTCCGTTACCTTACAAAGGAAATTGTCTTTTATCTTTCTTGACAGAGATGTTAGGTTGTGTCTTGTTTTTTTGTTCTATTTAAAAAACATTCTCTGCCTAAAGGAAATATTTAAACATTCAGAGTTACAGAATTCCCATGATTTTAGATGATTACAAACATTTTGGGACAAAATGTTTTCCAGGGAAATTTGAAAATATTTCTTTGGCTATACATGCATACTATTGGATTTGCACAGTGAATGATTTTTTTTTTAAATTCAACAGTACTTTATTTTTCCCATGTACATGTAAATACTATTTTAAGCTTCATTTTTAAAAGATTTTGCATTCCAGATTTTTCTTCCTCCCTTTCTTTCTTACCCTTCCCCATGACAGCAACCAATCTGATATAGATTATACATGTGCAGGCACATAAAACACATTTCCACATTGGTCATGTTGTCAAAGAAGAAACAGAATGAAAGGAAAAAACTACAAAACCCTCAATAAAGTGAAAATAGCATGCTTTGATCTGCATTCAAACTCCATTAGTTCTTTCTCTGGACATGGATAACATTTTCCATCATGAGTCTTTTGGAATTGTCTTGTATCATCGTATTGCTGAGAAGAACTAAGTCAGTCATAGTTGGTCATTGTACAGTATTGCTGTTACTGTGTACAATGTTCTCCTGGTTCTGTTCACTTCACTCAGCATCAGTTCATGTAAGTCTTTCCACATTTTTCTAAAATCAACTTGCTCATCCTTTCTTATAGCCCAATAGTATTCCATTACATTTATATACCACAACTTGTTCAGCCATTCCCCAACTGATGGGCATCTATCTCTTCAATCTCCAATTCTTTGCCACCATAAATGAGCTGCTATAAACATTTTTGTACTTGTAGATCCTTTTCCCTTTTTTATGATATCTTGGGGATATAGATCTGGTAATGTTATTGTTGGATCAAAGGGTATGCACAATTTGATTGCCCTTTGGGCATAGTTGTGAATGATTTTTGTATTTGTAAAGCTTGTTTGTAGTTTGTTAAATGATAATTATATTATTTGCTGGAGCAAAATGAAGACTAGAACTTGTAACTGTAGGTTTTGAACACGTTTGCAAATACTACATTTTCCCAGTTGTTATTGCAACAAATACAACGTCAATTCAGTTATTTATAACAAAGATTATATAATTATGATACTTTCCACAGAATGAAAAGCAGTTCATAAAGTCAATATCCCTTTGAAGAAAGTAACATTATCATTTTGCTGGAGAAACTGAGTTATATTATTTGCCTAAGGTGACTCAGATGTTAGTGGAGATAGACACAATTTATTTCAGATCTTTACCCAGTGTGCTTGGGCATCTCTCTGAGTTAACAAAATAAAGCAGTTTGATTTTTTTATATTAATAGTTCTTGGAAAATGTTTTTCATGGTAGTCTTTTTTTAAATATCACTTACATTTCCTAAAGCATTTCAGCTTCCCTTTCTTCCCTTCCCCCAACAGAAAACCATACATTATAACCAAGAAAAAAAAGGATCTAAAAAAGTCAGTTTAGCGAAACTAAAGAGCCGGGGTTTTTTGGTTAAGTTGGCTGAGTGAAAAGTTACAGACCATCTCTCTTATAAGTACTATATAGTAAACAGTAAAATTTGCACCGAATCAAATGATAGAAATAATTCTCTGGGTACCCTTTTTTGCGGTATATTTTCCCCATGCCTTTGTCATTCTTTTTCAGATACTTTGTGAATTACTTCTTCAACTCCCTTGTAATTGATGCCTCTAGTATGTATCTCCAATATGCACATGGTTGACTTTTTCCCTTGTGATTCTCTTTAGTGTCATTTCTACCTCCTCTATAGGAATATCTAAGACTGTCATGTTGGAACCCAAGTATGGCAGCTCCACTGTACTTGATGGTGAAAAAGTTTATTCTCAAAATACTTCTAGATCTTTCATATTTTCCTCATTGTTATTTTCCTGATTACTGTGCTTAGCCACTTACCAAGCATTCTTTCAATTGATTTTACATTTCACTACTTTCTCTATTTTACAAGAGAATGCTACTCATTCCTCTACTGACATTTTAATTAACAGCTTGTTTGAACAGGTTAGAATTGAGTTGCTTCAGTTGCACTTAGTAAATTTTCACATTTTTATTCTTCTAGTTTTGTACTAGATTTGATCTTTACTCTAAGAAGTCAGTGGTCTGATTCACCAGACAGTTGATTCAGGAATGTTTCCCACATAAGTTATGCCCTTTCTTGTCTTTATTTTCTGCCATTTTTTGACAAAAATGTGATCTTTTGCCAAAGCCAGGTGTAGTTGACTTCTTTGCCTCCCATCCCTTCTAGTAGTTTTTATTGTCATATCATGAATCTTTAACTTTTTTCCTATAATAATAGTAACAACATTTATATAGCACTTTAACATTTGCAAAGTGCTTTTGAAATATTTCATTTTTATCCTCCCAGCAATCCTGGGAGGTAACCGCTATTATTATTTCCATTTTAAAGATAGGGGAACTGAAGCAGAAACAAGACATTGACTTACTCCAGCATCACACACTAGTAAATGACTAAGGCTGTATCTGAACTCAGGTCTTCTTTACTCCGGTCCCAACATTCTATCCACTATGCCACTTAGCTGCCTAAACAAGAGTTAAACTTGGTTATTTATTTTCTTAAGAAAGCCTTTTTGTCCCGTTTGACTTGAGGGTAAGAACCCTTCTGTGCAAAGGACTTTTCTAAGGATTTTAGAAAGGATTTTATTTATTTATTTTTAAATAGTTATTTATCTGTTCCAATTACCTGTAAATACATTTTAAAATTCATTAAAAAAATTAAGTTCCAAATTTTCTTCCTCCTTCCCTCACCTCCTTCTCCTCTCCTACCTCCTCTTCCCTCCCTAAGACAGTAAACAATTTGATATAGGTTTTATATGTGCAGTCATGTTAAACATTTTTATATTAGTCATGTTGTGAAAGAAGAAATAAACCTCTTAAAAGAAAAAAGAAACAATAAAAATGAAGAAAATAAAAATAGTATGCTTCTCTGCATTCAGAGTATATCACTTCTTTCTCTAGATGTGAATAACATTTCCTCATGAGTCCTTTGGAATTATCTTGGATCACCACATTGCTGAGAAAGCTAAGTCATTCATAGTGAATCATCTTACAGTATTGCTGTTACTATATATAATGTTCTTCTAGTTCTGCCCACTTACTTTGCATCAGTTCATATAAGTCTTCCCAGATTTTTCTGAAAACTGCCTGCTTATCATTTCCTCAATTCATGAGCATCCTCTCAATTTCCAATTCTTAGGAAGAATTTTGGAAGAAAATATTACTTACTACAATTTCATTATTTTTAAAAAAGGTTTTGAATGTGTTTCTGTAGATTTGACCATGTCACTCCCTGTGACTGAGTGTACTGAAGTACACGCGGGGCTATTATTTCTATGTACAGACATCTCTATCTGCATTTAAAATCCTTCATAACTGGTAGCCAACCTACCTTTCCATCCTTATCACACATTACTCTGCTTCACATATCTTGTGATCTAGTCACGCTGGCTTTATTACTGTTTCTCATACAAGGCACTCCAATTTCTCACTCTTTTATATGTCTGTATTTGTTCATATAAAAAGATATAGATAAGTTAAAGTAGGCATATGAGTATATCCTACACCTAAGTAACTGCCCAAGTGATTTTCCTAAAGCATAGGTTTGGCCACATCCTATTCCAAAGGCTAGTTGCTTCTAGGATAAAATAGAGGGTCATTTATTTAGCTTTTAAAGACCTGCACATCTTAGACTCATTATACTTTCCTTATGTACAAGTCTATTTCCCATTTTCTAGCCTTTGCACTGTTTGCTAAGTTATGTGCCTTCCTCCAACTCTGTTTACCACATCAATAGTAGGAGTAGAGGGTGGAGGGTGACAGGAATCTAGGGATTATGATATGGAAAGGCATGAGCTTGGATAGGATAGGTCAAGGAATTTAAGAAGAGAAGACATTGTTGAAGTAGTTAACTAATAGAGTCAAAGTTAGAACAGAATTGATAGCCTTGAAGGGTACTTAAGGATAGAGGGATTAAGGTCATGGTGAGGATGAAGTATAGTTTTAGAAGGCTTATGGAGAGATAGAATGATAGGTTAGGAGCAGACAAAGGGGCTATGTAGAGTTTGATCACTGAAGTGGAATGCTTGTGTATGATGATGATATCAAGAGTGTGACCAAACTGTGTGTAGGTGAGATATACCGTGAAAGACTAGGCCATGGGAGCTGAGAAGATGAGGAATTCTTTTTAATTGTCCCTTGCCGCACTTGATTATGCTTTTAGTATTAGAGGTTAGATATTGTGTTAGATCAGGAATTGGGGTATAGATGATTTTTGTAAACCAGGTAGAAAGAAGTGGTGGTCTTCTGAGGACTAGTTGATAATAGATACCTTGATCTGAAATGGGTGACAGAATTTGAATGGAGTCAATCTCAAAGGAGTGTGATTTAGATAAAGGAAGAGTCTTGGAGTGGTGTTTCGGTATTTAGACTCCTTCTCCAAGATTAGTATGTTCAGGACACATGAGAAATGGTATTCAGTACTGGAGAGAGTATCTAGTCATCTGTGGGGGTGTTCAGTTTCAGGTTAACAGTAGATGGTAGTAAGCCAAGAAAAGCAAGTCTAAAATGAAGAGAAGTTTAACTATGGAATGAAAGATTAAGAGGGCACAATGAAAGGTGGAACCAATATGAGAAAGGAAAAGGAGAGAAAGGAAAGTGACTTTGGGGGGAAATATGCTTAAACAACTTGAAATTTGTCATCACAGAGATGATGAGAGGAAGAAGGTAAGGTGATTTAGTTACTGCTAGGGGTTGAGTCCAGGCATAGGACACTTAACGCAATCCTCATGTTCTCCTCAGTTTACTAGACTCATCAGATCGTGGAGAGGGATTAGAAAGGAGAGGAAAAAGGAGAGGGTGACACTGATGGATGCTTCTATGACAAATGGGCTACTTAAAAACCTTTATGTCTACATCTGTTTATGAGCAGTGATGAGTCCTTATCTTATGCATTTTCCATTGGGTGAAATAAAGGTGGTTGTAAAACAATAAAGTAGTCATTCCAGAAGTGAAGGTGGGGTGATGGAAGGAACTTGACCTCGGTTCAGAAGTGCAAAAAAAGAGAACAAAATCTTTCTAAAAATTTAAATTATCTGACAAGACATAGAGAAACATGCAAACATAGATGAAAGAAACACAAAGACCAACAACTTAGCAGCACTGAATTTCTCTTGCTAGCTTTGGCTTTAGATCTACAAATCAAGTTAAGATGCACATCTTCTCCAATCACATAGATGCCTGCAAGATTTCAAGGCCATATAGCTATAATTGTTGTCCCTTGACAGTTCCCTTAGGGGGAACAAAGTCATCTTTGGACACTTTGTCACCCATACAGAACATATGCACAAACAGAAACAACAGCAAATAACCCTAAAATTTGTATTTCCAATTATATTTCTTCATGTCTCATTTTCTTTATATATTCAGTTGGATACCAAGACCTCTTTGACTACACCACCTTGGCTAGCACCCTGGACATGGGGTCAAAAACCCAGTGCCCTTTGGTCACCCCAAAGGCTGGATAGCCTGTAACCTCCCAAAGCTCTCTTTGGCTGAGTTTTCTAGCTAGGGAAAACGAGCCTCAATCCTGTCCTAGCTAACTAACTTTATCCTTCATCCAGCACACTTATCCAAATAGGATTTTCAAATCTGCATTGGCCGAGATACCCTTAAATAAACAAGGCTTTATCTTTGTCCCATTAACTGTGGTTGACCTGCTCTCTCTTGTAATGAGGAACTCAGCCCAAAGAGAGGGGAGTTCAGAATATGAGTGGAGAAGTGAAACTCTTTGAACCAGAGATCTGACACAAGTGGAGAAAAAAAAAACCAACCTCATGTAACCTTCACCTGAAGCCTCTTACTAGTCTAAGTCACTTACTCTCATCATAGCCCATCACTAACACCATGTGTCAATAGGCAATCACAATGTGACAAAGCTTTTCTGAAAACCAGGTTCATTACAAGAGAAATGAACATGCATATGGAACCCAAAGAATTCACAACCCATTCAGAAATTTGCATATTTATGACAGCAGGACAAAGGAAGGAGGAGATACCAGGAAAGGGCATGACTTGGGAGGAGTGAAGGTCCAAAAAAACTGGGAAAAGGACAAAACCCTTCCCACAGGGGAGGAGCAAGGTAACAGCAAAAACTTCATTCTTTTCCCTTGGAAACTCAAATATGAAGAGAGTCCACATATTTGCAGGATCTCAGCTGCACAAGCAGATTTCCCACTCTGGCACAGGCTGACTGACAAATGAAGGGGCTAGAAAATGTGCCCTAAAAATTATCTTCTTACCCAACCCTGGCCTGCTCATTTTTGCAGGTATCACCCTACAGTGAAAACAAAAAATGTACAAAAACTTCTGCAAATATGAATCCATTCACCATTGGTACATGGAATGTGTACACTTATGGACAACACAAAATGAAAATCCAGTAGACCTAAAAGAGAAACAGCTCTTGTTGGGAGAGAACTCAGCAGGTACTGCATCCAAATAGCAGCCCTGAGTGAAATACAGCTGTCAAACTTATAGAAGACAGAGTTGAATATACATTTTCCTGGAGTGGCCACAGTGAAGGGGCATGCCATGAAGCAGGTGTAGGTTTTGCAATCAAAACTAATCTAGTCAACAAGCCCAAAGGAGTGAGTGACAGGCTCATGACAATGCAATTGCCATTTGCAGGAAAATGTCATGCCACCATCATTAGTGCCTGTGTTCCCACCATGACAAACCCTGATGAGGTCAAAGAAAAATTTTATGAAGACCTGGAGACTGCTATCATCAATGTTCCAAAAGAAGACAAGCTTATAATTCTAGGTGACTTTAATGCGAGAGTAGGCTCCGACTACCAGACTTGACAGGGAGTCCTAGGGAGGAATTTAATTGGAAGTAGCAACAGCAGTGGTCACTTACTACTGCAGACTTGTGCATCGCATGACCTTTTCATCATCAATCTAAATGCAACAAAACTTTGTGGCTGCATCCTCACAGCAAACATTGGCATTTAATTGACTGATTGTAAGGAGAAGAGAAGGATGGAATGTGAGAGTGATGAAGGCAATGTGTGGTACAGAGTGCTCAACCTATCGTAAACTTATCCTCTCCAAGCTAAATATTTGCATTCAACAAAAGTGGTATCCCCAAGGCAAAATGACTACTAGAAGAATTAAAGATTAAAGCTCATCTCTGAGCAGGAACAATTTGTTACTACCTTGGAGAGAGTTGAGCCAACACACAGTTAGCAACGGTGGAGCAGAAAAAGAGTGGGCAGCTTTCAAAGATTTGGTGTATAGCACTGCAGTTGCTTGTCTTGGTCAGAACACTTGCAAACACCAAGACTGATTTGATGAAAATGATGGGAAATTCAGAAACTGCTAAATGAATAAAGAGAACTCCACAGGGTTTGCCAGCAGGATAGTAAAGTACGAGCAAAGCTTAGAAAGATGCAGGATTCTTAGCTCAGTAAGAAGGCAGGTGAAATTCAGTTTTATGCTGATAATAACAATCCAAAGTGCTTTTATGATTCCCTGAAGTCTATTTATGGGCCAAAGACCTACGGTGCATCTTGAGTATTCTGCTGATGGAGCCATATTGATTAGTGATAAGGATATGATCCTAGAGAGATTGGCTGAATACTTCTATAGTGTTCTCAACAGACCATCATCAATCAACTTGACAGTGTACCTCAGATTGAAGTCAATCCTTGCCTACATGAAGTTCCAACTGAAGAAGAGGTTTTTAATGTCATTAGGCTCCTTTTGTGTAGTAAAGCATCTGGTACTGATTTCTCTTCTAGCTGAGATTTACAAGGTAGCTCATACAAAAGCTGACTGAAATTTTCCTGGTTATATGGCAAGAGGAAATTATCTCCCAGGAGTTCAAGAATGCCTCCATTGTCCATCTCTTTAAGGGTAAAGGAAATAGACTGTCCTGTGACAATCACAGGGGGAGTCTTTCTCTTAGGCATCACTGGCAAGAATCTTTCCAGAGTCCTCCTTAATAAGTTGATCCTTCACCTGGAAGATGGTCATCTACCTGAGAGCTGGTATGACTTCAGAAAAGGCTGAGGAACAGTTGATATGCTGTTTGCTGCCCAACAACTCCAGCAGAAATGCCAGGAGCAGAACAGAGGTCTGTACACAACATTTGTAGATATGACCAACACCTTCGATACAGTCACTTGTGAGGGTTTATGGACGATTAGGTCAAAATTTGTTTGCCTGGAAAAGTTCATTAGCCTTGTGCATTATTTTCATGATGACATTCTTGCCCAAATTCTGGATGATAAACAGTGCTCCTGTACTTTCCCAATCAGCAGTGCAGTAAAATGAGACTGTGTACTTGCCCTCATGCTTTTCAGCATGATGTTTTCAGCTATGTTGTCAAGTGCTTTCAGTGAGAATGAATGTCAGCTACCTCACTGATGGCAAATTCTGCAACATGAAAAGGCTACAAGCCAAGACCAAAGTAGAGTGTTGGTGCATGGTTTTCTGTTTGCAAATGATTGTGCACTCATTACAGACTCCGAAGCTGAGATGCAGCAGAGTATGTATCTATTCTCTGACACTTGGGCTAATTTTGTGCTCATATAATCTATACGTGAAACTCTCAGTTTTACCACAAATAGAGAAGTTCTGAATGCTATGAATAAGTTCATTTGGCTTGGTAGTGTACTTTCCAGGGATGTAGAAAATTGATAATGAGATTGATGCATGCATTTGCAGAGCTAGCTCAGTGTTTGAGAGACTAAAAGAAAGTATTGGAGAGAAGAGGTATTAGACTGATTTCCAAACTGAAGGTCTACAGAGCCGTGTGTAGAGCTCATTGTAGTATGCCTGTGAAACTTGGACAATATACCAGCACCATGCCAGGAAATTGAATCTTTTCCCTTTGAATTGTTTTAGGAAGATTCTTGAACTAAGACAAGCATTCAAACTGCTTTCGAGAGCATGACTCTGATGGGCTGACCATGTTGTTTGAATGCAAAATATATACTTTCCAAAAAGACTATTTTATGGAGAACTCACATAGGGCAAGTGTTCACATGGTGGTCAGAAGAAGTGATACACTCTCCAGGTCTCTCTTAAGAACTTTGGAATTGATTGTGTGACATGGGAGACACTGGCACAGGACTGCCCTGCAAGGTGTGCCCACATCAGAGAAGGTTCTGTCTTCTGTGAGCAAAGCAGAATTGAAACCGCTCAAAGGAAATACAGAATGTGCACATTTAGAGAATCCACCTCAAATGTTCACAGTGACCATTTGTGCCTGACCTATTGTAGAACATTCAAAGCTCATGTTGGTCTGATCAGCCACAGTCAGACATGCTGAAACTTGGCTCTAGCAAAGTCCTCTTTGAGAATGAAGGATAACAATCAACCCTATTATTGTAATTGTTGAGTATAGAGTTTTGTAGTGTTTACTTTACTGTGTAGATTTTTCGCCCTCTACATATCTTCACGTTTCTCTTAATTTCAAATTAATTATTTATTATATGTATTTATGGTGCAAATATATTTCATTACTGAGATATATCACAATTTATTCAATTATTCTTCAATTTGTTGTATTTTATGATACGTTGTGGTAGAATTGTCTCAGGCACTTATTGATATTGGCACCTTTCATGAAGTGGGCTAAGTTCCAAGAGGAACCAGCAACTTCAGAGAAAGCAAGATAGATTTTTATAGGGTAAAGATGCAGTTACATAGCAGAAATTATTAATATTAAAAAAGCAGGAGGGGCTTGTTAAGGGATTAGGTAATAGTGGAACTGCCCTCATGTTTACCTACAATGCATACAGAAAAATCCATTTGGAGGGGTATGTATGTGTGATAATGATATTATAATAAGCCCCTCTATGTTGCAGATTCATCTAAAGGACAGCTTTTGCTATTACTGTGCAGGTTGTTGTTGCCCGTCCTTATTTGTTTTTTATGTTCTACAATCACTTGCACATATTGTAGATTTTTTCCCCTCCCTCCCTCTCTTTCCCCCTACCTGCCTATTCTCTCCCTGAAATGGCATATAGTTTTCATTCCTATTAAATACGTTTTCACCTTAGTCATGTTGCATAGAAGAATTAAAATGAATAGGAGAAATCATAAAACAAACCAAAACATAATACAAAAGAAAATGATCTGCTTCATTCTGTGATCAAATTCCATAGTTCTTTCCCTGGGTGTGGAAGACATTTTGCCTTAGGAGACCCTTGGGAATTATTTAAGTCCTTGTATTGCAATAAAGTACTAAGCCTACCAGAAAAATTCCTTGCACACTGTGGTTGTTGCTGTGTACAAAGTTTTCCTGGTTCTGCTCCTTTCACTCAGCATCAGTTCATATAAGTCTTTCCAGGCCTCTCTGAAGTCTTCCTGTTCATCATTTCTTATAGTACAATAGTATTCCATTACATTCACATATCACAGTTTATTCAGCCATTCCGCAGTTGATGGGCGTCCCCTTGATTTCCAGTTTTTGGCCACCACAAAGAGAGTTGCTATAAATATTTATGTACAGCTGAGACCCTTTCCCATTTTTATGAACTCTTGGGGATACAGTATTAGAAGTGGCATTGCTGGGTCAAAGGGTATGCATGTTTTTGTAGCCCTTTGGGCATAATTCCAGATTGCTCTCCAGAATGGGTGGATCAGCTCACAGCTCCACCAGCTGTTCCAACTCTCCCACATTTTCTCCAATCGTTCTTCGTTTTCAAAGAAGACCATGACTTCAGAGAAATGGTTACATGAATTGCACTTGCCTATGTTTTGAATGAGGGAGGGCTATGCAAGGTCACCAGCCTCACTTTCTCCTCCTGAGCCATCTGAATTCAGTGACCAGATATTCATCAGGATGACTTGAGATAGCCCAGGATGCAATGGGAGACTTTGGCCTTTTTAGGTTAGGCCTCTTCACCTATTCACTTAGTGCTTACTTCGGAAAAGTCCCTTCTATTGTCCATTTTGCTTGGACGTCATGGTGATGCTGCTTTCTGATTGGTTGAGTATTGTGGTCCTCTCTGAGACTAGGTGGATGTCATTGTGATTGAGTGCATGGACACACCTGCTGTTTCTGTGAGAAATATGAGTTCATGGACACATCTGTTCCAGTGGTATATATGAAGAAGTTAGGCTATTGAGTGTTTGGAGCGGGGTGAGTGGCTAGGTAGGGGCAGTGGGCCTGCTGTTCACTGGGGCCTATAAAGAAGTTAGAATATTGGGTTTTGGGGGCAGCTTTATTAGGATTCCATCAAATTGATGGATATTTATTCCGGTTTGTTTCTCTGTCACAAAAAGTGATACATTGAATTTTCAGTGTATATACGGTGCATTTCTTTTCACTTTTGACTTGAGGTATGTTGTAAAACCAGATACTAGTGGATCTGTTGGAGGTGTGAGTTAATTCCCTACACTTCCACAACACCAGCTGATAACTCTTATGAGTTAAGAAAGGCAGTTGAAGTTAACTTTTCTTCTAGTTGGATTTCACAAGAAGAGCTTAAATACATTTTTCAAGACTTTAGTGAAGAGCTCCTGAAATGCCAGGGAACCAGGAATTAAATTTTGTAACATTTAATTCATTTGTCAGAGGCTGTTATTTGCTTTTACTTCTGTGAACTACTTTTTAAGCATCTGAGGAACTGCTTTAACCTGGGGAGAGTTGTTACATTTTTATTAAAAGGTATTGACTGCATAAGTCCTTAGACTCTGAGTGATCTGTTGTACCAGATGCAAAAATGACCTGGACAGGGTACATGCTTTGTAGTAGAATTGCTGGGTTAAGGTTGAGTAACTTTTTAATAACGATTTATTAACTTCTCATAGTTCCAAATTGTTTTCCAGAATGGTTGGACCAGAATACAGTGTTACCAACAGTTTATTAGGGTGCTTATTTTCCTTTAGTTCCTTTAGCATTGACTGTTTTTGTCCGTAATTAGCTTTATGGTGGTTAATTTTCTTTTCATTTATTGATGACTTGATAGTTTTAATTTCTTTCTTTTTGAAAATTACTTGTTTATATATTCTTTGACCATTTATATAAATTTTTCATGTTATCTTGGATATTAGCTCTTTATCAAAGATATTGAATATAAGATTTTTTCTTGGTAGCATCTCTTTTTTATAGTTATATTTACACTATGTAAGTTTCTTTGAGCATAGGGATTATCTTAGTCTTATATTCCCAACACCCAGCACAGTAATTGGCACATCGTAGTTAACTAGAAATTACAACTTCATGAAACATTTGTGAAACTGGATTTATTACAAGATAAATGTACACGCATGTGGAACTCTTCTACTAAGTATGAAGGAGTTCACAATTCAGACAGAAGCTTGAATATTTATGAGTTGGGACAAGAGAAGGTCTTAAAGGAGAAGAATGAAGGGTAATCCCCTCCCTTTTAGGGAGGAGAATGGGAGAAAAAATGATCAATCCCCTCCTGAAGGGGAGGAAAAATGTGAAAAAGAGGGAGGGAAAACATGATTAAGTAGGATGGCAAAAGCAGCATTCTTTTTCCTTTGGAGATACCAAGCTATAAATATATGATAGTCTGCTTATCGACATGGGTTCCATGTTTCTTAGTCCAGTAAACAATGGCTGGCATCTGTCTTTGTAACTGGTTTGATTTCCAAGGCTAGGGGTACAAATAACAAATTATATCAACCCTGGAGGAACTTTGTCCTTAATATGTTCAGGACTTCCAGCATACTCTGGGTCCAGTGTTTCTGGAAAATATGCAAATCAAGAAGACAGAGATTAAATTGGATTCAGGTTAACATAGGTACGTAATAACTACTTATTGGGTAATAGTGTGCATAAATTGAACATGGATCAATGCCTGACGCCGTACACAAGAATAAAGTCAAAATGGATACATGTAGGTATAAAGAATGATACTATAAAAAAATTAGGGGAGCAAGGAATAGTGCATTTGTCAGATTTATGGAGAATGGAGAAATTTTGACCAAACAAGAGACAGAGAACATTATGAAGTACAAAATGAATAATTTTGATTACATTAAATTGAAAAGTTTTTGCATAAACAAACCTAATCAACAAAGATTAGGAGGGAAGCAGAAAACTGAGGAAGAATTTTTGCAACTAGTGTCTGTGATAAAAGTCTCATTTCTAAAATATATAGAGAACTGAGTCAAATGTACAAGAATACAAGTCATTCCCCAATTGATAAATGGTCAAAGGATATGAACAGGCAGTTTTCAGAGGAAGAAATTAAAACTATCTATAGTCATATGAAAAAATGCTCTAAATCCCTCATTATTGATTAGAGAGATGCAAATCAAAACAACTCTGAGGTACCACATCACACCTATCAGTTTGGTTAACATGACAAAACAGGAAGATGATAAATTGGAGAAAATGTGGAAGAGTTGGAACACTAATTCATTGTTGGTGGAGCTGTGACCTGATCCAACCATTCTGGAGAGCAATTTGGAACTATGCCCAAAGGGCTACAAAAATGGGCATACCGGGCATGACCCAGCACTATTGTTTCTAGGACTGTATCCCAAAGAGATCATAAAAATGAGGAAGGGTCTCACCTGTACATAAATATTTATAGCAACTCTCTTTGTGGTGGCCAAGAACTGGAAATCAAGGGGATGCCCACCAATTGGGAAATGGCTGAACAAGTTGTGGTATATGAATGTAATGGAATATTATTGTGCTATAAGAAATGATGAACAGGAAGACTTCAGAGAGGCCTGGAAGGATTTATATGAACTGATGCTGAGTGAAAGGAGCAGAACCAGGAGAACTTTGTACACAGTAACAACCACAGTGAGCGATTACAAGGACCTAAAACATTCCCAATGGACTCTTAAGGCAAAATGCCATCCACATCCAGAGAAAGAACTATGGAAATTGGATCACAGAATGAAGCAGACTATTTTCTCTTGCGTTTGTTTTGTTTTTTTCTCATCTTCCATTCATTTGAATTCTTTCATGCAACATGACTAAGGTGAAACTGTATTTAGTAAGAATGTATGTGTAGAACCCATATAAGATTGCATGCCCTCTCAGGGAGGGAGTGGGGAAAGAAGGGAAGTGGGGGGGGGGTGAGAAAAAATCTAAGGTTTATGGAAGTGATTGTAGAAAACTGAAAACAAATAAATTAATTGAAAAATAACTACTTATTGATTTTGTGTAAAAGCTTCTATGTTTTATACACTTGAAATAATTTATTTTATCTTTAAGAAAACCTATATCTTAAGTTCAATTAATAATTTTCCCTTAACCATAGATCTGAAAGGTACTGCTTTCCATTCTCTAATGTTTCTTATGATGTGACATTGTCACATCCATTTGGAGTTTATTTTGGTATATGGTGTAAAATATCGAGCAAAGCCCATTTACTGCCAAAATACTTTCCAGTGTCCTTGACAATATTTGTCAAGTAGTCCTAATACTTTGTGTTCTAGATTTTGTTGAACACTAGGCTACTGTGCAGAATTGCTTAAGTGATTTTGATTACTGATGTTTTAAAATATAGTTTGAGATTAGGTAATGGCAGTTCCCACTCATTCTTATTTCAATAAATTGTTTTCCTTGAGATCCTTATCTTAGATTCCCCTTAGATTGTTATAATTTATTAAATAGGATAGCAATACAATGAAAGTTCAGAGAGGTTAACAATAGCCTGGAAGCCGAGGTATTTGAGTTCTAGACCAAGGTGTGCTTCTTTCAGTGTGTGGTCTTGTTAAGTAACTTCCAGTCTCTGGACCTCAGTTTGCTCCTTTATAAAAATAGGATTTAGAACTTAAAAGGATATCACCTAGTCTAAGTCTCTTATTTTATAGAAAGACTGTACACCTATCCATAGTCCATTAATAGTGAGTAAATGGAAGAGCCAGGAATTGAGTTATGTAGCATTACCTTAAAATCATACTTTTTTTAAAAAAAAATTCACTGCATTTCCTTTAAGTGGTCTACAGGCCTACCTCTGTCACTGTTTTTTGATCTTTATCTTTGATGAACCTCAGTTTCCTTAGGTAAAATGAGGGAGTTGGATTTTATGACTTCTGAGTCATAAAACTCATCTGTCAGTTTCATGGATCTAGATTTCAAAAATCTTTGGTTCTATGTTCTTCGTATTTTGTCCAGTTTTATTAAATAACATGTGAATATTTTGATTAATTCTGTAAATTAATATAAGCAGCAACCACTCCATTTCCACAAAAGTTTAAAATGAATTTTTCTGTATTTGTTTCATACTCACATTTTCACAGTTATTTCTTAAAATTCCAGGTTCATTTCATGTGTAGACCAAAAAAATTGATACTTAATATCTGACCCATTGAGGATATATTTAATATTTGAGTATAATATTTGATATTTGTATGGAGAGGCAGTTTTACTTGATAATTTCATGAAAGATGATGTCTAGGCTCTTTTTTTGATCATGGCTTTCAGGTAGTCCCATAATTTTTAAATTGTCTCTCCTGGATCTATTTTCCAGGTCAGTTGTTTATCCAATGAGATATTTCACATT
>CM053769.1:429411763-429447493 GCA_028658325.1 Potorous gilbertii | reverse complement strand
CTTTTGGTGGCAGGCCTGACTGGTCTTCAATGGGAGCTTATCTGCTGGTGCTCAGGTGGGGGCAGGGCCGCCTCTCAGTCTCAGTTCCCTCAGGGGGTTTATGCAGAGACCTTTTGTAATGGAGCTGCTGTGGAGCTCCTGCCTGCTCTGGGAGCCTCTGGCCGAGCTGCCTCTGCCTCTTCCGCAGCGGCTCCCTCCCTAGGAGGTCTGAGTCCCGGAGATACCCCGCTCCCCTCTCAGCCTGTCTCTCTCACTGACCTGTGCATCTGTGGGTGGAGGGACCTTCATGGCCGCTTGAGATTCAGGTCCCTGAAACCTGCTTGGATCTGCTCGCTCCTCTCAGTGCCGTGCACTGGGGCAGGGCAGGGGAGGGCTCCACTCCCGTCTGGGGCGCGATGGACCCCTGGGGTCGGTTTTTCAGGGCTCTCTGCAACGGAAATCTCCTTCACTGTGTTGCTGCGCAGCTTCCACTGTTCCAGAATTTGTTGGGAGTTCTTTTTAGAGGAAATCCATGGGCTCTGGGTTCGGAGCTAGCAAATGTGAGTCTTTCTACTCCGCCATCTTGGCTCCGCCCCCTAGGTGACCTTTTCTGTCTGAGCTTGAATAATTCAACAGAAAAATCTTAGTTGGTAGAAGTTATTTTGTAGGGGATAGATTTTTCCACCCTTTTGTAAATAATCCAAATAAAAGGTGCTGAAATACAAACTCACTAATGACAACTTTATATCTTAAAGATATAATTCTTTACAATAATTCTTACAGAAAAAATAGTCAAAGACCAACTTCCACTCTTGTTCTTGCCATACTCTGATAGATTGTACTGGCCTGGTTTAGGGCAGTCTTAAGATCAACCAGTCAGCAATCAAATCATGCAACCATTCTGATTGGGTCCACTACAAATTAAGATTACATGAACTCAACTGAACATTCACTGTTGGTAGGAAGTCCTATTATACCTCCCTTATCAATAACTATTCCATTTTCCACAGTAACTCTTCCAATCCTTTTCATCCCTCCTTAAACTTCCTGTGGTTCCCCATTTACCCACCTTCTCAGCTGAGAACTTTATCTCATATTTTACAGAAAAAAATGAGGACATTCATTATGAGTTCCCTTTTTTCCCTCTTCATCTTTCATTACTATATTCCTTCTGCCACTGTCTCCTTCGTCATCCCTATGATGAGATGACATTAATTAGTAATTCTTTTACCTGCATGATTGATTCTCTTCCATCCTGTCATCTCCAACAGATTTCTACCCTGTCATTCTCGTTCTATCACCATTTTCTTTCTTTTTTTTTAAGATGGTTTATTTTTAGTATCCTTTCTTAAAATTTCAAATTCCAAATTTTCTCTATCCTTTCCACCCTGCTTCCACTATTGAGAAGGGAAGTAATATATCAGTTATACATGTGAAATTATGTAAAGTATATTGCCATACTAATAATGTTGCAAAAAAGTAAGAAAAATAAAGTTTAAAAATTATATTTCAATTTACATTCAGAGTTCATCAGTTCACTCTCTGGAGGTGAATAGCATTTTTCATCACAAATTCTTTTGAATTGTCTTGAGTCATTTGTATACATCAGTTCATAGTTGATTATCATTGCAACATTGCTATTCCTGTGTACCATGATCTCCTTGTTCTGCTCGCTTCATTGTGCCTGAATTCATATAAATTTTCCTATATTTTTTCTGAAACCATCGTGTTCATAATTTCTTATAGCACAATATTATTCCATCATAGTGATATATCTCAACTTGGTTATCCACTCCCCAATTGATGGGTATCCCCTCAGTTTCCAATTCTTTAGCACCACAGAATCCCAATATTTTGTATAAATGTCTTTATCCTTTTTTATTATCTCTTTGGGATACAGACTTAGTAATGGTATTGCTGGGTAAAGGGTATGCATAGTTTTGTGGCCTTTTGGACGGAGTTGCAAATTGTTCTGCAGAATGGTTCGACCAGTTCACAACTATGCCAATAGTGCATTAGTTTCATAATTTTTCCACATCTGCTCTGACATTTGTCATTTTCCTTTTCTACCACGTTTGCTGATCTGATAGATATGAAGTGGTATCTTTGTTTTAATTTTCATTTCTCTAATCTAAGCATTTTTTTGTATGACTATTGATAACTTTTATTTTTTTCTTCTGAAAACTTCCTGTTAATATCCTTTGACCATTTATCAGTTGGAGGATTGCTCTTATTTTTATAAATTTGGCTCAGTTCCATATACATTTGAGGAATAAGACTTTTATCAAAGAAACTTGCTATAAAATTTTTTTTCTTAGTTTCCTTCTAGTTTTGGCTGCATTGTTCTTTGAAAAACTTTTTAATATCATGTAATCAAAATTATCCATTTTACTTCCTGTGATCCTCTCTGTCTCTTGTTAGATCACAAGCTCTTCCCTTACCTATAGATATGACAGATAACATTTTCCATATTCCCTTAATTTGCTTTTGAAATTACCTTTATGTCTAAATCATGTACCCATTTAATCTTATTTTAGTTTAATCTTAATATTATACCTAGTTTCTGCCAAACTGCTTTCCAGTTTTCCCAGCAATTTTTGTCCCCAAGTATTGAATCTTTGGGTTTATCAAACACTAGATTACTAATGTCATTTACTCCGATGTATTTCTTTCACATTTTTTTCATTGATTCCCTTAGTATTCTTAACATTTTCTTTTTTCCAGGTAAATTTTGTTATTTTTTTCTAGATATATGATTTAGTTCTTTGGTATTTTGATTGGTATGATGATGCATAAATTAATTTAGATAGAATTATCATTTTTGTTATATTGGCTTGGATTTATGGTTATTGCTTACTTGTTTCAGTTGTGTCTGACTCTTCATGGCTCTGTTTGGAGTTTTGTTGGCAGATATAGTGGAGTGGTTTGCTGTTTCCTTCTCCAGCTCATTTTACAGATGAGGAGCTGAGGAAAATAGAGACAAGTGACTTGCTCAGCAGTTGCCTCATTTGAACTCAGGAAGATGAATCTTCCTGGCTTCAGGACCAGCACTCTATTCACTGTACCACCCAGATACTACCTTTGTGTCTTGCCTACTCATGAGCAGTTGTTTAGATCTGTCTTTATTTGCATGAAAAGTGTTTTGCAATTGTTATTGCCATATTGTTCCTGGATTTGTCTTGTCAGGTAGACTTTCAAGTATTTTATACTATCTGCAATTATTCTAAGTAGAATTTCCCTTTCTATCTTTTTCTGCTGAATTTTGTTGGTAATATGTAGAAATACCAGTGATTTATGCATCCTGTAACTTTGTAAAAGTTTTTAATTGTTTCATGTACTGCAACTTTGTAAAAGTTGTTAATTTTTTCAAGTAGATCTTTAGTTGATTGTCTAGGGTTTTCTAAGTAGACCATCATATTGCTTTCAAAGAATGATAGTTTTGTTTCCTGACTGTCTATTATTACTCCTTTTACTTCTTTTTCTTGTCTTATTGTTATTGCTAGCATTTTTATTACAATGTTGAATAATAGTGGTGATAATGGACATCTTTACTTTATTCCTGATCTTTTTGGGAAGACTTTTAGTTTATTTCCATTGCAGGTGATGCTTTCTTTTGGTTTTAGAGAGATGTTACTCATTAAAAAAAGCTCCTTTTACTCTTATACTTTCATGTATTTTTAATAGGAATTTGTCAAGTTTTGTCAAGTTTTTTCCAAATCCTTTGAGATAATCATATGATTTTTGTTGTTTTTGTTATTGATGTGGTGAATAAATGCAATAAAGGCACATAACCAAAACATAATCAATTTATTAATAGTTATAGGTATAACTGTTAACAAAGTGGACTGGCCACCTCAGTAAGGCCAGTGACCCCAGTGAGAAAGGAAGTACTCTCTTTATTGACAATGCAGACATCGAAAGGGGCTGGGGTCATTTTGAAGCATTATAATTGACTATACTAGGAAAAGTGAGATGGCATTCAGGAATGGATAATCACACCCCTCTTTGACAATTAAGGAGTGTTAACTGTTTTATGGTAGCTAGATTCCATTAAGGGTTTTTTATTATGATAGGAATAGTGTGAGAGGGGGGAGAGAAAGACTGGTGACTCACTGACCAGATCCATTGGAAGAATCTCCTTAGGCAAGTAGGCCATAGTGTAGCACAGAGAAAGAATACCAGTGAAGGATGTACATTCAGTCTTTTTCTTAATAACTGATTTTCAATGTCAGTTTCATCAGTACATCATATTTTAGGGTTCAGGTGTTTGATACAGTCATATGATTTCTGAAAACATCTCTTGATGGTTTCTGAAAACCTCTTTTCCTGGGCATTCTGGAATGGGCATGTTCTCTGAAAGGAAGGACTTCCTTAGATTTTCTACTAAATTTCTGCTAAAATCTTTTGCAAAAACAAATCTCAATACAATTTAGTACAGTGACTTAAATTTGCTTTTTCAGTAGCTAGGTCATTGGTAAAAACCAGCTCAAACCTTATGATCCTAATCCTGTTGAGAACAGAGCTATAAGAACATCAAATTAAGGACCTATAAAACTTCATGGAATTTAAGTTTCTGCATTTCCTTTGTTGTTTTTATCTTTATCTAAATCCTGTACCTAACATATACACTGCAAACAACGGGCTGAAGGAAGAATTAAAAAAAAATCCATGAGGATCTGACTTGTAAAATGAGCCCTTGTGGTTAAAGATTTAATATTTACCAAAATAGACATGTAAGCTAAGGTTAAAAATGCTTTTCCAAATTGGCATTGACTATCATTTAACTTCTTAAGACTTGTGATTATTTCATTCTTCATCTTGGATTCAAACCCCACAAAGGGAAAAATCTTTACTACCTATAACTGCTCTGTGATGTAAGTTATAAATTGTTATATTGATATATTTAAGAAATTCAAATAACAACTGAGAAATCAGAACCTAACTAGCTGTTTTAAACTGTTTATGCAGATGGTAAATAATAGAATTACATTAATAAAATCCCAAACCCAAGTTTTAGAACTTATTATTAGAACATGCTCAAGGCCTATATATCCATTTGAATTATTTTGCTTTTGACATATATAATTATCTAGGGGCAGCTAGATGGTACAGTGCATAGAGTACCAGTGCAGGAGTCAGGAGGACCTGAGTTCACATGTCACCTCAGATACTTGACACTCATTAGCTGTGTGACCCGGGCAAATCACTTAACCCCAATTGCTTCATCTTGGGTCATCTTCAGTCATCCTGATGAATATCTGGTCAGTGCATTCAGATGACTCTGGAGGAGAAGAGAGGCTGGTGACCTGCAGAGCCCTCCCTCACTCAAAACAAAGTCAAGTGCAAGTCATGTCATTATTTCTGTGATGGCATGGTCTTCTTTGGCAATGAAGGACAAACACACATACATATAATCATCTGATTTTGTTGCTCTCTCAAAATTTTCCACTCTATTTAATTTACCCCTCAGGAGGGTGAACAAATAGATAACAATAGTCTTTGTAAGTAGATTACTTCTATGCTGTGGATCAATGGTTACACAAGTGAATTTTACTTAAGAGATGCTTATTTTACTCCAGTTGTAACAAAAAACCTGGGATGGAATATGTAAATATACTAAGTAATTAATTCCAAATTATATACAGAGAATAGCATATATCAATTGAGTTTCTTATAGTAAAACATGTTTAGTTGTTAGCTATGTTCAAATGAAATATTACACACACACACACACACACACACACACACACACACATACACACACACATTGCTGCTATTGAATACTCTCCAAACAGTGGGGACATAATCAAGCTCACTCTCTTATAATATGCTTGCATTTCAGATCATGCTCTATGTACAGGTTTATTTCAAGGACCTAACTTTACACATGGATCTGTAACTACTAGCTAGCAGATGACAAGTCCAGATACTTATCTGCTTAGTTGTTTGGGTCATAGTTATTATTTCTCTCATCTTGTAATAGTAGAAGTTTATCCAACTTAGCATTCTTTACTTACTACTACTAATTTAAGATGTGACTTTAATGTAACTAAATAAATTTAGGTGGAACTGAACATTTTTAATGTAAGCAAACTTGTGAATTTTCCCATACTAGTTGGGTGCTAAGTTGGATAAACTTCTACTATTACAAGATGAGAGAAATAATAACTATGTCCAGACCTAAGCTATGATTAGTGAAAGTTTGCTATTTAAGGTTAAATTTTTAGAACTATGAATTTTCTTTTTGAGCTTTATTTTTGATTATGTTTGTGTCATAAAGCCAGTGCTTTTTGCTTCAAGAAAAATGCCAGCAGCTAAATGACAGTGACAGCTGTGAATTGCTACTGGTGTATATATGTTCCAAAGAATACTGGGGAGAAACCTTGGGTAGGTTTCCCAATAGAAGAAATTTCCCCACCTGGTTATTCCTGATCCTGGCTGTGATATCCGTCATATAATTGGTTGCTCTTTTTTTGATCCTGGCTTTCAGGTAGACCCATAATTTTAAAATTATCTCTCCTGGGTCTATTTTCCAAGTCAGTTGTTTTTCTTCCATTTTTTTCATTATTTTGGTTTTGTTTTGTGATTTCTTGGTTTCTCATAAAGTCATTAGCCTCCATCTGTTCCATTTCTAATTTTTAAAGAACTGTTTCCTTCATTGAGCTTTTGAACCTCCTTTTTCATTTGTCTAATTCTACTTTTTAAAGCATTCTTCTCCTTATTGGCTTTTTGAACCTCTTTTGCCAATTGAGTTAGCCTATTTTTCAAGGCATCATTTTCTTCAGCATTTTTTTGGGTCTCCTTTAGCAAGGTTTTGACCCTTTTTTCATGCTTTTCTTGCATCTCTCTCATTTCTCTTCCAAGTTTTTCCTCCACCTGTCTAACTTGATTTTCAAATTCCTTTTTGAGCTCTTCCATGGCCTGAGCCCATTGAATATTTATTTTGGATGTTTGGGATACAGAAGGCTTGACTTCTATGTCTTTCCCTGATGGTAAGCATTGTTCTTCTTCATCTGAAAGGATGGGAGGAGATATCTGTTCACCAAGAAAGTAACCTTCTATGGTCTTATTTTCCATTTTTTGGGCATTTTCCCAACCCGTTACTTGACTTTCAGGTCCTTTATCAAGAGTAGCATATACTCTGAGAATCTGTGAGATCTCAGTTCATCCAAGGTGGCACAATCAAGTGTGTACTGGTCTGGATGGAGAGAGGGATTTTTATCCCCAGAATCTTAGCATTTACCTTCCTGCAGCTACCTGGCCTCCAGTTCCCAAGTCAGCACTGGGGGCTGCTTTTCAGATAAGCTGGATGGGCAGGGCTGCCATTCAGTGTGTGAGACAAAGACCAGCTCTCCCAGGGCCTCCATCCAGGGCTGAGGTAAGACTCAGCTCTTCAGTGCCCCCAGGGGTTTTTACGTTCCAACAATGGCCCGGTCTGTACGGGCTGCTATGCAGCCTCTATGTCTGCTGCCTGCTGCTTGAGCTATGGGAAGGCCCTTCTCCCTTCCTGGCCATCTGATAAAACCCCGTCACTGACCTTTGGCGCCTGTGGGCCGAAAGATCTGAGGATCTGCTGCTGCGACTGGAGATTCCATCCCCGGCCGGGCCAACCAACGTTTCCATGGGCCTTTCAGGCCACTGTGGGCTGGAAATCTCCTCCACTCTGTTGTTCTCTACTTCTGCTGCTCCAAAATTTGTTGAGAGTCCCTCTCTACAGGTATTTTATGGGCTCTGTGGGGAGACCCTCCATAAATGTGTCTTTCTAGTCCACCATCTTGGCCCTGCCCCACTTTAAACAACTTTTAAACAGCTCCTTAATGTAGCTGAATTTATAACCTAATAGTATCTGAGTTATCAAAGAAATTATTTTTCCTTGCAATGTTGATGCCACCAAGTTTAAAACATGAAATAAACTTGTTACCAGTCAGATGATATCAATTTAGTCAAATACATTTCCAAATTATCTTACATAGAAAACATTTGTTTTATCACAAAATGTTTTTTAGCTTGCAGTCCTTATAATTTGGGAAGGCATTTTCTTTAAAGACACAACTATTAAAAAGGCAACATATACAAGGGTTTGATGTTACTACTTATCCCTTTAGACTGAGAAACAGAAGTGATAAGGAATAGTAATAAATTCTAAGTATCTTAATAGGAAGATATATTTTGCTATAAATGAAATCACTTAAGACAAATGAATCTCATACTAATGGCATTAGTAGAAACATCTAAGATTCTACTGATTTAAATTCACAACTGTCATTTGTTAGGTCAAATCAAAGTATGCTGGGATAAATATTATAAGACATTATTTTAAAAATTGCCTACATTACTATTCTAGGTAGAAGGCTGGCAAGGTATTATGATTTTTAGTCCAGGCAAAAGACTCTAAGGAGTCTGGTCTTATTCTGACATGGGGTTACTGTCCTTCCTCAAACTGAAGACCTTGAGAATTTAATGGGAATTCACAGAGGCATAGAGCTCAGGGAACCTAAAGAGATCCTATACAATGATTGCCAATTTTTATGCTATAAGAAAACACTCAAGGTATTATATAGTAGTCACATCTAAACCCTAGTATATAATTATCTAGAAAGGAGCACTGAAAATGAAATAATCATGATAGCCAACATGTATATTTTTGTCTCAGAAACCAGGAAGATTTACTCTGTAGTTTTTAATCTTAGAAGCATTAATTAATATTCTAAGAAGTTAGAGCTTTGTGACTCTTAGGGCAGTGTGATATAATAGGTAAAGAAATGATTCTCTCTCCTTTGTAATTTCTAGGTAGACTTTTGATTTTATGGGTGTGGGGAACCTTTAACTATATTGTTGTGATTTCCAACTAAAATTAAATGACCACATTCTAGCTTTAGTGTGGGACTATATCCTAAAATATTAAAATATTAAAATTTTGCCCAGATATCAGCATATTCCAAGATTCTGCCACTGTTTTTCAAACTTAATCATTGTACACTATTAGCAGGTCTGCTCAGATTTTAGAATTCTTTTTACAGATGAGGACATCTTAAGAGATCTTGCTATGCCAAATTTACCAAACAATTATGCACAATTTTATCTATGGTACCTTTTCCAGTAGGATTAGTTTCCTTTCTTATCTCTTTTAACTAGATCTATTTTTGCTTTTCCTTTGTTTGCTTTTTTAAAAAACTTCAGCTAAAGCATAATATATTCTACTCCAGCCTTTTACCTTTATTCTGTATCTCTCTGCTTCAAATGTCTTTCTTGTAAACAGGATATTGTATAAGATTATGGTTTTTAATCCACGGTGCTATTTACTTCTGTTTTATGGGAGATTTCATCCCATTCACATTTGGTTGTGATTAGTAACTGTATATTTCTCTTTATCCTATTTTTTCCCTCATTTATACTTTTTCTCTCTCTCTTCATCCTTTCCCTCCTCACCAATGTTTTACTTCTGACCATGACCTTCCTCATTCTACTCCCCCCTTCTTCCCTTTTCTTTTCCCCTTTCTCCTACTACTTCGCTGTAGAGTAAGGTAGATTTCTATAATCAACTGAAGGTGTATGTTATTCTCTCTGAGCCAAATTGATGAGAGTAAGGGTCAAACAATGCTTGCCTCCTTCCTTTCTCCCCCACTACTGTAATAAGTCTTTATGCCTCTTCATGTAATATAATTTCCCCTTTTCTGCCTCTTCCTGTCCTCTTCTCCCAGGACAATTCTTTTTTTCACCCCTTAATTAACTTGTAAATTATTGCATCAAAGTCAACTTTTACCCACAGCTGCTGTCTATGTATATCCCTTCTAAATGCCATAATATAAAGTTCTCAAGAGTTACAAATATCATTTTTTCATTTAGGGATATAAACAGTCTAACCTTACTGAACAATTTTTTTCTTTCCTGTTTACCTTTTTATTGTTCTTTTTAGTGTTATATTTGGAAATCGAATTTTCTGTTCAGTTCTATTTTTTTTTCATCAGGAATGATTGGAAGTTCCCCTTTTCATTGAATGTTTGTCTTTTACCTGGAAAAATTTTGCTTAGTTTTGCTGAGTTGTTGATTCATGGTTGTAATCTAAGTTACTTTGCCTTCTGAAATATCATATTCCAGGCCCTCAGAATGTTGAAACTGCTAAGTCCTGCCTAATCCTGGCTAATTACACTATATTTAAATTGTTTCTTTCTGGCTACTTACAGTATTTTCTTCTTGATGTTGTAATTTTGAGATTTTGCTACAATATTCCTTGGCATTTTCATTTTGGGATCTCTTTCAGGAGGTGATCAGTGAATTCTTTCAATGACTATTTTATTCTCCAGTTCTAAGACCTCAGGGCAATTTTTCTTGATAATTTCTGAAAAGATGCTGTCCAAGCTCTTTTTGATCATGGTTTTCAGGTAAACCAGTAATTTTTAAATTATCTCTCCTGGATTTATTTTCCAGGTCAGTTGTTTTTCCAATGAGATATTTTACATTTTCTTCCAATTTTTTATTCTTTTGATTTTGTTTGAATGATTCTTGACATCTCATAGAGTCTTTAGCTTCCAAAACTTGCCCAATTTTTAAGGAATTAAAAAAAAATTTTAAGGAAATATTTTTATTTTCTTCTGTTAGCTTTTGTACCTCCTTTTCCATTTGATCAGTTCTACTTTTTAAGATGTTGTTTTCTTCAGTGGATTTTTTTCCCCTTTCTAGTTGTATTTTCTAAGGAATTGTTTTCTTCAATCAATTTTTGTCCTTCCATTTCCAAACTGTTGACTCTCTCTTGCATTTTTCTTCTAACTCTCTTATTTGACCTTTAAAATCCTTCTTGAGCTCTTCCAAGAAGGCTTTTTGGGCTTGGGCCCAATTCATTATTCTCCTTTGAGGTTTCAGAGATAAGTATTTTAACAATGCTGTCCTCCTCTGAGTTTTGTTTTGATCTCTGTCAGTATAGTAATTCTCTATGATCAATATTTGTTTTTGCTTTTTGCTCATCTTGTTTGCCTATTTTCTGGCTTTTAAAGTTGAATTCTCCTACTGGAGCATGGGGGACACTGTCCCAAGCTTTTTGTGCTAAGAGAAAGGGGCCTGAACACTGCCTTTGTGATCTAGGGCCTCAGGTCTTGGCTGCTGGGGTCTCTATTGGTGGTGTCTGGTGTATGCTGAGACTAGGTGGGGTTTTTCTGTGTTTTTCTGAGGCTTCACCAAAGCACTGGAAAGTCTGGCTGCTGGAGGACCCCTGCATTCCTGGGGCTTCCCTGGAACATGGGGAGGTCCAGCAGCTTTTGGATGCTTTTCTGCTCTGGGTTGCACTAAAGCATGTGGTGATTCCCTGAACTGGAGTATGGTATGTGGGGTGTTGGTGTTAGAACTATGGAGGTTCAGGATCTCCTGCTGGTTTGCTCAGGTAAGGCTTGCTGCTGGCTTGCTGGGATGCTTGCTGTCCTAGAATGTGCTCTTTTTTTTACTGGAGTGTGACAGACCTTTTTTTTTACTGATCCTTCAAGTTTCCTAGGCCAAAGGACTGCTCTACTCTGTCCTTCTGCTGGCTCTGCTGTTCTAGGATTTGTTCTGGGGTGCTATTTTATGGTTTTTGTGCAGGTGAATATGGAAAAGAGAGTGATTTACTGTTTGTTCCTCCATCTTGGCTTCCAAATGGAGTAGATTTTAGAATTCCCTTTTTATAGGTAGGGAAACTGAAGCCAAGAAAAGGGATTTAACTTACATCTCCAAGGTTATGCAGCTGGGAGTATAGCCTGTTAGTTTATTTATCCACATTACAGATTGATAAACTGAGATAAAGCAAAGTCACAGAACCAATACATATCTTGATGCCAAATAGCAATTACATTTTATTAAGTTCTAGTCTACCACACTTACCCTAATAGGGGACCACATAGACCACATTCTGATTTAATTTCAGGACAGATTTTGACCAAACCAAATGTGAATTTTATAACTACAAATGGTAACATTTGTTAACAGGATTTTTATTGAACCAGTCTCTAACCTGAGAATGTTCAGAGCCTGCCCAAAACAGGCCTAGAGGGAATGCCAGGAATCAAGTAGATTAATCAGTTTCCGAGTGAGTCAGGTTCTCTTAAATGAAGTAAAAGCACAGGTTATATACTTAAGTCACAGGTTGGGAAGGAGTGGGGGAAAGAAGGTAGATTACAAACAGTCATTTATTGGTTTTCCTTGAGAAACCTTTAAATGTTACAGTTCAACAGTTCTGGAGTCAAGTCTTGGGGATTGTGACCACCACCTCCCTTAAAGTATAGAACCAGAGTTCTGTGATGGGAACAGGTTCTGCAATCTTTGATTTGCTTCACTTAAGATCCAGTGATTGTGAGCATTGTCAGAATTTTGATGTCAGAGTTTAAGCTGCATTGTGAGCTCTGACTCCCAAGCCAGAGAGTCAGCTCTTCAGAAAACTAAATTATTAGTATATTCATTACTTGTATAACAATTAATATGAAAATTTTAAATTTCTTTCTCACATTTAAAATCTGAAAAATTTCTGGCAGCACTTCAAAGTTGAGAGCCTGATGTTACTACTTAGCTCATTTTAAGAGACACACGATAGTACTCCCTACTCAGTGTACCATTTTCTCTATTTCCTTTCAAATCACCCAAAAAGCCTGATAAAGTGTTTGTGTCCCTACCTTCTCTTACCGGTTCCTGAGGCTGTTCAGTCCTTTTCTTTTTTTTTGTGAAACAATCAGGGTTAAATGACTGAGGTCACTTGGCTGAGGGTCATGTGGCTGTGGCCAGATTTGAACTCAGTCTTCCTGTCCAGAGCCAGGGCTTTGTCCACTGTATCATCTAGCTACCCCTGGCTTTTCAATTCTTAACTCTTAAAACCAAAAATTTCTCTCAGATCTTTCTTTGCAACACATTTAAAGTGTAGGAATGCTTCCTTTTCTTTTTTCTTTAAAATACCTCTCCTCTGCCCTTTAAAACCACATACTCTGAGTCAATTTAGTAACTGTGACATGTAATTGTTAATGGTGTAGGTCAGATTGGTCACCTCAGTAAGATCAGTGACGTCAGTGAGAAAGGACAAATTAAAAATCTCCAATTAAACACCAAAATAAAAATCTTGAAAATAAAAGAAGAGATTAATAAAATTAAAAGTAAAAAAAAACCACCACCAAAAGCCGGGAGCTGTTGAACCACTAAAATGAAATAAAATGAAATAGTTAAGCCATTTGTTAATATGATTTTTTTTAAAAATGAAAACAGTGAATGTACCACTAATAAAGATAAGATCATAACAATTATTAGGAGCTATTTTGCCCTATTAAGTGGCAGTAAAACTAACAATGAATTGGATGATTTTCAAAATAATATATAAATTGCCCAGATTAATGGAAGAGGAAATAGAATACTTAAATAATCCCATTTTAGAAAAAGAAATTGAATAAGCCATAAATGAGCTCCTTAAGAAAAAAATGCCCAGACCAGACATATTTACAAGTGAATTCTATCAGACATGTAAACCATTAATTCCAACATTATATAAACTATTTGAAAAATTGGTTTAAAAAAGTGTCCTACCAAATGGTTTTAATTTCTAAGTCAGAGAGAACAAAAACAAAGAAAATTATGTACCAATCTTCCTAATGAATAATGATGCAACAATTTTAAATAAAGTACTAATAAGGTGATGAGAGCAATATCTCACAAAGATGACCAGGTGGGATTTATACAAGAATGTAGGACTGGTTCAATATTAGAAAAAATCATAAGTATTGTATAAATGACCATATAAATATGAAAAGATAAAAATTAATATTACCCTTAATATCTACTGTATTGATTTTACAATGTAATTGACCCTATTTCCCATATTCTGAAACCACATTTCAGTCTTAGAGAGTTAAGCTGAAAAGTGCAGTTTTAGGTTCAAGGTGTGGTTTAAAGGGAATGTTGAAATCATTCATGCCCTTAGCGCCTGGGACTTTGGCTTGTTGTCTGTAAGCCCCAACCAGCCTTACTTTGTGCCACCACTGAAAAGACAAGTCATCTGTCCTTGCAATTAAGGGAGGCTTGATATCCCTTAAGGGGCAGCAAACATGGTAGTTTCCTCTTTCTTTAATTTTTCTAGAAACTTTTGTGGGCTTGTGTTTGATTAGAATTTTCTCTGAAGCTTTGTTTTCAGCTGTTTTCACATTGCTGTCTTCTGAACTTGTGTTTTGATTTCTCCTGACAGTGTATTAACTTTTTATGCTTAGATTCTGTGTGTGTTTGCTCATTTTCTAACCTATTTCCTGACTTTGAACTTTCTGTTAAACATGGCCTTTGCTTACCTGATTGCAGAAGTGGGGGTACTCTCCCAGGCTTTAGGCTTTTGAGCTGTTGTTTTCAGATCTAGTTCTATTTTTCAGTGCTTCCAGAATGATATGATCTGGGGAAAGATGTGGTCACTGTTCTCTTGGTTTGAACTCTAGTCTTTTCTAGGAATAGCCCCTGCTCTCCTGCATCCTCAAGCTCCAGCACTTCTCAGGGCCCTGAAACTGTAACCCAGGGCCCTTGCTCCTTTGTGACTACAATTGCTTTTCATTCCCCTGTAACTGTGACAAAGAACTATATATAGGCAGTGAAGTTACCAAATAATGCCAGGTCCTGTGCCCAGTGCCGGCAAATGATCCCCTCTAATCTCTTTCTGACCCTATTTCTGTTTCTGGGCTGAGCTCCAGATGCTTCTGTGGTTGCAGCCTCTGAAGCACACAGCTAGTGCTACTCTGGCCTGATACCCACCCTTGTGTCACGTATTTCTCCTCATTTTCTTGGGCTGGAAAATGTCTCTCCCCAAATTTTTGTTAACTATACTGCTCCTTAATTAGATTTAACACTAAAGTTATTGGAGGGGGGATTCACATTGGCTTCTTGATGCCTTAATTCTACTATCTTGGCTCCTCCTCCTCTATTTCTTGTTTGCAGTTTTTTACTGTCTACTGGGTTCTTCCCTTCTGTCTTCAAGCATAATTGTTTCCACAACCTTAAAAAAAAGCCTCACTTAATCCTTCTATCTCACTAATGGTCACTAAGGAGCCATTCTGTTTATCACTTCATGATAGATATGGGCCTGGGCATGTACGTGGACAGTGATGCAGGAAGGAGGAGAAACCAACAGGGAAGAATTGGACAGGCTGCCCAGCATGGCTCCTCTTCAGGGGGCATCCAGATTGGTGAAGTTTTGTGAGACCATGGCTAGGCAGCTAGCAGTGGATTTTATAGATGCCACTACAGTTGATGTAGGGCACCCATCTGATGACATCATGGTCATTGTAGTTCAGCATAGGTTCAACACCTTTCAGTATCATATCTTTAATCTGAAGGGTGCAAACGGTACCTCAAAGTTCATGAAGATGAGAGGCCAGATTCACTTCGTGTTGGTCAGTAGCAACACAATGTCCCCAGTGATCTGTGATTCGCTCCATGAACTTGATTTTGGCTTTTCCTTCTTGTAAATCATTTGAACTCTACTTATAATCAGCAGTGTTATGATCTGGACCTCAGTTTTCTGGGCTAACAAGGAAGGTTTGAGGTTGGATTAAATTACAACATTGACCTGTAGTTTGGTCTATCCCACCTCCTGCACCAGGGGGTCACACAGAAGGGAAGGAAGACTTGCTGAGCTGCACGCACGGTGGAAGGTGCAGGCATCTGTGGCAATGGACAGCTTCCTATTCTTGCCTGTCTCATCAGCTATGCCTTTGCTTTGCTTTTTTTCTGCTCTTTGTGATTAAACTCTTTCAAAAGACCATCTACAATAAATGCCTTTCTTTTTTCTCTTCTTACTGTCTTCTTAGCACCTTACAGTCCAGATTTTCACCTCATCATTCCAAGAGTCAGCAGTTACCTCTCAAATGACAGATCCAGTGAACCTTTCTCAATCTTCCTTCTACTGGATGTCTCTGTAGTTTTTAACATAGTTGATCACACTTTCCCCTTGATACTCTCTTCTTTCTAGGATTTTGGAACACTTCTGCTTCTTTTCCTACCTATTATAGTCTCCTTTGCTGGATCTTCAACAGATCATGTCCTCTAACTGAGTATCCTACTGGTATTCCTTTTTAGACTGTAAGTGACATACCAGTTACAGATTTGCTTTGGGAGAAGAAATTTCCTCATCAGTAACTTCCTACACAAATAAAATTACAAGTACAAATCAAATAGATATTCATATTAGTGCTTGATGGAGAACCCCCAAACTTAATCCTGAGTATGAAACTTAAATATGAAAGGATTAAATTGTTTTATTAATAGTAGAATAAAACCATGGACGAACAGCAGCATCAACAAAAATCCGCAAGAATTTCCTGCACACAAGAAACAGACACAGTGAAAGACAAAGGGTATAGAAGAAAACTGCAGTCTATGTTTTAGTCACCTAATCAGGAGTTTAATCAGTCTTAGATTATGCAACAATTAAAACTGATAAATTCAAATAAATAACTAGGGAAACTAAATTATGTTTAAAAGCATCATAGATGATGAATAATTAACTAAATATGTATGCACTACAAAATATAGTGACTTAAGTTCTTTTAAAAGAAAAACTTATATGAATTGCAAGTCAGACATTTTAACTTTTCTGTCTGAGAACTGGATAAATCCATCAGAAAGCCAAGCAAGGATGAAAATATAAAACTGAATTTAGTGGAAATTAATCAAAGAGAAAAGTCCCTAGCAGGGAACTGCCTTAGAAAGGCTCTCAGAGAAGTGAGATTTGAGCCGAGTCTTGAAGGAAGCCGGGGAAATTAATAGATGGAAGTGAGAGGACAGAGCATTCCAGGAAGGGAGAACAATAAATGCAAGTCATGGAGACAAGAAATGGAGTATCGTGTAAATAACTCAAGAGTAACTTCTTTGGAGTAGGATCTGAGAGTATGTGGAAGGGACCTGGTTGTAAAAGGTTTTAAATACCAAATAGAAAACATTGTATTTGATCCTGGAGCTAATAGGGAACCACTTATTGAGTGGGCCCTGTGCAATGTGAGAAAAACCCATATTTCTTGGATAAGCTAGAAGTCATTAACTACAATCTTTTCAGTTAGATGGAAGACCACAAGGCCTTACTGTATGCTCTTCTATTGTATCCTAAGTTCTGTACTGTTTGTGCCTGATCAATTTTACACATAGACATAGACTTGGTGTTTTGTGTGTGGATGGACAGGTCAGATACCTGTGAATGATTACAGATCTCTTCCAGGTAACTCAGTAATGTTTTAGTACTTGATGCAATCATCTCTTAATAGGAACATATTGGAAGATGACGCCATCCATTGGGAATCTATCTTCAATCTTGACTCTTTATTAGATGTCCCTTACTACAGTAGTATGCAAGCATCTCTTTGTATGTCTGTTTTTGCCCTACCTAATACTTATTATCAGAGGGTCATTGAACAGAATTAATTCTGTTTTATATCTTCCAAAGAATTAGTGAATCCTCTTTATAGATGAATGGGAGACACTTTGTTGGGAAATAATCTGTAATGCTGTGTTCTACCTAATCAAGTGCTTTTGTAATTAATAAATTTAATCTTATACTATCAGTTAACTCTGACGTATTAAATGTACTGTCCATTTTTAATGTTACTTGTGAAACCCTACTTATTCCACTCCATATTATCATCAAGTATACTTTTGATTCTCGTATAGATATATCTCATAAACATTTTATTTAGCTGAGAGAATAGACATATAGATTGGTTGATGTTTCCTGTCACCTTTTTTTGGTATTAATAAGGTCTTAAGTTTTTAATGGCTTTGGTATTTCTTCCTTCTTCACCTACCTTATACTTCAGTCCCTGAATACTTTCACAGTTACTTTGTCCCTAGCACAGATCTCTATATATTTGGTTCAGTTCTACTGCTTTTCTGTGTTCTCCATAATTCCATTTTTGCTTATAAGCACATATAGGACTATATGTGGTGTATCTATCATCTTTGATGGAGAAAACAGTTTATATAGATATTTTCCACTTTTCATATATTTGCAGTCCTTTGATTTTTGTCCTTTAATACCTTTTGGGTGACTTTTTAGTTGGATATCTTGTTAATTTGTCTTTAAAATGGGCTTTGCCTTCCACACTTCACTGCTTGATTAGAAGAGACTGATAACGCACATGATTGTCTGTCATCCTTTATCATATGTTCTATTTCTTTATTACTTTTGGAAGCCATCTCTCTCTGATTGACAAGTGTGGAAGATGCTTCTTAAGATAATTTGTAGGCCCTCTGTTGCAGCAATTGTATTGCTTTAAAACTTCTTGATCAATTATTATATTATTACTATTTTAATTTTCACTTATTTTTAACATTTAAATAGGTCATAATTTCATTTATTTACCATATCCTTTTCATTATTATTCTTTTTAATTTTTTACTAATTCTGCTCTTACCTCTTGTCAGTTTTATGGCCCACCTATACCTGGCTAACTCAGGAGTTATTTTCATGTCAATAATAATTTTTTTCCTGTCTGTTATAAATTATTTCATTCTCTTTGGTGTTACCTAGTACTCTACGTATTTGGCACCTAGTGATTCTTTTTTTTTTTAAGAAAATGTTCAGAACCCAGAGACATGAGACTTTCATGTAATCTGTAGGTCTTTGGCTTCTCTCATTTCTTTTTCTTGAATGAGACTGTCCCATATTCACCTTTTTCTGGTTTCTTATTGAAGTGTTCAAACCGCTCCCCATCTCCACCAAAGTCAGCGTATGTTGACTTCATCTGGAAGGCCTTATCAGATTCTTCATAGAATATTTCTACTCCTTCATCCTCAGCAATCAGTGTTGGTAAATAAACCATAATTATTTTCATGGTAGGCATTTTGCAGCTGATTATCATTAATATTGGAAAATGCATGACCAATATCCAATGAAATAATGTTACTTATTGCCTCTGGGCATATTATAAAATCCATTCAACCAATTCCTTTGTTTACCTTTCTAAGAAGTAATTGTGAGCTATCCTTCCATTTAGTTGCAATTTCCTTATTTCTTTTGATATCATATATAGCAACAGTATCAAAATTTATATGATTCAGCTCTTCCAGCAATATGTCTACTCAGTCATAGTCATTGGACAAGAGTCTCACATTTAGAGTAGTATCAGTCAAACTGAAATTTACCAGTGGTTCAAAAACCATGAATTTTAGTCTGTAGTTTGAAAAACAACCAAACTATATGTAGCAAGTTTCCACTTTTATTTGAAACCTTTTTATTTCTTATGTGTATGTTCGATTGTATTTTTAATGAATACTAAGTTCATAGTAAAAGGAAAATTAAAATTCAAAACAAAAAGAAAATTATTCAACTTTTTTCATTCTTTTGTTTGATTATGCAGTGTCCCTTTCTTTGAATCTTTCAGGTTTCCCCTACTCTCATCTATTTATTTATAGTAGAGATAACATATTATCAGCTTTGTTACTGAAGTAGCAGTATGACATTGGCTAAACCAATTAACTAACTGGATCTTATTTGTAAAATGGGAGAGTTAGACTAATAAGCCTAAAGATTGCTTTTAATTCTACTATTCCTAAATGTTAAGAAAACAGAATTTCAGTTATCATTTTGTAATATTCAGTTCATTTTAACAACTGGTACTGGAGGATGCAAAGACCAAAATATGGCCACTTTTTTCCAGTAATCCACATTTTAGTCAGAAGAAGTGGGTGAGAACAGTGTAAACAAAATACATACAAAATAAAGATGGGGAAGACTAATGGTTGGTGGAATCAGGAAAAGCCTCATATAGAAAGCACTTGAGCTCAACTTTGAAAGGAGATAGGAGTTTCCAGAGGCAAACTTGAAAGCATGGGGAACAGCTTATGTGTGTCAAGATTTTGAGACAGGAGATGTAATATTGAATAAATTTAACAGAATAGAAAGTAGACTGCTTTGGTACATGAGGGAATTATAAAATTAGTCAGGAAAGATAGGTTGGAAAAAAAGTTGTGAAAAACTTTAAATGTCACTTACAAGTTCATATTTTATCCTAGAACAGAGATTTTTAACTTTGTTTCATTGACCTCTTTGGCAGTCTGGTGAAGTCTATGAACTCTTTAGAATAATATTTTTAGTGTATAAAATAAAATACATAGAATTACAAAGGGGATCAATTTATATTGAAATAGAATTCTTAAAATGTTTAAAAGTTAAATTTACTAGGACTCCTGTCCTAGAAGTCATAGGGAATAACTGAAGAACCTTGAGCAGAAAAGTATTGTAGTTAGGAACATTAAATTTTATAGTTCTGTGGGGGATGATCAATAAGTAGAGAAATTAGATGTGGTAAAACGAGTTAGAAGGTTGTTGTATTAATGAAGAAAGTCTGGATTATTGTGTATTTGGTGTGAGTGAAGGGAATTTGTTAAAGTAGAATATACAAGACTTGACACCTGATTGAATACGAGATTGAAGGACTGAAGAATTAAGGATGGCTTCTAGTTGTAAATCTGAGTGACTGAAAGAATGTTGGTACCATTGACAAAGGTAAGGAAGTTAGAAGGAAGGGTAGGTTTTAGGAAGAATGATAATGAATTTTGTTTTAGACATAGTGAAGTTTCAGTGCCTATGAGATGTCTACACCTAGAGAGGGATGAATAAAAGAAGTCATCAGAATATTAGCAGAGATGGTCAGTAAGTGTGTCACAAGGTCATTTATAACTGGTTTAAGTATTGTATTGGTTTAACATTTCCTGAGCATTTTACATGTTATCCTATTTGATCTTCATAGCTACTCTGAGGAAGAAGCATGTTTTTAGCCCCGTTTTACAAAAAAAAAAAGGAATTGGAGGTACAGAGAGCTTAGGTGACTAATTTATGTCCCTACAACTATTAAGTTTAAAAAACAGGATTTGAACCCAGATATCTCTGTATTTCCATTGCTCTTCTTACTCATTATCCTGCCTCCCTAAAATATGATCAGTTTGGAGAGAAGCTACAATGTGGATAATTGTTTTTAACATATTTATATACATTTTTCATGTCATAAAACTTAAATATTTCAAACTTTTTTTCAGGTTAATTGTGCTAAAGAAGAAGCATCAAAATACTGTGGAAAGGAAAACGATTTGACAAAAGCATATTTATTCCGGTAACATCTTTTACATATGTCTAATAGTGAAAAGTAGGGGGTAAAAGTAGAAAAGGATAAAGGTAAATACTTTAAGTTTTGAGATTAAAATACATAATTTCATTATGTATTGCAATTTTTTAGACAAAAAGAATAATACTCTTCATAAAGGATAGACAATCAGCCAATAAATATTTTTAAGTGTCTACTATGTTCTAAGTACTATGCTAAATTGTGGGGGTACAAATATGAGAAAGACAGTTCTTGTCCTCAAGAAGCTTACAGTCTACTGAGGAAAGAGAACACACAGAAGGGGAGTAAAAAGCAAGGCCAGATAGGAGGAGGAAGGGAAGGAACATGGTGTGGAACCATGATGAAGTCATGTGCAACAGAGGTTGAAAAGAGAAAATGACATGACTTTTTAATATCTAAAGTATAATATCTTTCCTTTTTAGGAACTAGTCTTCAAAGAACAGTAATTTTGATCCATTTAATGGGTGTGCAATGTTTGACTTTTTAAAAAATTGCCATGCATTATGTTTTATCAAAATATTATGTATTCTTTTGCATACTGTTTTGTAGAGAGTACACATTTAATTTTTTAGTTGAACTTAACATTTCATTAACAGTATATGAATGTTTCATGTTATATGTTGGTACAAGTTTTCTTCTGAACATAAGCATTCTGAGATAATTTCTTACCTTAAGTCTCTTACTAGTTGTCCTTTAAGATACCTTCTAGTTATAAATCTATGACTTTACTAAGTAGATTTATTTAAGTCTCTACTCTATATGGATAAAATACTAGGAATCATTTTATTTGTAAAAATTTAAAAAAACGAGTGTGTTGCAAATCATTTTAGTAACTCCAAACATAACACCATATTCTTTAGGATTTTTCATAGAATTATTTCATAGAATAGAACATTTCATATTGCTAGTGAAATATTCTTTCTAATCCAATGAATACTGTCTCCTATTATTTATAGAACATTGCAAGGGGTAGATAGAAAGTTTAGAGAAAACATGGCAAATGAAACTTGATTAATTTGAAATAGTATTATTGAGTATAGTTTTGGGATTGATGAAGTAAATCCTTTATAAATGATTTTTAAATGATAATTTGTATGAAGTGTTCATTAATACTAAGTTTAGTCAAAAGTAATAAATAATTTCAAATACTACATGAATTCTCATTTTTTTTGACAGAGGGAACATATTACTCAGAGAATTCCCCACTGATACTTTGTTTGATGTGAATGCCATTATAGCTAATGTTCTCTTGTAAGTAGAAATAAAAATTAATTCATTTGTTACTTTTTAAAAGTTGTCTTATATTGATTTAAACTTGATTTTGATAGTTGGGTTTTTTTTTTGAGATTTGCAAGTTATTGATGATAAAATGTACAGTGCCTGTGTCTGTTTTGGTAAGTAGGTTCTAAACTAAAAATGTATTGAGGTACATCAAACAGGTTTTTATTATGTCTTATTTTTTAAATCATCATAGTTTTCCTCTTATCTCTCTGCATTTCCTTGCCCCTCCCAGAGTTCTCCCGTATAACAGATATATAACATAAAACAAATAACATTTTTAAAAGACAGGTAAAAAGAAAAAGAGGTAAAAAATGTCAGTACAGCTGATCAATACATTGAAAAAGTCCAAAAGCATGTGCAGTGTCCAACATCTGTGGACTTCTCAGCTCCAGGAAGGAGTGGGCTGGAGGTGTCCTCTCCTATCTCTTCATTTGAGTCATGTTTGACCTTTATAATTTTGCTACGTTCACTTGTATTTGTTTATGTTTTTGTTTGCATTTACATTTTTTGTAGTAATTGTACATAATTTTCTTGCTTCTGCTTACTTCACTCTGCTTTAGTTCATGCAGCTCATTCTGTGCCTTTCTTTATTCATCACATTCATCTTTCCTTACAGCTCAATAATATTCCAATGCATTCATGTACTATATATTTTTTAGCCATTTTCCAATTGTTGGACATTTAATTTGTTTCCATTTCTTTGCTAGTACAAAAATTGCTGTTATAAATATTTTGGTGTTCACGGGGGCTTTTTATCAATGACTTTCTTTGGGTATAAGCTAAGTAACAGAGTCTCTGAGTCAAAGGGTGGGGACATTTTTGACACTTTACTTGATTAATTCCAAATCATTTTCCAAAATCGTTGTACCAGTTCTACAACAATTCTACAAACAATATATTAGTATGTATTGTCACCCCACAACTTCTCCAGAGTTATTGTTATTTTTGATCATTTTTGCCATTTTACACATTATAGGAAAAACTTCAGGATTGTTCTGTTTTTTATTTCTCTGTAGGGATATGGAATATTCTTTGGTTTATAGTTTGCAAATTTTTTTTGAGAACTACTTATATCCTTTGACCAGTTATCAGTTAGGGAATGACTGTTAGTCACATATTAGTTATGTTACTTTTTATATTTTTTTTAAAAAGTTACTTCTTTTGTTTATTCTTTTTTTATTTTCAGTTTTATTTTCAGTTAATGTTCAGGATTTCTATTTTGAAATCTAATTGGGGATTTTTAATTTGTTGGGGTTTTTTAGGTTTTTTTGGTTGCATGCCTAGCTTGTTGATCTGCCCTGTCTGTTTTATTGGGAATGTGTTTATAGATAAAAAATTTCCCCTAAACTCTGTTTTGGCAGTATTCCCAAAATTTTACTATGTTGTCTCATTTTTTGTCAGTCTTCAATAAAATAATTGATTTTATGATTTGTTCTTTTACTCATTTAAGATAGTTACTTAACTTCCAATTAAGTTTAATCTTTGCTCCAGATCCTCTTTATTAAATATAATTTTTATAGTCAGTAAAATATTCTTTTACTATTTCTGCATTTGCTTGGGAAATTTTTATACACTAACATACGATTAGTTTTTCTGAAAGTTCCATTCATAGCTTATAAATAGGCAGGACCCTTTTTATTCTCATTCAGTATTCTCCAGAAATCTCAGGTTCTTTATTTCTCTTAAAAAATTTTTATATAGATTCCTCAAAGTCTAAGAGGGGTTAATTAATATTCCCCACGTTTATAGTTTTATTGTCTCCTATAACTCATTTTATTTGTCCTCTGTGAATTCAGATACTGGGCCATTTGGTGCATGTATGTGTGATACTTTGCTTTTCAACAAAATGTAGTTTCCATTTATTTTTTAAATTATTTTTGCTTTTGTTACCTCTGTCTTTTTTATTTCAGCTGAAAAACAATAGATTCTGTTTTAGCTCCTCTATATTCAGTGTGTTTCTTACAAATGATATATTGTTGGATTCTACTTTCCAATCCATTTTTATATTCTCTTCCATTTAATGGATGACTGTTCTATATTTCCCTTCATCCTATTTTCTTATATTTTCTTTATCTTTTCTTTTTTCCTATTTAAGAATTTATTTTGTCTCTGACTAATCTTTACCTTAATGTAGTCTCTATTCTCTTTTCCCCCTCCCCTTCCCTTAACCTCTTTCCTTCCTTTTTCCCTTTTGAGTGAAATGTATTTCTGTACCAACTCTCTGTGTATGTGTATTCTTCCATTCTTTAACCTGCTCAGATGTGAGTCAAGTTCATGTATTGCCCACTGCCGCTTCCTGTTCTTCTCTCCTATTTGTATAAACTTTTCCTTTCGTGCTCCATTTAAGTGAGATAATTTTCTCCTTTCTTCTTTCCCTTCCCCTCCACACCTCCCTGGCCCCCAGTTCCATATCCCCTCCCTTTCCACACTTCTTCTACAATCAACAAGATATAACAGAATAATTCCTAGGCCCTCTGTTTAATAAATGAAGTCTTCTTTTTGTGAACCCTAATGAAGGTAAAGTTCCAAGGGGTTACATGTATCATCTGTCCACATAAAATTGTAAACAGTTTATCCTTTAGTTCCTTATGATTACTTTCTCATCTTTACCTTTTTATGTTTCTCTTGACACCTGTCATTTATATGCCAGATTTTTTACTAGTCTTTTGTCTTTTCAGGGATGCTTAGAACTCCTCTATTTTAGCAGAGGGCATTTTTTCTTTCGTAGAATTATTCTTGCTTGTAAAACTAAATCTTAGGGGTTTTTTGGAATATATATTCCAAACTCTCAATTTCTTTATAGATATTAAATCTTGTGTGATTCTGGCTGTGATACCTTCCTTGCTACTTTTAATTCTTTCTTTCTTGGTGTTGGCAGTATTTTTTCCTTGACTGGGAGCTCTGAGTTTTGGCTATAATCTTGCTGAGAATTTCCATTTTGGGGTTTCTTTCAGAAGGTGACTCTGGATTCTTGTAATTTCTACTTTTCCTATCCATGAGAAATCTGTGCAGTTTTCTTTGAACGATTTCTTGAAATAGGATGTCTAGGGTCCATTTTTGGTCACAGCTTTCAGGAAGTCCAGTGATTTTCAAATTTTCTCTCCAATCTGTTTTCCAGATCAGTTGGTTTTCCTATTAGATATTTCACATTATCTTTTATTTTTATTCAATCTTATCACTTTGTTTTAATATTTCTTCATGGAATAATTAGCTTCTACTTCAGCAATTCTGATTATTTAGGGAGTTATTTTTTCAGGTAAAATTTTGTGCCTCTTGTGCCAAACTGTTGATTTTCTTTACATAACTCTCTTCTGTAGCTCTTATTTCTTTTTGCATTTTTCCCTCTACTGCTGTCATTTAGTTTGTAAATAATTTTTAGCTCCCCTTTTAAAAAAACTCATGTTTTATCCATTCCAATAATTCTTAATAGACTTGTGTCCCAAGCTGCATTTTTTCTTTGAGCCATTCTTTTCAGGGTTTGTGTCTTGAATTTCCATATTTTATGATCTTTTAATGATAGGATTCTTTGTTTGCTAATTCTTCCAGACTCTTCCTTGGCTTGGGACTTTATGTGAGGCCTGGGCAATATGCATTTTGGGGGCAAATGTCTTGGTTGAGTTTCTGTCCTCTTGGATCTTTCTGCTTCTTTCTTGGTATATTGAGTATTGGTATATTGATTTATTTCACCTCTCTGGTTATTCCAGGCTTTAGCCTGGTCTTTGATTCTGGATTCACACCTGCACAGTTACTGTTTGTTTCTGATGTCTGATTCTGGATTCACACCTGCACAGTTACTGTTTGTTTCTGATGTCGTTCCTTGTTCGGTGCACAGCACAGATCTGAGACCATTATTGTACCCTCCATGACCTGTAAGTGCAGGTTCTTCCTCAGTCTGTCCTGTATCTGTGACCTGGAACTGAGTGAGAGAATTGCTAGATGACTCCCTTTACTATACCTTGTGTTAGTTCTGTGATCCCCTGCCCCACTGCTCAGTCTCAGTGCTTTTTCAGTCCCTAAGTACTGAAATACTATGTATGACCCTGTGTTCTTGGCCAGACCCCATCCCCAGTGTCTGCATATCTTAATGCCTGTCATAATGACCTGGGCTGGGTATGACTGGCTATGATTTTTTTATTGTAATACATTATCAGAATTTGTTCTGGTACATTTGTTAGATTGTTGTAGAAGAGGTGTTGTTTTGTAGGGGAGGGCTAGGCCATATTTCTTTTTACTATTCTGCTATTTGATTCTGCCTCTTGATAACTCCAATTGTTATTGAGCTTTTCTTTACAACCATCTTAAAGTGCATCTTTTCCCAGGTCATTAACCTGGCCATGTCATTTGCCTTTTCCGAGCCTAAATAGCTTCATCTGCAATATTAGATTAAATGACTTTTGAGGTTCCTTCCAACCCAATTCTAAGCAAAACAAGTTTAATCTTTTTTCCACATGAGAATCATTTAAATATATGAAGACAATTATCATTTCCTCCTTAAGCTTTCTCTTGTCTAGACGAAAGCATCACTAATCCTCATGTGGCATGATATCCGGTCTCTGCATTATCCTGGTAGTCTTCCTCAGAGTTCTCTTCAGTTAGACAACAATCATTTCTTAAGTACCTACTATATGTCAAGCACTATGCTAAGTACTGAAGATACAGAGAAGAAGAAAAATAGTCTTTATTCTCAGTGTACTCATATTCTAATTGTCATATTTTCATAAGTTTGGTTCCTATAACTGAATATAATAGTTTGAATTTTCTTTGACTCATATAGAGTATAATGAGACTCTATCACCTTCTTCCTTTTGGATAATGTACCTTATCAATGCAACCTGAAATGACAGGAGATTTTTTATTACTATGTCACGATTGACTCATGCTGAGTAAATTAATCCATATGTATTTATGAATCCTAGGCTCTCATCTTTTATTATGTGTCAGTTCCTTCCGAGGTCTTGGATTACAAATACAGAATGAAGAAGTCCTTGTCCCCATAGAGTTTATATTCTCTTGGGGATAGATAACATGTGTATAAATGAATGCACATAATTTCAGGAGATTGGCAACATCAGGGGAAGGTAGAAAGTATGCTATCTAGACTTATTTTTGTTTATGCTGGCCCGTAATCAGGGAAGAAAACTGGAAATGGAAGCAGCATCTAGGGACTCTTGATTCAGAATTAAATGTATCTAGGGTAAAAACAGGTTCCCAGTGCCATGTGCTTGTAATTGACATTATAAGAGGCAGGGGAGACTCTTTCTATCTAAGTTTAAGGAATAGAAAACATGAAAGAGCTGCAAACAAGAAAGCCAAAGATTGTTTTCTTGGTAAACAAAGTGGAGGCAAAGTAAGACTTGAATGATTCTCTGTTCTTGTTATTTGTTATCATTGCCTTGTCTGCCATATTATTATTAATTTTAATGCATCAATAATTAATTATTATTATTGCCTGCCCTATTATTATATTTGTTTATCCTCCTTTTGTTCTCAAAATAGCTTGAATGCTCTTTTGATTATCCTGTTTTGTGGAGTAGTAAAAATTTGTAGTGGATTTGAAGTTAAGAAATACTGTTCTAGACTTAATTTACAAACCCGTTGTACCTCAATTACTAGAATTAACCCAATGAAACATTTTGAAGGAACTGAGGATAAAATAGTATAGTTATTGATGAAAACCTGCTGCCAGTTATTAAAAAGTACTGTTGTCATAGAGGATTGGTACATTGTCACTATGGTTCCCCTACCCCATTAGAGGAATTAATGTAAGTTTAATTTTTATACCCATGTTTTAAAAAAATTATCCTGTTGAGAATTTTTGTCAGAGGTGGAAATAGGTCAAGAAACGTGAAAGAGCATACTCCTAGTTTTAGAAGTGTAAACAGTTGTGGCCCTCTGGAATTAGTATAGATCTTTGGACACATTAACTTTTTTTCATATTATAGACATACCTATGTGTGTATTCATATAATTTGTATATATTTGTATCTATATATGTTTTTATTAAGTGCATTTTCAATGCACTTAATTTTTAAATGCATATTTATACATTTTTGCTTTTAACGTAATAGTCAATTTCTACTTAACCATCCTCCCAGACATCCCAGGAAATAGAAGCCAGGGATTGAGGGAAAGGTCAGGACCTAGTACCTGCAACCTTATCCAAAACAGCAGCATTCAAAATACAGAAGGGAGAAAACTAAAGGAGATCTGCCAACTCAGCCCAGTAGTGGAAAGGTAGATATTTTGAATCCCAGAATTAAACCTGGAAATATGAATAACACACACACATACACACACACACACCATTCCTTGGGTTCCATGTACTTGATTCCTTGCCTGAACTGCTTTAATCTCTGAAAGTACTCCAGCCTGAGGCCAGACCCATCTAGACGTGGAAAAAATTACCTATAATCTCCGCTTAATGTTTGATGAACTTCCCCTTGGTCAGACTTTCCTCATTTCACTGATTCTGAACCCTGTCATCAGTTAGACTTTGTATTCTGTCCCAGTGTTACCTGATCCCTTATCCCCATATACCTCAATGCACTCTCCTATCCCAGTGTCCCATCCAGAAGTATCCAACCCTTTCCACTGTGCTCCCTGGAATGCCTACTTGGTAGGCAACAAACTTGCTTCCATCGTAAAACTTTTCCCCACCCCTTTCATCTTCTGGCTTTCACTGAGACCTGGCTTCCTCCTCATGACATGGTCTTTCTGGCTGTTCATTCTAATATTGGCTGTACCTTTACTCATTCCCTCACATGGGAGTTGTAATATTTCTCTCCTCCTCATTGGCACTTACGGGTTCTTTTTCTACTCTATTGCTCAGCCACCATTCCTCCTTTGAGGTTCACTCAAACAATTTCTAGCACCCAATCAAAATTCTGGTAGCTGTTGTCATTCTCCTTTCAGTTCCTGAATTACAATCTTTCTCTAATCCCCAGCTTCTGCTCTTGTATTAGGGGATGTCAGCATACATGTTGATACTTAATCAGACACCCCAACCTCCCAGTTCCTCACTTTACTCATTTCCCATGATTTCTCCCCCACTTTAGGCACACACAAAGATGGTCATGCCTTTGATCTTGCTGTCACCTACAAATTCAAGAGTTTCACGTTCATGAACTCTGAAATTTCCTTATCTGATCAAAGATCTATTGATATTCCACCTCTCTTGTCTTCCAAAAAGCCTTATTCTTTGTCAACAATGTGACCTCTAATCTCTGACCCTTCATTTCTCTCTTAGGACATCACCCTAGTCCTAGTTATGCTCTCTTCCTTTTTCCATCTTGACCCCTTGGTAAACCTCTACACTGTTCTCTTTTCTTGAGTTCTTTGTCCAGTTATCATATAACCAGTCTTGTCCTGTCAGGTCACAGCTTGGATCACTCCCATCATATGTTGTCTTCACTCCCCAGCCTATGAAACCATTCTAACTAAAAAATTGTGATAAAAGGTAATCCTTATACGTCTTCCTAATTAACTCATTATTACACCTACCATAGCAGCTTTTCCAAACTTTTTCATCCTTTTTCAAACATCTCTTGGTTCCTCTTCCTCCCATCCTCTCAGTTGAGAATCTTGACTCATATTTTACTGAAAAAAAATTGGGGCTATTCACAGAGAGTTCTCACTTTTCCTCTCTTCCTCATCTTCACATTGCCTTCAACCACTATCTACTTCACCCTATTTTCCACAAGAAATGGCCCTTTTTTTGCCAAGACCTCTCATTTTATCACATCTCCAAAAAATTGCCTTCTCTGTCATCCCCACTGTCTCAACTTTAATTCAGTCTCTTTCTGTCTACTGGCTGCTTCCCCATTGCCTACAAATATACCCCTGTCTCCTCCATTCTCAAAAAAATCCACACTTGATCAGTCCATCCCCACCATCAACCTATATGTCTCTTGCATTTTGTGACTAAACTCATTGAAAAGGCCATCTGTAATAATAATAATTTCCTCACTTTTCACCTTCTTGTTAACTTTTTTAGTCTCCCCAAGGTTACTAACAATTGCCAAATCTAATGGGCTTTTATCAGTCCTCATTCTTCTTGACCTCTGTCTTTGATACTACCATTTATCCTTTTTACCTTGATGTTGTCTTTTCTGCAGGTTTTCAGAACACCATTCTATCCTGATTCTCATCCTACCTATCTCCCCACTCCTTTTCTTTCTTGGATCTTCATTCAGGAAAGGGCCTACTAATCATGGGTGTTCCACAGGACCCTTTTGTCTTTTCCTACCGTACTATTTCCCTTTGTAATTTCATTAGTCATCATGGATTAAGTTATCATGGATTAAATCATCATGCTAATGATTCTCAGATTTGCGCATTTAATGCTAACATTTTTGCTGACTTCCAAGCTTCTCATCTCCAACTGGATATCCTGTAGACACTTTAAATTCAACGTGTCTAAATCTGAACTCATTATCTTTCCTCTCAAAGCCTTTCCTCTTCCAAGCTTCCCTATTACTGTTGAGGGTACCACCATATTCCCAGTCACTGAGGTTTGCCATTTAGGTATCATTCTAGACTTCTCACTCTTTCACATATCCTTCCTCCCCCAAATCCAATCTATTGCCAAGACCTGCTAATAAGTTTTTCTTAGTAACATCTTTTATGTATGCCTTTTCCTCTTATGTGACATTGCCATCAACCTGGCCTGGGTCCTGATTATCTCGTACCATGATTACTGCAATAATAGTCTGCTTGTTGTTCCCCCTGCCACAAATACTTCCCCACTCCAATATCTTCCACCCAAATGCTGAAACCATCTTCCTAAAGTGAAAATCTGATCATGTCACCCCCTTCTCACTACTCAATATACTCCAGTGATTCCCTATCACCTCTTGGATGAAATAGAAAACACTCTTTTTTGACCTCAAAGCCATTCATAACCTGTCTGATCATCTTATAACATACATGCCCCTTGACCCTGAACTCTCCTTTCCCCATGTCCCCCTTCCTCCTATACAGTGATTCAGTGGTACTGGTCTTTTCATTCTGGGCATTTTCACTGGCTGTCCATTAGACCTCTGACTTCAAGTACTAGCTAAAAATCCCACTGGGGTATAGGGTGTGTTCACCCATGTGGCATAGTGATATCACTATCACTAAGGACAACAGCCTACCAACCAAAGAACCAAAATCCCACCTCCTTCCTGATCCCTTTAATTTTAGTGCCTCTTTCTATCCTTCATCTCTAGTTTATCCTATAAGTAATTTATTTGTTCAGTTATTTGCATATTTTCTTCCCCATTAGGTTGTGAACTCCTTGCAGCCTTTTACCCTTTTTTGTACTGGAATATAATAGCACTTAGCACACCACCTGGCACATAGTAGGTGCTAAATAAATATCAATTGACTGTTAAAATATAATCAATTTAATTTTTTCTTACTACAAAAATTAGAAAAAGTAGTAGAAACAAAACAAAAAATGTGATTCCAGTCTTACATAAAGTCATATTTTAGTTTTTGAGTTAATTTTTGTATTTTGGTACCCAAGTGCTTATTGATTGTTATTGTGATTTATGTGTCTTATGAGACTGCAAGGAAGAGGTGGGCACGGGAATAAGTATTTATTGAATGCCTATTATTATATTTGAGGTACCGTGATAAGCATTTTACTAATATTACTTTATTTGATCTTCATCTGGGAGGTTGATAATGATTATTATCTCCATTTTACAGTTGAGGAAATTGAATCAGACAGAGTTTACATCATTTGACTAAGGTCACATAGCTAGTAAGTGTCTGAAGCCAGATGGGAATTCATGTGTTCTTGGCTCCAGGCCAACATTTTATCCATCATATGACCTAGCTGCTTCTAAAGGGTTCAAAAGATAACTTAAATAATGTTTTTAGTACTACTTTATACAATACGTAGTAAATTTAAGGAACTTATAAAGGTAGTATATATACAACGTAGTATAATCTGAAAATATAAATATATTAAAGATTTTGCAAGGGGTTATTTGAGACTATTAGGATAATATGCTATGATATGTACATATTTTAACTAGAATATTGGCAAATTATCCATTATGTAGACTGCATTTCTTTCTCACTTTCCATTTTTGACATTTTTCTCCTCCTTCCCAATCTAGACTAGGTATCATCTTCTTTTGAAATTTTCCTTGGTCTGTCCAATGGAAAGTGATTTTTTTTTCTCATCAAATTTGGTAGAAGACTTTTGATTTTTCCTTGGCCTCTATTATATCTTACTTTATATTATAATTTATTTGCATACATGTTATATCTCCAAAAAATTAAAAAATCCCTACAGGACAGGAGATTATAATTTTTATCTTTTTATCACTAGTACCTACTAGTGCTTACTTCAGTTATAAAACTTAAAGAATATTGAGTTGAATTGAACTAATATCATGGAAGACAATCTTGCTGTCCTGTGAGCTGTACCTTGTTGTCACTGTAAGAACTAGACTCCTGATTAGGATTATGGATCTTACCAGTTAGAGTAATTCTGATTTTATTGTTATTGATTAATGTTAAAAATAAATAGGAAGTGGAACAATTGTTTTGTAATTTTTAAATTGGTTCTCTTTGCCACTGTTATGGAATCAGAAGTTTGAGATAAGGTGACTTAATTGTTTTATCTTACTCTTTTTTGGAAGGAATGCATATAAACTAAAATTTTTTTTTCTTTCACAGTGCACTTCTATTTAATGAAATAAAATACATTACTTCACTGGAGGACTTTGAAAATATAGAAAATGCTATGAAGGGCAAAACTAATATTGCCCTCATATATGTAAGAGCAATTGGAACACCAGGTACTAAGTAAAAACTTTTAATTTTGTTGTGTTACTATATTTGTGTAACTGTATAGAAGGTAAGTAAAATAGATTATGTCCATAGTGTCAAACTTGAAACTATATTTTGTAGATCTTGTCTACTTTCTTTGTTACTCTGTGGCATTTAATTAATATTGACTAATTACAGTAGAGTTGCATCTTTTTTTCCTTTTGTTTATTAAAATATTTTATTTGTTTTCAGTATTCTACAATCACTTCCATATGTCTTAGATCTTTTTCTCCTCCCTCCCCACTTCCTCTCTGAGATGGTATACAATCTTATATAGTTCTACACTTGCATTCCTATTAAATACATTTTTGCCTTGGTCATGTTGCATAGAAGAATTAAAAGGAATGGGAGAAATCATTAAACAATGCCTGAAGAGTCCATTGGGTATTTTTTAAGTCCTTGAATTGCAATGAAGTACAAAGTCTACTAGAAAAATTCCTCACTCACTGTGGTTGTTGCTGTGTACAAAGTTCTCCTGGTTCTGCTAGTTTCACTCAGCATCCGTTCGTAACAGTTTTTTCACGCCTCTCCGAAGTCTTCCTGTTCATCATTTCTTATAGCACAATAATATTCCATTACATTCATATACCACAATTGCTCTCCAGAATAGTTGGATCAGCTCACAGCTCCACCAACAATGAATTAGTGTTCCCACTCTCCCACATCTTCTCCAACATTTATCATCTTCCTGTTTTGTCATGTTAGTCAATCGGATAGGTATGTTGTGGTATCTCAGAGTAGTTTTGATTTGCATCTCTCTAATCAATAGTGATTTAGAGCATTTCTTCATATGACTGTAGATAGCTTTAATTTCTTTTTCTAAAAAGTGATAAAGCTAACATTTCTAGTACCATCTTGAATAATAGTGATGATAATGGACATCCTTGTTTAACCCCTGATGTAATTAGAAATGCATCTAGCTTATTCCCATTGCATATAATGCTTGCTAATGGTTTTAGGTAGATATTGCTTATTATTTTATGGAAAGTTCCATTTATTCCTATGCTCTCCATTGTTTTCAATAGGAATGAGAGTTGTATTTTGTCAAAAGCTTTTTCTGCATCTATTGAGATAATCATGTGGTTTCTGTTAGTTTTGTTGTTGGTATGATCGATAATGCTAATAGTTTTCCTAATATTGAACCTGCCCTGCATTCCTGGTATAAATCCCACCTGATCATAATGTATTATTCTCGTGATAAGTTGCTGTATTCTTTTTGCTAATATCTTATTTAAAATTTTTGCATCTATATTCATTAGAGAAATTGGTCTATAATTTTCTTTCTCTCTTTTGACTCTTCCTGGTTAGATATCAGAACCATATTTGTGTCATAAAAAGAATTTGGTGGGATTCCTTCTTTGTCAATTCTCCTAAATATTCTATGTAGTATTGGATTTAACCCTTCTTTAAGTGTTTGCTAGAATTCACTTGTAAATCCATCTTGCCCTGGAGATTTTTTCCTAGGGAGTACATTGATGGTTTTTTCAATTTCTTTTTCTGAGATGGGGTTATTTAAGTATTCAACTTCCTCTTCTGTTATTCTGGGCAATTTATATTTTTTTAAAATAATCATCCAGGGGGAGGAGCCAAGATGGCGGAGTAGAAAGATTCACATATGCTAGCTATGAACCCACAGCCCATGAATTTCCTGTAAAAAGAACTCCCAACAAATTCTGGAGCAGGGGAAGCCACGCAGCAATGGAGTGAAGGAGATTTGCGTTCCAGAGAGCCCTGAAAAACTGACCACAAGGGTCCATTGCATGCTGGACAGGAGTTGAGCCCAGCCCTTCCCTGACCACGTGGCACTGAGAGGAGCAGATCTGAGCAGGCTTCAGGGATGGAATCTCCAGTGGCCACGTAGGTCCCTCCACCCACAGGTGCTACAGGTCAGTGAGAGAGACTTCTGGGCTGGCTGAGAGGGAAATGGGGTGTCTCCATGACTCGGGCCCCCTCGGGAGGCAGCGGCAGAGGCAGCGGCGGCCAGAGGTTCCCAGAGCAGGCAGGAGCTTGGCAGGAGCTCCATTACAGAAGGTCTCTGCATAAACCACCTGAGGGAACCGAGCCTGGGAGGCAGCCCTGCCCTCACCTGAGCACCAGAACTTAAGCTCACATTGAATAGCAGCCAGTCACCTGCTGAAAGCCCTGAGGCTGGGAAGCGGCATTTGAATCTCAGACCCCAAGCAGTAGCTGGGCAGATCTGGGTGGGGGTAGAGAGGAATCTCAGAAGTCAAGTAACTGGCTGGGAAAATGCCCAGAAAAGGGAACAAAAATTAAACCATAGAAGGTTACTTTCTTGGTGACCAGATGATTTCTCCCTTCCTTTCTGATGAAGAAGAACAATGCTTACCATCAGGGAAAGAAATAGGAGTCAAGGCCTCTGTATCCCAAACATCTGAAATAAACATCCAATGGGCTCAGGCCATGGAAGAGCTCAAAAAGGATTTTTAAAATCAAGTTAGACAGGTGGAGGAAAAACTGGGAAGAGAAATGAGAGAGATGCAAAGAAAGCATGAAAAACGGGTCAATACCTTGATAAAGGAGACCCAAAAAAATG
>CM053769.1:429283672-429411263 GCA_028658325.1 Potorous gilbertii | reverse complement strand
GAAGGGAGGGATGATAGAAGAGAGGGCAGATTGGTGATAGGGGAAATTAGAATGCTGGGTGTATTGGGGTGGGAGGAGGGGACAAATGGGGAGAAAATTTGGAACCCAAAATTTTGTGAAAATGAATGTAAAAAGTTAAATAAATTCATGTTACAAAAAAAAAAATAAAAATAAAATAATCCTCTATCTCATTCAGATGGTAGTATTTATGGGCATCCAGTTGGACAAAGTAATTTCTAATTCTATTTTAATTTCCTCCTCATTGAATGTTAGTTCACCCTTTTCATTTTTGATATTGGTAATTTGGTTTTCTTATTTCTTTTTTTTTTAATCAAATTGACCAAAAGTTTATCCATTTTATTGGTTTTTTTCATAAAACCAACTCTTAAGTTTTATTTATTAGTTCAGTCATTTTCTTAATTTCAATTTTATTTTTCTCTCCTTTGGTTTTTATTTCTAATTTGGTATTTACTTGGAAATTCTCAATTTGTTCTTTTTCTAACTTTTTCAGCTACATGCCCAATTCATTGATCTCCTCTTTCTCTATTTTATTCATGTAGTCATTCAAAGATATAAAACTTCCCCTAAGAACTGCTTTTGCAGTATCTCATAAGATTTAGTAGGTTGTCTAATTATTGTCCTTCTCTTGAATGAAGTTGTTGATTCTTTCTATGATTTGTTGTTTAATCTGCTCATTCTTTAGGATTAGATTATTTAGTTTCCAATTTTTGGTGTGGTGTTCCATGGCCTTTTATTACATATAATTTTTATTGCATTATGATCTGAGAAGCATGCATTCACTATCTCTGTATTTCTGCACTGGATTGTGAGGTTTTTATGCCATAGTACATGATCAATTTTTGTATATGTGCCATGCGGCACTGAGGAAAAGGTGTATTCCTTTCTTTCTCCATTAAATTTTCTCCAGAGATCATATCTGCATTATATAGAGTTTTATTCACCTTCTTAACTTCTTTATTGTTTATTTTTAGGTTCAGAGAGGGGGAGGTTGAGGTCCCATGCTAGTATAGTTTTGCTATCTTTTTCTTTCTGTAACTCCCTTATCTTCTCCTCTATATCAGTTGAAGTATATATGTTTAGTAATGAAATTGCTTCATTGTCTATGGTGCCTTTTAGTAGGATATAGTTTCCTTCCTTACCTCTTTTGATTAGATGTATTTCTAACTTTTCTTTGTCTGAGATTAGGATTGCTACCCCTGCTTTTTTTACATCAGCTGAAGCACAATATATTTTGCTCCAACCTTTTGCCCTTACCCTGTGTGTATGCTCCCATTTCAAATGTGTTTCTTGTAAAGAACATATTGTTGGATGATGATTATTAATCCATTCAGTTGTCTGTCTCCATTTTATCAGAGAGCTCATCCCATTCACATTCACAGTTATGATTACTCTCTGTGTCTTTCTCTCCATCTCCTTTTCCCCTGTTTATACTTTTAGTTCTTCCTTCTCCCTTTTCCTCCGCAATAGAATTTTAATTCTTGACCACCACCTCCCTCAGTCTTCCCACTCTTCTTTCAGCTCCCCTCCCTTTTACTCTCCTTTTCCCTTAGTATTTCTTCCCTCCACTTTAGCTTCCCCTCCCTTTTCTTTCCCCCTCTCCCTCCCAGTTCCTATAGAGCTAGTTATATTTCTACACTTAACTGAGTTTGTTGTTCTCTCCTTCAACCAAATCAGAGGAGAGTAAATCTCAAACAATGCTCATCTCTGTCCTCTCTTTCTCTCTACTATAATCTGTTTATGTGCCTCTTCCTGTGATGTAATTTACCTTTTTCTGCCTCCTTCTTTTCACATCTCCCATGATGTGAGCCAAGATGGTGGAGTGAGAGCAACTACTCACCTAAGCTCCAAGATATAATCCTTCAGATACCTCTACAAAGAAAATTTGAATGGATTTTGGAGGGGTAGAATCCAATAGGAGAGAGACTGTGGAAGATTTCCAGTCCAGGACAGGCTGGAAGGTCAATGGGAAGGATTTGCTGTGCAGGGCTGGAGGAGTGAACAGTACACAGGCTGTACCAGTGCTTTCCCTGCTGTGGCAAGACTGAGCAGGAAGCCCCAGGTGATCTGAAACTGCAGACATGCTGCGGATTCTCAAACATATCAGCTCAGGATGGGATTCCAGTGGAACTGAGGGTGAGAGAAGCACAGAACCCCAGGTAATTGCAGCAGCCACTTCTGAGACTATTGGCTTGCAGATTAAATATCTATAAGTCACCTACTTGAACTTCCAGGAGCCAAGATGGCGGAGTGATCAGTAATTGCTATCTCCTTCCCCTTGTTGATGTTGAAAAGCCCAGAGAATATTTTCCCAGGAAAAATCCTGGCAGAGTGGGATCAGCAGAATGGGTAAGCAGTCTCTTAGCCTGTGAGGCTAGGAAAATCACAAAGGTGGGGGGGAGGTCCCTCTTGCTGTGGCTGAAGGGGACCAGTGCAGGACTAATTGAAAAAACAACCGACCTGGAAAATAGATCCAGGAGAGAAAATCTAAGGATTATGGGTCTAGCAGAAAGCCATGATAAAAAAAAAAGAACCTGAAAAATATCCTCCAAGAAATCATCAAGGAAAATTGCCTAGATGTCCTAGATCCAGAGGGCAAAATAGTCATCAAAAGAATTCACCTCCTGAAAGGGATCCCAAACTAAAAACACAAAGGAAAATCAGGAATATCACTGCCAAATTCCAGAACTATCAAGTGAAGGAGAAAATGCTACAGGCAATCAGAAAGAAGCAGTTCAAATATTGAGGAACTCCAGTCAGGATCACACAGGACCTGGCAGTTTCTACATTTATAGATTGAAGGAATTGGAATATGATATTCTGTAAGGCAAAGGAGCTAGGATTACAACAAAGGATCAGTTACTCAGCAAAATTGAGCATAATATTTCAGGCAAAGCGATTGACATTTATCGAAATAAGACCTTCCTGATAAAAAGGCCAGAGCTCAATAGAAAATTCGATCTTCAAACATAGGTCTCAAGTTGGTAAACAAGGGGAAAAACAAGCTTGTTATTCAATATGAGCAAACTGTTTACATTCTTATAAGGGAAGATGATACTTGTTAATCTTGAGAATTATATATTTATTATGATATATAAAAGGGATATACATAGATAGAGGGAGTGGGTATAAAGTAAATGATGTGATGATGAAAATGTGACGTAAGGGTATAAAAAGATTGTAATGGGAGATGTGAAAAGGAGTTGCATCTTAAAGTGGAATTAGTTTCAAAAATCAGCATGTAAAGAAAAAAATCATGTTTTGTCAAAATGGCACCCTCTTTAGGAAATCTCCAAGTTTAACTGATTTTGTCAAGTGAGTAATGGAAGTTGGCAAGCCATACCCTAAGTTTAGTCATGCTCATTTATTGGAATAGTGGATGTAGAATTACCTGCACTATGTTAATCTTACTCTCCCTGTTTCCCTTCTTTCCTCCCTGGAGTCAGGAAGACCTAAGTTTAAATCCACCCTTAGACACTTGCTAGCTGTCTGATGTTGAGCAAGTCATTTAATCTCTCTTTGTCCCAGTTTCCTCAACTGTGAAATAGGGACAGTAATAACATCTGCCTCTTAGAGTGGTGAGGATCAAATGAGATAATATTTTGAAAGTGCATAGCACAATGCCTGTCACATAGTATATACATTTAAAAAAATGCCTTCCTTCCTTTTCTCTCATTTTTGCACAGTGTGTATAATTGAAGTCAGTTATGTTATGTTATGTGACTCCACTGAATACGCTTTATCCTAGAAATTTCTGTTTGTCAGTTATTTTCCCTATTTTTCTCTTATTATTATGATTTACTTTTACAGCAGCCTTATGAGGTAGAGGAGCATAATTTTGCTGTTTCATAACAGAATAAATTGTAGGTTCTAAACTGTAGAACAAAGGTTTTTGTTGTAACAATTTTGAGACTTTGATTTATACTTGAGTCTGATCATATAACTCTAGATTATAGAAATCACATTTTTAAAAAATTGCATTTCTTTCCTGAATACAATCATAATGAAATAGTTGTTGTGTATTGGCTATATATAGCATTATAAGAATTTGAATAAGGATTCCACCAACAGTTTCCAGATTTTTTGATCTCAGGACCCTTTTACTCTCAAAAATTGTAGAGGAGCTGAAATAGTTTTTGTTTACATGGGGTTCATTTATTGATTTTTACCATGTTAGAAATTAAGATGGATAAGATTTTAAAATATTTATTAAAAAGCCTTTAAAATAGCAATAATGAAACACAGTATATTAACATGAAAAATAACTGTTTTCCAAAACAAAAAATAGCAGGAATAGTAGAATTGTTTTCTTTATTGTATTTTATTTAAATTTAGTATCTTATTTTTCCCCAATTACATGTAGAAATAATTTTCAACATTGTTGAGTTCAAAATTCTCTCCATCCCCACCCCAACCCTGATTGAGAAGGTAAGCAATTTGATATAGGTTATACATGTGTAGTCATGCAAAACATTTTCCCATATTAGTAAAAGAAAACCTAAACCAAAATAAAAACCAAGTAAAATAAAGAAATTAAAGAAGTATACTTTGATCTGTATTCAGACTCCATCAGTTCTTTTCTCTGGGGATGGATAGCATTTTTCATCATAAATCTTTCAGAGTTGTCTTGGATCATTATATTGATGAGAATAGCTAAATCCTTCACAGTTGATCATCTTACATTATTGCAGTTACTGTGTGCAATGTTCTAGTTCTACTCATTTCACGTTGCATCAGTTCATCTAAGTGTTTCCAGGTTTTTCTGAGAGCATCTAGCATCATTTCTTATATCACTGTAGTATTCCATTGCAATCATATACTACAGATTGTTCAGCCATTTCTCATTTGATGGACATCTCTTCTATTTCCAATTCTTTGCCACCAGAGCAAACCTGCTATAAATATTTGGGCATAATTCCAAATTTCTATATAGAATGGTTGAATCATTTCACAGCTCTACCAACAGCACATCAGTGTTTCAGCTTTTCCACATCACCTCCAACATTTGTCATTAACCTATTCTGTCCTATTAGCTAGTCTAATTGATATAAAGTAATACCTCAGAATTCCTTTAATTTCCATTTTTCCAATCAGTAGTGATTTAGAGCACTTTTTAATGTGACTATTGATAGCTTTGATTACTTCATCTGAAAACTGACAGCTCATATCAGTTGGGAAGTGCTTATTTTTATAAACTTGACTCATTTCTCAATATATTTGAGAGATGAACCCTTTATCAGAGAAACTTGCTTCAAAATTTTTTCATCTTTGATTGCTACCTGTGTTTTCCTCTCTCCTATTCCTTTCTTAGACTATTCTTTCTCTTTTTTCACCCTGTCCCTCCTCAAGTATTTTGCTTCTGACTACTACCTCCTTCAATCCACCTTACTTTCTATGAGCACACTCCTTCCCCCTTTTCAAATTGCCCTTCCCCTCCTACTTTTATGTAGGATAAGATAAGATTTCTTTATCCAGGTGAGTGTGTATATTATTCCCTCTTTGAGCCAATTCCAATGAGGCTAAGGTTGAATCTTCTCCACCATATCCCCGACCTTCCCTCCACTGTAAAAACTCTGTCTTGCCTCTTTTATGTCAGATAACTCACCTCATTCTACCTTTCCCTTTCTCCTAATACATGCCTCATTCTCACCCCTAAATTTTAATTTTTGGTTATCTTACCATCATATTCAACTCAAACCTGTGCCCTCTGTCTATATATACTTCTAATTGCTCTAAATAATGATAGAGTTCTTATGAGTTACAAATATCATGTTCACATGTAGGAATGTGAACAGTTTAACCTTATTAAGTCTCCTATGACTTCTCTTTCCTGTTTACCTTTTATACCACCAAGGCAATACCCACAGCAGCATCCATGAATATGCCCATTTCCAGGTTTGAATTTCAAGATGTCACAGATTCTCTTCATTAAAGACAGAACCAGGACATTTATTTAAACACCAAAAAACCAAATCCAAAACCAAATAACCAAGAAGTCAATAGACATTATAAGGTCTTGGCACAAACCAGCTCCCTTAAGCAAAATCACTCCCTCTCTCACTTACAGCTAGCTGCTTGCTTCCTCTCTCTTTCCCAACTCTATGTGCTCTGTCTCACTTCCTCTCAGCTCTGTTCCACCCTTCCTCTCCACACCTTCCTGCTCCTGTATCTTAGACTCATGTGACTCAGGCTTCCATACTTAAGCAGGTCATATACACCTACCAATGGATGGGAGAGATCTCATTCCATTAACAATATGCCTTTTTATGCTTCTCTTGAATCTGTTATTTGAAAGTCAGATTTTCTATTCAGCTCTGGTCTTTTCATCAGAAGTGCTTGAAAGTCCTCTGTTTCATTGAATATCCATTTTTTCTCCCAAAGGATTAAACTCAACTTTTCTGGATAGGTGATTCTTGGTTGTAATCCTAGCTCTTTTGCCCTTTGGAATATCATATTCCAAGCTCTCTGATCATTTAATGCAGAAGCTTCTGAGTCTTGTGTTATCCTATGACTGTGACTCTATCATACTTGAATTGTTTCTGGCTGCACTATTTTCTCCTTAACCTTGGAACTCTAGAATTTGGATGTAATATTCCTGGGATTTTTCATTTTTGGATTTCTTTCAGGAAGTGATTGGTGGATTCTTTCCATTTCTATTTTACCCTCTGGTTCTAGTTTGTTATGGCAGTTTTCCTTGATAATCTGTTGAAAGATGGTATCTAGGCTCTTTTTTATCATGACTTTTAGCATATCCAATAATTTAAAAATTTATCTGTTCAGATTTATTTTCTAGGTCAGTTATTTTTCTGAGATATTTCATACTGTCTTCTGTTTTCTTCATTCTTTTGTTTTGTATTGTTTCTTGATGTTTCATAGAGTCATTAGCTTCCACTTGCTCATGTAATTTTCTAAGAAACTATTTTCTTCATTGAGCTTTTGTACCTCCTTTCCCTTTTAGTCAATTATAATTTTTAAGAAGTTCATCTCTTTAGGGAGGTACCTCCTTTTCCATTTGAACAGTTCTAATTTTCAAAGCGTTCTTCCCTTTATTGCATTTTTAAAAATCTCTTTTACCATTTGGCCTAGTCTATTTTTTAAGGTGTTATTTTCTTCAGTATTTCTTATGCCTCCATTACCAAGATATTGACTCTTTTTTCATGATTTTCTTGCATCACTCTCAGTTCTCTTCCCAATTTTCTTCTGCCTCTTTTACTTGATTTTCAGAATTCTTTTTGAGCTCTTCTGTAGCCTGATTCATATTTTTCTTGGAAGCTTTGACTTGATTATTTTCTTCTGATTATATGTTTTGATCTTCCTTGTCACCATAGTAACTTTCTATGGTCAGAATTTTTTTCTGTAGTTTGCCCATTTTCCAAGTCTATTACTGGACTTTTAACCCTTTGTTAAGATAGGCATATGCTTTCAGGGTGGAGGGTGCACTGTCCCAAATTTCAGGGGTTTTGTGCAGCTATTTTTAGAGATACTTCTAAAGACTTGTAAGTTTTCAGTTCTTCCATGGTGGTATGATCTAAAGAGAGATGTATTTACTACTCTCTTGGACTGTGTTTTGGTCTGTGAGTGAACACAAGTACTTTCTTTTGCCCTGGAACTGGAGGTATTCGAGTCTCAGAATGTTTCAATACCTGTTAGGGAAAAAATATTAACTTGTATGGGGGGAAGAGTTAAAACATTGTTCTTGCCATCATTCCTTGTTAGTAAAGGACCTTAAGGTCTTCTAGAGGACTGTCCATTACTTTAATGATTTTAGGGCTGTTAGTAGTCAACCTTTACTTCTCCATTCAAGAAGCCTGATGCTGACATCATTAAAAGAGAAAGAGGAAAACTAAAGTGGAAACATAGAAAACCAATTTAATGGTTCCTGAAGAAGTAACTGAAACTAGGAGTAGTCATAGGAAGTATTTAAACATCCAGACCTGTATGTAGGTGATACCAAACCTTTGCAGTTTATAGTGGGTCTCTCAATGTAAAAAGGTCACCAAGTATGGGATCAGGACCAGGAATATCAGGTCTATAGCACAGATCATGGTACTTCCTGCATAGCCACTGATCCTCATCATGAGTCAGATTGTTCTGTACTCCCATTCACTTAGTTTTCCTTGGCCTACTCACTGTGACCTCCCTTTCCCTGAGAGCTATATGGGAGAGTGAGGGGGAACAAATTTTTTCCCCTGTGGGAAGTCCCTAAAGAACCACATCCTTTATTCTGTGGGAGCTGGGTTAACACTTTTTTTTTTTAAAAACATCTCCCTCTTCTTGCATGTTAAGAAAGTCCTACCCAACAGTTCCATCCCATAGCCTTCCAAGCCCTCTTGGAGAAGAGTTGTACAATGATCTCTGGTTACTTGCAGTAATATAGAGGGGCCAGTTAGTTCTAGATTATAATAAGCATTATGTTACAGTGGTTCTGCTTTTTGTCATTGCACATACCCACTCTTCTGCTGCTCAGATTCTGGGAGTTTCTTCACTTCATTGCAGAATTGATTTGTTTTCCCACATAGGTTGAACTAAATAGTTACTGCATTCTCTTCCAGTTCTGAAATTCTATGATTCTTTGCCTCTTAAGCCCTATCCTTTTTATACCATAGTATCTGTCATGGATATTTGGATAGAGCATTGGGCCTGGAGTCAGAAAGATCTGAGTTCAGATTTGACCTTATACACATTACTTGTGTCACTCTGGGCAAGTCAATTAACCCTGTTTGTCGCAGTTTCCTCATCTGTAAAATAAGCTGGAGAAGGAAATTGCAGTATCTTTGTCAAGAAAACTCCAAATGGGGTCATGAGTAATCAGATATGACTGAAATGAGTAAATAACAAATCCTTTCATTTCCAGACTAGTTTGGTAATAGCTAACATTTTATCACTAACTTGGATAAAAGTACAGATGGGGTGCTAGTGGAATTTGATATTAAATAACATACTGGATCTCACTGAGGAACAAAAAAATAAATCTCATTAGCCTACAACAATGGACTACACAGAATAGAAATAGGTCCAAGGTCCTGTGTTTTGCTTAAAAATTTAACTGCATGAGTACAAGGACTAGGGAGACATACTTAGAAAATTAATTCAGTGGGAAAAATATAATGGGGTTTAGTAAAGTGTGATGTATGATTTAATAGTATGATTTAATTTAAAGTATGATTTAATAGTGAATATCAGTTATTTAAAAAGCTCTCACCTTTTTCAACTGTTGTAAAAAAGAAATATTAGCCATGTAAGAAAAATGATAGTAGCCCTATTGTCCTTGGAACTTATCGAACCACATTTTGTACATTTTCCTTAGTTGCGGACTCTTGGCTTTTAGGAATAACTTTGACAGACTTATTTTATATTTATAGCCAAAGGATCAGTGGCAGCAGCAGAGCTCCTATGCTGGAATATGGGAAGCAAAGCCGAGGTCTCAACAGTGGCATCTCTTACAGAAGCATGGCATCTGGAACAAAGCTCATACTCCAGAAGTGGCAGTACCTGACACAAGGGAGGCAGCCTTCTGACCACTGCATAGGAGGGAAAGAAAAGCTCAGGCTATAGCAGTCCCAGTGTTTGGGAGTGGTATGTGGGATGGGATGGGCTGAGCTCAGTCCATTTCAAAGATAATTCTCAGGTTCTGGTAAACAGAGGTAAAGCTGAAACCCCAGTAGTGGCAGCATCTAGCAAAGGGAGATAGTGGCAGTTTTGAATGTTCCAGTATGGATTTAGGAGCAGTTTTCAGGTTAGCCTAGGGATAGTTTTCAGTTCTAGAACACAGGGATATTGCTTGTCCTGGCATCAAGAAGGCATTTCTGGATCTTAGCATTGGAGCCATTGCTTAGGTTCCAGCAGTGGTAGTGCTTAAGGTAGTGCTGAGCTAGCACAGGAGGTCATTGCTATGGCCAATTTCAGGAGCACAATAATATAGATCCCTGTGGCAGTGGGCACTAGGGCAGACCCTAATGGCAACAAGAAAGGATTGGTTTCCAGTGGTAGCAGGACCTATAGGGAGTGACATGGCCCCCAGTAAAATGGGCACTGGCATGGGCAGTGATAGTCAGGTCTAGTATTGTCCTTTGCTTCTGATAATCTGGAACTGATGGGCACTTTCTACATTGCTGCCAGTACTGTAGTCCCCAGTAGGGGAGGAGTAGAGATGGTGATATTGGGGGAAGTAGCTTGATTTCCTGGCTATTGTGGTGAGAGAAAACTCCAGAGTCCATTAGGAAGAACTGGGTTAATACCTTATACAAGTTTTCTAAAGGGCAGTAATTTCTTATTCCACCAAACATACATATGCATGAAGGTACAGCTATTCTAGCTGGTAAGTCAGGGCATATTGAGTAGGTGGTAGTACAGAGCAATTCTTAGTATTAACCTTGGCACTGGGAAAGGCTACAAGCAAGAACATAACTACACAGGAATTTATGCTGAAATACTGATATTTTTAGGGCTATTTGTGTCTTGTTCAATTTCTTTTTCTAAGATTGGGTTATTTTTCTATTTCTTCTTATGTTAATTTTGACAACTTGCACGTATAGTTATCCATTTCACTTAGATTATCAGCATTTTAATGCGAAAAACAGCTCACAATAATTAACTTGATTTCATTGGTAGTGCATTTAAAATCCTTTTCATTTTTGATACTGGTAATGTAGTTTTCTTCTTTCTTTTTAAGAAATCAAATTAATCAATGGTTAATTTATTTAATTTTTCATAAAACTTGCTCCTAGTTTTATTTGTCTGAGATCATCATTACTTCCTCTTCCTTTTTTATTTCACCTGAAGCAAAATAGATTCTTTTTTAGTCCCTTATTTTAATTTTGTACTTATCTTCTTGTTTCTGTTGTTTTTCTTGTAAGCAGCATATTATTGGATTTTACTTTCTACTCTGTCGTGCTCTGCACTTCCATTTTATGAGTATGTCTCATTCACATTCACAGCTGTAATTACTAGCTGTGTATTTCCCTTTATCCTATTTTCTTCTCTCTCTCTCCTTCTCCCTCTCCCTCCCCTTCCTCTAAAATGTTTGTTTTACTTTTGACCACTGCCTCCCTTAATCCATTTTCTTTTCAATTCCACCCCACTCCCCAGTATAACTTTTTCCACTTGTACTTCCCTGGTGGGTTAGTTAAATTTGTATACCCAACTGAGTTTTATATATATTCTTCCCTCTTTGAACTATTTTGGGTTAGAGTGAAGTTTAGGTGTTGTCCATCCCCCCAACCCCCATTTTCCTCTGTAGTATACAAGATCTTTTCTTCACATCTTCTTTATGTGAGATAAATTTCCCAGTTTTTCCTCTCCTTTCTCCCAGTGCATCCTTCTTTTTCACCTTTTAATTTTTTTGAAACCATACCATTGTGACAGTAAGCACCCCAAGGAACATAGGGTGCTTGCTATCTCAGGTTCTTAGATCTGTATTCATAAAAGGAAAGCAACTTTCAAGGGGTTAGCAATCACTTTAATCAAGCACATGTATCATATCTTTAACTAAGTACATGTATCATTCAATTATTACAGGGAGTCAGCACCCTGAATTTCAAAGAAAATACAGAGAAATCAGAAGATCAACAGACATGGCTTCCTCTGCCTGAATTCAACAGACAATTGGACCCCAACTGTCTGATTATAGTTACCAGAGAGGGAAGTATAACATCTGGGTTCTGACCCAAGGGCCATTTTAGTGGCTTCCTAGAGTCCTTGTCTGGCCAAACATACACTTCCAATCAGTAACCTCAAAGTAATCATCAGACATGGCTCCCTCTGCCTGACCATAATTCAACAGACAGGTACAGCTGTCTGACCAGTTACCAGAGAGTGAAGCATGACATCTGGGTTCTCAAAGCTGGGGGCTCTTTAGCCACTTCGCAGAGTCCTCATCTGGTACTCAAACCTTTTTACCAAAAACTAAGCCCCAAAGTAAAACCTCACCCTCAGATTATTTATACCTTTTTTAGAACTGAAGGGCATTGCAACACTTTGACCCACTGCCTCAGTAGAAAAAACAAAAGATTCTTGGAACCCTCCTACAAAACAACTCCCCTGATCAAGGTTCCCACAATGGGCAGTTCCATCAGTGGGTGGGAAAGATCTTTAATAACATTAAAATAATTAACAATAGAAATACATACACTGTTTCTAATTAAAGAAACTCTTGTTTCTATTCTTTACTCCTTGTAAAGACTATTGATTGATAAAGGCAAGATTCAGTCAGAGGCACCTGATTATACTAAAACAAAAAGATCAAAATATCCTATTTTGATTTCCATCACAACCATCATAATTGATTCACACCATGCCCTCTGTTTATATAGACTACTTCTAACTGCCCTAATGATGTTAAAGTTCTTAAAAGTATCTTCCCATATAGAAATGTAAAGAATTTAATCTTATTAAATGTCTTAGGATTTTTTTTCATATTTACCTTTTTATGCTTCTCTTTTTTTTGTTTGACTGTCAAATATTTTATGCAACTCTGTTCTTTTCATTGGGAATATTTGATGTCCTCTATTTCATTAATGTCTTCTATTTCTTTTTCGTCTCAAGAATTATACTTACTAGATAGATTATTCTTAGTTGTAATGGTAACTCTTTTGCTTCTGTGTGATAGCTGCTAAAACTTGTGTGAACCTGACTATGGCTCTGCATTTGAATGGTTTCTTTTTTGGCATTTTTAATATTTTCTTTTTGACCTGAGACTTATGGAATTTGGCTCTAGTATTCCTGAGAGTTTTCATTTTGGATTTGCTTTCAGGAGACAGTCAAAGGATCTTTCAGTTTCTATTTTGCTCTCTAGTTCTAAGATATCAGGAGAGTTTTCCTTTTTAATTTCTTGAAATATGAGTCTAGGCTCCCCCCATCCTCCTTTTGATCATGACTTTTAGATTGTCTAATACTTCTTCAATTATATCTCCTTGATCTATTTTTTGGGTTAATTGTTTTTTAATAAGATATTTCACTTTTCTTCTATTTTTTAATTCCTTTAATTTGTTGGTTTTTTTTATAGATGTCTTATGGAGTCATTAGCATTAACTTGACAAATTCTAATTTTTGTAGAATTATTTTCTTTGGTGAAGTTTTGTACCTCTTTTTCCATTTTGTCTATTTTGGTTTATAAGTTTTTATTTTCTTTAGAATTTTTTATGTTACTTATGCAAAGCTGTTAATTTTCTTTTTATAATTTTCGGAAATTGCTCTCAGAGGTGTATGACATATTCAGGGAAAACTTGCACCTCTGGTTTGAGGGCTTTCTGAGACCTTTTCAGGGATACTTATCCACCTTTGGTGTCCACCTGTTACCCAGATCTTATGTGTAGCTCCAAGAAGCTGTAGCATGTGCAGTGTTCACACCATGTAAAATCATCGCAGCAGATGGGCTAAACTTGATTGAGGGCAAGCAGTGGACTTCAAACTTGTTGATGAATTAGGGGGATGTTTATGCCAAGTATATGAAAATTTCCCCCAGTGAAATGGGTGGATGAAAACAGTTTGTTGCCATGGTCATGAAGGTGACTGAAGTAGGTACTGTGAAGTGCTTAGAGCCTGGTCAGATACTGAAGACAGCAAGGTCATCCATTACATCCTGGGTCATCACCATTCATTTTGACTTTTGTCTTGTCATAGGACTTTGATAATTCAAGAAGAGAGTGAGGCAGGTGACTTTGTGCAACTCTGTCTCTCACATCTAGTTCACTCAAAAGTCAAAACATTATCCCATTATGTAACTGTTCCTTTTCCCAACCTTTCCTCTATGATTCATACTTGATTTTCCAAATTGTTTCTTGTGCTTTTTTTACCTCTTCTAGGAATTCTTTTTTGAGGTTTGTGTCCAATTTTAATTTAACTTTGATGCGTTGCTTGTAGCTGTTTTTACATTGCTTTCTTCTGTGTTTATGAATCAATCTTCCCTATAATATCTTCACTATAATATCAATCTTCACTATAATAGCTTTTTATGGTCAGGTTCTTTTGTTGTTGTTTGCTCATTTTTCCAACCCTTTTCTTGATGTTGAATTTTATATTAAAGTTATGATTTTCTTGTCTCAAGGGTGGGGGTGGTTCACTGTTCAGAGGTTCAGGTTCTTTTGTTAAGATTCTGTTTTTGGAGCTAGTTTTAGGGGCCTGCAAATTTTCCATGCTTCAAGATGATATGATCCAGGGAGATGTGTGTTCACTGCTCTCCTGGTCTGTGTTCTCTTTCTTTTTTTAAAAATTTAATTAATTTGTTTTCAGTTTTCAACAATCACTTCCATAAGTTTCAAATTTTCTGCTCCTTACACTCCTCTCCCTCCCAGAGATGGCATGCAGTCCTATATGAGTTCTACACATATGTTCTTATAAAACACATTTTCACATTAGTCATTTTGCGTGGAAGAATTACAACTAATGGGAGAAACCATGAGAAAAAGAAACCAAAACATAACGTAACACAAGAGAATGCTTCATTCTGTGTTTCAATTCAATAGTCCTTTCTCTGAATGTGGGTGGCATTTTGCATCAAGAATCCTTTGGGAATGTTTTAAGTCCTTGCACTGTTGCGAAGGACTAAGTATATCAGAAACAGTCCTCACACACTGTGACTGCTACCGTGTATAATATTTTCCTGGCTCTGCTCATTTCACTCAGCATCAGTTCATACAAGTCTTTCCAGGCTTTGGTGAAGTCTGCTTGTTCATCATTTCTTATAGCACAGTAATATTCCATTACATCCTTATATCACAACTTGTTCAGCCATTTCCCAGTTGATGGGCATTCTCCCAATTTACAGTTCTTGGCCATCACAAAAAGAGCTGCCACAAATATTTTTGTATATGTATATGTGAGATGTTTTCCCACTTTTATGATTTCTTTGACATTCAGCCCTAGAAGTGATTGTGTTCTCTTTCTTATCCAAGAAGGACCTCTACTCCTTTACAACCACAAGCCTTCAAACTCCTCTCTATCCTGGACATGCCAACACAGTTGCCTGCTTCTGTTAGACTGCAAGTGCTTTTCTCTTCCTTGGAACTACTACCTAGATCTGGGTATGACCAGTGGAATTGACAAAAAGTGTCTATTCCTGTGCCAAGTACTAGCATAGGAGTCCACTGTATTCTCTTTCTGACCAGTTGTACTACCCCCTTGTTGTCTCAGAACTGGGTGCTCCAGTTGATGTTGCTACTGTGGGCATTTCTGCTAATTCCTTCTACAGTGTCACAGACCTCTCTTTCAACCTCCTAAGTTGCCTTTGGCTTAAAAAAAATCTTCCCTTGGCTTTTTGTTAACTGTGCTGCTCCAGAATTCAATTTATCATTATTGTAAAGGAATTGGAAAGGAATATTTGGAGAGCTGGGCTATAGTGCTTCTATTACTCTGCTATCTTGGCTCTACCCAACATTTAACCTTTAATAGCTTCAAACTGCAACAAGAGTTCAAATAACCTGTACTTCATCCTAGCAGGAATTGGGAATACCAATTGTGAGTAGGGTAGTGACATGATGAAAATGAGCGTAAGGAAAATTAATTGTGGTACAGGTGGGAAAGGAGGCACAGTTCAAGTGCCTGGAAATGCTTATTGATGTGTGTTTATTGGTGAGTACAGTACATGCATGCATGGCCAGAGTCCAGTTAAGATTTTTTTTCCAGAAATTTTTGTCAAATATTGAATCTTTCCCCCAATAACCTTATTTTCCTGTGTTATTTTCTTCTGTTGTATATGTAATCTGTTCTCCTGTTAGCCTCTCTTTTTAAACCAGAACTAAATAATTTTTAGTGATTAGTACTTTGTAGTGCAATTTGAAATTTGGTACTAATAGACCTCCCACTTTTAAAAATTGAGATTCTTAGGATTTTATTTTACTTTATTTTACTTTTTTTATCATCTTTTTAAAAACCTTTTTTACTTTTTATTCATCTCATGAATTTTGGTATATTTTTAGTATCAATTTGGTATTTTTTTTTTCTGTCTGTATAAACTATTCTTTAGATAGTTTGGTGTGGCACTGAGTGAATTAATTTAGGCAGTGTCACCATTTTCATCATACTGGCTCAATCTACCTATGAATAAGTGATATTTCTTGAATTATTTAAGCTTGGTTTGTCTTTAAATAAATTTGGCTATAATGTTCCTTGAAGTTTTTATTTTGGTATCTCTTTCTTGAGGTGATATATGGAATCTTTAAGTGCCTATGTTATCCTCTGGTTCCAGGCTATCAGGGCAATTTTCCTTGATAATTTCTTGAAAAAAGATCCTCCTTTTGCTTATGATTTTCAGGTTATCCAATAATTCTGACATTGCTTCTCATTGATCTATTTTTCTCAGTTGTTTTTGTAATGAGATATTTTACATATTCTGTTTTTTCATTCTTTTGATTTTGTTTAATTGATTCTTGATGTCTTATAGAATCATTACTTGCACTTGTTGTTTTCCTCAATTAGCTTTTGTATATTCTTTTCCCTTTGGCCAATTGTACTTTTTAAAGAGTTGTTCTCTTCAGTGAATTTTTTTTGCACATTTTTTTACCATTATTTGTGTTTCCTTTACCAAGCTGCTTATTTCTTGTTTTTTTTCTTCTTTGTAATTGTAAACTAACTTCCCTTTTCCTCATCTTTTTCAGAACATAGGGCAGTAATGGAAACTGCTTTTGTATATGGTAGTGCTTATCAGTTTGTATTAACTACAGAAACTGCCCTTCTAGAAGGAATTGGGTATGTATTGGAGGTACTTGTCCATAATTTTAAATATTTATTCAATTATTTAAAATAAATTATGACAATATGTAAATAAATATTCTAAAGGCAACCTATGTTTCGTCTTTTGAGATAAATGTATGAAAAGATTTTGAAATTGTTTTCCTTTCTAATGACTGCCATATTGAAATACATAAAACAGGTAACATAATGGGTATAACAAATAAAAATTTTTCCTATCCCCCTGTAGAAAGCATTTTTAGTAAGACACTGTTCTGCTTGGATAATAAAGACAATAATCTAAGCATTCAATTAAAATTTGCTGAAATATTTAACCTAACTGACCTAACAGGATACCAGAGACTAACAGATAACTACCTCAGTCACCCTGAAAGTCTTTTAAAAATTGTTAAACTTCTGTTCTACCATAATAGTCTTATTCTGTATTTATAATTTACATAAAATGTTTTATTAATATTTACTTTTCATTCTAGCTTATCATTCTTTTTCTGATAAGAAAAGTAATGTACAAAGTAAAAGTACCTCACATTCACATAGTGATTTATAATTTGCAGTGATTTTTTCTTATCTTATGAAGTAGATAGAAAAGCATTCTTATTATTCTTCCCCTTTCATAAATGTAAGAACTGAGATTCATAGAGGCTGTGACTTTTCTAAAATAATATGCTTCTTAAGTATCAGCCTCGGTTTTCTGATTACAAGTTCAGTTTTTTTTTTCAAACATCATAACTTGGGACCTTTTAATTCTTCTCTTTTGAAATTAATATTACTCAAATTTCAGGTTTTTGAGAGATAGTGTCAGACAGGTAACAATTCCAAGTTTTTAACTGTTAGGAATTACCAAACATTTTGAATACTTTAATTTCTATTTAAATATTAGAATAGGCTCTGGGAACTTAAAACCCCAAAAAGCTAGGGGATGGAGGAAAATCATTCCAGGAGCACATACTAAGTAAAAATTAATGCTGATGGAACTGGGGTTAGTCATCTGGTTGGGGGTGGGGCTTTGGAGGGTGAAATTTAAAAATTTAAAAAAATTTAAATTTAAAAAAAAATTTTTTTTAAATTTTTTTAAAAATTTAAAAATTAGAAACATAAAACATATTGAAAAAACATAAACCAGCGTACCATGTCCATATTGTGACCTGTCAGGTAATAAGTGAGAGGAGAAAGACAAGCAAAGAGATACTAAGAGAAGGAAGGGCACAAGGAAAGAACCAGCCTGAGCGAGAGAGAGAGAGGCCAGCTTCCTCTAATCTCCATCCCCTATCTTCCCCCACTCTGGCCTGTGGCTTAGTTCAAGTGTCTATTAAATATTGTAATAGCAGAATAAATTAATTTTGGGTGTAGTTCAATAGAGGGTCATAAAGTTCTGTGAGGAATTAACTTTTTGATATTGTTATTTCAAGGAATGCTTTTCTATCTTTGAGCTATATTGTTTTTATACTGAAGTGAACTATTAAACTTGAAAGAAAGCAATAGTTTTGATGAATGAAAAATCCAAGAGGCATAATTTCTAGGTAATTGATAATGTCATTAATTATGATTAGCAAATAATTAATAAAAATGTAAAGTCAGTGGCGCTCTGAAAAGCCAGAGAGGAACTTTGGAGGCTTCTGGATGTGTGAGTGTTGGAAGAGTGAATGTTCCCAGCAGGCAGAAATTAACTGTAATTGCTTAACAATTAATAAAAGAATGAATATTATGATGAGAAATGGGCTTGTTATAATAAGGGACTGGGGAAATTTGATTATATCACTCTTACATCTGATAGACTCATCTCTAACCAGACCGTCTCTGCCTGGGGCAATCTAGACAAAAAAAAATCTATTCTCCAACCAGTCTTACCAGAGGAGAACATAGTGGGGTTATGGTAAGAATCCCACTTAGGAAAGATGGTCTTCACCCTTTAATCAGATCTAAATCTTCCTGCTTGGGTGTACTCCTGCTCAAAATTGCCCCCAATCTTATCAGTCCTATCCATCAGAGGCTGCCTTGACCTAGTAACTAAATAAGGAAATATAACGGGGAAAAAATGAACCAAAACCCTCGATTCTCCATATTAATAATTAGTTATTAATAGTTATTTCTGTCACACTTGATAAATTCTAGCACAATAAGATAGACACACATCTCCTTATAGTATCAGATTGCTTGTCCTTTAAAAAGATGAATTTTGAGTTTAAGGAAATATTAGAAAGTTTATTTGTACTTTATTGCATATTTTTATTTAGTATATCTCATTGAAAATACTACTGTACATTTAAACATAATTTAATTAGACAGTGATACTGCTCCATTAAAAATTTTTGTTCCGTTGAGAGACTTAGGTTAGAAACCATCTTTTGAAAGATTTCATTTGCAAATTGGTGGAGAAAAAATGATATTGTTCAGAAAATATTCTTTAAAATGTTAGTTAATTAAAGTTTATTTCCATCTCTGCTAAAAAGTACTGAAACTTTAAAAAAAAACAACCTTATGTTACCATTACTTTTATATAGAAGTCTTCTTCCTTTTAACAAAATCTATGGTGATCATAGAACATGGAAGACATGGAGGCCTAAAAGTACCTATACTATTGAAATGATAGATCCTTCACACACATACACACACACATATACACACTCACACAGGTATATTGAATCTTAAGACAGTAAATATTTTTATCTATCTGTCGTTATTAGGGCCGAAGCCTCTGATATAATATCTGGACGTCTTTTCTTCTTTCACTGTAAACCTGTCTTAGATTTGGCTCAAAAGTGCCAAAAGACTGTATTAGAGCAACCATTGACTATATTAAACATTCATCGATTTCTCAAGCTGATGGATGCACCTTTGTTGGTATGTATTAATGATAAATCCCAAGTATGAATTCAGAATATTTTTATTTCATACATGTGAGTCTAGCCTAGATGAATATCTTTTTCAAACTATTACTGGGCACATTTCTTTCTTTTGTTAGGATGCTGTTCCCTTCAAGGAATATAGTTATGATAGCCTGGAAGATATTACTGGACGCTGTATATTCTTGAACATAAATATAATATATAATTACTTACTGGGAAAAGATAAATAAATACAAAATAATTTCAAGGAGAAAGTGTTAAAAATTGGCAGGGGATTGGATGATAGATGTTATTAACAAAAGACCCTCAGGCATATAGAGGGACCTGAAATGAAACAGAGTCCTATCACCAGTTAAAAGCATTTATTGTCTGAGAAAAAGACTCATATGGGAGAGAAGATGGTACAAGGGAGCAGGGAGGGAGAGAGAGTTCTCAGCTGTTCAAAAGGGTGAGATGTAGTTTCTAGAGGCTTTCATTCAGGAGCAGAGATTGAGGGACAGGGTATCTGTAGACGCAGTAAACTAGGCAGCAGGATGTTTAGAAAGCCCTGAGCAAGATCTTGAATCTTCAACTTCCGCTCAAGGTTGCCCTTGAGCTGACAAAGACTAGGTTTGTGGTTTCTGGCAGCTACAGACAAATTTGGCTAGAATTCACTTGCAAAGGATCACTGGTATGTCAAACAGCTCTAAGCCTCAGAAGTCCTTCTAATTGACTGGTTGTTGTGTAACTCCATTGTCCTGCTCCCTTTGAAGAAGGGAAGTTCTAATATATAGTATAGCCATTACAGAGCTCATGTTAGCAGTGTCAATAAAGACCTCATGTAGGAAATACATAGGCTTTAGAAAGGAAGCTAGGTAAGGAGAGAGTGCCTTCTAGATATGGGGATCACCTGTGCAATGGGTCAGAGGCAGGAGATGTGATATCATGCAGAGTGTGCATGATAGAACTATCCAGTTTGTTTGGAGCAGAAAGTGTATGAAAAAGGGAATAAGAGGAAATAAGACTGGAAAGGTAAGTGGAAGCTACATTATAGAGGACTTTACATTTTAGGCATATTAAAAGCAACAAGAAAATTTATGGCAATGAAATGGTCAGATTTGTATGTTTGTAATATCAAATAATATCCTGTGTGGAAAATGGGCTGCAGAGGAGAAATAATTTAAACAGAAAGACCAGTTGCCTGATTCTGTGTCTGTAAAATTCTTGGGACCACACTTTCATTGTGCCTTGAGGAGCCTCTTGAAACACCCTAAGTATTAGCTTTCTGCAGAAGTTCCTTTCTGAAGACCTAAAGAATTACCATTATAGATTGAATTATGACTGGTCAGAAATTAAAATAAATGAAAGAGCCTTATCACTTAGAGCACTTAAGGAGTTCTCAGGGTTAAGTTTTGGTGAAGTGGAGACGGTGAGAGGTCACTCTGAAATAGGATTTTGCTATCTGTATTGCAATTTAGACCCTAAGGAGTGCTCTTTAAAAGTATGACATTGCCATCCAATGAAGTTGGATTCACAAAAGCAAAAGACTCAGTAATTCCATGCCTACTTAGAATTCATTTTCACATAATTAATTGAGAGGGTACGTATTTCTCAGGTTATTCACCCCTGAGGAATATTAGTTTATCATGTTTTCTGAAGTATGCCATATTTTCAGGTTCAGTATTTTGTAAAAAAAAAAATTGGACGATAGCATAGATGAGTATTTCTGAGATTTGCAGATGTTATAAAATTGCAGAGGCATCTAAATATTAGATGACAGAATTAGGGTCCTAAAAATTTCAGCAGGATGGAAAATGGGTCAGATCTATCAAAATGAAATTTAATAGGGATAAATATAGTTTTAGAAATTATTCTGTTGTTCTCTTCTATTATTCTAAGGCTTATCTTAAAATGGTTAAGATAGCAAATAAACAGTAAAGACAAGACTATATATAGTATACATATGAAAATAGTGCTTTTGGTTTACTATAAATTCATCACAAGCGAAAAGTGCGGTGTGGTTGAGAGAAAGAGAGATTTATACAGTGTTCAAAACAAAGGAGGTGATAGTCTCATTGTGATCTATGCTGATTAGACCCCATATAGAATTCTGTGTTCATTTCTGAGTGCCTCATTTTAAAAGGAACATTGATTAACAGTAATACAAACAGGATAGTGAGGAATCTTGAAACAATGTCATAGGAAGAATACTTCGAGGAATTTTGCATTATTGCTTAGAAGAAAGGACTTGTGAGATTTGATAGATGCCTTCAAATATTTAAAAGAATGTGGGAAAGGAAACAGATTTGTTCTGTATCTGAGTTTGTAGCTGGGACATCTGAGGATGGAGCTAGGACAAAATAAGTTACAAAAAGGCTAATTTTTAAATTAAAAAAAGAACAAATTCCTAACAATCAAAACTTTCATGCATAAGCACAAAAGGAATGAGCTGTTTCATCAGGTAGCAAATTCTCTATCTTTGTAAGTGTTCTAATAGAGGCTGAATGACCATCTGTTAGAATTGTTATAAAGAGGAATCCTTCAAAGAATCTGAGTTAAGATGAAGGCTGTTCTAGATACCTCTCCCTAGGTACCCCTTCTCAGATTTTATATTTTGTGTTTCTAAATCTTGCTAAAGAGCAGTGAAAATGTGATGAGTATATGAAGTCTATTGCATAAATGAGAATTTGTTTTCAGGAAGTAAGAAAATATCATAAAGTATGTGTAACTGAAAAGGAGGTAAGCTAGTCACATAACATTAGTAAAAGATAACAAATTGATGTCTTAAGAGCTCTACAGGTATACATGAAATAGCAAAAAAATAGGAGGGAGACCCTATAGTATTCTAAATCCTCTTGAACAGGGATTCTTAACCTGGTATCTGTGAACTTATTTTTTATTACTTTGATTATATTGCAATATAATTTGTTTCCTTTGTAATCTTTCTATTCTATTTCATGCATTAAAATATTATTCTGATAAGGAATTGGGCTATAGGCTTTATCATATTTGCAAAGTGGTTCATGACATAAAAAAGCAGATTTTTAGTTCCTGCTCTTGAATTTCTAGAATGTCAGGAACAAAATTTTCACAAGATGCGAAGATTTACATGAGTTATAAACTGTACTAGTGAAGACTGTATTCATACTGATGTGGTAACATATTCTTGAGGTAATAGAGTATCAATTTCAAAATCTAAGTTTAATAGGAAAGAATATGAGTTTTGAATATGTTGGATTTTTAAGACATTCCATAGCAGTAGTCTGCTATTATTTAGAAATATGGTTCTAGACCTCAGAAAGATATGATAGGAATGGAAGTGTAGATTTGGGAATCACTTTAGGAGTGGAAACTGGGAATGTAGAAGATTGCTAAGGGAAAACAGAAATTACGAAAGCTAAACATAGTCTAGTTGTTATAAAAAAGTGGTTAGAATGTTAAGAGAGTTATGAAAGTACATTTGTTCATGGAAGCCTCTGGAGGGGAGGGAATTAATAAGAAGAGCATAGTCAACAGTATTAAATGTTGTGGTAAGGTCAAGGAGAAACAGGGCTCCTCATGATTGGTCATTGGGTTTGGAAATAAGAAGATCATTGCTGACTTCAGAGAGAGCAGTTTCAATAGATAGAGCCAAGGCATCAAATACAGATGACTCTATGATTCTTTCTAAAGCAAAACAAAACTGTGATTGCTAGGGTGGAGAGAAGTAAGATGATAAATTAAGGGTTTAATAGTCTTAAAGCTCTGAGCCATATTAAGCCTTGAAGTCATGTTGCATTCATGCTGCAAAGACTGGAGGATTTTTTTGAGCAGCATCTTGTGGTAATTTCTATTTGTCAGATATGAATTGAAATAAAATTTTTGATACATTCAGATTTCTTTGTGCACAATGAATTATCAATAATCTAGAAACACATAATGTTAAGTACTAACTTCTCATACTTTTCATACATAATCTTATTAGTAATTTACTTGGAATTTATTTCCATTGTTCCATTGTTGTCCTTTCTAGTTTTGTTGTTTTTTTCTACAAGTTTACCATTGCTTTTTGGGGGGAAGATGGGTGGGGATAAGACGTTTATTATACCAAACTTTTAATTATACATTGTTGTTTAGTTGTGCAATCATGTTTCTCTACATGACCCTATGGACCTCAGCATGCTAGTTTTCTTGGCAAAAATATTGGAGTGGTTTGCTATTTCCTTGTCTGTTGGATTAAGGCAAACAGAGATTAAGTGACTAGCCCAGGATCACTGCTAGAAAGTATTTGGGGCTAGATTTGAACTAAGGGCTTCTCAGAAGGTCTTGTGAAAAGGAAGTAAATGTCTAACCACTCCTGTATCTTTGCCAAGAAAATCCCATATAGGATTGGGACATGACTGAACTACAACATCAATAGCTTCCTGACTTTAGGACCAGTACTCTATCCACTGAGCTACCTAGCTATAATAGGCAAATAAAGTTGGTTGGTTGGTAATTGTCCTTTGTTCTCTTCCAGAGATAAATACATACAGTACAGGAGAAAATAAATAAATGGTTAGTAAGTTTAGTGCTGGATAAAATTTCCTTTTGTTCTTGAACTTCTCTCTGTTAGTACCATCTCCTTTCCAATAGATCATTCCATGAGATCATACCATATGCAAGACTAGTTTATAAATAAGGTCCTTTTAAAAATATTTTTGTACTTAATATTTTATTTTTTTCATTTTGTAAGATTTTGACATCCAAAATTTTTCTTGCTCCTACCATTCCTTCTCCCCTCCCCAAGACAGCAAGCAGTTTGATATAAGGTTTTACATATATATATATATATGTATATAGATATATATGTATGTATGTATATACACAATCATGTTAAACTTATTGAAAGAAGAATCAGAGCAAAAGGGAAAAACCATGAGAAAGAAAAAACAAAAAAGTGAAAATAGTATGCTTTGATCTGCATTCAGATTCCATAGTTCTTTCTCTGGATAGAGATCATTGTATTGCTGAGAAAAGCTAAGTCTATCATAGTTGATCATTGCACATTGTTGTCACTGTGTATAATGTCCTTCTTGTTCTACTCATTTCACTGAGCATCAGTTCCTACAAGTCTTTTCAGGTTTTTCTGAAATCTTCCTGTTCATCATTTCTTATTGCACCACGGTATTCCATTACATTCGTATAATACAACTTGTTCAGCCATTCCCCAGTTTTCTCAATGTCCAATCCTTTGTCATCACAAAAATAGCTGCTATAAATATTTTTGTACATGTGGGTCCTGTTCCCTTTTTTATGATCTCTTTGGGATACAGACCTAGAAACAGTATTGTTGGATCAAAAGGTATGCACAGTTTGGGCATAGTTCCAAATTATTCTCTGGAATGGTTGGATCAGTTCACAACTTCACCAACAATGCCTTATAACATTTTTCTCATATCTTTTCCAACATGTATCATTTTCCTTGTCTGTCATATTAGTCAATCTGAGATGGTACCTCAGCGTTGTTTTAATTTACATTTATCTAATTAAAAATGATTAGAGCACTTTTACATGGCTATAAATAACTTTAATTTCTTTGTCTAAAAACTGCTTGTTCATGTCTTTTGACCACATATCAATTGGGGATGGCTTTTGTGTAAACCGTGGTGTACGAATTTAATTCATTTCAAGATTCGTTCATCATGTGATTTGTTGTGTTGCAGAGTGAATTTTCCCATAGGAAATAATGTAAAGTTGGATGATCCATGCCATATCCCCAAAAATATTCACATAAAAATAATTATTTATAATTTTAAGTAAGTTTTTTGTCCTGAATGTGTCTGAAATACAATAACAATGATTAGTACACAATATAAACCAAAAATAAAATAAATTAACCTGCACTTTACTTTTGAGAAGCATTGTGGCTGATGTGAAGGAGATGAGAGGGAGGAAGAGGAGGAAGGGTTATTGCTTGGAAGAAGAATCTTGTATGAGAACATCGGGAATTTCAATGTCAAGAGTGTTCTCTCTTATGCTACTTTCGCTAATAGTAAGACTAATACTACTGCCTTCACTTATTTTTTGTTTTTCAGAATCACTTTCATGTTTTGACTCACTGATTTTTTTCTTTGCATTTGCTTCTGATTAGGAATCTGTCTAATGACTTGTTTTTGACATTTTTTCAGAATGTCATGGAAATGTGACATTGTATTATCATTAAAAATATTCATGGCTCTTATTGCTGCAGCCTTTTTTAGGTAATGTTTTTCAACAAAATTTTGCGTTTTTGCAAAAAAACCCCATTGCTCTAGTTGAGCCTTTGTGAGCCATTCAAGTCCAGACATAATGTTCATAATGTAAATCTTTATCTGTCCTGCAAAACAAATTTTGTGAAATTTTTTTCCTCATCCAGTGAAGCATACATAAACCAGGTTACTCATAAATTGAGATTCTACTGTATTGTAGATATGAGGCCCTTATCAGAAACACTGCTTATAAAAATTGTTTCCCAGCTTTATGCATTCCTTCTAATCTTGGTTACATTGGTTCTGTTTGTGAAAAAACCTTACATTATACACACATTTTGTGTACATTTGTGTGTGTGTATATATATATATATGTATATATATCTGAATGTAAAATGTATAGTGATATTTGGGATTTTTTAAATTGAATCCATTATTCATTCTATTATCACTTTAAGTAATAGCAAAAATAAGGAGCAAATATTTCTCTCAAAGTGATTGAGTCACCCTGGATACTTGGAGACATCTGCATATTCCTTTAGAATCTTCATACGTTCACAAGCCCCATTGCCGAATCCATTTTTTTTTTCAAATCCCATAATGAAAAAAATTCACATGCAAAACTTATTGTGTATATTAGTGAGATTAATTTCTCCTAGATTCCATTGGCTATGTAGTCACTTTGTATCATACAATGAATTTGTGATACAGAAAAATGTGACAGTTACAAAGCTCACAGGGACTAAAGAGGATCTGGTCCAAAACATGTACAGGACATGCCTTCTTAAATTCAGGCAGGATTCTACTTTTAGACAAGTTACCTCAATATGCTTGGCCATCAGCTGCATTTTAGGCAAACCCTGGAACTGCTTCTAGTGAGATGGACACAAGATGATGAATGGCTTTGTTAGCCTTTGGGCTTTCCCTTTCTTGCCCTCTCATTCCTTCCTACCACTCCCTAACTGGAAGAATGACTAGGCTGGGTAAAAGAAAGGAAGTTGCTCCATCATCTGATGCCTGCAAAAGGCTTCTTGACCTGTTGTAGTCAGATTGGTTTTGGGGGAAAAAATATTCCTTATTGATAAGACCAAAGGCCAGAGATTTTCATCCTAGGCTTTTTCTCCCATGGCAGTCATCACTGAATGGTACACTTGTAGTCTTTCAGTTGGGGCAACTAGGTGATGTGATCTTCCTGAATTCAAATCTGGCCTTAGACACTTGGGCAAGTCACTTAATTCTATTTGCCTCAGTTCCTCTTCTGTAAAATGAACAGGAGAAGGAAATGGCCAACCACTCCAGTATCTTTGCCAAGAAAACCCCTGATGTGATCACAAAGAGCTGGACACAAGTGAAAAATGATTAAATGCTAAGAAGTGATTCAGTAGCTTCTCAGACAGGCCATGAAAAGAATGGGTTTAACTTCTAATATAAACAACTACTGATTAGGTTGAACCATAGGAGAAGATGTATCAAATTAGAAAAGAACCTAAATTCATTGTACAAGTCTGATTCTGCACAGAGCCTCCAAAAGATAGCTATGTTGAAACATGATGGTATATTTATCCATTTCAACTCCACACAGTTATAAGCTCTCAAATTCCTCATGTCCTTGTCCTAAAGCAAGAGAAAAATCACACAATACTGAAGACTGGGAACACTGCAAAGTGATATTGTCTAAGTATAATGAACCCTATAGCAAGGCAATATTTTTGCACTTTCCTAATTGACTTATCATCCCACTTACTATTGTGACTTGTTCAGACATTGTCATGAATATTTTGACTAAGTCAATTTTTTGACTAATAACTTTTTTATGGAAACATTTTAAATTGAATAGCTATTCTCTGAAGCCTAAGCTGTGCTTGAAGAATATATAAATATCTACCTAATGCATATAGCAACATCTTTGTACATATGTTTTTAAGAAAATCCATATATTTATTATTTTAAGTTTATATATGTCATACTCTATCACAATTTTAAGTTTCACATTGGGGACATCAGGCTAAAATGGTGACAGAAAAATTTCTGTTAATGTTATATTTGGTTTATAGATTCTTATTCATAGTGTATAACAATTTTATTAATGCTGAAAATTATGTAAAAATAGCAAACTTATTTTCTTTATTGTATTTATTTATTTTCATTGTGAAAAATTGTAGAACAACAGTGCACAATAGCTATAATTTACTCTTTCTTTTTTCTTATAAAGACAGAAGTTACTGAAGATCCTGAAAAAGTTTCAACTATTCATCTCCAACTTGGTTTACCACTGATTTTTATTCTTAGTCAACAAGCCACCTATGAAGCTGATAAGAAAACTGCAGAAATAGTTGCTTGGAGCCTCTTGGGAAAAGCAGGAGTTGCATTGTTGTTAAAGTATTGTAAAATTTGATTACTTTAAGGCAGAATGTTTTCATGTAAAAGTTTAAAACATTTTTAAATGGTAACCCTTATTACTTATATATTAATTCAGAACTGTAACAAATAGAGATAAACCAACAGTTATCTAGATAAACTCTCCCTACCAATTAGGTAAAAACATAATTTTAAAAATATGCATATTCCACCTGCTACAAAGGACTGCAAAAAAAGTTTTATGAGAACGTATGTGTCATTTGTTAGTAATCTTATAATAATTAGGCATTGCTTACAAAGGCATTAGTTAGACTTACTGTTGATTAAGTCTAGGGACAACTGCTCTTTATATGAAGTAGCTAAAAGATTAATTTCCATTTTGAAACAGGAACTCCAGAGATTTGAATATTCCTGCTCGTGCCAATGTGATCTTCAAAAGAGCAGAAGAGGTTAGTGTTTTACTATTCTGCAATTTTGCTTATCTATTATTATAGGTAATAGAAAAATGTATTCAAGCTTATTAATTTTATTTCTTAGGTCAATTAACTTCTCCTTGTTAATTAAAAAATTATAGATCTATAATTTAAATCATCTTATATCAACAAAGAATCTGTTACCAAGTTTAATTTGTTAGTAGAACCTTCTGGAAGTCTTATTGTATTGTGTAGGTGACCCTGAGTTCTCTTAACAATCTGGTAAATTGTTGTTTCCTCATTACAACAATTAGTATACTTGACTAAACTTCTCTAGTAAGTTGTTTTAATTGGTGTAAATATCCTTTCCTTTCATCGATTTCCCATTTTTTATCAGTAATTCATTAATAGATCAAGTTGAAGTTGTTTTTATTATGTACCATGTGTTCTTCATTTTATAGCTTTGTATCTTTTTGATCTTACATTTGTAATACAGAGAGAGCTGATTGTAGAATGACTCAATTAGTAGAGATTTATTTCCTGTCTTCTAAAACATGATCAGTTTCATTCTGAAGGATGCTTTTTGCTGCTCATCATGTCCAGTGCCTTCTAATTCTTTGCTCAGTTTCATGTTAACCCTTTTTTTATCTTTTCCTCAACAGTTCTCCATCACAATCCCTAAAGCAGTTATTCAAAACTATTCTTCACTTCTCAAGCTGTATCCTTTACAGTGTCCCCATTCCTCTTGTTAAAAGCTTCTTCTCAGCCACAGTTCCACATTCCAAATCATCATATTCCTTTGTTTTGTTCTTTTCTTCCTTTTGTTCTTGCCTTATAGTAATGAAGTGGCCTATCTCTGCTTGTGTCCTTGATCTCAGCTCTTCCCATCTCTAGGGGGTTTCCTTCTCTCTATTCCTCTCCCCTCCACCCCCTGCAATCATTCCTTCTTCTGATTTTTATTTTCTCTTATCTATTGGCTCATTCCCTACTGCCTTCAAATACACCCAAATACTTCCCCCAAATATTTAAAAGCAAACAAACTTGACTGTCTTCCTTTCAGGGTTGATTCCTTTTTTTAAAAAAAAAAAATTCTATTTATTTTAAACATTCTTTTAAAAAAATTTTGAGTTCCAAATTCTTTGCTTCCCACTCCTCCCCCACCCACTGTGAAGGCAGTATCTCAGTTATATATGTGAAATCATGTAAAACATTTCCATTAAATTAGCCATGTTACCAAAAAAGAGAAGAAAAAGAAAAAAGCATAAAGAAAGTGAAAAATGTATGCTTCATTCTGCACTTAAAGTTCACCAGTTCTCTCTCTGGAGGTGGATAGCATTTTCCATCATTAATCCTTTGGAATTGTCTTGGATCATTGTTTTGATTAGAGTAGCTAAGTCTTTCTCAATTGGCCATCCTTATGATATTGCTGTTGCTGTATGCAGTGTTCTCCTAGTTCTGCTCATTTTACTTTGTATCAGTTCATATTATTCTTCCTAGCTTTTTCTTTGTTTTTTCTCTTGTCTTGGGCTGGAAATTTGCTTCGCTCCATCATTCTGCGGGTTCTGCAGCTGCAGAATTTGTTTAGAGTCCTTTTTTTACAGGTATTTGGCTGGGTTTGGGGAGAGCTTGCTAGCAACTCTGTGCTGTTACTCCACCATCTTGGCTCCACCCCTCTCCCCCTTTAGGGAATGATAGAGCAGTAGAAAATTATTTTTGGATGAAGAAATTTCAGAGTTGGTCTGTCCTCATAGTGGAACACTTGTGGGTGACAGTGAAATAAAGGATGTTTCCATTATGAAGGGAATTGTGATTTTCTCATTAATTGATATGATATGTGTAATGAGTATACTAATAGATTAGAAGTATTTGGCTGGGTTTAGGGGCAGAGTGCTAGCAAATCCATGCTGTTACTCTGCCATCTTAACTCCATCCCCCTTTCATCATTTCTTAGAGAATAATAGTATCCTCTTATATCCATAAACAATAATTTGTTTAGCCATTCCAAAATGCTGTGCATTCCCACAGTTCCCGGTTCTTTGCCATCAGGAAACAATTTGCATATAAATAGTTTTATACATGTGGCCTTTTTTCATTGATCTCTTTGGCATGTAGGGTTAGCTGGTACCTCAAGTTTTGGTCAAAAAACTATCATTTCTTATATAAACTATGATCTAGAAATAAATTTATTTTTTTTCAGAAACCACTAAAATTAAATCAGCTCCTTCCCAAATATACTTTTTAATGTTTTTAGTAAGTAATGAAGAAACAGTACTTTTTTTGTCTTGTTCTTTTGGTCCAGGGTCATCTTTATCAGTTTCTTGTAATGTTTTGCAAATTCTTTCTGGCAGTATCATTTATCCTTATGTGAAATGCCAAAAGTGGATAGTGTTGTTGAACTGGAAATTCTTTGGAATATAGCAAAGCCCAGTAAATAGCTAACTTAGTACCCCCTCAGAAGGTCATCGCCAGTCACTAGTAATTACTTTTTTCCTATGATTCTTATTTGATGGTAACTCTCCTGTAAAGCTGCATAATTATTCCTTTGAGGGTCTATATACTATTCTAGGTGCTTGGGATACAGATACAAAAGCAAGACAGTCTCTACCCTCTAGGAGCATACATTCTACTAGAGGAGATAGCGTGTTCACAGACAGTGGTGCCCCAATAGGTATTTCTATGATAGCACAGTTTACATGACGAGCATATTTTACCTCACTTCCTTTTAGGAGAGTGGGTGGAATTGATTCTCTGTGACCATGCCAAGCTCTTCCTTGTGGGACTCCAACTCAGGGCATGAACTCTTGAGGTCTCTGCTTCCCCTTTCTTGACCATAGCTCTCTGGTTCAAGTCAGTTTATCTGCTTGGAAATAATGAGGTTAGTTTATGAGAGTTTTAGTTTTAGAACAAAAAGTTCTTGTTCCTTCATGCTTTCTTTATTTGCAAAACTAGAAATCTATCAACAAAATTCCTATAATATTCTGAGCCCCCTGGTAATCATTTGATTGCCAAACCAGAAAGGTGGTCTCCTAGACATTTGAATTTGGTGTAGTCAGTTATTCTAGGTCTTTCCTTCTTCCCAAACACATTATTTATAGTAAAAATGCCAACTATGCTTCCTGTTGCATAGCAGGTGAAAAATGAAATGTCTGAGGAAACGAAGGTTCAAGCTTTTGAGCATTTAGATTTATTAAGCAATGCCAGTTGCCCAACAAACTGGGATCAGGTTTCTTCTTTAGCTAATTGCTGGACCCTGAATACAGAGGGAGGCAGACTTTTAAAACTGATTAAAAACAACTAATCAAATAAGGACAGTTAATTAAAAGGAAACAATACAATGGTAGGTAATATGATTTCTAATTAGAATAAAGATTAAGGACTATCCAAGTTGGGAGTGTTCCAAGAGTGAAGTTCCAAGAGTGAACAGATCCAGTTCCTTAAAATCAGAAAAAGAGGTGTCTCGTTCCACACAGCGTCTGTAAAAAGTCAAAGAAACACTGGAACAATTACTGATTGATCAGTATGGAGCCAGTTTTCAGTTAAGACATGAGTTGCTTGAGATTCGCAATTGTGAGGAAATTCCTTGTATTAGTCTTTGGATCTTACTGAGTTTCTTGTCAAAAGGTCCTTAGTTAAGGGTCTCCAATTATCAGGTAGAGGTGGTCCAGTTTCCCAACCATGCAGGGTTAGGTTCAAACAATGCAATAAGGTTTTCTCCCAGTTTCCATAATTGAATAAAGTTTTGTCATGGGATAAAACTAGACTAGGCCTATAATTGAATAGAAAGGGAGTTGAACTGGCTCCAGAATTGAGTCACAAGATAAAGTCAGTGTGGTCCACTCAATTCCCACAATTAACTGCTTGTTATCCTCATCCCCTCAATTCCCTCAGTTGCAAGCAACAGTGAAACAGAAGGGAGAAACAGTAGAGTAAATTCACTGTCTTAGAGATTCTTCTGATTAGGTATAATTTAGTCACTTCTTGCTTGATTCTCTCAACAAGCTGAGTGATGAGTCAAGGAAGGGAAAATACTTCAGCTGCTATGAAGTTTAGAGTCAGTATCCTAGAAAGCATCGTTTTCCTGCTGTTACTCCTCCCCCTAAATGTTACTTGTCAAATACAAGAGGTTTTTTAGGTAAAGGGAGCATTAACAACTGGGAAAAATAAGGGAAGTGCTCTTGGGGAATAAACATAAATTGTATGATCTTTGGAGGAAACTGTACAATTCTCCTTTTACTTCCTGGAAGCATATCCTTATCCTCTTATTCAGAGGTTTCCAAACTTATTTGGCTTGCCACCCCCTTTTTAAAAAAAAAAAATTTACTCAGTTCCTCTCTGGAAATCTTTCTTCTTTAACCCTTTAGCTTTTTTTAAAATTTGCATCCTTTCAAAAACTATTTAAAATATTTTTTGGAAAAAATGATGCATCTTGAATTTAATACTTTATTATAAATTTGTGGTTTTTTTCCTGCATTGAAATTTTGATGATACAATATTGCATCATGTAACTATTGTATTGTAAACAAGTCATTACTAGCACATATTCCTGCTGATGCATGCCAGGCTTTCTAACATATGACACACTCGCCTGTCAAGACTCACTTGTTAAGACCCGTCAGCGCACTTGATCACTGACTGGTTGTAACTTGCATTATGTGTGTTCATTTGGAAAATAGCGTAATCACTATGACTCTAACTCTGTTACGCAGCAGATGAGACATGTTTGAAAGGTTTTTCAAAATTTTCTTATCTTCTTTTATTCTTATACTTCCACTTCTCCCTTATTTTTATTCAGTGCTTCCCAATTGCATCCGAGACTACTGCTGCCCCTCCCCAGATGATTCTAGCACCCACCAGGGGGTGGTATTGTCCACTTTGGAAATCTGTGCTCTTATTGGCCATACCCCATGGGATATAGCGCTATGTAAAACTACTACTTACTTGTTGTTGTTCTATCATTTTCCAATTATGTCCAACTCTTTGTGAACCCATTTGGGGTTTTCTTGCCAAAGATACTGGTGTGGTTGGCCATTTCTTTCTCCAACTCGCTTTACAGATGAGGAAACTGAGGCAAACAGGATTATGTGTTCAGGGTCACACAGCTCTGAAGTGTTTGAGGCCAGATTTGAATATAGAAAGATGAGTTGTCCTGACTCCAGGTCTGGTACTCTAGCCACTGTGTCACCAAACTGTGTTTTTATACAACTATAAAGCTCAGTATTACATCTCTAGGGTCTTCATTTTTTATTTATTTTTTCCTGGGCTAAGGTTATTTTGTTTGTCTGGCTTTGATTATCAATTGGCATCCTTACCCAGGTTAATATATTTTCACTCTTTTTGAATCCCCCTGACTGTCTTGTCAACAAATTTCATAAAGAGGTCATTTATATGTCCATGAAAAGTGGTGATTAATGGAACAGTGCCAACCTGGAGGTTTGTGTTTAATGGCATACCAGATTTTGTCTTTGAGCCTCTTCTCTTAAACTGTTTAACTGTTTAATCAGTGAATTGAATGCTTTTTAAAAAATATTGTTTGTGATCTGAGATTCTATTTGAATTTCCTTTTAGTTTTTTAAAATTAGTTTGTAGACAGTAAAAGTTTTGTACTAAATGGGAAAAATATGTAGTTTTTTACTTTGCTACATCTTTAATGGTCATAACCACCTATCTGGCATGTATTTAAAGGAACTCTTAATTATATGAATGTTTTAATATTTTTAGGGAGTACCACTTGACTTCTTGGTTTTACATGATGCTAACTCAATAATATCCCTGGTGGAAAGTAACATACCTATCCAAAATAATGAGCCAGTTAAGGAATATGAAGAAGATGACATGGAGGCTTTAAATCTAGGTAATGCTTGTCATGATTTTTTTCTATCATGCTAAAATTTGCTTTAAATCCTATTTATTAATTTTCTATTATGAAATATATTCATATTTAGTCCTGTGAACCACTTATAGAAACCTACTTTGAAAAAGTAAAGTTTTTAAAAGTCAATACTTGTAAAATTATTATACTTTTCACCATAATATTGATCAGTGACATCCAGACTCTGAAGACATGTTCATAGATTTAAAAAAAAATGTAATTGAGCATCACTTCTTTTTAGCTTCTGGCTTCTTCCACAGTCTAGAAACTTGTACATATTTGTTGGCAAGGATTTGCACATATTAGAATGCTCTAATATTGTATTTTAATCTTTTAAATAATAATATCTCATATATATTATACATAGTTTAAGGTTTACTTTTCATATATTACCTCAATTGATTCCCACTATAGTCTCTGAAGTGGGCACTATTATCATCTCTCTTTCCCTGACAAAGAAACTGACGCTAAGAGAGTTGCCCAGGGTCATACAGCTAGGAAATATCTGAGGTGGAATTTTAAGTTAGGTCTTCCTGACTTTAAAAAAAATTTTTAAATATTTTTTCTTATTTAATATTTCATTTTCCCCAGTTACATGTAAAAACGATTTTTAACATTTGTTTTTAAAATTTTGACTTCCAAATTCTCTCCCTCCCTCCCTGCCCACCCACCTCATTGAGAAGGCAAGCAATTCCATATAAGTCCATATAAGTTGTTTATGTGTAGTCATACAAAATATATCCATAGTAGTCATGATGCGAAAAAAAAACCAGACCAAAAAAACTCAGAAATAAAGTTTAAAAAGTATGCTTCAATCTGTATTCAGACACCATCAGTTCTTTCTCTGGAGATGGATAATATTTTTCATACTAAGTCCTTCAGAGTTGTCGTGGATCATTGTATTGCTGAGAATAGCTAAGTCATTCACAGCTGATAATCTTACAATATTGCTGTTATTTTGTACCCAGTACATTTCACTTTGGATCAACATATGCAGATCTTTCCAGGTTTTCCTGAGAGCATACTGCTCATGATTATATACCACAACTTTTTTAGCCATTCCACAATTGATAGGTATCTTCTCAATTTCTAATTATTTTTCTTAAATAAATTTATTTTTAGTTTTCAACATTCACTTCCACAAGATTTTTGAGTTCCAAATTTCCTCCCTATCTTTCCCCTTCCTCCCCTCAAGATAGGATGTAATCTGATATGGGCTGTACATATACATCCAGTTAAAACTATTTTCACATTACTCATGTTGTAAAGAAGAACCAGAACCAATGGGAGAAACCACAAGAAGACACACAAAAAAGAGAAAGTATTATGCTTTGATCTCCATTCAGACTCCAGGGTAGTTTTTCTGGATGTGGGCAGCATTCTCCATCACGAGTCTTTTGGAGTTGTCTCCTTGCATTGATAAGAAGAGATCAAAGTTAGTAATTGCACAATGTTACAGTTGGTGTATACAATGTTCTCCTGGTTCTGCTCACTTTACTCAGCATCAGTTCATGGAAGCCTTTCCAGGTTTTTCTGAAGTCACCCTGCTCATCATTTCTTAGGGAAGAATAGTATTCCATCACATTCATATACCACAACTTGTTTAACTGTTTGTTAGTTAATGGGCATCCCCTCAAATTCTAATTCTTGGCCAACACACAAAAAACTACTATAAATATTTTTGTACATGTGGTTTCTTTTCCCATTTGTATGATCTCTTGAGGATGCAGACCTAGAAGTGGTATTGCTGGTTCAAGGGGTATGCACAGTTTTTTGTAGCCTTTTGAACATAGTTCCAAAAGACTCTCCAGAATGGTTGAATCAGTTCACAACTCCATCAACAATACATTAGTGTTCCAGTTTTCACTCTATTTTAGTTTTTACTTTGTTTGAGATCAGGATTGCTACCCCTGCATTTTTTTCTTCAACTGAGGCATAATATATTCTGCTCTAGCCTTTACCTTTACTCAGTGTGTATCCCTCTGCTTCAAATATGGTTCTTGTAAACATGTTATAAGATTATGTTTTTTTAGTCCTTTCTGCTATCAGGTTCTGTTTTGTGGGAGAGTTCATCTCATTCACATTCTCAGTTATGATTACTATCTGTGTCTTTCTCTCCATCCTACTTCCCTCCTGTTTATGTTTTTCTTTCTCTGTTCTTCCTTTCCCACTTCTAGAGTCTTGCTTCTAATCACTGTCTCCCTCAATCCACCCTTCCTTCTATCAGCTCTCTCCCTTTTCCTCCTTTTTTCCCTTACTACTTCTTCCCTCCCTTTTCTTTCCCCTTTCCCTTTTTCCTTCCTACTGCCCATAGGGCAAGTTATATTTCTATACCTAACTGAGTATTCTGTACCCTCCTTGAGTCAAATCTGATGAAAGTAAGGGTCAAACAATGCTCACCTCCCTCCTTCCTTTCCCTTTAATGTAATATGTTTTTGTGCCTTTTCATGTGATATAATTTACCCTTTCTGCCTCCTCCTTTCCTTTTCTCTCAGTGAAATCTCTTCTTACCACTTAATTAGATTTTTTATCATCACATGAAATTTAATTTATACCCATGCCCTCTCTCTATGTCTGTCCCTTCACAATGTCATAATAAAGACTTACAAATATTGTTTTCCCATGTAGGGATGTAAACAGTTTAACCTTATTGAATAGCATTTTATTTTCTTTCCTGCTTATCTTTTTATACTTCTCTTAAGTCTTGTATTTGAAGATTGAATTTTCTGTTCAACTTTGGTTTTTTTCATCAAGAAAGTTTGGAAGTTCCTTATTTCATTGAATGTCCATATCCTCCCCTGAAAGATTACATTCAGTTTTCTCATGATTTTTTTGCATCACTCTCATTTGCCTTCCCAATTTCTTAACTTGATTTTCAAAACCTTTTTTGAGCTCTTCCATGGCCTGAGAGCAATTCATATTTTTCTTGGAGGCCTTGGATGTAGGAGCTTTGATTTGCTATCTTCTTCTGGGTGTTTTTCTTAATCTTCCTTGTCACCATAATAACTTTCTATAGAAAGAATTTTTTTACTTTACTCTTTTGCCCATCCTGTTACTTGACTTTTAACTGTTTGTTAAAGTATGGTTCTGCTTACAGGATGGAAGGTACACTATCCCAAGCTTCAGTGGATTTTTGTAGCTGTTTTCAGAGATACTTCTAGGGACTTCTAAGTTTTCAGTTTTTTCAAGGTGGTATAATCTAAGGAGAGGTGTTTTCTACTCTCCTGGCCTGTTTTCTATTCTGTGAGCAACCACAAGCACTCTTTCTGACTTGGAGGAGGGTCTCCCCTCCACTGCTTCTACAAACTCTGTTATGCTAGTACTTCTCCTTGCCCCAGGATTGCCACCCAGGGCTGCAACCTAGAGCCAAGTATGGGCAAAGCAACAGAGTCCTGCCTCAGTGCTGTCAAAAAACCCCTGTAATCTCCTTCTGACCAGTTGTTCAACCCCTTACCATCTGTGGACTGGAAGTTCCAGAAGTGCCACTGCCACTACTGCTGCTGATTCAGTCACTCCCAAGGCCTGCTATTTGTTTGCTGCGGCCAGGGCTATGCTGTCCTTATTACTAAACAGTGTGACTCCATCAGCATTAAGAAGTTTAAATGCACTGTATGTCTTTGGCCCATAAATATCCTTCAGGGCTTCATAAAAGCATTTTGGATTGTTACTTGGATTGAAACTGAATTTCATCAACTGCCTTACTCAACTAAGGATCCTTCATCTCTTTAAGCTTCACTTGCACTTTACTTTTGATGGAATTAAACTTTACTTTCTTGGAGAAGCATAAAGTATCCTGCTGATAAATCCTGTGGAGTTCTTATTTTTCATTTAGCAGCTTCTGAATTTCCCCGTCATTTTTGTCAAACCAGTCTTGGTGTTTGGAAGTGTTCTGGCCCAGATGAGTAAATGCAGTGCTGTACACTAAATATTTGAAAGTTGCCCACTTCTTTTCTGTTCCACTGTTGCCAACCATGTGTTGGTTCGACTTTCCCTCCAAGTTAGCAAAGTCCCCTTCCTTCACTTTTTTTTTGTTGATTCTTGTTATATTCTAAACCTTTTTTCTTTCCATTGAATTTTGTTATTATATTTTCTAACTTTATAAAATATTTTTAGTAATTTGATTGGTATGACCCTGAATTAGTAAAGACATTTAGTTAAAATTATTCTTTTCATTATATTGGCTTGACTTACCCATAAACAATTAGCAGTTGTTTAATTACTTAGATCTATCTGTATTTGCATGAAAAGTTTTCATAATTATCTTCACATAGTTTCCAAGTTTGTGTTGGCAGGTAGATACTAAAGTATTTTATATTTTCTGCAGTTATTTTAAAGAAATGTCTGTTTCTATCTCTTCCTACTGGGTTTTGTTTATAACATATAGAAATGCTGCTGATTCTGTGAGTTTATTTTATATCCTACAGCATTGCCAAAATTGTTAGTTATTTCAACTACTCTTTTTAGTTGATTCTCTAGAGTTCTCTAAGTATATCATTATATTGTCTCCAAAAAAAAATAGTTTGTTGCTTCATTGCCTATTCTTATTTCATCATTTTCTTTTTCATTTCTTATTGCTATATCTAGTATTTCTAGCACAATATTGTATAATAGTGGTGATAATGGGCACCTGTCTTTCAGTACTGATCTTATTGAGATATTCCCATTATGCGGAAATGTTCAAAATTTTGAACCATTTTACTCTCCTTAGAGTCTAGGCCATCAATAAGTCAACAGGTATTTAATCACTGCCTATTATATGCCAGGTTCTGTGCTCAACATTGGTAGTACTCCTCTGTGCATGGACAGTATAAATGTTATTGCTAATTTGTGGGTGGAGAAAATGAGGCTGAGGGACAATAATTGCCAGAGCCATGTAACTAATGATTATCAGGGTTGAGATTTGAACATAGGACCCTCCTGTGTCCAAGTCTAGTATTCTTGTAGTATGTTTCCTCTTGTACCTGAGCAAGAATCTCCTCTAAAAGATCCCTGTGAAGTGGTCATTTTGTCTCAGGTAGAAGATCTCTAGGGAAGGGGAATTTACCACCACCCAATGTAGCCCATTCCTCTTTAGAGATAGCTCTTGTTAGCAAATATTTGCTCAAATCATCTCCAGACTTGCCTCTTTGAAATTATCCTTCTTGGCTCCTAGCTCTGCTTTCTGAGGTCAAGCACAAAAAGTATAACTAGTCTTAATTCTGCCACTAAATATCTGAATTGCCCATCATGCTGTATTGAATATGAAGATATGAAAAGACCAGCATTTTCTTGACACAGTTTCTTTCCTCCCTCCTAGAACATAAGAAAGCTTTACCCAAAAGATAGCAAATTTGCTTCCATAACCTGAATGGCTTATGTGATGACCCCAGCTTTCTTCATATAGCTGCCTTTTCCCATACCTACCCACCAGCTAGCCAACATGGAATGGATCTAAGACAAAGCGGTTCCTGGGTCTTGATTGGTCTTGGCTTCCTTGATACAGTTTCCTCATCATCTATATTTTTTTAAAAAAGGAGTTCTGGGCACATGTAATCAAGCCTCTTAGCCTTGGGTGGGATTTCTGAAACCTCTGCAAGTAACCTTTACCCCGCTTTGCTGACCAGAGGTGTTTCCACATGAGAAACTGTCTTGAGAAACTAAGTGCCATTGTATCCTGGTTGTGTATCTTTTCTAGGTTATATTAAATGTTTAATGACTTTTACATATTACTCATTTCATCCCAACATTGAATTTGAACTAAGAGAATGCTGGTGTTAAGAGTCATGCTTCTGACAGAAAGATTATAACAAACTCATGCCAGAAATTTTTAGGGAATCACCCTGAGGTGGTTAACTTTGACAGAGATTTTTCATCCCCTGACTATGTCATTTCAAACATGATATTCATATTCTACATACCTTGTTGAATATCCTGGTTATATTAGGCTGGTTCTAAACACATTTCCTAGGTTTGGGATATGAGAGAAATGAAATAACCAAGACACTGGTCATTCAAAGAAAACAAAGTTTTTACTTAACCTACATGAAAGATACAAAAGCAATTCAAGCATAAAAGTTTCAAGGTTCAAGGTTCAGACACAGGGTTTGCGTTTGACCTAACTCCCCTTGCCACTCATGGTATCTATAGGTATGTCCTGGAAAGGAAGAGTCAAGTCTTCCCAAAAGGAAAATTACATTAAATCTCAGTAGCAGTGTGCTTCAGAGGTCTTATATATTTTTGGAGGAAGGGTGGAGAATAGCACATCATCAGAGCAACCTAACTCTGAGTTGCCAGCTATATTCCACAGCTCCATCTCGTTGCCCCATATGGCTAAATGAGACAACATGGAACTAGTGAGCAAGTATAGTAGCTTAAACTGAACAAGCTAAATTATATCATAAGGCCTACAGGCTTCATCCACTTTAGGGAGTGTAATTTTACATTTTATAGTGGCATACCTATTGTCCAGACTGTAGATTTATCTGGGAGAATGTATCTATTAGAGACTGTGCCCAGAATTGAACAAAATGAAAAGAATGATTTAAATTGCCTTTGGAAACTGCCAAGTTCTTTTAATGATCCCATGTTTCTCCTTGAAACAAAAGCCCATCTTTTTAATACCAGTTATCTTTTGGTTTTGTTCTGTGTTTGTGAGTCATGAAACACTACCATCTCTAATGATGTGAAATTGAAGATTATCCAAAAGGCAGTAGAGAGTATACTGTAACTCATTGTTAACAAGAGTGGTGGTGAAGAGGTAGTGTAAAAATGGTATTAAAGAAACCTGTTAGTGAAAAAGGAGAAAGGCTGCATTTCTGAAGAGAGCAAAGAATAATTGATAGAAGACCCCCAATGTCCGTTGACATCCTTATCATGTCAGAAGAAAATGAGGAAAGCCCCTAACACATAGGATGATTTCCCTCTGGTGACTTTATGGAAAGACTTGGACGAGAGTTACATACAGTGGTCAGGCATGATAGGTTGGAATCAATATTGTTGTGCCAGACAACCATACTGATGAGATTATAGGTCCATTTGGTTATTGAGTATTTAATTTTAGATTAATATAGCTTTATTAACAACAAAGTAGCATTGTAAATAGGTTGATGTAAAAGTTATAACATCGTTCCTGGATTCCACATACTACCATTAAAACCAATCTCAATTTTTGAGTCATGTATAGGCTTCTGTAAATTGAAGATCTAGACTTGAATAAGTTTCTATGTTATCACCTGTTTTACCTTAGATCAATATGAATTCACAGATTTTTGCTATATAATTAAGGTTCTATATGTTTACTTTTAAGATTAACTTTAGATCTTTTTCATTTCACATACTGTTTCATTCTTTTAAAACATTATAGGCATTCAAGATGATCAAGTGGTTGAAACAGTTTACAGAGACAGAAAGAGAAATTTACCTTTGGAAGTAATAATAGAACTAACTGAGGAAACATTTAACAGCATAATAATGAATACTTCTAGCAGCATAATATTATTTTATGCTAATTGTAAGTATATCATTCAAAATAATTTTATTTCAAATTTTAGTATTGAAATTATTTTTATTTAATATTTTGAATGTAGCTAGAAATAAAACAGAATAGCTTTCATGTTTTCTAGATATATTATTTTTTGAAGTGTTTAATTATGTCTTCATACCTGTCCAGTGTTTAAAAACATCCTAACTATAGTTATAGTCTAAAGCCTTATTTTTTCAAAAAGTTTGAATCAGTTATTAAATAGGACAAATTACTAAGAAATTTGGAGAATACTTTTATAATTTTGTTCATATATTTTTTGTTAGAGTACTATATAATTGATAAATAAGACAAATTGTAGATTTGATAGAAGTATGCTATTTAAATTTTGAGAAATTAATTCATCTATTTTTCTATTATCAAGGACAATTTGAGATACTTAGTATTTATTTGCCATAACTATTAGAATTTTACAAAAAGTATTAGAATTTTTAAAAACATTTATACACTTAAAAAGTAACAATTTGGTTGAATAACAGAACTTTAATGTGTTTTTAAAATGCATTGGTGATAGCAAGATATCCCTTGTAATAAAATATAATACACCTTTAAGAATATAATTATAAACAATGTAGTAGCTATTCAAATACTGTATCTATATTGCTATTATATGTATATCTATACATATAGATACATATATCTATTTTTTTTCCTTTACAGGGGAAGCAGTGTCCTTGGCATTTTTACAAACCTATATTGATGTGGCAATTAAATTGAAAGGTATAGTACTATAGTGTAATCATTTCTGATATGTCTGTGCAATTTAACAGAAAGCCCAAGAGAAAGCTAAGCACACTATGATTATATCTTCATAACTAAATTGATGGTAGTAAAAATCTTTTATAAAGATGCTATTCAAAATCATTCCAGTATGTAAGCATGGCTTGATAGAAAGTAGGTACTTCAGTGTATCTGTCAACTACTCTATTTGAATGACCAGAGAACCCTGTAGTCATTATATGCCCAGGGTTATATAAGCATCCCTTCATATGCTGGTATTTATTTGGGGTATGTGTATGTTTATATGTATATATCTCTGTGTGTGTGTGTACACACATATATGTACATATATATGTGTACACACATATACAAATGCATATAGCATATTTTCTATACATATATCACACATACCCATATATAGTAACAGTTAGACTCTTTGGCTTTGGTACTTCTATAGTTTGTGGTTTAAATAATAACCAAATCACATTCTACAGGGGAAAGAACTTGATCTAAGTTGTGCTGTATTCCAAAGGGTTTTGTGTTTTGTTGAACCCCCTAAAAAGCAATGAATGCTCTGTTTTATATTGTTATCATTATTGTATTAAAATATTATATACAGCTACAATGACTAATATGATCATAAATCCACTTATTAAGAATTATTGATGTAAATAATTTATTCCTAGCAATATTATTAATAAGCATGTATTTGTTATTAAGTAGCCATGAATTGTAAAATAGTAACATGATATAAAGCCAGATTGCCCATACCATACTAGGTACAAATACTAGGTATTTGTGACTGTTGTGATAGCAAAGTAACGCTTTGGCACACAGGTCTTCTTAAGTGAATTCTGCACTGTTGAGCCTCTTTGATTTACTCTTGCATTTCCTCTCTGGTGTTGTCAGTATTGCCAGCTTCTATTGCCAGGCTATTGAAGTGATTAGGGTAGGTATTGGAGTTTTGAGAGCTTTTTTTTTATCCTTTTGGTTTCTGATATGTTGACTCTATCTTTCCCTCCCCCCCATATGAAAAAAGTGCTCACTGTATACATTTTATAGATACATAGTTATTTGTATGTTGTCTCTCCCATTAGAAGTGAGTTCCTGGAGAGCAAGAACCCTGTTTTTATATTTGTTTGTACCCCCAGTGACAAGTTGGAGCATGAAGGGGAAGAGATGTGAGATGAAGGGGACATGTGGTAATGATAAGAGCAGCAACTCTAGAGAGAGCCCCATGAGAGGATAGAATGAGGTCTGAACTGAATGGGGAAGAGAGTATGGGTAATATGAGAGGTCATTTTAAATTATAGTGAGAGGACAGGAGTTTGTTAGGCAGTTTTTACCACCACTCTGAGTAATAGGGATTATAGGAGAATTAGAATTTGCTAACGATGCTGCTGCTGCTGATGGTGGGGGTGGGGGTGGTAGCAACAATAGCTGGCATGTATATCACCTTGAGGTTCACACAGCGTTTTACATATATTGTGTCATCTGATCCTTACCACAGTCCTGGGAGGTAGGATTATAATTATATCCTTTTTATAGATGAAGAAACTAGGTGCTAAGAAAGTTTAAGTGGCTTGCATAGGGTCATACAACTACTGAGAGTCAAAGGCTAGATTAAGTATCTGAGGCAAGATTTGAACTCATATCTTCATGACTCTCAAGTGCAGAAGTTATTGTCCACTCCTCTATCTAGTGTGCTCCCTAGCTACTATAGACAGAGAAATAACAGTTGATTGGGCCCTACCTTCTTGGTTCCTATGATAAAGGAGGGCAAAATGGTTAGGCAGCAGCACTGCTGGTTTCTGTGGCATGTTCTTTCTTCAGACCCAAAGAACTAGGGGTCGGGTCAGCAAGGGCTTTGGACCTAGTGCCCTTATCTGAAAAATTGGCCTAATTATAGTATCTATATTATGGGGTGGTTGCTAGAAACAGACAGATAATGTATGTAAAACACTTTGCAAATGTTACAATCCTGTATTGATATCTGCTGCTATTATTATTTTAAGTATATACAAAATATATATCATGCTTCCTAGGTGTGGGTCTTCCACAGTTTTTGTCCAAGGCCTTCTTTTCTTCTCCCTCTGTTCTCCTGTAAAGGTTAGCTTTATGTAGATAACTCACTGATCTATATAAGCATTTATTACCTCCACCACCACCCCTCAAAAAGTTCCACCATTTTCTAAACTTTCCTGTTTCTGTAGAAGGTATTGCTATTCTTTTGGTCTTTTAGGTTTGTAACCTCAGTGTTAGCTGTACCTCATGTGTATCCAATCCACTGAATCTCTTGATTCTTTTTCTACTAATAGCTATCATCTTAGGTCAGGCTTTCTTCAACTCTCACCTAGTTATTATAACATATCCCTAACAAGCCTTTCTACCTCATGGCTCCCATCACACTAGTCCATTTAGTTCATTTCATATTACTGCTAAAGTGATTTTGCTTAAGGGTAGATCTGACTGGGTCCCTCTCCTACTCAATCAATTCCAGCAACTCCCTTTTGCCGCTTAGATCAAATATCAACTCCTGTATTTATCTTTTAAAGCCCTACAAGACAGACCCAGCCTTTCTAGCCTCATTTTATATTACTCCCTGTCCTGATCTTTGAAATCCAACCAACAATTAATAAAAGATCTACTTAGCCATGGTATAGAAAGGATATTCAACAAAGATGTGGAAGCCTTTCTCCCACCCCCTTTGCTTTTGTACTGAAACATCTTGACTCCTCTTTTGTTAAGTAGGCAGTGTGTCAATACGGGATCCATAGTTCCCTGAGCCACTCAGATTTTGCGGATAATTTCAGTTCTTCTTAAGGAAAAGCTAGCCTATCTCAGATGGAATGAGCCTTAGAAAATCTATCCAATCTCCCATGGCCAGGGATTCTGGAAGATAATAATGTTGTTCCCACCATCCCCTCTCCAGTGGTGGTAAAGTTCTAAAGGTCTTCCTGAGGACTTCCCACTATTTCAGTGCCTGTGTTTGATAGTCTTTTTCTTGGGGAAGAAAATAGGGCAAAAAAAGAGATAAGCCAAAAAAGATAGTAAAAAGAGAACAAGCATACAAACAAAAAAATTAGTGACCCCCTGAAGGAGGAACCAGATGAGGAGAAAACAGAATAGGAAGACCAAAAATCCTAGGCCTTAGAAAGATTAAGTCCCAAATCTCAATTATCTGGTCTGTGTATTGAGCAGTGTCAAATATTTACAGTTGATGATGGATCTTGTGATATAAATTGGTGACAATGAGTAAGTACACCACCAGAGTTGTGGTAGAGATGATGATACTTCCAGAATAGTCACAAATGTTATCTATGATAACATAGCTCAGGTTCATCTATAATAAAGTAGCTAGGATTCATAAGCCTCTTGGATGAAAATTGTCCCAGGATCAGAGCTGATAACCATGGTTCTCCTTATGCCACCATCCATTCAGTGTTTTTGGCCCACCATTCAAAACCTCTAACCCTGGTAGCCCCATCATGGGATTGATAACATATCTTTGCCCCTTTGGATAGCCTCTGATGAGGGGCTGTTTATTTACTTATTCTTCAGCAAATGGGTAAGTATTCTTCCTCATCTTCATCCAAGGACTCAGGATTGCCACCAAGTTGGCTAAAAGATTCCCTTTCTTCCAGAAAAATTAAAAATTATCAGTTATACAGAAGAGTTTCACCATGTTAAAAAGCAGTTTACTTCCAAATAATAGCACTCCCTTCATTCCCCAAGCCCTTTTTTGGGAAGTGTTTTGAACTATCATAGGGGAAAAGACACCTTCCAATTCAGGGGTCTTTGAGCTACTTCCGTAGGATTTATGTAGCTTGTGCAGGGTGCAAGGAACTTGAGATCTGTGTAACTTTGTGAAACTAATGGAATAAGGAAAGGCTTAAGAGTATTAACATAGATCCTGTATTATCAGGTTAAGTCTTCCTGGAGACCAAAACTCAGAAACTGCTGCAACAGAGAACCTTTCCCCTTCGTAGAATTGCATAAATTTGCTAAAAACTCAGCTTGTTGGAATTGAGACATTCAACCACAGTACTCTAGGGCACAATGATAAAGCTGTTATTTCAAGACTCTGTTCTGATATTCAGCAGACAACTGACTGCAAATATAGAATTTGTAAAACCCAGAAAATTTGTTGGTGTTGAATCCAATCTTGGAATGCCTTCACATTGAGGAAGCATATTGGATCTCATGAAGACGAATAAGATCTTTGATGGTGGCTACTGTGGTGGTGGATTTAATTGGCACAACTATACGATATCCTCAATCTGTTTCACAGGTAAAGGCAAAAGTTCCCTGAGATGAGGAGAGGGATGATATAATCATTTTGTTAGAAGCAGACTGAAAACCATATGGAATCATGCGATACTGATCTTTCAGAGGTAGTCATGCCAGTTGGCACAAGAAGCATTATTGGCTAGAAGTAGTTCCCTCGTCTTTAGGGAAGAAAATAATATGATTCTTTACCCAATACAACGTGGCATCATGGCTTCTATGTCAAGGTTATCAGTAGACACTCCTCAAACTTGTTTTTGTGAGGTCATCATCCTGTTCATTCAGTTTAGCAAAAGGTATATGTGGAGACAGCAGCAAAAAAAAAAACAAAAAAAACCAGCATTCCTCTATCAATCACGTTTGATTGTCCAATTTTGATGTTTTGAGGTTCCAGGTTATTCTGCCATGACCCCTACCCAGGAATCAGTGTAGATGAAGATCTTACTTACCCTGTCTCTCATCTTTCACATGTGAATCCATTGGGAGAACTTGCCAGGACTTCCATTCTCCATGATGTTCCTTACTACTAGATTAATGATAATTGAAGACTAGTTTTGTATGCCTTGTTCATTAATAGTGGTCAAAGCCATCAGTAAACCAGGTAAAACAGTATTCCTTAGTAAACAGGTCAGTACTTGGAATGAAGGCCTGAGTCTGGCAAAGATGCATGGAACTAAGATTCAAAAGAATGTGATCTTGAATTTACCATTTCCATTTAGCAGTAGAGAACTGTTCTCTAATCATCTTACTAAGAAGGGCCATTTTGTATTGCCCAATTCAGAAAAGGTATGTTATCTTGTGTTATATGATTGGTAGCAACTAGAGCCCAGAAACAAGTAGGCAACTTATTTTTGTCAAAAGTGGAATAGGAATGACTGTTTCTAGGACCTTACAAGGTTTCCTGTGGACAGCAGAGTTAGGCATGATGTTCATGGAGTTAAAACCAAGCAGAGCAGCTAGTGGTCAATGAAGAATTGAAAATTCTGAGCCCTCTGTAAAGGAAGGCTTGAGGAGTAATTTTTTACTCTGTTCTCCAGCCCCGTAGTCAGAAGGGAGAGGCAAAGGAGAGTTCTGAGGATCCGGTGAGTATCCAAACTGAAGCCATCTTTATGGTAATGAAATTATCCTGGGGGAGAGCATGATGGCAGAGAGTCAAAACCAAGCAGACCAGCTGATAAGAAAGTTTCTTTCCCTTGTTTGTCTCCCCTCTAAACCCTCCATGGAAATGAAGGTGACCTGTTGTGAGACCCCCTGATATTGCAGTAGCCTGAATGCCACTGTTCAGCAGCCCCTTAAATCCAGGTAAGGTAGGGACTTTGGGTAATGCCTTGGGCTTGGGTTTCAGGAGTCACACCTAAGAATTCGTCAGTGCCTTCTGGTTACCTAGCAGAGAAGTACATGCTATGTTTCCTCCTATCATCTTCAGAACTAAGGCCCAGCAAGAAAGGTGTGTCCTAAGCTTGGCATAACAACAGTCCTTTGCATTCATTCTCCCGATGAACTCAGCTGAGCTCACACAAGCACCTGCAATACTCATGTTCCAGTTATGAAGCTCTGCTATGAATCAAACTTTTCTCATTGTTACTCCTCATTGTCAGGTCTTACTGTGTGGCTACTTTAGAATATGTATTGAGATTTACCCACAGTAAAGTGGGTCTCCTATGGGAGGAGGCCCTCGCACATGTGACCAGTTTCCCTCCTTCAGTGGAATAAGAAAACTTTTTGCTTTGTGACCTCTGAGAGCTATTTGGTTTTATCTTGTTTTGATTTATTTTATTGTATTTTTATTTTTAGAGTTAACTATGGTTTTGATAACCTATGTGGAACTCTCTGGTATTTTTAGACTTAACAGCAGTTCCATAGCTGTTGTGATTCTAGTGATTTATTTTGTTTACCAGAACTAGCAGTTGGAATGCTACTTCCGTGAGCTCTCTAGAGTTTTGTTTGTTCTTAGGGTTCATAGCAGTTGCATGATCTCTTTGACTCTTGGATCATTTGTTTTCAGGGCTGACAGTTATGAAAGTTAGGTTAATATTTTCCTTCATCTCTTTCCTTAAGTTTGAGGGTTTCATTTAATTTTTACTTTCTTGATTTCCTGTCCTTCCTTCCTTCCTTTCTCTATACTTATTCCCCACTATTGAACCTTCTTTTCTCCCTCTCAGTTAAATAGTTTCTAGCTCTTTTTCTTCTTCTCCTTCCAACTTTTTTTTGTTCATTAGAGGGTTGTTTGCATTTGTACAAGAATTTCTGTACTTTGAGGGAGGCAGAGCCAAGATGGTAGAGTAAAGGCAGAGATTTTCATGAGCTCTCTCCTAAACCCACCCAAATACCTTTTAATAGTGACCCTAAAAAAATTCTAAAGTGACAGAATCCATAAAAAAACAGAGTGAAACAATTTTCTGGCTCTAGACCACTTGGAAGGTCAGCAGGAAAGGTCTGTTATACTAGGGTGAGAGAGCAGCACAGTCTAGTGCAGGCCTCCACAGTGCAGAGCAGGCCCCAGCAAACCAAGAGCAGGCTTCTGGGCAACTGAATCCTAATTCAGCAATGGCAGCAATGGCACTTTCCAGAACTCTCAGCCTACAGACACCAAAGACAAATTAGAAGGTCAGCAGAAAAGATTTTTTGCACCTGGGTGAGAGTAGAGCACAGTCCAGCAAAGGCCTTACCACCACAGCTGCAGCCCCAGCAAGGCAGGAATAGTCCTTGAGAGTCACTGACTCATCAGTGGCAATAGCTGCTTCTGGAGCTGTCAGCCCACAGATGGTAAGGAGGTCAAACAATTGGTCAGAAGGAGATTACAGGGATCTCTTTGCTAGCACTGAGACATAACTGTTGCTTTGCCTATATTCAGATCCACATTTCAACCCTGAGTAACAGTCCTAGGGTGAAGAGGAGCTCTGGCATAACAGAGCTTGAGGCTACCCTGGAGTGGGGATCTGCCTCACAGTTTGAGGGCAGAAAAGAATGTTTGTGGTTGCTTAGTAGAACAGAGCATAGGCCAGGAGAGTAGTAAATACCATCATACCACCTTGGAAGAATGGAAAACTTATAGGTCTCTAGAAGTATCTCTGAAAACAGTTGCACAAAACCTCTGAAACTTGGGACAGTGCTCCCTTCACCATGGAAGCAGAGCCCTATTTTAACAGAGTTAAAAGTCAGATAATAGGCTGGGAAAATGAGCAAACTACAGAAAAAATTCTGACCCTAGAAAGTTACTATGGTGACAAGGAAGGTCAAAACATACTCTCAGAAGATAATAAAATCAAAGGTCCTACATCCAAAGCCTCCAAGAAAAATATGAATTGGTGTTAGATCATAGAAGTGGTCAAAAAGGATTTTGAAAATCAAGTAAGAGGAAAAAGTTGGAAGAGAAATGAGAGTAATGCAAGAAATAAAAAAAAACAAGTCAGAAGGTTGGTAGATACCAAAAATACTGAAGAAAATAGCACCTTAAAAAGAACAGTTGGCCAAATGGAAAAGGAGGTACAAAAGCTAAGTGAAGAAAATAATTCCTTAAAAATTAGAAGTGAGCAAATAGAAGCTGATGATTTTATGAGAACTTAAGAATCAATAAAAACAAAACCAAAAAAATGTAAAGAATAGAAGAAAATGTGAAATACCTCATTGAAAAAACAACTGACCTAGAAACTAGATCCAGGAGAGATAGTTTTAAAATTATTGAACTACTTGAAAGGCATGATAAAAAAAAGAGCCTAGACATCATCTTTTGCTTATATATCATCTTTCAAGAAATTATCAAGGAAAACTGCTCTGACATTCTAGAACCTAAGGGTAAAATAGAAATTGAAAAAATCCAATGATTGTCTCCTGAAAGAGATCCCAAAATAAAAACTCTCAGGAATATTCTAGCCAAATTTCAGAGTTCCCTGGTCAAGGAGAAAATATTACAAGTAGCCAGAAAGAAACAATTCAAGTGTTGTGGAGCCACAATCAAGATAACATACGATTTGGCACCTTCTGCATTAAAGGACTGGAGGGCTTGGAATAATATATTCTGGAGGGCAAAGAAGCCTGAATTATAACCAAGAATCACCTACCCAGCAAAACTGAATATAATCCCTCTGGGGAAAAACTGGATATTCAGTGATTAAAACTGTCTTCAGATCCCAAATTCTCATCACAGGCATTCTATTCCACCATGGAAATTATCTTCACTGGTACCCTCTGTTGTGCTGAGACATCTCTTCATCACCATCACACTCACATTGTTATTCCCTCAGATTCATTCCCTCCCTTCTTTATCTTTTACCATTCTTCTGAGGTCCCTGTTTTTAGAGAACCTAGAGTCAGGAAGACCTGAATTCACATTTGGCTTCAGACACTTACTGGTCATTTGATCCTTAACCACTTTTTGCCTCTATTTTCTCATCTGTAAAATGGGACTAATTTTAGGGGCTAATAGCACTTACCACTCTACTTCTTGGTGTGAGGATAAAAATGAAATAATATTTGTAAAAAGCATCTTGCAAAACTTAATATTGTATGTGTGCTTGCTATATAAGTCCTATATATTAAAGTCAATGATAGTTGTTGCTGTTTACCCTTTAACTTGATAAGCATTTATCACCCATTTTCCTCTTTCCACCAGTACTACTTTCCCAAATTAGATACCCTAGCATTCTGCAGTTTTATCCAATAGAAAAATTATTGATTCACTTATAGAAGAATTGTGGGCTTCATACTGCTTCAGTATGGTTTCATTTCTCTAGTTTCTTTAAATTGGCTTATATCTTTATCCTCTTGTGTGTTTTTTAAAAAATGATTTGATGTTCTTCTTGTGTCTTTGTTTTTTATATCATAGGTCAGCCTTTCTCTTTTTTTTAAAAATTGACTTCTAAAAATGAGACATTTATTTTAATACTTATTCTTAGCCTTGGCAGTTGTGTTTATTTATTTTATTTTCATAGTTTAGGATATATGCAAATCATGTACTTTGCTCACAATTTATTTTTTTTGCAGAAAGTTGGAGCATAAATACCTATTTTTATAATTAATTGATTCAGTTTTGAATATTCACTTCCACAAGATTTTGAGTTTTAAATTTTCTTCCCCACTCTGTCCTTTTCCTTCCCCAAGACAGCATGCAATTTGATATAGGCTCTACATATACATTCATTTTAAATATATTTTCACATTAGCCATGATGTAAAGAAGAATTAGAACCCATAGGAGGAACAAAGAGAAAAAAATGAAAAAAAACATCAAAAGAAAAAGAGAGCAAACAGTATGTTTCCATCTGCTTTCAGACTTGAAAGTTCTTTCTCTGAATGTGGATAACATTTTCCATCATGAGTCTTTTGGAGTTGTATTAGATCTTTGCATTGCTGAGAAGAGCTAAGTCTCTCAAAGTTAGTCATCAAACAATGTGATTGTTACTGTGTACAGTGTTCACCTGGTTCTGCTCATTTCATTCAGTATCAGTTCATATAAGTGTTTCCAGATTTTCCTGAAGTCTACCTGCTCATCATTACCTATAGCACAATGGTTTTCCATTACAATCATATATCACAACTTGTTCTGCCATTCCCCAGTTGGTGGATATCCCCTCAATTTTCACCTCTTTGCCACCACAAAAAGAACAGTTAAAAATATTTTTGTACATGTGGGTCTTACTCCCATTTTTATACCATCTTTGGGACATAGCCTTAGGAATGGTATTGCTGGATCAAAGTGTATGCATATGTGATGGCAATCAAATTAGGATCTTTTGCTACTTTTGTTTTCCTAAAAGTGCCTCTGATTGAATAATGTGATTAAAGAAGATCTTTCCCACCCTTCAATGGGCCTTCCCATTGAGGGAAGTTTGATTAGGGGAGTTGTTTCATAGGAGGGTCCCGAGTGCTTTTTGTTTTTTCCGTTCAAGCACTGGGTCAGAGGGTTATGTCCTCTGGCTCTGAAAAGTATATAAATATTCCAAGGGTGAGGTTTTACTTTCGGGCTTACTAACTGGAAGTGTTTATTTGGCCAGACAAAGACTCTGGGAAACTGCTAAGGAACTCCCCAGCTTGGAAAACCCAGATGTCAGTGCTTTCTTCTCTAGTTAAATATGGTCAGATAGTTAGACCTGTCTGTTGATGGTCAGGCAGAGGAAAATATGTCTGTTGACTTTTGATTTCTCTGTATTTTCTTTGAAGTTCAGGGTGCTGATTCACCTGAACTAGGTGAATGTTATATATGCTTGGTTAAAGGAATGATACATGTGCTTGACATTTAAAGTGATTGTTATACCCCTCAAAAGTTACCTTTCCTTTTATGAATGCAGATCTAAGAATTTGTGGTAGTAGGCCCCCCTGTGTATGTTGGGTGATTACTGATACAGCACAGTTTTATAGCCCCCTTTTTATATTATTTCTTCTTAGGTAGTTTTCAACATTCATTTCCACAAGATTTTGAGCTTCAAATGTTCTTACCATCACTCACCTCCCCACACCCCAAAACATCATGCATTCTGATTACTCCTTTCCCTAATCTTCCTTCCTTTCTTTCACACCCCTCCCTTCCCTTATCCCTCTCTTCTCTCTTTTCTTGTAGGGCAAGATAGATTTCTATACCCCATTACCTGTATTTCTTATTTCCCAGTTGCATGCAAAAACAATTCTCAACATTGCTTCCTAAAAGTTTGAGTTCCAACTTCTCTCCTTTCCTCCCTCCACACCCATCCCCATTGAGTAGGCAAGCAATTCAATATAGGCTATGTATGTGTAGTTTTGCTAAATACTTCCATAATAGTAATGTTGTGAAAGACTAATTATATTTCTCTCCATCCTATCTTGCCCCCTATTTATTCTATTCTCTCTTTATACCTTATCCCTCCCCAAAAGTGTTTGCTTCCAATTACCTCCTCCTCCCATTTGCCCTCCCTTGTATCATCCCCCCACTCCACTTATCCCCTTCTCCCCTACTTTCCTGTAGAGTAAGAGAGTTTTTCATATCAAATTAAGTGTGCATGTTATTCCCTCCTTAAGCCAGAAGTGATGAGAGTAAGCTTCACTTTTTTCCTCTTACCTGCCCCCTTTTCCCCTCTATTGAAAAAACTTTTTCTTTCCTCTTTGATGAGAGATAATTTGCCCCATTCCATTTCTGCCTTTCTCCTCCCAATATATTCCTCTTTAACTCCTTAATTTTATTTCTTTTGGATATCATCCCTTCCTATTTAAATCTCTCTATGTCCTCTGTCTATATGTATATAATCCCTCCAAGTACCCTAATATTGAGAAAAGCCTCAAGAGTTATAAATATAATCTTTCCATGTAGGAATGTAAACAGTTCAACTTTAGTAAGTCCCTTATGATTTCTCTTTCCTATTTAACTTTTCATGATTTTCTTGATTCTTGTGGGTTGAGAAATCTGTGAACTGCAGCTGCTACCTGTGATTCCATTCTCTGAAACTTGCTCCAGTCCTATCTGTGTGGAGCAGGACAGCCAAGGCTGGGCTGCACTCTGCTCTGAGCCTGATGTGATAGACCTTTCCTGTTGGCTGTCTTAGGCTGGAAATATCTTTCACTCTGTCATTTTGTGTCTTCTGCTTTTGTAGAATTACTTTAGAGCCATTTTTACAGGTATTTTATGGGCTATTGGAGTAGAGCTGGAGCAGGTCTGTTATTCTACTCCACCATCTTGACTCTGCCCCCTTCATAGCCCTTTTAACATAGTTCCAAATTGTTCTAAAATGGATAGATCAGTTCACAGCTTCATCAACAATGCATTATTGTTCCAATTTTCCAACATTTTCTCCAACATTTATCATTTTCCTGTTTTGACATGTTATCCAATCTGAGGTGTGATGTAGTACCTCAGAGTCATTTTGATTTGCATTTCTCTAATCAATAGTGATTAAGAGTATTTTTTATATGACTACAGATAACTTTTATTTCTTCCTCTGAAAACTGCCTATTCATATCCTTTAACCATTTATCAGTTGAGGAAGGACACATATTCTTATAAATTGGACTCAGTTCTGTACATATTTTAGAAATGAGGCCTTTATAAGAGACTGGATATAAACATTATTTCCCATCTTTCTGCTTCCCTTCTAATCTTGGTTGCATTGGCTTCTTTGTGCAAAAACCTTTCAATTTAATGTAATCCAAATCTTCCATTTTGCATTTCATAATGTTCTTTATCTCTTGTTTGGTCATAAATTCTTCCCTTCTTCATGGATCTGGTAGGTAAATTATTTCTTTCTCTCCTAGTTTGCTTATAGTATCAGCCTTTATAGCTAAATCACGGACCTATTTTGACTTTTGTCTTAGTGAATGGTTTTTAAGATGTTGGTCCATGCCTAGTTTTTGCCATACTATTTTCCAGTTTTCCCAGCAGTTTTTGTCAAATAGTGAGTTCTTATCCCAGAAGCTAGAGTGTTTAGATTTATCAGAGTGGATTACTGTAGTCATTGACTACTGTGTCTTGTGTTCTTAACCTATTCCATTGATCCACCACTCTATTTCTTAGCCAGTACCAAGTAGTTTTGTAATACAATTTAGGCCAGATTCCCTTGCATTTCTTTTCATTAATTCCCATGATATTCTGGACTTTTTATTCTTCCAGATCAATTTTGTTATTGTTTTTTCTAACTGTGTAAAATAATTTTTGTTAGCTTGATTGGTATGGCACTGAATAAGTAAATTTATTTAGGTAGAATTGTAACTTTTTTTTATATTAGCTTGGACTATCCATGAGCAACTGATATTTTTCCAGTTACTTAGATATGACTTTATTTATGTGAAAAGTGTTTTGTAATTATGTTCATATAGTTCCTGGGTTTGTTTTGGCAGGTAGATTCCCAAATATTTTCTTATGTTTACAGAAACTTTAAATTGAATTTCCCTTTCTATCTCCTGCTGTTGAGCTCTGTTAATGATTTATAGAAATGCCAGTGATTTATATGGGCTTATATTATATCCTTCAATTTTGCTAAACTTGTTTATTATTTCAAGTAGTTTTTTACTTGATTCTCTAGGATTTTCTAAGTCTACCATCATATCATCTTCAAAGAGTGATATCTTTGTTTTTTTCTTTGTCTATTCTAACTTCAATTTTATTTTCCTCTCTTATTTGATAAAGTTAATATTTCTTGCACAATATAGAATAACTGTTAATAATGGACATCCTTGTTTCACCTGTGGTCTTATTGGAACTACTTCGAGCTTATCCCCATTACATATAATGTTTACTGATGGTTTTAGATAGATGCTGCCTATCATTTTAAGGAAGACTCCATTTATTCTTACGTTCTCTAGTGATTGTGATAGGAATGGGTATTATATTTTGTCAAATGTTTTTTCTGCATCTGTCATGTGATTTCTGTTATTCCTAATGTAGATATGGTCAGTTATGCTGATAATTCTCCTAATATATAGAACCACCCTTGCATTGCTGGTATAACTCCTACCTGGTCATAGTGTCTTAATCTCAAGATAAATTCCTGTAATAATCTCTTTGCCAATATTTTATGTAAAATTTTTGCATCTAAAATCATTAGGGAAATTGGTCTCCTCATTTTGGTTCTTCCTGATTTAGATATTAGTACCATATTTGTATCATAAAAAGAATTTGGTAGGGCTACTTTGCCTATTTGCCCAAATAGTTTATGTGGTATTGGAATGAATTGTTCTTTAAATGTTTGATAGAATTCACTTTAAATTCATCTGGCCCTGGAGATTTTTTCCCAGGAAGTTCATTGATGGCTTCTTCAATTTCTTTTTCTGAAATGGGGTTATTTAAATATTTTATTTCCTCATCCATTAATCTGAGCAATTTATGTTTTTTGTAAATATTCATCTATTTCACTAAGATTGTCACAGCCTTTTTACCTTAGCTCTTTATGTATCCCTCTGCTTCAGATGTGTTTCTTGTAAACAACATGTAGGATTATAGTTTTGAATCTACTCTGCTGTCCACTTCCATTTTATGGGAGAGTTCATCCCATTCAAATTCAGAGGTATGATTACTATCTGTGACTTACTTTCCATGTTATGTTATCCCCTTCCCCCCATTTATTCTTTTCTTTCTCCTCCCTTTTTTCCCTCCTTACTAGAACTTGGCTTTGACCACTGCCTCCCTCAATCTGTCCTCTGTTTTGTCTACCTTCTCCTTTTTCTTTCCCCTTTCCCCTCCTTCTGCCTATAGGGTAAGTTATATTTCTACATCTGAGTATTTTATTCCCTCTTTGAGCCAAATCTGATGAGGATAGGGTTCAAACAATGCTGATCTCCCTCCCTTCTTTCTCCACTATAATAGGTCTTTGTGCCTTGTCATGTGATGCAATTTACTCCTTTCTGCTTCCTCCTTTCTTCTTCTCTCAATACAACCCCTTTACATCGCTTCTTCAGGGTTTTTATCATCACATCAAAGTGAACTTATGCTCATGACCTCTGTCTATGTATCCTGCTTTTAAATGTTGTAATAATGATGACATTTTCAAGAGTTACAAATATCATCTTCCCTTGTAGGGATGTAAACAGTTTGCCTTTATTAACATGTTATTTTTTCATTTGTGTTTACCTTTTTATGCCTCTGAGTCTTGTTTTTGAAGATCAGATTTTCTGTTGAGCTCTGGTATTTTCATCAGGAAAGTCCCTTGTTTCAATGAATGTGTGTCTCCTCTCCTGAAAGATTATGCTCACATTTGCTGGGTAGTTGATCCTTGGTTGTAATCCCAGCTCCTCTGCTGTGTGAAATTTTGTATTCCATGCTCTCTGATCTTTAAATGTAGAAACTGCAAGGTTCTGCATAATTCTTTCATTCCATAATATTTAAATTGTTTCTTTCTGGCTGCTTGCAGTATTTCCTCTTTGACCTGATAATTTAGGGATTTTGCTACAATATTCCTTTGCGTATTCAATTTGGTGTCTCCTTCAGGAGGTAATCTGGATTCTTTGAATGACCTTTTAGCCTTGGTTCTAGGACCTAGTTTTCCTTAATGATTCTTGAAAAATGCTGTCTAGGCTCTTTTTCTCATCATGCTTTCAGGTAAACCAATACTTTTAAAAAATTTTCTCTCCTGTATTTATTTTCCATATCATTTGTTTTTACCAATGAGGTATTTTATGCTTTCTTCTGTTTTTTCCTTCATTTGCTTTTGTTTGACTAATTGTTGATAACTCATATAGTTATTAGCTTCCACTTGCCCAATTCTAATTTTTAACAAATTGGTTTCTTCAATCAGATTTTGTACCTCCTTTTCCATTTGGCTAATTCTGTTTTTTAAGATTTTTTTTTCACTGTAGTTTTTTCTGTTTAGCCAATTGTATTTCTAAAGGACTTGTTTTCTATAGTCAATTTTGTCCTTCCTTTTCCAAGCTTTTGACTCTGTCTTGCATACTTCTCATTTGTTTCCCCCGTTTTTCTCTACCTCTCTTACTGGACTTTCAGAATCTTTCTTGAGCTCTTCCAAGGAGACTTTGTGGGCTTGAGACCAGTTTATGTTCCCCTTTGAGGTTTCAAATGTAGGTATATTGACAGTGTTGTCCTCTTTTGAAATTGTGCCTTTTGTCCTCCCTGTCCCAATAGTAAGAAATTATGGTCATTGTCTGTTTCTGCTTTTGACTCATGATACCTATTTCGTGGCTTTTAGAATTGAGCTCTCCTGGTAGAGTAGAGGGGGCAGGGACCCAAAATTTTTTGGCTGGGAGCCCTGGGGCCTGGTCACTGGCTTTGTGTGTTGGGACCTCAGGTGCTATCAACTTGAGGTTGTAGGGTTGTGACAGCTTACCTGGTGCTGAGGTGGGGGTCAGTAACACTGAAGCATCTGGCCCCTGGAGGACTCTTGCTCCCTTGCACTTCTTTAAAGCACTAGAAGGTTTGGCTGTTCGAGCCTGGAGTTGTGCCTCCTGGAATTGTGGTTCCTGGAGTTGTATTGAAATACCAGGAGGTTTGGCTGCTGAAGGATACATGCTCAATGGTGCATATAGTGGTTTTCTGGGTTTTCTGGGTTGGTGTCTTCTGGTTCCCCTGCCTGTGCAAAGACACTCAGGGTATCTTGGGGTTGGCACTTTCCTGCTCCGCTGTCCTGGGGCTTAGGATCTCCCCTGGTTTGCTGAGAAGGAGCTTGCTGCTGGCTTGCTGGGATGCCTCCTGTCTTGTACTGTTCCCCCTCTACCAGAGCCACACGTGTTTTTCCCATTAATCTGCCACACTTCCCAGGCTACAAGACTACTGCACCCTGTCTTTCTGCTGGCTTAGCTGTTCCAGGTTTTTTTTCCTGAGGTAACATTTTCTGGGCTTTCAGAGGTCAATAAGGGAGAGTGAGATCAACTTCTTACTCTACTATCTTGGCTCCTAGAATTTTTTTAAATGTGTTTTTTGTTGTTGTTGATAATTAGGTTGAGATATGTAATAGGTTATGCCATTTGAGTTACACCTTAACTTCTTTTTGCTTTTCAGGATATATTCTTCAATTTCAGTTGGGTACAGAATACCCTTTATTATTTGAATTTTCTTCCTTTTATACTTGAAGATTTTCCTTTTGGTCTATGTCACAAGTTATCATGTGACATTGGAACTATTAAATTTAACCACTTTGTATCTTGGGATTTGACACATAAGATTTTTTTCTGAAGGTGATTCATGCCTTTCTTCAGTTGGTGCTTTGTTTTCTGTATTTAAAAATTCTTGGTAGTTTTATTTTCCTGCATTCATTATGATATTCAGGTATTCATATTTGTTGTGTTCTTCTGGATGACCTGTGGTCACTGAACTATTTGTAAGCATCCTATCTTCAAAGTCAAGGACTTTGATGTGTATACAGTTAATGTGTTTATTTAACATGGTTGCTTTTTACTTTTTTTCTGCTAATTTTTCCTTCACTTCAGTATTTGTGTGTTCATAGGCCATTAATCTATTTTTGTTTCTTTGGATAACAACATATAATTGGTTTTTTTTTAAGTGTGCTGCTTCAATTTTTAAAATTTTGCCTTAAGGGCTCTTAATTCTGACCTTTATTAACTTGTAATTTCTTCTTGCAGATTTTGTTTCTCTTTTGATTCATTCTGGAAATTCTTGTTGTTTCATGCTTAGTTGAGATAGCCCAGTTTTCTGTGTTTGTTTTACTTTTTTTTTGTGTTGTAATATTTGTTGAGAGCTATGTAATTCTTTGAGAGTTTAGTACTCATTTTTAGTTCTGATTTTAGGATTCTCTCTGTTGATTTATCTACTTACTTTCCAGGTTTTTATTAAAAGTTTTTCCACTTGTCTTTGGAATTTCAGATTTTTTCTTATGTTTCCTCATTACTCACTTTCTGACTCTTTCCTAATAGGTATGCTACTACAGCTAAACTGCAAAACTGCTTTAGCCTCCGCTCATTTTGGTGAATTTTGACTTCACTAGCCTTTGTCCCTGCCGTTAGTCTCTCTGATAGTAGAACTGACCCCATGTGGCCCCATTAGGCCTGGAGCTTTCATTCATACTGGTCCTCTGCCTTCGTTCCTCCCTTGGCTTTTTCCTAAACTGAATTAACATCTGTTACTTTTTTTAGACTTGGATATGGATGAGGAACATGTTCTGAATAGGACTTCTTCAAAATTGAGGTGTGGGGAGAGAATGGGCTAAGCTAGGCTTTGTAAGAAAAAGGTAGCATGTACCACTCCTCTCCTCCTCAAGTGTTTAGCCACAATCAGGTTTCAGGGTTAGGGACTGGCAGAGAGTGAGTTTTTCTTGTCTGTGAAATCTCTGTAGCAAGAGCAGATCCCAATATTGGGGCTCCAGGCACAAGCCACAGATTTAATCCCTGATGGGATCAGGGTGATCTGATACAGTGGGTTTGGAGAGGGTATTGAGCAAGGATTTTAAGGCTTACCATTTTCCAGTGTTAATTCATAAGGATTTTACCTGATTGTGCTTCACTTTTTGTCCTGTGTGTTCAACTGCAACTGCTGGTTCAGAGTTCCTCTTTGGAGGTTTTTTATGTTGTTCTATTTTTGAGAATTAGTGAGGACTGAGGAAAGTATTTAGTCCATCATATTGTTTTTCATGTGCCATGGAAGTTCTTTCATTTAATCTTGATATTAGATGTCACTGTCTTTGATATTTGACCAAAAAATTCATTCTTGATCCTGGGCATTGTGGTGAGCTCTTGTAATCTTTGTTGCCTCAGAGGCAGCAGCTTGTGTATTATTTGAGCTTTAAACTTCTGAGCTATAGGAAACTAAGCAAATCAGGTGTCTACATTTAAGCTGAGAACCATTATGATGAGCCTTTGGGAGTAGAAGCCATTAGGATATTTAAACAGAGGCAAATCAGCCCAGGTCAAAAATGGAGCAAGTCAAAACTTCCACACTGATCAGTATTGGGATAGAGCCTGAGAGTGGCCATGGTACTTCTATTCCAGGTGACATAGGGAGAACTTGTCTCAAAAAAACCCAATTCTTATTTTTTGAATGAAAATTCAATCATAAGATGTTTCTTGAATTATGTTTCTTGAATTCTACACTTAACATTAATTTAAGGAACTCTGAATACAATGTAAAGCTTTGACAAGCTTGACAATTTAAAGAATGATTAATCAAGATTAATTAAGAACTAATCAAGAACAAAGCTAATTACTTGTCCCTTTCATTCATTGAATTAACAATTAGCATATTTCATTATATTATTTATTTCCTTGGTGCTCAACATGCTTTTAAATCAGTGTTCACACTGTATCCCAAATAATATTCTTATGTTTTATAGAGCAAGTACAATCTTTTCTTATCCAAATAATTCTGAATGGCTGTTTTGGGGGTTTGATATATAGAAAAATATTATTATTTTTTCTTTTATCTAGGCATGCCCAACATGTTATTTACTAGAGTCAACTGTGGAGATTGGTCTAATGTCTGTACAAAACAAAATGTCACTGAATATCCTGTTATAAAAATATTTAAGGAAGGAGAAAAGCCAGTAATTTATACTGGTATGCTAGAAACTGATTATCTCCTAAAATTCATAATATTGTAAGTATATACACTTCAGTATTGGAATGGCATAATATCCTAAAGAAATGGCAGAATTTTAGGTAGATATAGCTTCTAATTATGAGTTAATTGTTATTTTTCTAATTTAAAATTTTGAGCAAATAGAGAAAACCAGCAGATAGAATAACTGAACAGAAAAAGAGATTATAGAGTTATCTTTCTCACATGTCAACACTTTGTGGTCATTGCAATGGAGCTGATATATTATTAAAAGATGGCTAAATTTCAAAATAGTACTGCTTACTATAAAAAGTATAATTTATTTTTGATAGACTGAAATATTACCTTAAAATAATTTAGAATATGGTTTTATGTGTCATTCAGAAACAGAATTTCATGTCCAGTGAAGATAGTGACTATTGAAGAAGCAGAAGAATATTTAAATGGGGAATTATATAAAGAATTAACATCCTTTTCTAGTGTATCAGTTCTGGGAATATTTAGCCCAAGCATGACAAAAGGTAAATTTCAGTCCTTGACAATTAAATGTATTTTTGAAGATTCATTGTTTGCTATTTATTATTATAGTTTATTAATGGGGTACTATTTGTAAAGTTCTTTGTGAAACTGAAAGTACAATATAAATGCTGGCTATTTATTTAAAAATGTCTTTTCACTCTAAAATTGAAGTACTTCATGAAATTTTTTAAAGCATCTGTAAAATATGGCCAGTTTTTCTATGTTTTTAAGATATTTAATAACTATTAATATTTCTTTCTTTAATTTAGTAAATTTATAAAAAATATTTTTGTATGAAGACTTGCCCTTATATTTGTTCACTTGTACTAGATACTTTAAATATTTGCCTTTTCAGACCTCACCTTCAAATACTTTTTAATGTTATTTTGGGCCTTAACTAACTGGGTATGTACTTGAGAATTTTCCGGCTTTGTTTGGGAACTGGCAGAATTTGCATTCCGCTGACATAGACTTTGAGAAGCTAGAATCACTTCCATGTCATGATGAGACATTGGAAGAATAAACATTATATACTGTAAAGAGAAAAAATGAATCATCTATTGTAGTTTTAAGTCAAGGAATACACTATTATACCTTAACTTGAAAAACAAAAATACTGGGACAGAGCCAAGATGGTGGAGTAGAAGGACAGATCTACTCTAACTCTCCCCCTATAATCCATAAAATACCTGTAAAAAGTGACTCAAAACAAATTCTATAGCAGCAGAAGCCACAAAGTGACAGAGTGAAACAGATTTCCAGTGCAAGACAGCCTGGAAGGTCAACAGAAAAGGTCTATCACACTAGGCTCAGAGCAAGAGTGCATCCCAGCCTGGGCCACACTCCGCAGACAGTTCTGGGGAAGCCTTCGGGGCACAGAATCACGGGTAATAGCTGGGGTTCTCAAATTTCTGAACCCACAAACCACAAAAACAACTTCAAAGGTCAGTAAGAAAGCTCTTTTACCTGGGTGAGAGGGAAGTGAGGTCCAGCCACAGCTCTGGCCCCCACCTCAGCCCCAGCATGGTGGCAGCCACTACAGAAGCAGCATCCACTTTTGGAGCCCTAGCCTAAAGACCCTGGGTGAATCGAGCTGGCTGATCTGGGTTTCAGTCCTGAGTGGTGGTGCTGGGGTGAGGAAGAGCACAGATGTGGTGGAGCTGGTGGTGGCTGTGGACAAGGAACCCTACTGGCAGTTTCAGGGCAACAAAAAGTACTTGTGGCTGCTCACAGTCCAGGGCACAGGCCAAGAGAAGAGTAAACTCCTCTCGCTTGATTGTGCCACCTTGAAGGAACTGAGAACTTATAGGTCCATAGAGATATATCAGAGAACTGCTGCACAAAACATCCGAAGCCTAGGGTAGTATAACTTCTACCTAACATCAAAGTCAAGACTCCTACATCCAGAACCTCCAAAAAAAATACACAATGGCCTCAGGTCATGAATGAGCTCAAAAAGGATTTTGAAAATCATGTAAGAGAGGTGGAGGAAAAATTGGGAAGAGAAATGAAAGCGATGCAAGAAAATCATGAAAAGCAAGTCAACAGATTGCTAAAAGGACATCAAAAAAAATGCCAAAGAAAATAATACCTTTAAAAATAGACTAACTTAAATGGCAAAAGAGGTCCAAAAACCAATGAGGAGAAGAATGCTTTAAAAAGCAGAATTGCTCAAATGGAAAAGGAGGTTCAAAAGCTTACTGATAAAAATAGTTCGTTAATGCAGCAGATGGAAGTTAATGACTTTATGAGAAACCAAGGAAGTATAAAACAAAACTGAAAGAATGAAAAAATAGAAGGCAATGTGAAATATTTCATTGGGAAAGCAACTAACGTGGAAAATGGATCCAGGAGAGATTATTGGACTACCTGAAAACCATGATAAAAAAAATAACCTAGACATTATCTTCCAAGAAATTCTCAAGGAAAATTTCCCTCATAGTCTAGACTCAGGGGGTAAAACAGAAATGGAAAGAATTCACTGATTACCTCCTGAAAGAGATCCCCAAAGGAAAACTCCTAGGAATATTGTAGTCAAATTCCAGGCTTCCCATGTCAAGGGGAAAATATTACAAGCAGCCAGAAAGAAACAACTCAAGTATTATGGAAATATGATCAGGATAATGCAGGATTTAGCAGCTTCTACACTAAGAGATTGAAGGGCTTGGAATATGATATTCCAGAGGTCAAAGGAACTAGAATTACAACCAAGAATCACCTACCCAGCAAAACTGAGTATAATACTTCAGGGGAAAAACATGGAATTTCAGTGAAATAGAGGACTTCGAAGTATTCTTATCGAAAAGACCAGAGCTGATTAGGAAATTTGACTTTCACATACAAGAGTCAAGAAAAACATGAAAAGGTAAACAGGAAAGAGAAATCATAAAGAACTTACTAAAGTTGAACTGTTTACATTCCTACATGGGAAGATGTTATTTGTAACTCATGAGATCTTTTTCAGTTTTAGGGTAGCTGGAGAGAATATATCTGTAGATATGTTGGTACGTATGTATGTGTGTATTCTATATGTGTAGGTATGTATATGTACATGGATGTATATGTATATACATATATATGTGTATACACACATAGACATAGAGCACAGGTGAGCTGAATATGAACAAGAATACTTAAAAAAATAAAATTTACTGTTTAATGGAATGTACTAGGAGTAAGAGAAAGAAAGATGTAGAATGTAGCAAATCATCTCCCATAAAAGAGAAAGAAAAAGCTTTTATAATGGAGGGGAAGAGTGGGAGATGAAAGTTAATAAGCCTTAAGTTATGTATGTATATATATATATATATATATATATATATATATATATATACGTATATATGTATATATACGTATATATATAATATATATAATAATATATACATAATATATAATAAGTTAATGAGCCTTACTCTCATGAAATTTGGCTTAAGGAGGAAATAACACACACTCAATTGGATATGGAAATCTATTTTATCCTGCAGTAAGACAAGGGGAAGGGGATAGGAGAGGGGAGATAATAAAAGGGACAGCAAATTGGGGAAAGGGATAATCAGAAACAAACAATATTGTAGGAGAACAGGTCAAGGGAGAGAATGGAATAAATGGAGGGCAGGATAGGACAGAGGGAAATGTGGTTAGTCTTTTACAACACAACTATTATGGAAGTGCTTTGCATTGTTACACATGTATGACCTATATTGAATTGCTTGTTTTCTCAATGGGGGGGAGGCGTGAAGAGGGAGGGAGAGAATATGGAACTTAAAGCTTTAATAATAAATGTTAAAAATTGTTTTAGCATCCAAGTGGAAATTGATATATAGGCAATGGAGTATAGAAATCTATTTTGTCCTACAGGAAAATAGAGGGGAAGGGGGATGGAAGAAGGGTGATTAATAGAAGAGAGGACAAACTGGAGGAAGGAGTGTCGTGGAGGTTGGGGAGAGATGAGGAGAAAATTTTGAACTCAAATTCTTTTGGAAGTGAATGTTGAGAACTGAAAAATAAATGAATTATACATTAAAAAATGAAAGAGAAAAAAAGCAAAACAAAAATACTTTTCCCTCCTTTTGTGAATTCTCAATATATTATACTAAGAATTTCAAAAACTGAGAACATTTAATTTTTATTACACAATATTTGGCACTTGACTCATTCTCAAATTTCTGTTTTTAATCAATTTTTTATTTGGGTCATAGTTTCTCTGAAAAAATATCTTCTGCTACTAATTCTTAAGTTTACAGTGAACTATATAATTGGTGGAAATTATTCAAAATGAAATTATTTTAGAGTATGACCTGTGTTATCATAGCAAGTCTCAGAGTTTTCTTAAGAGAACATTTTTCTTTGGTTCTTAGGGAAAAAAAGAAAAAAACCTTACCATTAAAAAAAAGATCAATCTTAGTATATTCATTTATATTCCTTCCTTTCACTGAAAGGAACCCAAAGTTCTTCCAAAAGCAGAAGGAGAACCTACCTAGTCTAGATGACTTATAGAACCTGCAGAGGATCTAGGTTGACTCTCTATATCATGGTTCACTGACAGGCTGGATTTCTTTCCCCTCATTTCTCTACCTGAGGATAGCTCCTCTCTTTCCATAAAAACAAGTAGATTTTTGAATTGCAAAGGAAAGAAATTAAAATGTAACCCCTCAAAAATATTACCAAAGAAAGACTCAAAGAATTTACATAATTTATTTCAACCTTTAATGGAGGATTTTATCAGCTGCTCTGTTTAAAAGCTAACATGAAAAGTTAACAATCATATGTTAACTAAAAGCCATGTACCTGAAATGAGAGGGATACTAGAACATACCAGAACAATCCCCCAACTGACTTTTACCTTTTTACTGATAAAATTATTGTTCCAGAAACTTTAAAATGTATAAGTTAGTAGTATTCACTTCAGCAAGTTGTGCTTAGGACTTGGCTTAAATAATTCCAAGAGAATAAGAAAGAATCATATGACCGGATACCATTTTGAAATTTAGAACCACCCTCACTCTTAAGATCTGAATAGAAGGAATATGTGGTAACTTATGTGTTGGTAAGAGGGCTCTACTTGCCTCAGAGAAATCTTTCCCCCAAATACCAGCTGACAACCTGAAATTTTATAGTTAGAGCTTTATTCCTTAAAATTAATGCTTTATTGGACTATTAAAATACAGATGCCACTATGAAGGGTAACATTTCAGATTCTTAAGAGGAAGAAAAGAAACATTACTGGGCAAGCTGGCAGATCTCTTGAACTCAAGATTTCTGAGCTATAGTAGACTATGCTGATCAGGTGTGAATGAGGTGTTATGAAAAGGTAAATATTACAAGTGTCTTAAAGGAAAAAGTAGCTAAAAGTAATAAGCATTTAACATGGGAGGAGAAATGCAATAGTGATTACAATAGCTGTCTTATAACTTTTTAAGATATGTCTGTTTTATGACAATTTTTGCAGTCTCTAAAGTAAATTCTTTCTTATATCAAGTACAAAATAAATATTGATTTCTTTATTCTTTGGGGGACTGCCCAGCTAACACAATAAACACAATCTTTCAAAGGAGAGTTGGGTATGGATACCATCAACCTAAGCTGAGGTACCAACTCTTAAAAATCTTTGAAGAAAGGTGTGAATATGGAGTCCTAGGTCAGCATTGTGAAAGTTAGGAAGAGGAGTGGCAACTGAGTAGAGGAAAGGGGAGAAGAGAGTGAAGGAACACACACACACACACACACACACACACACACATATGTGTGTGTGTGTGTATATATGTGTATATATACAATATATACACACATATGTACATATATATTATATATACACACATACACGCGCACACACACACACACATATATATATATATATATATTAGGATCAATTTTTTTGTACAAAAAGGAATTAAACCTCTGAGTACATTAATATAGTATTAAAAGTGCTCTGTTGAAAAAGTCTTTAAGGTTAATATGTCTATGAACTTCTCTTGTTTTGTATAGAGAAATACAAATTTTTATAAATTGATTTATCAAATTTATACTCTAACATAATTTTAAAGGGGACATTTTAAAATTTTGCATATTTTTATGTTTATAGAAAAAGAAAATTTCATTGAAGCAGGAAACCGTCTAAAAGGTTATGTTATCACAGGATTCTATTCTGAAGAAGATGCTTTGATCCTGTAAGTTTTTTGTTTTCTTAAGTTTTAGTAAATAAGTGAAAATAATTCAGAAATTTTTCATAATCTCTCAGGGCGCATAATTGTCCCACAAACAGTTGAGCGCAACATATATATATACATATATATATATATATATATGTGTGTGTGTGTGTGTGTGTGTGTGTATATGTATATACACGTATATACATACATATATATATATACATATATATATATATATATATATATACACATGTATATACATATATATATATACGTATATATATATATATATATATATATGTATAGCGTGCTACTGTTATGGCAATCAAATTAGGATCTGTTTTTGTTTTACTAAAAGTGTCTCTGATTGAATAATGTGATTAAAGAAGATCTTTTCCACCCCTTGATGTGGCTTCCCATTGTGGGAAGTTTGATTAAGGGACTTGTTTTGTAGGAGGGTCCAAAGTACCTTTTGTTTTTTCTATTGAGGCACTGGGTCAGAGGGTTATGCTCTCTGCTCTAAAAAGTGTATAAATACTCTGAAGGTAAGGTTTTACTTAGGGGCTTAGTTTTTGTTAGAGGACTCTGGGAAGTCGCTTTAAGGAGCCCCTTGGCTTTGAAAACCCAGATGTTAGTGCTTCCCTCTCTGTTAACTGTGGTCAGACAATTTTACTTCTCTGTTGAATTATGGTTAGGCAGAGGAAGCCATGTCTATTGATTACTTTGGAGCTTGCCAACTGAAAGTGTTTGTTTGGCCAGATGAGGAGTGTTTTGAAAACTCAGATGTCAGTGCTTCCCTCTCTGGTAACTACAGTCATACAGTTGAGGTCCAGCTGTCTGTTGATTTCAGGCAGAGGAAGCCATGTCTGTTTATTTTTTGACTTCTCTGTATTTTCTTTGAAATTCAGGGTTCTGTCTCCTCTGAATTAACTGAATTATATATGTACTTGGCTAAAAAAATGATACATATGCTTGATTAAAGTGTTTGTTAACCCCTCAAAAGTTGCTTTCCTTTTATGAATGCAGATCTAAGAACCTGTGATAGCAGGCTACCCTATGTGTGTTAGGGTGCTTACTGATACAGCTATTTATCCCAAAGTTTGGGTTTCTCCAAAAAAATTTGGAAGGTAGTAGTATACTGTTAAACTGGATGTTACCTTTCCTTTACCTATTCTCTTAATTCCATTATAATCCTTTCTTCTGTTATCCTGACCACTCTTTCTATAATTAATATCATATGCAAACAATGATCATGCTTTACCCATGTCACTAATTAAAATATTAAATCTTGATTTAATCAAGATTTCTATGGAATATCATACAAGTCCTCCCTCTTTCCACAAATCTCCAAATAATGTCTCCTTGATCTTTTAGACAATTGTGTACTCATTTAGAATGTGATCTGGGCTTATGGTTTTAAATATGTTTTTGGTTTCTGAACATTTTTTGGGTGGTATTTGGGTTGCTCACCTCATATTTTTATAATGTCTGTATTTTTAATATGATTAGTAAGTTGTATATGACTCAGGAAAATTCATACAATACCTCATTACTGTTTCATTCAGATCACTGCAAATTTTCCCATTTAATTTAGAATTAATTTAGAATTTTGAGTGGAAGATAGCAATCAGAATTAGGTGATGTTGTCTTCTCAGCCTAAAGATTCTTTAGGTTAGAAAAGTACAATAACTATTAGTTGTTTTGCTAGTATGCAGAATGGTAGGTATATAGTATAGAAGAGAATTTGGAAAACCAAGTTGGAGATTATACTTGTTGCTTTTCCTGAATCTACAAGACTTTTCAATCTTCAAAAATGAAGCAATTAGAAATTTGTTTGTCTAGCATTGTATTTATTTTTCCCACTGATTAGAGCTCCCTATTTGCTTTATCCTCCCCTTGTCTCCTGATTTGCTTGGGCACCTAATTCAGATTTTATATGCTTACAATATCTTGTATACTAAAATAATCTTACTTTTTCTCTTCACAGGTCAAAGAAATATTCTGTGACTCTTCCAGCACTACTGCTTGCCAGACACAAAGAAGGGAAAATAGATAGCATTTTGCTCCCTAATTCTGATGCTAACAATATAGTTCAAATAATAAAAAGTGCATTGTTGGAAATATTTGTGAGTATATTTTTATAGCATCAATGGTATTTGAAATCAGGAAAACTAAATCTAAAAAAAACAGATTTCTCTGTACATCTTTATACTCTCCTTACTTTTTTACTGGCCTTAGCTACTGAACTGAAGGCTAGCTTCTATATATTATTAAAATTACATAAATACAACTTCCCAATCACTATCAAAATTTAATAAGCATTTGTAAGACTAATATGATTGTTAGTTATTAAAAGTAAGTGGTATAAAATTTCTTGGTAGAATAACATACTTTCTTTACAAAACAACTATTACTACATTGTTAGAGGAAAAAAGTAACTACCACCAAAAACAAAACAAAATACAAATCCTTCAACATGAGGCAATATGTAGGAAGATGAAGACATTAAAGCATGAAACCAGTGGTTAAGGGAAGAGATATGAGAGATGGAAAGGGGGAAGGGAGAAGGATTCACCTGGACTGAATGAAAAGGGAAAGCTTAAAGAAGTAGCATGTTTTGTTTTGTTATTTTTTTTAAGGGAAGGGCTAAGTAAGGAGATTGCAGAATGAACATTGTGCTCAACCATATGGGAAGTTTCCTCACTGCAAGTTTCCATGCAAACCATGAATAAAGTTATAAGTCTGCTCTGAAAAAGTCAATTTGGGTATTAAGAAATACATTATCATTATTTCGGTAGCCTTGACTTATATCATATATTTTGCTTTCTATGAATTTCCAAAAAAATTTTTTTTCTCTTTTAATTAATAGTAAAAAATATCATATGGTTTAACATTATATTATATAGTGACATTTTTTCTAGTTATTTTCAATCCAGGGACATTGAAGTAGATAAATTTTTATCATCTCTTTATTTATTTATGATTCTCTTAAAAGCTCACTATAAGATTTTACTAAATACTAAGTAATATTTTGCTTGATTTAAAAATAGAGACTCTCTCATTCGTTTTACTTCTTCTATGCAACATGACCAATGTGAAAATGTGTTTAATAATAACGTATGTGTAGAACCCATATAAGATTTCATGCTGTCTCAGGGAAGGAGGGGGAGAAAAATCTAAGACTTATGGAAGTGATTGTAGAAAATTGAAAACAAATAAATTAACAATAATAAAAAAATTAAAATAGAGACAAGAATATTTGACAATTTTAACATTCAAATTAATTTTCCCTTGAGAAATTAATATTAGGAAAGTTAATAATTTGAGCATTAAGATAAGTTTTTCATTTTAATGTGTTTATTTGTTATGTGTGGATTAGTATTTCTGATGCTAGATCTTGCAGATTAACCTCATAACAATATATGAAATTGGAAAGAGGTTATCAGAAGCTTCATATTCTCCCTGTTAAAAAAGTAAAGCTCTTTAGAAGTGATTTTATTTTTAAATATTGGTATTTGAAATAGTAACATTTTAATATTAATTTTAATGTATTAAAGTGCTAATTCAGCATTGTTTTAAGATAATATGGATAGATGTTAATGATGAGAATGAGTTTTATAATTAGTAAGAAATTTTGCAGTTAAATGAAGCCTACATTTAAACCATATGCTTGACAAAATGTAAACTTATAAGAGCAGATTGTATTGTATTTTTCAGTTTTATGTATGATAATCTCCTATTCTTCTTCCTCCTTTTTTCCTTCCTTCTTTCTTTCTACCTCCTTTCCCCTCATTCTTTTCTTTCTTCCTTCTTTTCCTTCTGTTTGTTTTTGCATTTAACAGCCAGAAATAACAGTGGAAAATCTTCCCATCTATTTAAGACTTAAGAAACCATTACTTATTTTGTTCAGAGATGGCAATTTAAATCACAAGGATAAACTAGAAATGTTACCTCTAGTAAAACAAAAACACCTGGAAAAACTCATCCCTTGCTGGTTAAATCTGTAAGGATACAATGACACCTTTCTTATTTTTACTATAACTAAAAATATCCTGGAGAAAATGTTATAATTAAGCCTTACTATATGAAAAAAAAAACCCAGAGCTTTCCCATTCAGTGTCCATTCTGTGGGAACAGGTCATAGCTTTAATAATATTTTACAAAGTGTTTTTGGTATTTAAATGAACCATACTAAGATGGGTTATGTTCTACCAGTAGTGTTCTAGTAGGTTCTAATATATTTAGAACTGATAGATTTTTTAAAAATTTTGCATGTATTATCTTTTACAAATGTGATATACATTGCTGCATATTAGTATAATCAATATATTTAATCACTCATTCATATTAAGCATACACAATATTGCATTTTTAGCTTATTAGAGATGAGGTCATTTAAACTATTTTAGTAGATTCTTTTGGTTGATATAATTCTTATGAATTGGCTCTTGAATTATATATCCTCCTTGAAGAAAAATGAAAAAAATTTTAAATTGAAAATTAGAAGAAAAAAATCAATTTAATTAAAATATAAGAAAAATGGAGGAAAGAGGCTATTAGTTTTTCTAATTTTTATTAATCATAATATCTCAGAATGAAATGCTATATTTATACAACATGAAACCACAGCATGCTTTGGTTTTCTGAAAAGAAGCACATAACTTATTTTCTTTTCTGGCCTCTAGCCTTATTACTCACCTATTTCCTTCTTTTTATTCTAAAGGACATGTGCATTTTGTTTTAAAATTCATAAAAAGGGGAAGATTACATCTTATGGTTATTTGAATGTATTTGATTTTTGAGTCAGCAGGTATTGATTCTAATTTGTGGCTGACTTTTGAACAAAAATTACTGGTCACAGAAACAAGTGAATAATTTTGAACTTGATTTTTAAAAATTTTTATAAAAATTTAATTTTTTCCTCACCAAAGGAGCATATTATTCTGTGTTAAGAGCTATTTCCTGAACAATATTAGGCACAACATATATTTCTTCCAAGAAGTCACAGAAGGCTATATTTTCTAGAAAATTTTCAATAGGTCCTTATCATAAATAGAAATTACTAGTACCATACAGATTTGAAATTTAATTTCAATCAAAGTGTAACGGCATTTTATATCAGAAATAAAATTTTGACTTGTTGAATTGTTCATTTTTATAGTAAGACTACTCCTGTGGGAAGAGGAATACTGAAAGCTTACTTCAAGCATCTACCTCCACTGCCACTTCTTATTTTAGTGGATCTCCATTTACGGGGCCAAGTATCTGCATTTCCATTGGATCAAACTATAAATGAAAAAAACATTTTGTTGTGGCTTCAGAGATTAGAAGCAGGATTAGAAAGTCCTATCAGTAAGTATTCAGATTTGTATGGTACATAAAGCTATGAATTTTGCTCCATGGGGTTTAAATTCGTGTTTGATTTTTAAAGCCCTTTGCATCCTAGCCCCAATTTATATTTCCATTCTCATTAGACACTGCTCTCCTTCCTGAACTCTACAGTCCAGCCAAAGTGGCCTTCCCTCTGTTCCTCATGCAAGACACTCCATCTCCCATCTCTGTGCCTTTGACCATCCCTCATACCTTGAATGTTCTCCTGCCTCACTTCCACCTCAAAGAATCCCTCCCAACCTTCAGAACATAGTTCAGAATTCATGTTTTACATGAATCCTTTCCTGGTAATTCCTGCTAATTTTCTCTCCATTTTTACCTTGTATTTATTCTGTATGAACATGTTGTTTTTCCTCCTTCTCCCTTGCCTCCAATTAGAATGTAAGTTCCATGAGAACAAGAATGGTGTCATTTTTTTTGTCTTATCCCCAGTGCCTGGAATATAGTAGGTACTAAAAGTTTGTTCATTATTTCATTAGTTCTGAGGCATGGACAATAATGCCAAAAAACTTACATTAGGGTAACAAAAAGAGTTACTAAATGACTTGGGGTAACTAATGACTTACTCTGTATACAGACAGAACTTAAAAGTTGATTTTCAACTGATTTATAAGGACAAGTCATTATGGTATAGTGGATAGAAAGCCGGCCCCCTAACAAGGAAAATTTGGGTTCTAATCCTGCTTAAGACTGTGTGACCTTGAGTATATCTTTACTCCTTTCTGCCCAGGCAATTCTCTTTCCCTACAGTCTGCACAAAAGGTGATGATCTACAGTGGTAGGGGGCGATTCCTCATCTAGTATTCCCCTACACCAGTGCAATAATAATAATACATACATACATAATAACAATTCTCCATCCCTATCCGTTACAAGGACCCCTATAAAGCCAAATGTGCACTGAACACCCAATCTGTTCAGTTAGTATGTGATTGACCATGCTAGTGGTGCTCAGTAATGGTAACACAAGCCCCATTTATAATCTGTTAACAAAGGAGCCACGGGACACATTTTCTGATACAATGTAATATAATATGACATCATTGGCAATTGAGTGGTGCAGTGCATAGAGCACCAGACCTCGAGTCAGGAGCATCTGAGTTAAAGTCTAGCCTCAGATACTTAATAGCTTTGTGACCCTGCCCATGCTTAAGCCTGTTTGCCTCAGTTTCCTCATCTGTAAAATGAACTAGAGAAGGAAATTGCAAACCACTCTAGTATCTTTGCCAAGAAAACCCCAAATGGGGGTCACTCAGATAAAACTGAAATGACTGGTGACAACATCAAAATATGACACGATAACATTTGATGTAACATAATTTAGCATAACAGTATAATGCAGTGAGACAATACAATTAATATGATATAGAAATTGAAGTTCTTGGAGAATTATGTTTATAAAACTACAGGCAGCTCAAGGGCTGAAGTCTTAATATAACTAAACTGTTTTCCAAGATAATTTGGTAAATTTTATTCAAATTTGGAATGCTCTGATGTCAAAATCAGACAATTCAGGCAAAGATGCAGAGATTTTCCTAATAAATTTTGAATTCACCCTTTATATTGAGCCCAACTTCAATAAGGATATTGTTTAGAGATTTTTCTTAGATTTTATGACAGACTTGAATTTAAAGCAGAAATATTAAGTAACTAGTATGATAACTTTTGAGAAGATACTAAGATTAGATTTCCCACACTTATGTTTGTACTGCCAAATCAGTCGTGAACTTTACAAAGTTTGTTCTTTAAAACCTCCTTATTCATTTTACATTTGTGCAGAAGTTAGACTCTTACTAACAAGTAGTAATTTTTCCTTGAACAAAAGATGGCTTGTGAGTGTCTTAAAAAGGAAAGTGGTGATAATTAAGAGCCATTAAGGCTTGATCAAGGTTATGCCAGACTAATCTCAATTCCTTTTTGACAAGATTGTTAGTTTGGTAGGTCAACAGAAGATTATAGACCTAGGAGCATTATAAATTTAGAATTCAACAAGGCCTTTGATAAAAGCTTTCATACTAGCCTTATGCCTGTCTGGGCAAATGTGATCTAGATAGCAGACAGATTAGAGAGATTTGAAAGTGCTTGGATGGGCATACCTAATCACTAACATTCTGTTTCTATTTAGAAGGCATCTTACAACTAATTTTTAAAAGACATATTAATAATTACAAGATAAGAAGACATGACTAAATAGCTTATCTGAAAAAGATAGGAGGAATTTGTGGACTGTCAATGCAATATGTATCAACAGAGCCATAGGACAGTGAAAAAAGCTGTTATAACCTTAGATTTCATTAAGAGCGTAACAACATCTAGTGCTTAGGAAATAATGACCCTATTGTACTGTGCCATGGTCAGACCATACTTATGGAATGTTTTGTTCAGTTCTGAGTGCCACATTTAGGAGTGACAGTGATGTGTTGGAGAGAATCCAAAGGAGAACAACTGGGACAATTAAAGGACTTGAGGCAAACAGTGCTTTAGAAGGACAGGGTGAAGAACTAAAGATCTTTAATAGTTGAACTACAAATCTGAGTACAGAAGTTTACATTTCTCCTTATTACATTTTGCTTATTGCTTCTTAGTGTCTTATCATTAACTTTCCCTTACCCAATTCTAATTCTGTTTTTTATTTATCATTTTATTTTCCCCCAATAATATGTAAAAGCAATTTTAACAATCATTTTTTTATATTTTGAGTTCCAAATTCTCTCCCTCCTTTACTCCTTCTCCTTCTCCTCCCCACATTGAGAAGGCAAGCAATTTCATATATATGGAGTCATGTAAAACATATTTTTGTAGTAGTCATGTTGTAAAAGAAAACACAGATCATAAAAAAGAAAAGAACCAAGGTAAAGAAAATTTTAAAAAGTATGCTTCAGTCTGCATTCAGACTCAATCAGTTCTTTCTCTGGAGATGGACAGCATTTTTCATCATGATTCCTTTGGAATTCTCTTGGATCGTTGACTTGTTAAGAATATCAAAGTCATTCACATCTGATCGTCACACAATATAGCTTTTTCTATATACACTGTTTTTCTGGTTCTGTTCTCTTCCCTTTAAGTCTTTCCAGATTTTTCTGAAAGCATCCTGTTCATCATTTCTTATAGTACAATAATTTTCCATCATGATCATATATCATAACTTGGTCATCCATTCCTGGATTAATGAAAGTCCTCTCAATTTTTAGTTTTTTGCCACCACTATAAATTTTTTTATATTAGTCCATTTCCTTTTTGGTTTTTTATCTTTTTATCTTTTTGACACAGACCTAGTAGTGGTATTCCTGGGCCAAAGGGTATAGACATTTTTATAGCCCTTTGAGCATAGTTCCAAGTTACTTTACAGAATGGCTGAATCAGTTCACAATTCCAGCAGTGCATCATTGTCTCAATTTCCCCACATCACTCCAACATTTGTCATTTTCCTTTTCTTTCCTCCTGGCCAATCTGACAGGAGAGAGGTAGTACCTCAGGGTTTGTTTTAAATTGCATTTCTCAGGAGTGGAACCAAGATGTCAGAGTAAAAGCAGAGACTTGCTAGAGCTCTTCCCCCAAACTCAGCCAAATACATGCAAAAAATGACTCTAAACAAATTCTGGAGCTGCAGAACCCACAGAATGACAGAGTGAAGCAAATCTCCAGTCCAAGACAGCCTGGAAGGTCAATGGGCATATCATGCTGGGAGTGGAATGTAGGCCACTGTGGGCCATGCCAGCACAGATGGGATCTGAGCAGGCCTTGGGGGGACTGAATCTCTGCCACTTGTGGTCTTCTAGACACCCAAAATGCTGGGGAAAAATTGGAAGTTCAGTGGAAAAAACCCTGTTGAACCTATGGGTACAGCCCCACACCAAGGGTGGTGGAGCAGATGGAGGAGTCTGTGGCAACCACAGCAGCAGTAGGAGCCATGACAGTGATTGTTTCTAGAACTCCAGGCCCACAGATTATGGGGGGATTGAGTGACTGACAGTACCTCCCCCACCCCCATTGGAAGCAGAGGACTCCCTTGACAAAGAGCTGAGTGATCAAGTAAATGGCTGGGGAAACAAGCTAAACAGTAGAAAAAGAATCAGTCTATAGATTCTTAGTTTGGTGACAAGGAAAACCAAAACATACAAACTGAAGAAGACAACAAAGTGAAAGCTCCTACATCCAAAGCCTCCAAGCAAAACATGGTTTGGTCACAGGCTGTGGAAGAGCTCAAAAATAATTTTGAAAATCAATTAAGAGAAGGAGAGGAAAAATTGGGAAGAGAAGTGAGAGTGATCATGAAAATCATGATCAAGTGAGCAAGAAAATCATGAAAACTGAGTCAGCTGCTTGCTAAGGGGACCCCAAAAAATGCTGAGAAAAATAACACTGTTAAAAATAGACTAACCCAAATAGCAAAAAGACATTCAAAAAGCCAATGAGGAGAAGAATGCCTTAAAAAGCAGAATTGACCAGATGGAAAAAGTTGTCAAAAAACTCACTGAAGAAAATAACTCTTTAAAGATTAGAATGGAGCAGATAGCGCTAATGAACTTGCAAAAAATCAAGAAATTATAAAACAAAACCAAATGGATGAAGAAATAGCAGACAATGTGAAATATCTCATTGGAAAAGCATCTGGCCTTGAAAATAGATCCAGGAAAAAGAAATTAAAAGTTATTGGACTACAGGAAAGCTGTTATCAAAAAAAGAACTTAGACATCATTTTTAAAGAAATTATTAAGGAAAACTACCCTGATATTCTAGAATCAGAGGGTAAAATTAGATATTGAAAGAATCCACCAATCATCTTCTGAAAGAGATCTCAAAAGAAAAACCCCAGGAATATTTATCCAAATTGCAGAGTTCTCAGGTCAAGGTAAAAATACTGCAAGAAAGAAACAATTCAATTGTTGTGGAAATACAATAAGGATATCACAAGATCTCGCAGCTTTTACATTAAGGGGTTGGAGGGCCTGGAGTATGATATTCCAGAGGTCAAAGGAGCTAAGATTAAAACCAAGAATCCCCTACCCAGCAAAACTGAGTATAATACTTCAAGGGGAAAGTGGTAATTCAATAAAATAGAGGACTTTCAAGAATTCTTGATGAAAAAATGAGAGCTGAATAAAAAATTTCACTTTCAAACACGAGTCAAGAGAAGGATGAAAAGATGAAGAAGAGAAGAGAAATCATAAGGGACTTACTAAAGTTGAACTGTTTGCATTCTTACATGGAAAGATCATATTTGTAACTCTTGAAATTTTTCTCAGTATTAGGGTAGTTGAAGTGATTATATACATATAGACAGAGGGCACAGGGTGAGTTGAATATGAAGGAATGATATCTAAAAAGTGAAATTAATCTCCAAGTATCATATTACCTTATTGAATCCTTTATGATCTCCCTTTTCTGTTAACCTTTTTATGCTTGAGTCTTGCATTTATTTGAAAATCACATTTTCTTTTCAGCTCTGATCTTTTTATCAAGAATGCTTAAAAGTCTTCTGTTTCGTTGAATTTTCATTTTGTCCTCTGAAAGAATTATACTCAGTTTTGCTAGGCAGGTGATTCTTGTTGAAATTGTACCTGAAAACCATGATTAAAAAAATAAACCTAGGTATCATCTTTTAAAAAATTATCAAAGAAAACTTCCTTGATTTTCTGGAACCAGAGAGTGAAACAGAAATTGAAAGAATATACAGAGTAGAGGGTAGGGGGAGAAAATTCAAAACTTAAAATCTTATAGAAGTGACTGTTGAAAATTAAAATTAATTATTAAAAAAAGAATCCACCAATCACCTTTTAAAGGTGAAAAATTCCCAAGAATATCACAGACAAATTTCAGAGCTCCCAAGTTAAGGAGAAAATACTGCAAATAACCAGAAAGAAATAATTCAAACATTGTGGAGACACGAGCAGGATAATACAAGACCTAGAAGCTCCCACATTAAAGGATCAGTGGTTTTGGTGGAAGGTATTCCAGAGGGGAAAGGAGCTACAATTTCAACAAGAATCATTCTTGATAAAAAATCAGAGCTGAAAAGAAAATGTGATTTTCAAATAAATATAAGACTCAAGCATAAAAAGGTAAACAGAAAAGGGACATCATACAATATATTAATGTCCTTAGATAACTCTAGAGGACCTAGTAAAATTAATTATAACAACTCATAACTTTAGGATGTAAGATAAATACATATAAATCCTTAGAATTCTTATATATAACCAGTAGGAACTAGAAAGATAAGCATAATTCAGGATATCATACAATATTAGGAGTGTATCTACCAAGATTAATCCAAAGAATAGGTGAAAATATAAAACTTTCTTTGCAGAAATACAGACCTAAATAAATGGGGAAATATTAATTGTTCTTAAGTAGATTAAGATAATATAGTAGAAATGAAAATACTAGTGCTAACTTAGTTTACTTATTCAGGGTCATACCAATCAAACTGCCAGATGGCTATCCAGTTTTCCCAGCAATGTTTTTTTCACATATTAAGGCCCTTCCCCTGCCCCCAGTAAATGGGATTTGGGGACTTATCAGTGCAACAGTGTTTGACTCAATATGTAGTGGGCCTGCTCTATTCCACTGACCAACCTCTTTTTAAAAAAGTTTGTATTAAATAATTTTCATGATTATTACTTTATATATTTTAATACTTTATACAGTTTGAGTTCTGGTATTGATAGACCTCCTTCCTCCCTACTTTTTTATTATTGCCTTTTTAATTTTTTTTAATATGAATTAGAAAATTTTTTAGCTACGTAGTTTGATTAGTATGTGACTTTTTATGCCTAAGTCATATATCCAGTTGGAGTTTATCTTGATGTACATGAATGTTGGTCTAGATACTAGAAAATCAAAACTTAAATTAGAGGAACAAGGAAAAAATTACATTTCAGTTTTGTGGATAGGGGAAGAGTGTTCATGACTAAGTAAGCGAGAGTATCACACAAGATAAGATGAATGATTTTGATTATATAAAATATAGGTATGGTATAATCAAATCTAATGTACTAAAAATTAGAAGAAAAATAGGTAACTGGGGAAAAATCTTTACAATGTTTTCTGGTAAGAGTCTCTGTGTGTATGTATAGATGGAGGTACACACACATATAAGTATAGACACATATTTCAAAATTTATATGACTCAGTCATTCTCCAATACATAGATGACAAAGAGACATTTCTCAGAGGAAGAAATTTAGGCTACTAGCAATCATATGAAAAATTTTCTAAATCACCAATTAGAGAAATACAAAATTAAGCAACTTTCAGGTTCTGCTTCATACCCATCACACTGGCAAAGATGAAAGAACAGGAATATGACAAATATTGGAGTGGCTATGAGAAAACAGGTAACCTGTTGGTGGAGCTGTGAATTGATTCAGCCATTTTGTAAATTAATATGAAAATACGCTCAGAGAGTTATTAAACTGTACATATCCTTTGACATACTACATACCCACTAGTAGACTTATATACCAAATAATTAAAGGAAGAAAAAGGATCTATAGGTACAAAAATATTTATAGCAACTCTTTTCATGGTAGCCAAAAATGGAAAATCCTTCTATTGAGAAATGGCTGAAAAAAACTTATGGTATATGAATGTAATGGAATATTATTGTGCCATAAGAAATAATGAAATAGACAATTTCAAAGGAAACTGGGAAGACCTTTGAGAACTGATAAAGAGCAAAGTGACTAAAGTTAGGAAAAACAATTTCAGGACATTATAGAGAAAAACAACTTTGATCAATGTGATGATAGACCATGAATCCAGGAGAACAATGATGAATAAAACCTCCATTTACCTCTGACAGAAATGTGATGAATTTAAAATGCAAAAAGAGACTTGCATTTTGGGGCATTGGTAATGGAGGAATTTGTTCTGCTGGATAATGTAATTATTGAGCGATTTTTAAAAAATTGCCTAAGTTGTATGGTGTGGGGGGCGGTGTTGATAGTGGAAAGGACATATTTTTTTTAATTGCTACTTGAAAAGTTAAAAATAATTTTAAAAATTGTAATGGCTGTTTTAATAAAAAAGTTTAGTCTAACTATCTATATAGGGAAAACCAAATGGGCAAAAAATACCTTTTCCTCATTCAGTGATAATGTAGTAGACTGCACTGTAGAGGTGGACAGTGAACTGGAATCAGAATTGAATAGGAGGAAGAAAATTGACTTGATTGCTTTTGGAATATATTGTAAAGTACTTTTTATGGCACTGAGTTTCTCCCTGAAACAAAGGCAGATCTCTTTAATGTCATTATTTTTGGTCATGCTATATAACTGTAACTCATGTGCTCTCATAGATCTTAAAGACTTAAAGTTGCAAGTCACTTAGCATACCCAAATGACAGTAGAGATGTATGTTGAGAATAGAATTGGAATGCAGCATTGAAGTACTGCACAGCAGTTTCTGAAAGAATATCCTCAGAATTATGTTTATGTGGCAAGTGTGGAGTATAGACAGTTCATTTGCCTCATTGAGATCCAAGCAATAGCAAAATATCTGTAAGAAGTCCCCCAACATATTGCATTTTTTCCTCAAAAGATTTGTAGGAAGTCAGGCACAAAACTGTTGTACAGAATGAGAAGACATGAATGAATCAGTCTACATCACTAAAGAGAGTCCTCACATCCATTAGATCACAGGTACGTCAAAGTATTAATGTATTGGAAACATTTTTGAACCATCACATCTCACTTTAACTTTGTTGTGACACTCTCTGTTATCTACCTGAGGAGTTTATTATTGGAAGAATGCCATAATTTTACCCCTCACATTGGGCCATAGCATAGACCCTGAAGACTATATTGTGAGAAAATGTGCTTCCTCCAATTCAATATTATGTTGTCTCTCTAGCATAGTAACTAGAGTATCAATATTCAGCTGAGACCGTAAGGATTGGTAACGTGTACCAATCTTCTTGGTTTGCCCTAAGTTCATTGCTCTATGGTTTACTATATTTCATTTACACTCCCAACTCAGATTCTTTAGGAATAATTCTATTTTTCCCTTTAGTTTACAGGTTCTTTCCAGCAAGGAAGGAAAGTTTAAAAAGTATATCCAGAATACAAAAATAAATTAAGTATAAATAGCTAATTATATTCTTATAACAGAAAATGCAATAATCATAGAATGATTAGAATAGAAAGCAGTTACATATCATCACTAATATATTAAGTTTAGAAGCTAATATCTAAGCATATTTGGGACATTTGCACATGTAGAGGGGGCTTGCTTTGGCAAGGAGAAAGACTTCTTCATATGAGACAGGAAGAATGAAGAGATCATAGAGAAAGGCATTTGAATAGTGAATAATATGAGACATGAGGAGGGGAGAAGTGGGAGCTGAACAAATAGATGGCTATACCTTTGTCAATGAAGTCAGAGGCTAGGTTTTCAGCTTAGGATGTAGGACAATAAAAAAAACATGGGAAGTTTGAATAGGAATGAAAAGTTTTAGAAAAACCTCTGTGGTGAATGGAATAAAAAGTTATAAAAGAATTGCTTTGATGCAATGAAGGCCTAGTTAATATTATGTAATATAAATTCGTAGTGGACTCAGCATGGTTTTATAATTTTCTTCAATATATGGTGAGAGTATTCCACAGCTGGTGACTATATTATATTAAGATTATGTTATTATTATAATATATTAATATTGCTGGCAGGCAATATTAGTGATAGATTTGGGGTGAGAGGTAATATGGGACTTGAGAGAAGATAGTAGAAAATTGAACTGGTTCATCAAAAGGTCAGAATGGAGAATGGAGAAGAATATAGGCAGTTCAGGAGTAATGGTCTGAGAAAGAACTGAAGTATAGAGATTGGAGTTTCCAGGGACAATGAGGAACAGTTAGGTCATTAGATAGAATGAAATATAGGATGATTTTTTTTAAAAAATTGAGTCAGATAAAAAAATTTCAGAGTTTATGAACAGGCAAACAGAATATTTAGGGGTATTGGCAAGATCAAAGGTATGCTTAGCTATGCAGCTGATGTGGGGTGAAGGGGTAAATATGTCATGGGAAATTAACAAGCTGAAGACTTAAAAGTTTGGGTGTTTGAGGGAGTTCAGTATGAATGTTCAAGCCCCTTATTGTGAAGAAAGAAGTTAGGGAAGAGACAAAGACTGGACCAAATACTGAAATCACTGAGGAATAAGAGAATTTTCTGGAGATTAATAAAAAAATAACTGCTACAAGTATGTTGGTTGTTAGTCAGTAAGCATCTCTTAAGTATCTTTACTAAGCACTAGGAATTCAAGGGAAGGCTAAACGACAGTCCTTGCCTTCATGGAGCTTACAGTCTGATGGGGGAGACAAGAAGCAAACAGATATGTGTAAACAAGGTATGTGATTAGCATAGGAATAAATGTGTATGTTTGTCCTTCATTGCCAAAGAATGTTCTTATTTATAAGAATAAATAGGAAATAGGGACGAGGTGTGAGACCTGTATAAACATCAGATCAACAAGGTAATCAAAAAATAAAGTAAGGTATTTGAGGGTCAAAGAATCTGGAACAGTGCTTTGTCTTATTCAAACAGGGAAGTCCAGTGAGGGAAGTTACAAATGGGCTATATACATTTGGGAGTGGCTAAGCAGATAGATGGAACAGCAGATGGGTCACAAGTTACTTATTACAGGGTGATAGCCCATTCCCAGAAAAACCACGAGATATGTTTAGACCACTTCTAGTCAAAAAAGACCGGCCACTGACCATGTCCTTCGCCAGGGTCACCTGTAGGAGTCAACAGAATAGGTGAACTGAAGGAAGGGAAGAGTTATAGAAGTGTTCTTGGAGCTATCTCTTTCCAGGAACAGGGGAAGTTAGAAACTGCTTATCACAGCAGAGATTCCCAGGAGTTTACTTTGGAGGTAGGGGCTGATTAGAAATTGCTAGTCGTAACAGGGTAGGGGTCCCAGAATTTCCCAGAGATTGATAGAGGGAAGATGCCAGAAATGAGAAAAAAGAAAAAGAGGGAAGGTACCAAAAATAAGAAAAGGACTTAAAGGAAACCAGAAGATAGAGGTAAGTAGAGAGAGGGCATTCCAGGTATGGGGATGGCCAAAGAAAATGAATGGATCTCATGGATGAACTATCACATCATGAAACAGTAAGGTGGAGTATTAGATGTAAGAAGACTCATTGGGACTTAATTAGTAAGGACTCTGAATGCAAAGCAGAGAATTTTGTAATAAACATGGATAATGACTGATGGAAGGAGAACCTGGAAGTGGTAGGGTGGAGCAAAGAGTATTCCGACTCTCCTCCCACAATCACTGAGTTGGATGTATGAGTTAAAGTGCAGCCAGTGCTGGAAAGAGTGACCAAGGGTGTTGTGTCACCAGGAGGAGCCATATCTCAGTGAGAACAAGAAGTTGCAAGAAGTAAGAAAGAAAAAAGTTTAAGATGAAAGGAAGTTTGTTTCCTTTGGAGCAGGCATTCCACCGAGTACCATGGATTTTGAGTGGGTCTTTTGGGGAACCAACTTAAGAGGAGACCTCACTGCTTCTCAGCTTGAGAGGAATGTTAACAAGAATTGTGCAAAGACAATGCTGGATTCAGAATCACTAAGATGAGTAGGATATCATAAGGTAAGATTAAATTAATCATTGAGGAATGAGATCAGCAGGTTATCCTCATTCCCAGGAGAGCCAAGCAGCCCATGGGCTTATTCTTGCATAGGCCATTTCCCCTGCACTGGCTACATTCTTCTTCCTTCCCGGTTTAATATCACTTGCCAAATTTTGCATGATGAGCCAGCAAAGGAGAATGACCACTGGTCAGACAAGTGAGGAGAGATCTAGGAAAGAGCATTCCTGACTTATATGTGTTCAGAAAGGAGAATTCAGGAGTAGAAAGTGATAACAGCATCAAATGAATCGAGTATTCAAGACAGATGAAGACTGAGAGAAGGCCATCAAATTTGCAATTAAAGATCATTGGTAATTTAGAAAAATCCCTTTAAATTGAGCTGAGGGTAGAAACCAGATTGGAAAGTGTTAAGAAAGGAAAGGGGCAACAAATATGACTAATACTTCATTCTAATAATTCTGTTCAAGAGAGATGATAGAACAATAATAGCTTGAGAGAAAGATGGGATCTTTTGGATTTCGTAGGTATGAGAAGACTTTGGCATGTTTTCAAGACAGTAAGGAAATAAGTAGGTAAGGAAAGCTAAAATATATAGAGAGGGAGAGGAGGAAATCAAGGGGTCCTTAGTAGAATTGACCTTGGCAAAGAGAAGTACCACTTCATTATCTTTCGTGGATCTCCACTCATTTTGGATTCCCAAAATGATATGCTTTATTGCAATCAAGGTGGGAAGTTTTAATTGTTTTAACTAAATAAAGAGAGAGGGAGGGAGGGAGGGAGGCAGGGAGAGAGAGAGAGAGAGAGAGAGAGAGAGAGAGAGAGAGAGAGAGAGAGAGAGAGAGAGACTCCAAAAAAAAAACCCTTCTGTAGAAATGTATTCTTGTCAAAGTTGTCAAGGTCTGTGTGTTAGTGAATTGACTACATTCTTCATTGTACCAGCTTGTTATCCAGCATCTCTCAGAGTGTGTGTCTGTCACAGCTATGAAATATACTGGTTTGCCTTCTTTGTTCTTTGGTCCAGACCTGTGAGAAACTCACAGGTTTTTGATGTTTATCTGTAGCTTAGTCTTGGGATAGTTACTAGAACACTGAGAGCCTAAATGATTTTTCCATGTTCACACACATCTACTATGTGTTAGAGGTAGGACTTTAAGTCAGGTCTTCCTGACTCCAAAACTGATCCTCTATCCACTGTGCCACAGTGCCTCACACTTTCTGGTTAACACTAGTTTTATTTGTAAAACTTTTCCTTCACTACTTTTTAACATTTATTACCAAACACTTTTATATTTTGCTGATTAGTTAGGCATCAGAGGATCTGGCTTCAGATTCTGGCTGTACCTGTGCAACCTTGGGCAAATCACTTAACCTCTCTGGAACTCAGTTCCCCCATCTATATAATGAAAAAATATACTAGATCCCCTCGAATGCTCCTTCCAATTCTGAATCGTGTAGCCAAATTCAAGGATTCGTTCTGTCTTTAGTTTAGCTCAGCTAGTCCTTAGCAGAACAAGATTTAAATTATTTTAATAGCCTGTCAACATGGTTAGACCACTAGGCTGCAGTGTTTACCTTTAAAAATTAATGAATTGCTAAAAGATTTGCCTTTGCTGAAGTTTTATTTTGCTTTGTTTTGTTGTATTTTAGTGCAAAGGCCAGTCATCTACTTATATTCAAGAAATATTTAAATTCATCTTTATATCATCTTTGAATTTACTACCTTGTCTGTAGGGATCACCAATCTAAAACATTAATGTTTGGGTAATAATGTCAACGAGCAGAAATATTGCATAGTAAATGGAAGCCAACAAATTGCAAATAGAAAAATGGAAGTCATCAGTTAACCCCTGATTTCAAGTCCATATTTGTTTCTGACTGTTGTCTAAGCACTTATCCATTCATTGTCTCAAATCAATTGGTCTCTAATACTATAAATTGAAGAACAGGTGCTGATCTACATTAATGGGAGTTCCTAATACTAGTGAAATCACAGGTTCAGTCAAAAAAAAAGTTGAAGAGGAAGACTACAAATTTACATTTGTCAATTTTTTAATTTAATTGCAGTCTCATAAATTATTAATTTATTGAAATAACTTCATTCCTTGAACTTTCAAAAAGTCTTTTCTCATTTTTTTTACTTATGAGAAATGCTTAATTTGTCTCATAAACATCTCTAATGCTTGACATTAAGCTGAAATTGTTTCTAGGAAGTAGAATTCATTTTTCTTCATTTGGATTTATGTTTTTTAAAAAGTTTTGGTTACCCAGGTAATGTATATAGGAAATTGAAATACATGTGATCAGAAGTTTGAATGAAGCCATAACCAATCATTTCCTTGCTCAGTCATCCTTATTGCTTTATGTTTCTTCCAAATAGTATTTTAGAAAATTTTAGTCAAATTCCAGAATTCATGTCTAAAATGGATTATCTTAATGGAGAATTATTGGAGATACAAATCAGTTAACTTATGTCATACTTCTAATTACTAACATGGTTGCAAAAGGAGCTGAAACTCCAACTTTGTTTCCATCCCCTCCTTCTCTTTTATCTCTTTCTATAGTCTCGGAAATAGCATGGGCTTTTTTAATATTGAATTTCTTTTTGATTACATTTAATGCTTAGCTTATCTTGCAAAGCAAATCACTTTTCCATTTTATAGTTCAGTCTGTTCAGTTGCAGTTTTTTGCATACAATTTTATATATATATATATATATATATATATACATACATACACACATACGTGATATACTCTTGATGTTGAATAAAACAGTTGAACAGTTGGAAAAAATGAGGTGCTAACCAAAGATTTCAAAAAGCAAAAATTGTAATCCTAAGAAAAACGTATTTACCAAATTTCTTACTGTTAGTGAAAATAAAATGTTTCTTTTGCAGAAGTAGCTGAAAATTACAATACCATAAAAACCTTTTGTGTACTTTTCATTAATTAGCTTTCTAACAACTGTACTTTTAATTATTAACATTATTCTTTTCATAGCAACTTTATCTGATGAAGACTGGAAGCCACCTCTTCCTGCTTACAATTTTCTTAGCAGGATGGATGCCACAGTTCCCTACACAGAAATTACCCAGTTTCCTGCACCAAATATGCTTACATGTACAAAAACAATTGATCTTCAACAGCATGACAGTGGACACTCTGAAGATAAATCTGCAATCAGAAAGGAAGCTACTTAAACAATGAAAATGAAACACTGAGAAAAGAACTCCATTTGAAAGAGCAGGAAAAATGTTTAACTTGGTGATAATGATTTTGATTTTCAAAATTTAGTTGACTGCAGAATTTGGGGAGATATGTCAGAAGCTTTTTGACTAATCTGGCATTTGAGTATATTACCATAATTAAAAATTATAACTATTTTAAAGCTCTGGATAAAATTTATATTCTTTAGATTGTATATTAATTTAACTTAGTCCTAATCACTGGAATGTCCCATCATACCACAGATCAAATATTTATCATTAAATGATCAATTTAATTTTTTTGTATGGCCTTTATTATATAGGAATAAATAGAATGTAGCAACAATAATAATTTCTGTAGCATTGTATTGTTTATAAAGCTTCTTACATCCATTTAGTTCAATTCAAAAAATATTTAGCACCTACTAGGAGCAAGGTATGTACTAGACTCTGGGGCTACAAAGACAAGAATGACAGCCCTTTCCTTCAAGGAATTTAAAGTCTCGTGGGGGGTTTTATACAAGGAACTTACCTATATATTAGTAAGGAGAGTTAAAATATATACAAATGCAATTTCAAGAGAGTGATAAGAACTGGAGCAGTTAGTATGGATGAGAAGGACCTACCAGATAGAGTTGAGGAAGGAATAAGGTTAATCTATGGAGATGGTTTGATCATAACCCTATATATAGGTATTTGCATGTCATTAATATCAAACTACAAATGTAAACATTTGCCAACAGTTTGTCATAGTAGTCTACCTCATGGATCCATCAATTAAGATCTAAGCACTGCTTTATTTTGTCCCCAAGTCTGTGACATACTAGGATGATTGAATTTACTTTTCTGATTTATTATTGTTATACATGAGAAAATAGGTGAGAAAGTACTTTTAGAAAATGGAAACTATTAAAATAAAATGTAAAGTCTTTGTACAGGCATAGCCTAAATAAATTATGTTTATGGTATTTCCCAACAATATTTTTAAAAGCCTGGGAAACTTTCATGAATCTTCCTAAGACTTAAGGATGCATATTTATTTAAAATGAGAATAGCAGATTAATTACTATTCTTGCTAAATTTCAGATAATAGTAAAGTTGAAGTAGGCTGTCACACTTCTGCTTAAGGTAGACAAGATCTTTACAACTTGGTTACTATTCAGTTGTAGGACTTTGAGCAAGTACAACTTGCTGAGTGTCTGTTTTCTCCATCCATAAAATACTTGCCTACCTCCTTTATAGAACTGTTTTAAAAATAAAAAATGTTACATGTTTTATATGTATATACATATATGATTTATATTGTTACTATCAATTGTTACTATCAATAATTGGAGGACAGTTGAGATTAGTGAATTTTAAATAGATAAACAGTATTGATTATACTAATAAGATATTACCCTTAAAAACCTAGCCTTAGTAGCAAACACTAGATACTATCATGCAAAACATGTAAAAAAATAATTCCTAATATTTAAAACATCATACATATTTATGCTAAAACATTTCATTTGCAAAATTACCTAATTCCTTTGTTGGTAGTTCTTTTTGTCATTGCATTTTGCCAGAGTAATTTTACAGAGAAGCTTATTTAGAAGAAATGATATTTTGAAACTTCCATATGGAGATAAAAGTTCCTAGTGGCAAATAAATTTCAAATTATTTAAATCAAAAGGCTCTTCCCCCTTTTTTTTCATTAAAATGAAAGCCATATGCAAAGCCCCATTTGGGATTTTCTAATTACTTAGATCTGACTTTATTTGTGTGGAAAGTGTTTTGTAATTGTGTTCATGTAGTACCTGGGTTTGTTTTGGCAGGTAGATTCCTAGACATTTTATAGGGTCTACCATAGCTTTAAATGAGATTTCTCTTTCTATCTCTTGCTGTTGGGCTTTGTTAGTAATATATAGAAATGCAGATGATTTATGTGGGTTTATTTTGTAACCTGCAACTTTGCCAAGTTGTTTATTATTTCAAGTAGTTTTTTACTTGATTCTCTAAGTATATCAACATATCACATTTGGGATTTTCTTGGTAAAGTTTGCCATTTCCTTCTCTAGCTCATTTTATAGATGAGGAACTGAGGCAAATAGGGTTAAGTGGCTTTCCCAGGGTCACACAGCTAGTAAGTGTGGGAGGCAAGCTTTGAATTCCAGGAAGATAAGTCTTCCTGACTCCAGGCCCAGCACTATCCCCTGGACCATCTAGCTGCCCCTACTCAAAATTTGCTAGGCCCCAATTAGTGCAAATAATTCCCATTAAGTGGTCAAGTCCAAATTTGCATTATTTGAAGTTATAATTACAGTCAATCCTCAGCATTCTTGTTTTAATGTTTGGGACTTCAAGAATTCACTTGATTTTATTAGTAACCTCATCTTCACTTTTGCTCTGACAACTAGATACATTCACTATGTGCAGTAGAGAAAAAAAAATGAGAATCTAGGAAAATGCAAATTTGTGGAGTGGCTCGTATCCTCCTAGGAACTTCACTGGTCTTGTTCATCATACCATTATAGAGTAAAGAGCTCCCTGTGGATTCATTGCCTTTAAAACTCGAGTTTTGTGTTGCAGTTATGGCCCCAAAGTATAGTGCAAGTCCATTCAGCCCTAAGCCCAACTGTGCAAAGCCAGTGTTGCAGCTTAATGAGATAATAAAGGTATTAGATATACTTAGTTCTAAAATGTCTGTAGCTGTGAGTTTGGCATTTTGTTTTGTTGAAGGAAGGAATGTTTTAAATTTTCATCTTTGTATCACCTCTTCCTGGTTCATTCCCTGATGCATAGTAGTCATTTCCTAACTGCTTATTGAATCGAAATAAGTTCAAATTAATTCATCTCAATTTTGAATTCAATTCAAAATAGAATTAAGAAGAAACGATTTTGGCATGAAAATGAAAATCAAAAATGGGCTGATGTGTTTTAAATCTGAGGGAGTCTCTAGAACGTAGCAAGCTTATCAAAAGGGGAGTAGAGAGAAAAACAAAAATTTCATCAAATGAGGATCAAATATATTAATAATTAAGTAATCATGACACAAGCACTCTTTTTTGGAAACTTTTTTCATGAGACTAATGAAATAATAAGCAGATTTTATCCAAAGCTATGCACCAGTGTTTGAAAAGTACTAGTGTACATATTGCTCTATGGTCTTGAATAATTTAGATAAACATTCTGACTTTTATGAGGTTTTTCCATTTCTAATCCATTTCACTGTAAGATAAAAATGCTGAAAGGTATTTTGTGGTCTTCCACTCTTTTTTTTAATTAATTACACCTTTTCATGGTTCTCTTGATTCTTGTATTTGAAAGCCAAGCTTTCTATTCAGCTCTGGTCTTTTCTTCAAAAATCCTCTACTTCATTGAAATTCCATTTTCTTCCTGAAGTGTTATACTCAGTTTTGCTGGGTAGGTGATTCTTGGTTTTAATCCTAACTCCTCTGACCTCCAGAATATCATATTCCAAGCCCTTCAGTCACTTAATATAGAAGCTGCTAGATCTTGTGTTATCTTGATTGTATTTCCACAGTACTAGAATTGTTCCTTTTTGGATGCTTACAATATTTTCTCCTTAACCTGGGAACTCTGCTACAATATTCCTAGGGGTTTTCCTTTTAGGATCTCTTTTTTTCCTCTCCTGGCCTGCACACTGGTGTGGGAGCAACCAAAAACTTTTCTGCCCAGGATTTGTGAGTAGAATTCCCTCTTCACAACTACCTCCAGTCCTCTCCCCTCCCTCTCCCCAGGGCAGCCAGCACTCCTCCTCACCCCAAGGCCACTCTCAGCCGTGAGATTCAGATCTGGCTCAATTCTCCAGGGGCTTTGGCTGAGATTCAGATCAGCTGCTCAATTCCCCCTGGAACTTTAGGTGGAGGGCTCCAAAAATGGAAGCTGCCCTGCAGTGGCTGCTCCCTGCAGTCCAGACCACATTCCCTTCTGGGTGAATAAGCTTTCTCACTGACCTTTGAAGCTGTCTGTGGAGTTCATGGGTTGAGGAATCTGGGAGCTGCTGCTTCTGCTGCCTCCCTGAAGCCTGTTCTGGGTCCTGTTCCTGCCTGGTGCAATAGACCTTTCCTGTTGGCTTTCAGGGTGTCTTGGACTGGAAATCTCTTTCACTCTATCATTTTGAGGCTTTTGCTGCTCTAAAATTTGTTCAGTGTCATTTGTTACAGGTATTTTATGGGCTATGTGGGGAAACTTTTACAGGCCTTTTTTTCTACTCCATCATCTTGGCTCTGCCCTTGATTTATTCTATTTTTAAAGCTTTATTTTCTTCAGCATTTTTGGGGGGTTCCTTTAGCAAGCTGTTGAATCATTTTTCATTTTTCTTGCATCACTCATTTCTCTTTCTAATTTTTCCTCTCCTTGTGTTACTTGATTTACAAAATCCTTCTTGAGCCCTTCCATGGCCTAAGACCAATTCATAGTTTTCTTGGAGGCATTTGATGTAGGAGCTTTGATTTTGTTTTCTTCTGGTTGTATGTTTTGATCTTCTTTGTCACCAAAGTAATATTCTATCGTTTGAGTTTTTTTATACTATTTGCTCATCTTCCCAGCCAAATACTTGACTTTTTAATTCTTTGTGAAGGTAGGACTCTGCTTCTAGTGGGGGTGGGGGTAGGAGTGCCTGTACTGTCTCAGGTTGCAGAAGTTTTGTGTCAGCCTCTTTATCCCTCACTCTATGTGGGCCCAGAGCTCCCAAGGGAGTCACTGTTGTTGCTATTGTTGCCACTGCTATGCTACCACCCCCATTCTCCACCCCAGCTTCTCTTTTACCCAGGTCCCACAGTTTTCCCACTGAACTTCTAAGCTATCTTTGGCATTTGTGGGTTGAGAAGACTGGAAATTGCCACAGCTGCCAGTGAGTCAGTCCCCTGAAGCCTGCTCTGGCCCTGTCTGTGCTGGTGCTCATTGCTGAACTGCACTCCACTCCCAGTGTAATATACCCTTCCTGTCAACCTTCCAGGTTGTCTTGGACTGGAGATTTGTTTCACTCTGCCATTTTTGTGGGTTCTGTAGCTCTAGAATTTGTCATTTTTTCATAGGTATTTGGAGGATTTGGGGAGAGAGCTCAAGCAAGTCTCTGCTTTTACTCTGCCATCTTGGCCCTGCCCCCCACAAATCTCTGTAAGTTTGGTGTTACAAAAGCATCAATTCATTATATCTGCAAAAAGGAGGAAAGTATAGTATAAAATATAATGCCCTCATATTACCATCTGACACAGTGGAAGGTAAGATTCAGGTTAAAAAATGTTTTAGTTTTAAAAATTTTTATTTGCCTTATAATATTTATGTTTCCATAGATTTCATGCATTATGAAAAGTGTTATCTGAAATCAATTTTTTTATTGAACTGTTAGCACAAAAGGTCACAGAAGTCTACTGAATTACTAGTGAGAAAAAAAGTAGCAGTTGTATTTTGTATAATGCATTGTATGGGTTATTTCATGGTTACTGTGTTAGAAAAGTGCATGTCATCAGTATTAATAATTTATTATAAAGAATTGTATGTAGGAAAGTGTATTTTCAGCAATCTCTAGTGAAAGATTACAGTTTTTGATTGTCTTGGAATCCTAACTCCCTATTTCCCATAGGTTTGATATATCATCATTTGAGGTTTTACTTTTGCTGCATTTTCTGAGAACATTGCAAAGTTGAGGAGTGACTATACATACATACATACATATATATATATATATATATAATTTTTTCTAGCCTAATGGAAATGTTCAATGAAAATTATTATAAATAAGGTTTTTATTTCTTTATTAATATAACATAATAACAAAAGATCAGGAAAATATATTTCTGATTCATTTATTATAAAGTAACATAGTAGTTATAGAAAGCAAAGAAAGTTTTAAAAATTACTGTTATACTTAAAATTCTATACTGGTGTTATGATAAAAAAATAATTACTCTTGTTTAAAATACTTTTGCCTAAACTGAACTATCTTTTCTTTCTGTAAGTCTTCATATGCTAGTGGGTTCAGAAAACTTTATCCACATCTTGGCGAATTTGCATGCTCAAATTCTTATATGGTAAACAATACATAGTTGTATATCCTTGAGTATTATCTAAAATAGTTAATGCTTTAAATACTGTATTACTATCCTTGAAATATTTTTCAATAGCTATGCTAAAATAACTTGAAAATCACTCTTCCAAAACAGTTCTAGTCACTCATGCTTTCTTATCAAAGAACTAAGAATATTAGATAGTTTTAGCTTCTCAGAGCAAGAGGATTTCAAGACTGATAAGTATTGGTTTCCATTTAAAATCTCCCTTTGCATTACCTCCCAATAGAAGTGTAATATGATCCTTACACACTTTAAACCCAGGTTGAGTTTTATTTTTTCAAAATATAAGTTTTGAAAGGTCTCTTTGTCCAGATGAAGCCTGTTTCATCCACATTAAAAATGTGTTGTCATATTCATGTTCTTTAAGTACTTTCTTCAAAACATGAAGTTACAGCAGCCTCAACTATGCTGGTGATCTCTCTGGTAATTTTTAACAGTCTGCAGTTGAATTCAATTTTTAAAGCTCTAAGTTTCTTCATTAACCATTTCATTTCCATTTTCTTTCCCTGCCTTAAATAAACTTGAAGCTTTTGCCTGAATGGTACTCTGCTGAAGGGAATGCATCTTTTATTGTAGTCTTCAATCCATATAGCTAAAAATGCTTGCTAACATTTCTATTGCATATCATTATTTGCAAATCACAAAAACCTTTGCCTTTTTGGTTTATTTTGCCTGTGTGTTTTCTTGTATTCTTTACTGTTGGCTCAGCTATTATGATATTTTGTCTAATTTAGAGTTACACACACTGACCACATTTGTGCCATTCAGTCACATCAGATTTGGGTTCTTATGTAGTAACAAACCTCTTGTTTGCAATGGCAATATTTCCATCTGAATGACAAAACTGCAACTTTGCACCCATTGCAGCTCTAGAAGGCAGCTGCTCACTCCATTTAACTAGCTGAAAAGTTCTCTATGTTCAGAATCACAGAATTGTAGATTCAGTTTTGAGTTAACTCCCTGACCTGCAAGTCCCAGCCTGGGACCATGGGCTGAATTCAAGATCCTGCTCTTGGGCCAGAGTGACAGAGCTATAAGCTTGTTTCTCTTCTTGCTCCATGCCTGGTATACAGCTTCACACTCTGGCAGTGTTGGATTTGCTATGCTGCTCTTTGCCATGAAACACACCCATGATCCCGTCAGCTCTGTTCCCATACAATAAGACTTTGGACTGGCTTTTCTGGATGGGCTCCCTCTTCAATGCCTATATTCCATTGGTTCCCTCTCCTAACCTGGGCTGGAAAAATGACACATGATAATGTTTTCTTAGTTTTCCTAATCAATTCTTGGTCCTATCTTCACTGGAGTAGTTGTGGAAGAAAGCTGGTTTCTACTGTTTCTTCCTATACTTTCATCTTTTCTGGTCACTACCTGTTTCTTATTTTTATTGATTTAGAGCATTTTTTCTATGGTTGCTCTTATTTGCTTTTTTTCCCCCTAGGAGAGCTACTCACATCTTTTATTCATTTGTCTAATAGGAATAACATTTTTCTGCAACTTATTTTTTGTGGCCATTTGCCATTCTGATTACTCTCCTCTGGACATTCTTCATTTTATCAGTGTTCTTCCTAAAATGCAGTAAGCAGAACTAATTATAGTATTACAGACAGTTTTGCCACAGTCAGAATGCTCTAAAGAATAATGCTATATACAAACTATGGAAGGTGCTGCTCTGAAATTTATTTTTCATTCTGTAAGGCAATAAGTTTTAGTATATTTATTTATTTCCCATTGTTTTATTTGAAGTTCAGTAATATTTATTTCATGGTGTGTTTTGGTGGCACCATTTCAAAGAATTCAGTGAGACCACCTGTAATCCAAGTATAGGCAATTATTGAGGATGGAACGCCCCTTAGAAGTACATTAGGTTCCAGAGGAACCAGCAACTTATTAGACAACACAGGCAAATTTATAGTGTACTGGTGAGTATGAAAAAGGCTGGAGGGGCTTGTTCAAGGAATAGGTAAAAGGGAAGGGGTCAGTGTTCAAACATCTTGGTTGTGCCTCTTTCTGATTAGGGAATTATTGTGGTCCTGTCTTGGGCTAAATGGATGATGTTATTGTGGTTGAGTATAAGAACACACCTGTTCAAATATGTGAATTGGATCTGGGAGCAGTGGCTAGCTAGAGGCAGTGACTATACTGAGTCTGGGGGCCTGTGGTGTGGTTATAGCCAGATTGTGTGGTTAAATCAGGACATGCTTTTGGAAAAAAAGAAGTTAAAATAAAGAAATTAGAATGATGGGGTTAGGGGAAGCTTTATTAGAATTCCATCAATATGACAGCTGATGGATGGCCTTACCAAAACTCAAGTGAATGCAGATATGAGTAAACTTTGTTTAATTTACCTTGGTTTGTCCAAAAGTTGGACATCTGGAAATATTTGTCAATTATTATGTCAAGACATACTAACTTTCAAAATAATATAGATCAGATTTTTTTAGTCTAACAGCTCCATTGTCCAATGTCCCAGTCATTTCTGCTTTATTTTGTAAAACTGAGATCAATTATGTTATGAGTTATAGGAGAGAATGTTAGCTCCATAACAAACCTGAATAACATGAAATTGCATGTCATCAAAGCTCAGTCAAAATGAAAAACTATTTCTTTGAGCTGTAAATACAGAATTTTATTGAGTTGTCAATTTAAAAATACAGAATTTTAAGACAACGTTCATTTAAAAAATTAAATTACTTCAAACTATATTTAGTAAATAGGAGTTTGAAATACAGCTTAAATATTATATCTCCGTTCTCTGTAATATGCCGGTAGAAAATTAGAAGTTGTGATACCACACAAGTAATGAAGAAATCTTGGCTGTTTTTCTTTTACTAATTATTTAAGTACAACTAACTAGCAGGTGTTAGATATGTATTTGGCCAAGGGGATTTGGAGAGAAGTAATATTAATGTTTATATGATATTTCACTTTTTAAAATATTTTATATTTGATCCACAAAACAGCCTTGTTAAGGAGATACCACAAATTTTGTTCAACCCATTTTACAGCTGAGAAAATTTAAACACTAGAAGGACCCTACGGGTCAATTGGCCTGAGCTGCTGCGGCTCTCGCCTCCTCCTTCGAGGCCCGCCGGCAAGGTTCCCTCCCTTCCCTTGGCCCCGCCCCGCGCAGGCCTCGGGGCGGAGGTGGGGAGGGAGGGCGGAGCCCGGCTGCCGGGCCGCGCAGTGCGCAAGCTCGGAGCTGGACGCCGACTCCTCGGCTGGGCTCGGGCATTTCCGCCTCTTTGTTTTAAACTCCGGACGGATTGTTCCCCGCTCCTTTACTGAGAAGCAGGAGGAAGCGGCCCCTCCCCCTTTTCCTCTCCTGCGCGTTCCCGGGGGAGCTGCGACTCGCCAAGATAACACGCTAGCACAGTCTTCAGGGAAATGAGCAGTTTTTAAGGTTTCCACAAGGTAGCGTGGGATTCCCAGTCTGTCTGCTAGGAAGGCAGGACAGGAGCAAGGGGAACGAGCCACAAGACAAACCAGCATAAAAGCCCAAGGGGAGGACAGACAGAAGGCAGAACTTCTGGAAAGAGACACCAAAGAGGTTGACCAGAAAATGAACTTTAATGGATACCTAATTGAGGCTACCGCTGACTGTGACTGCATACCTTCTGTAGAGTATTTGGAAGAAAATAACACTGAAAATAACGTATAGAATTGTTATTCATCAGTCATCCGCTGAAATACATCGGTCATGACAGGACCATGCAAGACTGTTTACAAATTGGCTTCCAAGGAACAGAAATGAGGAAACGGAGGGAATTCTATCACAAATTAGGCATGGCAGTGTCAGGAGACATCAACGTACACTCACATCCCAATAGTGAAACAAAAGCCCATGACAGTTCCAAAAAAAACAAACCTTAGAAGGTAAACAAGAGAGGATAAGGACAGTCACAGAAGCAACGAACAGCTGGATGTATTATGCAATGAAGAAATTCTTGGCAAGGACCACACACTCGAGTTTGTAGTTGTTACCAAATGGAGATTTAACAAAGCATCTTTTCTGCTACATTGCAGACCCAAAATGGACTTGCTGAAAGAGAACTTTAGTGTCTTTTGGGACTGAGTCTTTGGCAGAGACTATCATCAGGCACCTTCTCCATACGTCAAACTCACATCACATAATCCAACAGAACTGTTCTGGAAAACTAGTCATAAAGACAGTGCAATATAAAAAGTTTTCATTCTTAGAGCTGAGTATTTTGTATGGTCTTTAGTTATTTTAACAGAGACTTACGGAACAATTCCAGTTTTCTTTTAATTATTTCTATGAAAAAACATTCCTCCCTTCATTTCACATGTTTTAGCAATCTGAAGAAATAATGGCATTCTGATTTAGAGGCTTGTTTTAGTTGATAGTATTTTGAGTAGAAACTACCAAACTGAGTAGTTAAAAGCTTCATTGAGGTCTTGGATTGAGCTAGTAGCTATCAAAGTTGAAAAATAAAACCTCCTACAGGTTGTAATTAGCTACACAACAGTAAAGTAGAGAAATGAGGTGATTTCTGTCCATTTTAAATCAAACAAGGGCAACATTTTTACCTGATTTGCCCACATAAAATTGCCTTGGTTCCTAGTTTTGTCTTGTATGCATGTGTACCCAGCCTGCATTTTCTATGGTAAATGTTAATCTGGAATGATTAGTGCAAACTACGCATTACAACAGCTGACTGGTATAGAAAGAGGTTAAAAAGGACTCAGAATGAATTCCAGTCATTCTTGACCAATAGAATTTTTACTTGATAAATTGTAAGTGCCAGTCAATAACAAAATTTAACAAAAAACCCTTTCTTCTCCAAAATGTACGTATCTTTGGCTTTTTACATAATAGTATCCCCTATTTGCTAACACGCAAACATTTATTACAATAGTGATTTAGAGTCTAAGTAAGAGTGAGAATAGAGCCATTTGCTGAAGTAATCCAAATCGAAGTCATCAACCATGCCCCCCACAAGTCTGATGCACCGATTCATTCCACCCTTCTTGCTCCCTGTTTTTGTTGTGTTGTAAACTGGAGAAATCCAAGTTTAAAATGTACAGTTAATGCCATCATCCTCAGAGAACCTGGAGGGCTTGTGTAGTTCACCTTTCTCCCTCAGAAGAGCCTATGGTTGTAGGATGTTTGGTCCAGCGTAGTGTCATTGGTAGTCCTGGCCCTTAGGAAACTGTATCTTTCTCAGTATGTATTTCTTTAGTGACTGAGTTTGTGAATTAACTTTTGAATGTATAATTGGGCTCCTTTATACAACTTTATTTTTTCTTTCAATTTCATGTTTCATATGCATGAAATAGAAGGAATTAATAGTTAATGCAATTTCATTCTTAACTACAAGAACAGCTAATTAAATTAATTCAATCCATTTACCATAAATTAAGCAATTAAAACCTGAACACATATTAATTTGGATTATTTAAAATAAACTTCATATAAACTAGTTAAGTTCACTTCTAGTACAGTTTGAACTGTTGACTTATCTAAGCCTGATACTCCATCCAAATCAGATTCACCATGTGATGGTTTAATGATTAGATATGTATATATATATATATATATATATATATATATATATATATGATAAATGTTACCTGTCTACCTGTAACAGTAAGCACCCCAACATACACAAGATGGCCTGCTGTACTTATTCTTAGATTTGCTTTTCTAAAAGGAAAATTTTTGAGGGATTCAACAGTCTTTTTAAATTCCATTCAAAACAGACAAAATATAGAGAAAACATAAGAGAAATAAAGACCAACAGACAGGACTTCTAACTGTCTGACCATAAGCGATACATACAATATAGAACAACAGACAGATCCTTCTGATCATTACATACATACATAGTTATCAGACAGCAAAGCACCAATATCTAGGTTTTCAAAGCTGGGGGGGGGCGGGGCGCGTGGTGTGTGCTCCTTAGCGATTACCCAGAATCTCATCTGGCACATCCCCAAATCCCCAATTCCCAAAGTAAAACTTCACCTTGAGGGATATATACATTTTTCAGAGCCATTAGGCATCATGACCTTTGTGACCCAGTGCCTCATTACAAATTAACAAAAGGTGTCTGAGGCCTATTAATGGGCAGGGAAGATTTTTAACTCTTATTAACATTACAGTACCTTAAAATACATAATCTGCTGAAGCATTCTGCAAGACTAGAAATTACTGCAGTACAATTTTAAGCAAAACATTTAAAACTTGGGTAGTTTCCTATGTGATGAGATTGAGAATGGATTAAATACTATCAAAATGAGAATTCAGATTAAAAGTAATTCACAGTCAATTGTAACTTGACCTCATAACAATCTGCATTATACATATTTGTAAATTTGTAGCTATCTTTAAAATCACTTGAATTTGCTATGTTGCTACATCATTATATTTAAATATAGGTAATCTATATATAAATATGTAGGTAATATGTAGAAACTAGTATTAACATCTCTTACTGGTTATTCATTATTAATTATTGTGTTTAACTCTGCTTTTGTAAGTGTGTTAACTCAATAAAACCCCAGTGGCACGAGTACCAAGTTTTCTAAAACTGCGTCATGTCAGAATCTCTTTACAGGAGAACTGTTTTCCCTGGGAAGATTTTTGCTCCATTTGACTTAGCTTTTTGTAGTTTTCTCTAGTAAGAGTTGCTGCATCTTAGTACATGTCACCAGCAGAGGGAAGCCTCAGAGGCAGATTGTGATTCCTTCCCTGCTGTGAAGCTTTAAAAAACATTTCTTTCAAGATAGAATTGGTTAAAATGTTCATTCTTTTCCCCAGAATGAAAACCAAGCTCACTTTGTGTTTGGATAATCATTTAGAATTGTTCAATACATTCATGCAGGTGAAGTTACTGTAAAGTAGTTTTCATCACTATTTAGCTGGTCAAACAGTTGCAGCCCAATTATCTTGTTCAGTTATCTTCAGTAGTAGTGAGACAGATTCCCCAGGGATTAATCTCACTAGATAGTTTTCATTGAAAACAAAGAATTCAGATAGAATATATAAGTGAATTTAAGATTTGGGGGGTTAAAAAAAGGAAGAAAACTTAACTTTATAAAATTATTTATTCTAAGTCTTCTTTCATAATTTACCATCCAAATATTTTGTTTTCCATGGTCCAGTTATATTTATGGGCATGTAAAATGAAAATGTGAGATATTTTACAAACTTCTTTTTACTTTCAGTAGCTTCTGATTTGTATTTCTGATTTTGTTTTTGTTTATATGGATGAAAAGCATGACTTCTGCCTTGGTGCAATAGGTTCAAACATGCATTAGACCTGTGTTGAAATCTACTCACTCCTGAATTGAAAGGTAATTAATTGTAGGTGAGATTTTACAGTGTGTACATCCAGCTACTTGGTTTTTTCCCCACATTTTATTTCTTTTTCTAATTGTAAGAACAACATTTTGAGATTAAAATAGTGTATGTGTGCATGTGTATGCACACACATGTGTCAAAGAATTATTTAAAAATAAATGATTGGGTGAGAAGCCTTAAAAAAATTAACCATAATTGTTGCTTTTGTTTTAGACAGTTGAAACTCAAAAGGCTTAGGTGTTTCTACTTGTTACTTCATGACTTTATCTTTGTTGCTTAGAATTCTAAAGGCTTTTCAAATAGCAAAAGAAATAAAATATGTGGTTCTACCTATAGGGACCAGATGTATCAAATAAAGCAAATGCTTAAACACTTCATACTTTTATTATAAATAAGAGGAAATACTTCTACATTTATTCCTGTTGGGTCATTTTTACCAGTCATGTCTTTTAGGTTATGTCTTTTTCCCCTTAGAACAACAATAAGATTGATCAAATGTTTGTAAAGCATTGTGAGTGGAATGTAATTTTGTCTTTGCAAATAATTTTCACCATTTTATGAATTTATTTTTCCTGGCTTTCCAAATTTTCAGAATTTGTAATTTTGTCATCACAATAATGGCGCTTTGATTTCTTCCTTACTGATAAAATGTCTAAGAGGCTCCAAGAAACAAATGTAAAACTAATAAGAAATATCCCATCTGACTCATCCTGCAGTGAACTTTCAGAGTGAATTCAGTGATATAAATGGCGATGCATGAGGTAGAGAAAAGGTATTCCTCATCTGATTCTTATAACAATGAGTCAATAAGTAAAGTTCTTTCTCTGACAATATAAAAGATAATGAGAAATAGATGTGGAGAGAGAGACGGAGATAGGGAGAGATCACAGTTGATGATGAGCAATTTCTAGCACACTATAAAGTTTTTCAATATATGTCAAATAAGCCTGACAAAGTTGGACTAAAAATTTGATTAGCAGTAGATATTATAAACAAATATTTGTTCAATGGATTTCTTTACTTGGAAAAAGATGAATCAATAATATCCATCAATTTGCAAATGTAGTATTGAAGCTCATGAAACCACTATTAAATGTAACCTATGGCAATTTCACAAAGAGGTTGTTTTTTCATCTGTTTGTTGCAAGTGAAGCCTGCATCTGTGGTCCTATTCTGACACCTTGTCATGTTAAAAGTATGGTAAATATTTTCTACAATGTTCTAGATAAGGCCCTCATCAGTAGCTGGATAGCACATTAAAAAGTTTGTACTTAAACATTAGATGTTGAGAATATTTCAAAAGGTGAGTGAAGAATTGAGGCAATTCAAATTCCATCTTCTCATAAATTCATGGACTGATCAAGATCTGAGGCAACACTAAATCCATCTCCTCATTTTACACACAGACCAATCTATATGGTCTTTCTGTTATATAGAAATTGCTTGTTGTTGTTGAGTCATTTTCAATCATGTCCAGTTCTCTATGATTCCATTTATGGTTTTCTTGGCAAAGATATTGGAGTGATTGGCCTTTTCCTTCTACAGATAAAGAAACTGAGGCAAACAGGGCTATATGACTTGCCACACAGCTTGTAAGTATCTGAGGCAGAATTTGAACTCAGGTCTTCATGACTCCAGGCCTGATGCTCGGTCCACTTCATGCCCACTAACCATCTATAGAAATTGTTTACTCCTGTCTCTAAAAGCAGCACATATATTAAATGTGGGCTGATCTAATAAATTGTTTTGCCTTACTTTCTGAGTTTGCCTTAACTGATCAATGAGGCCCTAACATAGATTTCTTTCAACAAATGTATCTGTTGTCTCCCCAACTAGACTATAAACTCCTTAAGCTGAGGATTGTTTTCAATGTTTTTGTATCTCTAGCATATAGCACAATGACTGGTATATAGTAGGCACTTAATAATTGCTTGTTGATTGATTGCCCGAGTGAATGACTTCTTAGGGTTTTCTGTGTCCAACCACTACATGAAATTTCTCTGGTAGGATATGTTTTTATCTCTAGTGATCATCACTTTTCCTTCCGAATTTTCACAAGGCATCCCATTAATAAAATGTTCTAGAATTTGGCCATGATTTTGAAGTCAAATTCATTATAGTCTGAGGAAATCATTGTTTTGTCTCTTTTGAAAATTAGGACATCTGTCCATTTTCCATACTGCATTATCCTTTAAAGACCACTAATAGTATATGCTTCTGAGTCTTTATCTTATAGTTCTTTTGTAACTATATCCTTCAGAATGATAAGGAAGAGGGAGGAGATAGAATGTTTGACTTGAAGGCAGGAAAATCTGAGTCCATTTCTGACAATAACTATGTAATTATAGACAAATCATGTTATAGTAGGAAGATCAAAATATAAGAACACTAAGGACCAAGGTGCATAAACAATGCATTTACATATCTAAATATATGTGTGTGTGTATACATATATATATTTCTATGTATGCATTATTTATTTATTTTCAGTTTTCAACATTTGCTTCCACAAGATTTTGAATTTCAAATTTTCTCCCCATCTCTCCCCTTCCCCAACCCCAGGACAGTTTGCACCCAAAACACCTCTTTCCCCAATCTGCCCTCCCTTCTATCACCCCTACTTATCCCATCCCCCTCCACTCTATTTTCTTGTACAGCAAGATAGATTTCTATGTTCCATTGCCTGTACAACTTATTTCCCAGTTGCATGCAAAAACATTTTTAACATTAATTTTTAAAGCTTTGAGTTCCCCATTCTCTCCCTTTCTCCCTCCCCACACATTCTCATTGAGAAAGCAAGTGATTCGATATAGCTCATACATGTGTAGCCATGCAAAACACTACCATAACAGTCATGTTGTGAAAGACTAATCATATTTCCCTCTTTCCTGTCCTGCCTGCCATTTATTCCAGTCTCTCCCTTGACTTGTCCCTTCATAATAATATTTGCTTCTGACTACCCCTTCCCACAGTCTACCATCCCTTCTATTACTCTCCTTCTCCTACCTCCTTTCCCCTCCTTCCTGTAGGATAAGATAGATTTCCATACCCAATTGAATATCCACTATTCCTTCCTTAAGCCAAATCACTTGTTCCTTCTCAACTTCCCCCTCTTCCGCTCCATTGTAAAAACTCTTTCCTGCCTCTTTTATGTGATATGCTTTATTACATACTACCTCTTCCTTTCTCTTTCTCTCAGTATATTCCTCTCAACACTTAATTTTATTTTTTTAGGTGTCCTCCCTTCATTTTCAGCTCACCCTGTGCTTTCTCTCTCTCCATATACATATATATGTGTGTGTATGTATATATGTATGTATATATACATACATATACACACATATATGCATACATATACATACACACATAATATATACATACACACACATATATATATCTGAGAAAGTTCTCATGAGTTACAAATATATTTCCATGTAGGAATGTAAACAATTCAACTTTAATGAGTCCCTTATGGCTTCTCTTTCCTGTTAATCTTTTCATGTTTCTCTTGATTCTTGTATTTGAAAGTCAAAATTTCTATTCAGTTCTGTTCTTTTCAACAAGAATGCTTGAAAGTCCTCTATTTCATGAAATTCTATTTTTTCCCTGAAACATTATACTCAGTTTTTCTGGGTAGGTGATTCTTGGTTTTAATCCTAGCTCCTTTGACCTCTGGAACATCATATTCCAAGCCCTGTGATCCCTTAGTGTAGAAGCTGCTTAATTCTGTATTATTCTGATTGTGTTTCTACAACACTTGAATTTTTCTTTTTGGCTGCTTGTAATATTTTCTCCTTGACCTTGAACCCCTGGAATTTGGCTACAATATTCCTAGGAGTTTTCCTTTTGGGATCTCTTTCAGGAGGTGATGGGTGGATTCTTTCTGTTTTTATTTTACCATCTGGTTCTAGAATATCAGGGCAGTTTTCCTTGATAATTTCTTGAAAGATGATATCTAGGCTTTTTTTTATCATGATTTTCAGGTAGATGAATGATTTTTAAATTATCTCTCCTGGATCTGTTTTCCAGGTCAGTTGTTGTTCCAATGAAATATTTCATATTGTCTTCTATTTTTTCATTCTTTTGGTTTTGTTTTATAATTTGATTTCTTATAAATCATTAGTGTCTATTTGTTCTATTCTAATTTTGAAGGAATCATTTCTTCAGTGAGCTTTTGGACCTCCTTTTTCATTTGGTCAATTCTGCTTTTTAAGGCATTCTTCTCTTCATTGACTTTTTGAACCTCTTTTGCCATTTGGTTTAGTCTATTTTAAAGGTGTTATTTTCATCAGCATTTTTGGGTCTCCTTTTTATTTTCATGATTTTGCATTGCTCTCATTTCTCTTTCCAGGATGTCCAGTTTGTGGTATTCCATGGGACAGTTGGTGATGAGTGAGCACTAGGAGAAAGAGTATGACTAAAAACTATTATCATCTTTATGACTTTGGAGTCATAATGAAAATAACAAAAATATATGAGCTGATGAAATTTCCACAACAGTGTAACGAGAGAAGTGAAGAGGGCCTAGGACAGATCATTGGATTACAACCATAGTTAGGGGGTATATTGTGGATGATGTTATGATAAAGGAGATTGGAAATCAATGGTCAGACAGGTGGAAGCACAATCAAGAGTTCAATAATGGCAAGAATTAGGGATGGGGGAGGGGAAAGCAATCAGATTAGGCAAATAAGAGATCATTGGTAACTTTGGAAAGTGTTGTTTTGATTGAGTGATGACATAAGGAGCCAGATTGTAGTGCATTTAGAAAAGAATGAACAGAGAAGTAAAGGCCATCACTAATGACAGCTTTTTCAAGAATTTTAGCCTGGAATGGGAAAAGTGATATTGAATGACCTATTGAGTGTGTTTTTTTAAGAAAGAGGTAGCCTAAGCATGAGGAAAAAGAGAGACAGAAAGAGACAGAGAAACACAGAGAGAGACACAGAGAGAGAGACAGAGAAACAGAGACAGAGACAGAGAGAAAGACAGAGACACAGAGAGAGAGACAGAAAATGGTAGTAGGAGCAGTATGTTGGAAAAGACTAGAAAGGATGGTGACTTAGAAGAATAGTATGAACATAAGTACTGTGAATTCTAGGGAATCATCTTCCCCCCAGATAAAGTAACTTTTGAAAGCTAAAGAAAATACAGCTGACATTAAGTAAATAGAGATTCACAGTGCATACTTTCCTCTGTTTTTCACTAGCAATAGCAGGATGAGGAAAACATTCCATTTTAAGAAGCCTCTACTACTTTGGACATCTTCTATCAACACAAGACTTCTGTTAAGGCTAACTAGAGATTACATTTTCTGAAACAAATTCTGATTTTTAAAGTAAACTGACTTGTTTAGCAACTGCTTTATCTTCAAGACTTGCACAATTCTCCATACCACCATGCACATTTCCTTTCTGTTTCAAAATACCTCTGATTGACTGTGTATAAGTGAGCTTGAAAGGTTATAAAAACCTAACCTATACCCTAAGAAGCTGAAGCTATTATGAGGCCAAGCAATCTTTCTTGGCATGCTAATATATTTTTTCTCTTTTCTGTTTGGCTACTGAATTTATTTTTTCTCTACTCCTATGGTGCTGATGATAAGTGAGATTATACCTAGACTTTCAAAGAACACAGGATGAGAATTTCCCTAACAGTATAAAACACACATGAAGAGGGTTTTGAAATCAACAAGAAAAGGCTACTTCTACATAAGAGACTTATGTAAAGTAGAGAATGGGGGACAATGTCAAAGGACCCAGAGATGAAAAGAAGGAGAAAAGGAAAGACAAAGAATGGCCTCTCTTTTCTCCATAAAGTAAGTATGAATAGAAGTTTTCAGCTGGTAGAATGGGAGAGAGATGGTGTGGAATTCTTAAGGATAGGAAAAAAGGTGTGGCTTTTGTGTGGAGGGAAATAAGGGAATCGATCAGGGAGGAGCAAAAAGATTGCCTTGCCATAGTGAAGACCCATTTGAGATTAGACAGCCTAAATTTGTAAGAGTGAAGGAGGCTAATAGTGGAACTAACACAGGGTTGAAATTGAGAACACTGAGTTTTCAGTGTGTAAGTGGCTATAGAACAAGGGGGCAAGAAATTCAAGAGTACAGGTTAATATAGAATATAACTCGGTAGCCTGAAAAATGGAGTCTTTGAAGAGAAGAAAAGGCAACAAGAGAAGTTAACTTTTGGGGTAGAAGGAATGGAGATCTTAGTGAGCATAAATAGAGATTTAGGAGGAGTAAGGCATAAGGAATGATGTCATTTTAAAAAAATAATTAATTAATTTTTAGTTTTCAGCAGACATTTCCACAAGATTTTGAGTTCCAAAATTTCTCCTCATCTCTCCCCTCTACCCACCCCAAGAGAGTTTGCCTTCTGATTACCACTTCCCCCAATCTGCCCTCCCTTCTATCACACCCCTATCTTCCCTGATCCTCAACTCCTCTATTTTCTTGTAGGACAAGATAGATTTCTATATCCCATTGCCTGTACTTCTTATTTCCCAGTGGCATGTAAAAATAATTTTTTGCATTCGTTTTTAAAACTTTGAGTTCCAACTACTCTCCTTTCCTCCCTCCCCACTCATCCCTGCTGAGAAGGCAAGCAGTTCAATATAGGTTATACATGAGTGGTTATGCAAAACTCTTCTATAACATATTATACTGTGAAAGACTAACTATATTTCTCTCCATCCTAACTCCCACTTATTCTATTCTCTCTTTTGACCCTGTCCCTCCTCAAAAGTGTTTACTTGTAATCATTCCCTCCTCCCATTTGCCCTCCCTTCTATTATCCCCCCCACCTTCCACTTATCCCCTTCCTCCTACTTTCCTGTAGTGTAGGATATATTTTCACACCAAATTGAGCATGTTCTTCCCTTTTAAAGCCAAATCTGATAAGAGTAAGGTTTACTCTTTCCCTCTCACCTCCCCCCTTTTCCCCTCCATTGAAAAAGCTTTTTTTTGCCTCTTTTATGTGATATAATTTGCCTCATTCTATTTCTCCCTTTATCCTCCCAATGTATTCCTCTCTCATCTCTTACTTGTATTTTTTTAGCTATCATCCCTACCTATTCAACTCACCCTGTGTCCTCTGTCTATATGTATATAATCCCTCCAAATACCTTATATTGAGACAAGTCTCAGGAGTTACAAATATAATCTTTCCATGTAGGAATGTAAATAGTTCAGCTTTAGTTAGTCCCTTATGATTTTTCTTTCCTGTTTACCTTTTCATGCTTCTCTTGATCCTTGTGTTTGAAAGTCAAATTTTCTATTCAGCTCTGGTCATTACAACAAGAATGCTTGAAAGTCCTCTATTTCATTGAATGACCATTTTTCCTCTGAAGCATTAAGTCATGTTTGCTGGGTAGGTAATTCTTGGTTTTAATCCTATTTAATTCTGAAATATCATGTTCCAAGCCCTGTGATCCTGTAATGGAGAAGCTGCTAGATCTTTTGTTATCCTGATTATATTTCCACAATACTTGAATTGTTTCTTTCTGGCTGCTATCAATATTTTTTCTTTGACCTGGGACTTCTAAAATTTGACTACAATTTTCCTAGAAGTTTTCCTTTTGCAATCTCTTTTAGGAGGGAATTGGTGGATTCTTTCAATATCTATTTTTCCCTCTGATTCTAGAACATCAGGGCAGTTTTTCTTGATAATTTCTTGAAAGATGATGTCTAGGCTCTGTTTTGATCATGGCTTTCAGATAGTCCAATAATTTTTAAATTGTCTCTCCTGGATCCATTTTCCAGGTAAGTTGTTTTTCCAATGAGATATTTCACATTTCCTGCTATTTTTTATTTCCTTTGGCTTTGTTTTATAATTGCTTAATTTTTCATAAAGTCATTAGCTTCCATCTACTCCATTCTAATCTTTTCTTGGAGGCTTTTGTTGTAGGATCTTTGACTTTGTTGTCTTCTGTTTGTATACTTTGGTCTTCCCTGTCACCAAAGTAAGATTCTATATTCTGATTCTTTTTCTAATTTTTGCTCATTTTCCCAACTATTTACTTGACTTTTGAGCTCTTTGTCAAGGTAGTTTTCTGCTTCCAGTGGGGGTGGGGTGTGTAGTGTTAGCCACTTGATGCCCCCCACAATCTGCGGGCCTAGAGCTCTACAAAAAATTGCTACCACTGCTGCGTTCTTTGCCTCTGTGGCTGCTGCTCCAGATTTCTCCTCAATGAGCTCCTCCACCCCCTCAACCCTGGGGCTAGGGCCCAAACACTCTACTCTCATACAGATCCTACAGGTTTTTTCAAGTGACCCTTCAATTTGTCCTCCAGGTTTTGGGGTCGTGAAGTCTGGAAATCATCACAGGTGCCTAAGATTTATTCCCCCCAGGGTCTACTCAAGTCCTGTCTGTGCCAGCATAGTGCACACTGGCCTGCCCTCTGCTCCCAGTGTCACATGTTAGACACCTCTTGGCAATCTTTCAGGCTGTCTTGGGCTAGAAATTTGCTTCACTCCAAGCTGAAGCAGACTATTTTATTTTTTGTTTTGTTTTGTTTTTCTCATGGTTTCTCCCATTTATTTTAATTCTTCCATGCAACATGACTAATGGGAAAATGTGCTTAATAGGAATGTACATGTGGAGTCCATATAAGATTGCATGTTGTCTTAGGGAGGGAGAAGGAAGGGAGAGAAAACTTGGAACTTACAGAAGTGATAGTTAAAAACTGAAAATAAATTAATAAATTTTGAAGGGGAAAGAGTTCTTGGAAGAGCTTTAAAAATCAAATAAGAGAAGTTAGAAAAATATTTTTAAAAATGTGATGCAAGAAAATCTTGAAAAGAAAGCCAACCAATTTGAAAAAGAGATACAAAAACTTACGGAAAAAAATTAATCCTTAAAAACTGAATTGGTTTAGGGGAAGCTAATGACTTCATAAGACACCAAAATCAAAAGAATGAAAAAATAGAAAAGACTGTGAACCATTTAATTAGAAAAACAACTCACCTGAAAAACAGGTTGAAAAAAGAATATATAAGAATTGTTGGATTACCTGAAAGTTATGATAAAAAAGTCTACACACTATAATTTAAGAAACTATTAAGAAAAATTACCCTAAAGTTTTAGAACTAGAAGGTAAAAGAGAAATTGAAAAATATTCACTCATCACTACCTGAAAGAGATCTCAAAATGAAAACTCACAGGAACATCCTAACTAAGTTTTGAACTTCCCAAGTCAAGGAAAAAAATATTGCAAACAACTAGAACAATGGAAATGTGTTTTGCATTACTATACATGTATGACCTATGTCAAATTTCTTGTCTTCTTAATGGGATGGGGGGAAGAAGAGAATTTGAAACTCATAATTTGAAAAAAGGAATGTTAAAATTGTTTTTACCTGTAATTGGGGAAAAAAGTAAAAAAATTAAATTTAAAGCTCAAAAATAAATTCAAAACAAATTCTAGAAACAGAACCCACAAAAAGATGGAGTGAAACAATTTTCCCACAAAAAAAATTTAGTTCAACAGGAAAGATCTGTTGCACACAGTTAAGTGCAGACCAGACCCCAGAAAACCAGGAGCAGGCCTTGGGAGTGATTGAATTAGTAGTGGCAGAAGTGGTTTCCAAATCTCTCAGTACATAGACTGCAAGGGGTTGAATAACTGGTCAGAAAGAGATTACAGGGGCCTCTTTGCTGACTCTTGGGGCAGGACTCTATTGAATTGCCTATGCTTGGATTTGAGTCCCAATCCTAGGTGGCAGTCCCAGGGCAAAGAAGATCACTAGAATATCAGTGCCATGGTGGAGCAGGGACCCTTCTCACAGTTCCAGGGCAGGATGGTTGTTCACAAACCAATGCATAATACAGGATAGTAGGAAATGCTTTCCTTAAATCATACCATCTTAGAAGAACTGGAAACTTATAGGTCCCCAGAATTAATTCTGAAAACAGCTGCACAAAAACCTGAAAGATTGGGACAGTACCTCCTCCACTCCAGAAGTAGAGCCCCACTTTAACATAGAGTTAAAAGTCAAGAAATATTCTAGAAAATGAGCAAACAGCAGGAAAAGATTCTGACTATAGGAAGTTACCATGGTGACAGGGAAGATCAAAACCAAACTTAGAAGGAAGATAATAAGGTTAAAAATCCTACATCTAAAGCATCAGAGAAAAAAATGAATTGCCATAAGGTCATGGAAAATCTCACAAAGGCTTTAAAAACCAAATAATAGAGGTAGAGGCAAAACTGAGAAGAGAAATGAGAGTGATACAGTGAAATTATGAAAAGAGAGTCAACAGCTTCATAAAAGAAACACACACACACACACACACACAATGCTGAGGAAAGCAACACCTTAACAGAATAAATCAATTGACAAAATACCGACAAAAGTCCAATGAAGAGAAGAATGCCTTGAAATGTAGAATTGGCCAAGTGGAAATAGATATACAAAAAATCACTGAAGAAAAGAACTCCTTAAAAAGTAGAATTGGCCAAATGGAAAAGGAAGTACAAAAGCTCACTGAATTAAGGAATTTAATAATTCCTTAAAAAGTAGAATTGAGCAAGTGGAAGCTACTGACTTTATGAGACATCAAGAAGCAATAAAAAGAAAATGAAAAGAATGAAAAAATAGAAGAAAATCTGAAATACCTCGTTGGAAAAATAATTTGATTCAGGAGAGATAATTTAAAAATTACAAGAATACCTGAAAACTATAATCAAAGAATGATCCTAGATATCATCATTCAAAAAATTATCAAGGAAAACTGCCCTGATATTCTAGAACTACAGAATAAATAGAAATGAAAAGAACCTACTGATCTCCTCATTAAAGAGATCCCAAAATGAAACTCCCACGAATAATATAACCAAATTCTAGAACTCCCAGGTCAATGAGAAAATATTGTAAGCAGTCAAAAAGAAACAATTTAAATATCATAGAGCCACAATCAGGATAACACAAGATTTAGCAGTTTTTACATTAAAGGATTGGAGGGGTGGAATATGATATACGGGAGGGCAGAAGAACTAGGATTATAATCACAAATCACCTACCCAGAAAAGCTGAGCATAATCTTTTGTGGGGAGTGGGCAAATGGACTTTTAAGCATTCCTGATGAAAAGACCAAAGCTAAGCAGAAAATTTGATTTTCAAAAAAATGCAACTCAAGGGAAGCATAAAAATGTAAATAGAAAAGATAAATCATTAAGGATTCAATAAGATTAAACTGTTTACATTTTTACATGGTAGAATGATATTTGTAACTGAAAAACTTTCTCATTATTAAAGGAGTTAGGAGTATGCATAGACAGAAGGCACAGGTTTAAGTTGGATATGAAGGAATGATAATCTAAAAAAATAAAATTAAGGAGTGAGAAAGAAGAATGCTCTATGAGAGGGGGAAAATAAGAGGTTAAATGGGGTAAATTATCTGACATAAAAGAAGCCCAAAAGAAATTTTACAGTGGAGAGGCAGATGGAGGATGGAGGTGAGCACATGAACCTTACTTTCACCAGAATTGGATCAAAGAGGGAATAACATATACACCTTTTTTTGTGTGTAGAAATCTATCTTAGTATACAGGCAAGTAGGAGGAAAAAGACGCGAAGTGGGGGAGCTGATAAAAAGTAGAGCAGATTGGGGAAGGTAAAAATCAAAAACAAAACATATTTACAAATGGACAAGGTGAAAGTAGAGAGAGAGAAAGAGTCAGATAAATGAAGAAAATAGAATGAAGAGAAATAGTAATCAGATCTGTGAAAAAAAGTACAATAATTTCTCTGACAAAGACATCATTTCTCAAATATGTAGTGAATGGAGCTAAATTTATAGAAATATGAGCCATTCCTCAACTAATAAAAGGTCAAAGGATACAAGCAGATAGTTTTCAGACAGCTTTTGATAAAGCTATCTACAGTCATATGAAAAATGCTCTAAATCACTATTGATTAGAAGAATGCAAATTAAAATAACTCTGAGTTACCACTTTACACCAATCAGATTAGCTAATATGACAGAAAAGGAAAATGACAGTTGTTGGAGGGGATGTGGGAAAATTAAGACACTTATGCACTTTTGGTGAAGTTGTATGCTGATTCAACCATTCTGGAGAGCAATTTGGAACTATGCCCAAAGGGTTATAAAACCACAAATATCCTTTGGCCAAGCAATATCCCTGCTAGGTCTGTATCCCAAAGAGTTAAACAGCAAAACCAAACAAAACAAAACTGAAAATAAATTGTGTATACAAAAAATATTTGTAGCAGCTCTTTTAGTAATAGCTAAGAATTGGAAATTGAGGGAATGTCCATCAATTGGAGAATGGCTAAATAAGTTGTTGTTTATGGTTGTGATGGAATACTATTGTGCTATAGGAAATAACAAGTAGGATGCCCTTAGAAAAACCTGGAAAGGCTTACGTGACTTGATGCCAAGTAAGATGAGAAGTAGGAGAGCACTGTATACGGTAACTTCAATATCATATGATGATCTATTGTGAATAACTTAGCTATTCTTGGCAATACTGAATGACGTAGCTATTCTGAGAGTCAACTGGATTCAACCTCTTAGCCTGCAGAGACTGGAGATAAACAGAGTAGGCAAGAACAACTTCAGAGACTAAGAAGTTTACTTTTTGTAGTGAGGGAAACGGCTTGCAAGCAAGGAGGGAAACTAAACACATATACAGGGCCACCCCACATCTCCAGTGGGAACCTGAAGCAATGATTTATATATTTGTGGCTAGACAAAGAGTCAAACAGTGTAATGTGGCAACCACAGTGAGGATAACTGTAACAATGAGACAAGGTTGTTAAGTGACAAAATGTCCATTCATAGCAGGGCTTAATGTTGGTGCTTGCCTGAGCTCAGGGACCATCAGTTCTATGATTTAGTTGCAACAGTGTTCATCCAGAGAGTAAATGTAAAGGACTGTTGTTATGTCAAACTCAGGGCACAGCTTGTTTGCTTACTGAGCCTTAGCTCTTGAAAACAGGGCATCTCCTAATAGTATCTTAATATCAGCAATAATTGATTGAAGACAGTTGCGAAGAATTCATGATGAAAGGTGTTGTCCATCTCTAGAGAAAGAACTGGTGGAGTCTGAATGCATATTGAAGATACTTTGTCTTTATTTTTCTTAAGTTTTTTGTCTATGTTTTCTTTCACAGCATGACACATGAAAATGTGTTTTGCATTGCTTTTCATTCTCAATAGGGAAGGAGGGAGAGAATCCAGAACTGAAAATTTGAAAAAAGAAAGTTACAATTATTTTTACATGTGTTTAGGAAATATAAAATATTAAATAAAAAACAAGAAAGGGGATGCTTAAATTGTTACAAAGAAAGTATCCTTTAGCATAGCCAGTTACACTAGACTAAGAGAACTGTCTCTTCTTTATCAGTCAGTTATCAGCATTTTGTTAAGCCCCTACAACATGCTTTAATAGAAGAAAGAGAAGGGGATGAGATCCTGGAACTATTAAGGTCCTATGAGTTTTCTTTTGAAAGCATGAAATGATTAAGGGGAAGTGAGGTACTGAAGGAGACATTTAGTTTGTATCAGAGACATCATGTAGAAAGAAAAAGAAAAAATAAAAATTATGGGACAAAATGGAGTCATTTAAGTTCTCCCAAACATTTACTTTCACAGTTAAACTAGCCTTCTAGCTGTTCCCTGAAAATGGGCCATCATTTCTTCTGCACCTCTGCTCAGTTTTTTCATTGATTATTACTACTATTTCTCATAATTATTTTATGTTAATTTGCATATATTTTTATTTACTTAGGATCATATATTTAGTGTATTTAGGTATCTTAAAGACCATTTAGTCTAACTCATTTTCTGAGTCCAGAAAGTTTAAATGAAATGTATCTCTCTGTATGTATGGGTGTTGTGTCCACTTACTAGAATATAAGCTTATTTAAAACATGTCTTATTCTCTTCTCAGGAAGCTTCAGTGGCTCTCTGTTTCCTTTCAGTTAAAATAAAAATTTATCTGGCATTTATAACTCTTCACCACCTGGTTTTAGCCTATCTTTCATGGTTGAATCTTACATTTCCTCTCAAAGCACTCTATCTGGTCTACTCATCTGTTCCCCATATAAGATATTCTAATTCCCACCTTGGTATCTCTATATATTCTGTTCCCTATTCCCAGGGTCTCCTGTTCTCTGCTTCTTATAGTCCCAGACTGCTTTAAAGGATCAGCATAAGATTCACCTCCTTTAAAAAGTCTTTCTTAATTCCCCTAATTGTTAGTGCCCCATATGTGGTTTATTTTGTTTATATCTTCTATTTGCATGTTGCATCTCCCTAACAGAATGTAATCTCTGTGAGGACTCCATCTGTCTCACTTCTGTATTAGTCTAACACTGTGCTTAGCATATGGTGAACCTTTAATAAAAAATTTAAAGAAGTTTATTGATTGATTAATATCTTGAATATGTACCCAAATAAAATATGTTGACATATCCGTATGAGTCATCCAAATTATAATCTCAAGTTGTGGATGGCATAGATAAATATCCCTTCTACAAGGGAGAGAGATTTATGCTTTGAAAAGTACTGCAACTCTTTCCATTGACAAGAGGGGTATTGAGCAAGATTATTTAACTGCTCCCTCAAATGTCTCTGGTTTAAGACTACAGCATTCAGTGATTCAGAAGGAAAAACTTTGTGCCTAATCATTCCTAAGAGTTTCCTAACATTTGACTTACACTCAATAGCTAAATTCTTTTCTCACTAAACAGTAATTATTCAAAAGACCATCAAAATAGCAAATAATGAACAGACCTATTTATTTAAGCAGAACAGTAAACAGAAAATGAAGATGTTTTACTGATTAGAATATACTAGGGTGAATGATTTCTTTGTCTAGGAGTGAGATAAGAGCTCAGTTAGAAGTAAAAAATATGTCCCAGTTTCACCCACGGGGAAAATTGCTCTCGCCTCTAGGGAATCATGCAGGAAATCAGGGTCATGTTGAACAGGTAACAGCCTTTAAGCAACCAAGCTACTTCAGTATGATGTCTTTACATGGAAAAAGTGAAACTCTAGTTCTAAAAGCAAATTTGAAATCTCAACAAGCACTTCTGAATTAGCTTGGTTGTATGGAGAAAATTTGTCTAATTAGATTTATCCTTTTCTTTCATGCTTTTCTCTTCCTTTGAAATCAATCAGGACTGGTTCCTCCTAAATATTTCTTTCAACTATCTCCTATAAATAACCTGCACCTGAAGCTGTCCCTAGGCAGGAGATTGTAATGAAGTCATTTATAAAGTTTTCTCTAGAATTTAGATTGTTTCTAGACTTCTTTCTCTTGTCCTGTCAGGTCATCTTTTTGCCTCTTCTTTGTCCAAGTCTGTATTTAGACATGTAGGGTGTGTGTGTGGGAGGGTGGCTATGAAACTTTTCCAGGAGTTGTCAGTGTAGTTTCTATAATCCCATCTCTCCTCCTTCTGTCCTTCAATTTTAAGAGACATGTAACTTCTGGTAAGCTAGGAAATAAGTGGCTGGAGCCAAACCTCATCCTATGGCAATTTCCCTTCCTCCCTCACGCCCTCTCTCCCCCTCCCTCCTTCCTTTCTCTCTCTCTCTTCCCCCCCCCCCCCCCCGCCATTATAAAGTCCTGATGAGGCTTCCAGCTACATCCATGAAAGGAGTAAGCAGTGTGACTTCCACAGATTCCCAGGGCCAAAGGCATACCCTCACCCTCCTATTTTACTTTGGTTCCCTGAATTTTCCCCTCCCCCGCCTGCCCACTCCCACTGGCGATCTCTAGCGTCTTACCTCAGGGAAGGGAAGTACTTAAGATGTACTCACGTTTCTCCGGATGCTGAGCCTGCAATGCTGCAACAGACTCTTGAGTACTTAATGAGTGACTTTGCAATTCCGGAGAGTCCGTGAAGTATAAACAATCTGCTTTCTAAATCAGGAAACTGAGCACCCTGGGGAGCCTGGAGGACACGAAGTTGTCCCTTGTCCTAGTTCCCTCTATGGTCTCTGCTCTCTCCTTACTCCTGCGCCCCTTAACCCCTTTGACTTTTTTCTTCTCATCCTCGTCTTCCTCTTCTCCTGTTCCTCCCATCCCTTCCCTCTTTAAAGAGAAACTGGGAGTTTCCAATAATGAGCAATTTCTCTGACTCCTGGGACTGCAAGAAGCGACTACGGCTGCCGCCTGGTGAAAGTCCATCCATAAGCGCTGTGATGTATTGTACGGGAGTATTGGGCAACCTCCTAGCTCTGGCACTACTGATACACCGCTGGTGGGCTGGCTCTCGGAGTGACCAGGGCTCCCCCAACTGCTTCTGTAGGACCCCCATTTCCCTGTTCCACTTGCTAGTGACTGAGTTGGTGTTCACAGATCTCCTCGGGACCTGCCTCATCAGTCCAGTGGTGCTGGCATCATACTCACGGAATCAGACTCTGGTAGCACTGGCGTCCGGTGACAGGATGTGCACCTACTTTGCCTTCGCCATGACCTTCTTCAGCCTGGCTACGATGCTGATGCTCTTTGCTATGGCTCTAGAGCGCTGCCTCTCCATCGGCCATCCCTACTTCTACGAGCGTTACATCACTTGGCGACTTGGGCTTCTGGTCCTGCCGGGCGTCTATGTCTTTTCTCTGCTCTTTTGCTCCTTCCCATTGCTGGACAACAGGCAGTATGTGCAGTACTGTCCTGGAACTTGGTGTTTCATCAAACCGGGAGAGTCCTCTTATTTACAGATATATGCCACGCTGTTACTGCTTCTCATTGTTGCAGTGATAATCTGTAACGTCAGCGTCATCCTTAACCTAGTCCGTATGCACCGCCGAAGAAAGGGCAGCGGTAGGGTGCCCTCCCTGGACACAGGCACGGGTAATCTTAGAAGCCTGAAGAAAAGGGAAAGAATGTCCATGTCGGAGGAGACAGACCACCTCATCCTTCTGGCTGTTATGACCATTACCTTTGTGATCTGCTCGTTACCCTTTACGGTATGTCACTTTTATATACTGCTCTCCACTTTTCCACAACCTTACAATACTTCCCCCATGCATCTAAAGTTTATTTTGCAAAAATATTTCCTAATTTTCCTGTATTTTCTTTCTTTCTCTTACGTTTCACCTTCACAGTGCTCTCTTTTCCTCTTCCTCTAGCCACTCCAAGACAGTAAGGCTTGAGCGGTGTTCAGTGAGAAAGGAGGTAATATTGTAGGTTAGCTAGGAGATTGGTAACAACCATTGAGAATGATTTGATTACAGATTCATTGTAGTCTCAGATCTCAGCTAACTGAATGATTTTGGCCATTCAGGTAAATCAGGTCCTGAACCTAAATTTTGCCATTAGTTTGTTTATATAGTCTGTAAGGTCCCTTTCAGTGATAACTTTTAGAGTTAACAATGGATCAACTAACTTAATTACTCAAATGAGAGAGTACAAATTTACTGAAATGAATTATTTTCTTCCTTTCCATTATTGTAAAGATCCTAATTTTGAAGACACAGAAATGCAGGTGACTGATCTATATTATTTTTTAAAAAATTTTTAAGTTATGGAATAAAACAAACATTTCCATGATACAGTACAATAAGAAAGATGATTGTACAAGAAACTGCCAACCTACTATGCACAACTTGGTATTCCTTTCAAATACCCAACAAAATTTTCATATAAATTGTTTTTCTCTTTTTCTTCTCTCCTCCCCCTCGCCCTAGAGATGACTGCCATTAAAAACAAATAGGTACACATACCTATACATATATATACATATATACATATATATACATATATATGTATATATATGTATATATATGTGTATGTGTGTGTGTAAGAGTATTCCATACCTATTTCTATTTATCAGTTCTTTCTCTGGATACAGATAACATCTTTCTTCATAGTTAATTTAGTGTTTGTAACAGACAAAAGTTATTTACTCAAAGGTATTCTTAAAAGAATATTGCTGTTACTGTACACAATGTTTTCTTGGTTTTTCTCATTTTGCTCTTCATTATTTTGTGCAAGTCTTTCTATGTTTACTAAAGTCTTTGAGCTCATCATTCTAATCGCATAGTAGTATTCCATCCAATCATATACCACAGCTTTCCCCAATTGATGGGCATCCTTACAATTTCTTTGCCACCTTAAAGAGAGCTGCTATAATAATTTTAGAGCATATAGGTTATTTTCCTTTTTCCTTAATCATCTTTGGAAATAGACCTAATAGTGGTATTGCTGGGTCAAAGAATATAGTTTAATAACTCCTTCGACATCATTCCAGATTGCTTGCTAAAAATGGTTAGATCATTTTACAGTTCCACTAACAATGAGTTAGTGTCCCATTTTTTTCACATTCCTTCCAGTATTTGTTGCTTTCCCTTTCTATTATTATAACTAATTTGGTAAGTGTAAAATGATATCTCAAGGTTGTTTTAGTTAGTATTTCTCTAATAAATAATTAGTTAGAACATTTTTTTTCACATGACTACAAATTGCTTTGATTTCTTTGTTGGAAAAATTACCTGTTCATATCCTTTGACTATCAATTGGGGAATGATTTGTATTCTTATAGATTTGACAAAATTCTAAATGCTGCTTCAGAATTTCTTCCATCTTATGTTTATTGCTAATTTCTTTCTCAGCCTTTCTTTTTACCCTGTACCTGTTAATCTTATGTTCTTCCCTTACCCTCTTATTCCTTATTTTACCCACGCTCTAAAAGTCCCTCCCTTACCTTCTCCTCCCACCCTCCTAGTCTTATTCTATACACCCTTTTAAAAGTCCCTCCCCAACATGATTCCTTAGTTTTCACACCTCTCTAGAAGTTTGGAAGACTTCTACACCTCTCAAGAGGTACATTTTATTTACTCTTCAATGCAGATGAGGGTAGCCCTCCAACCCCACCTATTCCTATGTATTAGTTCTTTCTTCCATGCCCCATTTTTATAAGATATTTGCTCCTTTTTACCTTTTTCTACGTAATTTTGGTTTTTAGAATCACCCCTTCATGTATAACTCAACCACAACCTTTCTCTCAGACTACCTTAGTAATTGTAATTTTTAAAAATACTGATAATATTTTTATATATTATAAGTAAACAATTTGACCTTTATCAGTCTTATAATTAATTTTAATGCTTCCTTTTTTTCTTCTGGATCTTTTATATAAAATTTTCCATTGAGTTATGTTTTTTTGTTACAAATACCTGAAAGTCTTTTTTATCACATGTTCTTTTTTTCTTTCATTCAGGATTATATTCAACTTTGCTGGATAAGTTTTTGTTGCATGCAGTCCCAGCTCTTTTGCTCTTTGAAATATAATGTTCCAAGATAATGTTTATGTTTAGAAGTGGCTAGATCTTGTGAAATCCTGATTGCATTTCTGCAGTATTTAAATTGTTCTTTTCTTCTTGCTTGCAATATTTTCTCCTTAACCTGGGAAATTTGAAACTTAGCTATGACATTTCTCCTGTAAGCTTTTTTCTTAGGATCTTTTTTCAGGTGGTGGGCAATGAATTCTTTTTATTTCTACTTTACTTCTTATTCTAGAACTTCAGGGCAATTTTCCTTAATAATGTCTTGTAATATTGTTGTCAGATCCTTTTTTTTATCGTAACCTTCAGGTAGTCCAACAATTCTTACATTGTCTCTTCTTGATCTGTTCTGCAGATCAGTTATTTTTCTAATGAGATGTTTCAGATTCTCTTCTATTTTTTCAAGTTTTATTATATCCTGGTGCTACTTAATTTTACTTGCCCGATTCTAGTTTTCAAAGAGTTATTTTCTTCCTTAAGATTTTGTATCTCCTTTTTTAATTGGTAAACTATCTTTTCATAATGTTCTTGGACTGATTTTATTTTTTTCCTAATTTTTCCATATTCTCTCTTATTTGATTTTTGAATTCCTTTTTAAATTCTTCCAAGATTTCTTTTTGGGCAACCACTTGATGTTATTCTTTAGGGTAGGAGTGGCTTTTATTTTTTAACATCACTGTCTTCCTTAGAAGATTAACCTAGATCTTCTTTTACTCCAAAGTAGCTATCAATGGTCAGGTTCTTTTTCCTTTTGTTACTCATTTTTATTTTTAATTTGTCTTACTTTATTTTTTAGTAGCTTAATATTTTATTATTATCAAGTTTTAATCCTGAGTTGTGGGATGTTGCTGTAGGCATCTGGTCCTTCTTATTGTTTCCTGAATTCTGTCTGGGGACTCAACCTCAGGGACTCTCCTCTTTTTCCCCAAAACCCCATCCATGCTGTCCCCAAAATGTTTTTGTTTCCTGCCTGTATTCATGAGACTTGTATTAGCTCCTCCTTGCCCATAACCACAGCCAGGGATTACTGCTGGTCAACATCACTAGACCCGGCTTCTGGAAATAATAGGGGGTCTTTCAATCTTCCTTCACTCAGTTGTCTACTGTGAGGTAAAAGTTCCTGAGGTGAAATTTCTTGAGGCTGTGAAATATGTGAAAGTTGAAGTAAATTTCTTGAGGCTTAGTTGCTTCTTCAGTGGAGTCTGGAGGTATTCACACTTCACTCAGATCAAACTTCAACCCTTGGAGTCTTTTCTGAGATCCTTTCAAATTGTTGTCCTAGGACAACTGCTATACCCCTTTATTTTTGCTGCTCTATATTTATTTCCTGGCAATTTTCTGTCTATTTGTGGAGGTATATAAGAAGGATTTTGTTATCCTTTTTAGACTTTAGTTTCTCAGGATCCATGGCCATGGCAGTATCTCATTTCCAGGTATTAGATAATAACTCCCAGAATAGCTGCAAGGATTCTAGATAGTAATTCCTGGAATCATAATAATAGATGGTCCTACTGAGACTGTTCATTGAGATATAGGGATGACATAAGTAATTTTTACTATACTTTTGCTGAATGATGATATTGCTAAAGTTAACCCATGAGGCCACTGTTGGCAAGATCCCTTCCTTGTCTGTTGCCCTATAAAGCAAGTGGGCACTGGTCAGTGAGTGGGGAATCTGCGTGTGCCTTGACCAACCCCATCAAGGCCTGAAGGGATTTTGGGGAATGCAAAGGTTGTGCCTGTCTCAGTTGAGACATAGAGGTGGTTGCTCCCACTACCTCCCACTCACCTGCCCCTGAGAGAAGAGTGATTGGGGAATACTGTAGGAGCTGGTGTTCCCATTATCAGCAACTCTCTTTTAAGAAGACAAGACTATAATAAAATCAGATTATTTAACCCCTCTGAAGTTGTCTTCCTGTCTTTCCTGTCTGACCAGATCAAGAGTGAACCTGTTAGAGTCTGGAGTCAAATAACTCCAGTGTCTCCTGTTTGCAATTCTTTGGTGTGCAGATAAGACAGATATAATCAGTAAGGTGTTTTGGTAGGTTTTTTTTTAAGATTACAAACTTTGTTGAAGCTTTGTTGAAGTTCTACTGAATAGTATCTTTACTGATTCTCTAGGAATTTTCAAGTAATTCATTACATCATCAGCAGACAGGAGTACTTATAGTCCTTTTGACCTATCTTTATGGTATTAAGTTCTTTCACTTTTCTTGCTGCTGTTGCTAGAATATCCAGAACAATGTCAAATATTGGTGAGCAGAGTGGTTATCCTTACTTCACTCTAAAATTTGTTGAAAAAGCTTCTATTGTACCCTTATTACATATAATGCTTGCTTTTGGTTTTAGATACTTTTTGTGATATTTAAAAAAATAGATCCCTACATGCCTGTACATTGTGGGGCTTTTATTTTTCCAAAAGGAACGATAACAGTATTTATTGTAATTACAAAGGTAATTTTCTTACTTGTTATATGAATAACTGCAAGAACAGACTAAGTGTAATCCTCACACAGCCTTTATGTTAGCCACAGGTAGTTATAAATCAAATGAAAAAATAATTTCAACTGTGGACCCCTAAAATTTCCACTTAAAGACAAATTATTCCTTGACTTTGTTTTTAAAATACTGTAACCAGTTCTCTTTATCCTCCTCACTTAAAAATAAATTCAAACTAATAGAAAATCTTCAAAAATTTCTATGTTGTTTTTTAGGAACAGAAGAAACAAGTCTACTAGAAACAAATAGTAGACATTTGGCAATTCATTACCAATGAACATCAGATAATACAATTATGTGTATAAGTATTTAGGACTCATCCATAAAAATAAAGGCTGTCTGTGACCCACAACCAATCTTGCTTTTACCAAATACAAGGAAAAAATAATTCTCTAACAACTAAATTCTCATAATTTCTACTTGTGCATATGAATAAACAGGCCACTGAAGTGTACCTTCCCCTGGGCAGAGAACCCCCAGGCAAGGAGAGGAAAGGAGAAGACAGAAGAAGAGGAGAGGAGCTGCTACTCATGCACAGGTTGTGTTTGTCCTTTGTTCTTGGAGAAGACGATGACATAAAGATGATGACATGACTTGCAGTTGACTTTGATTTGAGTGAGAGAGGGCTGTGCAAGGTCACCAACCTCACTTTCTCCTTCAGAGCCATCTGGGTCCAGTGGCCATATATTCATCAAGGTAACTGGAGATAACCCTCTCCTCTCCTCTCTCCTTCCTTGCCTGAGATGCTCTGCCCAGGGGAAGGTATACTTAGATGGTCAAAAGCTACCTTTTTTCCTCAGGGTTTACTGGCTAGATTACTTGCTCAAAGACCAAACCTCTGGAACTCATAGACTGGACAACAGTTCCTCACCCAGCTAGCACAGAATGGATGTGAATACTAAATAGTAACCATTTTTCTTTTACCCAAGAACTCTGAAGGTCTTCCCCTTCTAGTTTGATTTTTTTATTTTTTATTAAGGTGGCCATCCCTTCAGTAACTACTTAAAGAGGCCTATTCATCGAATGGGTGTATTTCATTCAAAGTAAGAATCTGAGAACTTCCCACTGCATCCTGGCCCTTTCCAGTCACTGATGAATATCTGGTCACTGGACTCATATCACTCTGGGGGACAAAGTGAGGCTGGTGACCTTGCACAGCCCCTCCTCGCCCAAATCAAAGCCAACTACAAGTCATGTCATCCTCTTGATGAAATTGTCCTATTTGAGAAGGAAGAACAAACCCACAACAACAGCAACAATGAATAACAAGGAATCAATTTGCTTACCCAATAAATTCATAAGTTATAACTCCAATACAAATATATTCCCTTTCATGAGTGTGGGGCTTTTTAAATTAATATAAATGACTTTTATTTTGTCAAAGGCTTTTTCTACATATATTGAGATAATAATATGGTTTTAAATGTTTATGTTTTCTTAGATTTGGACCATCTTTATATCACTAGTGTAAATCCAACTTGGTCATGATGAATGATTTCTTGGATAAATAATTTAGTCTGGCAAGATTTTATTTAAATTTTTTTAATTGATGTCCTTTAATGCTATTGATTTATAGTTCTCCATCTATGCTTTCATCTTCCCTGGTTTGAGATTTAAGACTGTTTGTCTCATAAAATAATTCTACTAGAATGTTCTTTTTCTTAATATTTAAGACTTTTATGAAGTATGGGTAATAATTATTCTTTGAAAAATTGATAGAATTCTCCCATAAATCCACTGGGCTAAGGAGTACACAGTTAAAATAAAACTAATGATTAATAGTTTGTCATGAATGAATCAAATCAAATGATACATCAAAAAAGATTACATTCTAGAACAGAGCTCTTAACATGGTATCCATAAACTTAAAAAAATTATCAGTTTTTCAACAATGTTGCTTTACTTTTTAATCTTATATATTTTATTTTATGCATTTAAAAACATTATCCTGAGAAGGTTTCACAGAACCCTAGGCTTCCCCAGACTGCTACAGAGGTTCTTGACATAAAAAGTGTTATGAAATCTTGCTGTAGAGTGGTAATTTTCTATTTTATTTCTGTTTTATTAATACATTTTTATAGTAATAACACTTCATAATATCCACTCCTCCATATTCATCATCCCCCACTACAACAGTCAAAATAAAGACAGTTAAGCAAAAACAGAGTGATAGTGTTTTTTTAAAGATGTATTATTAAGCATGTCTTTTTTTAGATTTGGAATTTAGATCTAATTAACCAAGCATAGAAATTTTTATTGGTTCCTTTTTCTTCCTCTTAACTTTATTCTTTGCATCCTTGTTCCACCATCCTATTTTAGCTATTTTAATTAATTAAGAACATGCCTCAATCAACCAGGCCTTACACTAATTGGTTTTTAAATTTTTATTTATTTTAAACTTAAATATTAAAACATAAATACATAATAAGAAAAGAAAAAAGCATCATCATGTGCACAATAGAATGTAAAAGAGGATTCAAAATATGTAGTAATAAATTTCCATTTCAAGAAATCTTATATAATAAACACTATGCATTATGTTCAAAGTGTCCTTCTTTTCTTTGCTTCCTTGTGAGTTTTCTTTAGTTCTCTGCTGTTGACTTTTTTACTTTGTTCTTTCCCTGCCTTCCTCCTCACCCCTCCCCTAATAAGGCTGCAATTGAGCAAAGCATGTATATATGTATGTGTACACACATATATGCATCTAAATACTCACACATATACACATAGAAATATGCACACAAAGTTATACATACATAAACTTACATAAACATACACATGCTTAGACATCTATAATCATATTCACATATAAACATATACATTCATACGCTTCTATGTAAGACAATACTATGCTTATTTATAACCTCTTCCTTCATATGTTCTAGTCTTTCCATATTTTTCTAAGGTCCAAGCCCACCAACTCATCATTTCCTACACCACAGCAATATTCTAAATTTATACTGTCTAGTTATTTTAAATAGTCTAAAAGCTTTTAATCAATATGGCTGACATATAGTATAGTTTCCCTATTTTTCTCCATAGACTCCTTTACTTTACTTCTACTGGCTATCTTGCCCTCCTGTTACTTAACCTACACTCCTTCAAGGATCCTTCATTCTCCCATTCCTTGTTAATCTAAACACCCTTTGATACCCCGCTTAGCCTATTCCTTTACCCTACCTTCTAAAAATCTCTCCCTTATCCTCTCCCCTCTCTTTATTTAGTCCTTATTTTATAATTTTATAAATTACCATCCTTAGTAATAAATTTATAAAATACCATCATTATATCACTAGTGTGAATCCAACTTGGTCCTAATGAATGTTTCTTGGATAAATAATTTAGTCTGGCAAGATTTTATTTAAAATTTTTAAATTGATATCCCTTAATGCTATTGTTCTATAGTTCTCCAACTATACTTTCATCTTCCCTGGTCTAAGATTTAGGATTGTTTGTCTCATAAAACAATTCTGCTAGGATGTTCTCTTTCTTAATTTTTGAGACTATTTTATGAAGTATGGGTAATAGTTATTCTTTGAAAAATTGATAGAATTTTCCCATAAAACCATTGGGCTAAGGAATGCACAGTTAAAATAAAACTGTAATAGTCTTCTTTCTAAATTACACTAATTATTGAAAGACCTTTGAACAGGAATGACATTGCATAAGAATTGTGTTTGGACAAGCTGAAAAACTTGCTCAAGCCCCCAAAATCATCAGACTGGTTGAGCAGAAAATGATTTCCAGAAAGTGTGGTTTTCTAGCACATCCCTGTGGAGAAAAGGATGGAGAAGTCTTAGTTTAATCCTGAACAGATATCCTTCCTCTCCTTCTTTTGGACAGAGGATTTTTGAACTTCCCATCTTCCCAACAGTGTCCTACTAGTATCCTCAGATCTGAATAGGGAGCTAAGGGCAGATAAATGTAGATCTACTACATTTAGGGGAAGTGACCAAATATTCTAGGAATGGGAGAAAAGAATATTTAAGTAATTAGGAGCTAGAACGTACCCTTTGCCATCTGTGCTCACTCATTTTGATCCATACTTTCCCTCTGAACTCTCCTTCTGGAGGGAATAGTTTCTGCCAATTATTATTACTGCACTATCTTAGTAAAGTCACCTTTCTAAAAACTTTTTAGGGGCAGCTAAGTTGTGCAGTGGATAGAGATCTAGGTGTGAAGTCAGGAAGACTCATCTTCCTCAGTTTAAATCTGGTCTCAGATACTTACTAGTTGGATGAACCTGAGCAA